>OX456525.1:59203963-59880213 GCA_949748255.1 Eustalomyia histrio | reverse complement strand
TTTGTCAAATGAAATGACAGTATCACTCTCCTTACTTATTCCTCCACGGTTTAATTTATTTTCAATTTCTATAGCATATTATGTTTTACGGGGGGAATTCAGTCGTTTAGTCTGAAAATTTTAAATCTGAATATTTTGTACATCCTCGTAAAAAATATGTTTTTTTTTAACAAAGAGATGTTAATTTGTTCTTTCGGTAAAAATATTTTAGCATCTTAAAGTAAATCATCCACACAATAGAGCTAATAAAAAATTGTATTCTCTATCTTGAACAGAATTCCTTGTGGCCTTTCAATATTTCAATAAATTGTAACCTTCAAACGAATTATAATCCGTAATCTCAATCTAATTTATCACCTCTCTGGTCACCTTATTTGTTTAAAAAGTTAAGGTTATTGTACTATTGTAGTTATAAAATTTCAAGGAACTTTAGGTTTTACTCTTATTTTCTGCAATTTTAAACAAAAGACATAATTAAACTTCACCATTTATTATTGTACTTTTTAGACAAACACACAGCAATTGTAAATAATATTTTGACATTTTTGTTTAAAATTTAAACTAGATTATTAAATTCTGCAGTGTGAATATTAGATGCTTTCGTGACACGCTGTTGTTGTAGGTCAAATATATGTGAACTTGTGAACTTGTCTTTTTATACCCTCCACCATATATGGTGAGGGTATATATCAGTTTGTCATTCCGTTTGTAACATGTCGAAATATAGGTTTAAGACCCCATAAAGTATATATATTCGTGATCCTTATGCAATTTTAAGTCGATTTAGCGATGTCCGTCTGTCTGTCCGTCTGTCTCTCTGTTGAAATGGCGATTACGACGCGAAGACGCAAGCGGGGGTGCCTATTTTTACCCAGAGCAGTTTGGTATTTAAAATGAGCAAAATCGGTTCAGCGGTTCAAAAGTTATGAGTGAAAATGTGAAGGTACCTCTAAATTTTCCATACAAATTTGTACAAATTTCTGTATCTATTTTTTTTCTGTTAAGTAAGTAAAAATGTTATTAAGTCTTCTTATTGTTCGATTACATTTATTGTCTTACATACTTGAGAATAATAAAATTCATAGAGCTATATGTGTGTTACTCTAATAACTAAGTTAACGTAAAAATCAACAATGGTAAAGTCGCTAACAGAGCCGACCTCTGTAAATAACATTGCTAAAACTAAATAAATAACATTACTAAAACTAAATAACAAAAGTTCGTTACATAAATTGACAAAACATATTCATATTACAGTTCATGCAAAATTAAGTATATACGTATATCATCTTCAGCCCCTATAATGGAGGGTATTCAAAGATTCGGCACAGCCGAATTTAGCCCTTTTTTACTTGTTTTAAGTTGATTTTCTATTGTCTCAGACTGTTAATACATGCACTCAAAATAAAACATTTGTAATTAAACAGAATTTTTTTTTGATTTTCAGCCTAAAATCAAAACGGTTTAAATTAACAAATTTTCAGTTCAAAATATGTATGATACATAATTTGTTTTCTCCATTATTTTTCCGGTGGAAAAAATACATTTTAAGCTTGTCATTATTCTTTTTTATATAATATAAAAAAATGCTTACATTACGATTTGAGATCTTAAAAGTTTGATTAAAATTTTTTAAGGAAAAAACAATTTATTCTGTCAAAAGGTCAAAAATGAATCACAAATTATTTATTTTTATATCTTTCAAGTTTTGGTTTTAAAATTTGGTTTGGAATAAAAAAAACGAAATAGGTATTTTGGGGTTCAGTATAAACGTAGTATAAGAAATATTAGTTTTTTATTTAAAATGCTATTATTTTAAGTCGTTAAGTTACAGACATTTTTTTTGAGTGTATATGTAGTTCATAACTGTTTTTAGGAAGACATAAAAGTTTTCTTTAAGGGGGGTACGTGGCTAGTGTGAATTTGCTTGTAAACCATATTTACGTAATTCTCTTTCCATCTTTTAACACTTTATGCCTGTAAATAGAAAACGTTTAATTGTTTTAAGAAACCCCTAAAGGTGTATTGGAATTATTTTGGCGCAAAGTTTGTAAGTGGACTTGGTCATCTAAGGTTGAATTCAAACAATAAAATTGGAAAGGTACGAATAAAAT
Organism: Eustalomyia histrio; assembly: GCA_949748255.1. NCBI lineage: Eukaryota > Metazoa > Arthropoda > Insecta > Diptera > Anthomyiidae > Eustalomyia > Eustalomyia histrio. The sequence goes on along the minus strand of OX456525.1, from coordinate 59,878,099 downwards.
TGGAAAGGTAATTAAAATATCTTGCATTCTCGATCATGTTTACTGATTTTTTTTATTATTTTATATTAATTTTTCATTGTTTTAATGAAATATTTTTATAAAATCTTTGAAAGACTTCATTAATAATATGAAAAAGCTATTATACTTATATGATCGTTTCATGCAATAATTTTAAAATCTCATGCTTTAATGATTTCCCAAGAATCATTTTTACGGACTTTTCGATACGTACGGATTCATGAATCCGGCTTCTTCTGTACGTTTACGGTCCGAAAATACGTATCCGTCAAAGCTTGTACGTAAACGGAACATTAACGGATCGTATAATTGAATTTTCGAAAACAATACGTTTTTACTCCGTTTTGGTGTATCCGTTTATGTACCGTCAAATACGGACCACTGTTTTTCATCAGTTTTTCTTCTGTATTATGTAGATTTGCAAACAAAAATATTGCCCGACAGCTTAAAATAATTTTGTGAAAAAATTTGCAAATGGTAATTGTGCTGGAGATAAATATGGTATTTGTTGGATTTAGTTTATTTAGTTTTGTTATTTTAATTTAAATATATTTGTTAATAAATTTAAAGAAAAAAAAATAAAAATTTGCTACTAACAATTAAAATAATATGCTTTTACACAAATCCTTTTTTTGTTGAAAAAACGGTACGAATGCAGACCGAATACGGATCCGTAAACGATCAGTCACTGACGGACTATTAACGGACTACTCCGTTTTTCATCCGATATATCCGGTCCGGAAAGACAGACTTTAAACGGACAACTCCGTTTTCATCCGATATATCCGGTCCGTAAACGGTCCGTCATTGACGGGTTTTAAACGGATTCGAATCAGTTTCGATGTTCATTAAAATCCGTTTTCTGGTCCGCTTGCAGATAAAGAAAACGGTACGTAAACGGAGTTGGATTCCGTTTATGCGGACCGAAACCGGTACGTAAACTGTACGTATTGTTTGTTGGGTTATTTCTAAGTGTAAAACCTTTAAAAAAATTATGGAGAAAAAAAAATAAAAATTAATTATATTTTTTGATCGATTTTTAGATTATAAAATCATATTATTTCTAAATTATTCAAATGTAGAGAGACATGATAAATTTTATTAATAAATTATAAATTTTTTGAGCATTCGGTTCATAAATGTAGCTTAAATTTAATTTTTAAGAATAAAAATATATGAGATGTAGGCTAACAGAGCTAAGAGGTATAATTTCAGAAAAACTCATTGGTTTTTGTTGCATTCTGATTATAAATGTAGCTTAAATTTAGTTTCTGATAATAAGGATATATGAGAAGAAGGCATGTACTTGAACCAAATAAAGCAAAATTAAAAAACAGAGCCAAAATGCTAAATTTTAGGTAGTCTCCTTGCATTGATTTTGTTGAAATTTCGAATTTTTCTTAATATATGTATATATTCAGAACCTACCAATATTTTTATAATTACATAAATTATAATTTTGCCGATTCTCTATAATGGGACAAAGCACTCTCTCGTTTCGGTGATTGGAATTGGCCCCCTAGAATTTCTTTTTATGCGGTTAGTTATTGTCTATGCCAACAAGTTCACAACCACACGTGCATTAAAGGAGGAATTTCAACGCTGCATCAACGAAATTCAGCCACATTTATGAAAAATTATCATGGAAAATTTTGGGCAAAAGAGAGCGTCTGTACCAGCAAAGCCGTGTAGCCCAATTGCTAGCCATACACATTACTAGACTTTATATACATATGAGTATCTCCTAATATAAATTTAATATCTTTAGTCATTTAAAAAAATTTCAGAAACTCGTTTTAAAAATACAGGCAATTTATTAGCAGTTCAAAAGAACGAACCCCCCTTAAGCTTTTAAAGGTAAATGCCAGCATTTGTTAAATTATTTTGTTATATTTTTAAACGTTATTAATAATAATGTTTTAATTTTCTAAATAATAAAAGAATAAAATAATTTAAAAATTCCTAAATAATATTTAATTATAAATATTGTTGAAAAGTCAAATGGAAAGAGCACACTAAAGCGGTATTAAATATGTTCTTCTTCAAAAAATGCCTCACAGAAAAAATTATTGCAAAAAAAATTTAAATAATTTTTTTTTTTTGATTTTTTTATTATTTTCAATTTAAAGTTTAATATATCATATACATTTTTAATTGATAATGAACTTAGAGTAAAAAATATACTTGTTTACAATAAACACTTTTGACAACATATTATTTTGATTTATTTATATCTTAACTTTTATTACAGTTATTCAAACTGCAAAATATTAAACTTCAAAAATCTTAAATCCCTAAATAAAAAACAAAAGAAATGTTTATTAAAAATATTTTTAATATTACGCGTACTAATAAAAGCGTTATAACTTATTTTTTTAAGAAAGAGAACCGCACTGATTCTTTATTTTAAAAACAACATAGTCTATGGATTTGGCTTCAGATTTGAAAATTTATTGATAAAAATAAATTTAATTTGGATAGATTTTTCAGATCGATAATAGAAAGCTATTTCTGCTAAATTAATGACGTGTAATGGTTTTAATGCAGAGCTTGATAATTTATTTTATTTATAATCGCTTCATAACAATGATTTAATGATCAATGTTTTGGTTATTTGATTTGTTAAAACTTAATCAATTTGATTGATTCTATGAAAAGAATTAACTAAAATCATATTTATTTATTTTTAATTTTTAGCAAACAAAATCTGCAAAAAATAATTCTAGAAAAAAAAATAAAATTTGATTATTTAAGAATTTGTTAAAGATTTTTGGCTATTTCAACTTTAAAAATTTTATTCAAATTTTAATTGATTTGATGCTGTAGTTCATATAAAAATTTTATTAAAATTGTATTTGATTTTTCGTTAGAACTTTAATTGATGTAATTAAAACTTTAATTAAAAACATTGAAGATTTTTGATTCAAAATTTAATTGATATGATTAAAAAAATAATTGAAAAATTTCAATTTATTTTAACAAAAAAAATTTATTGATGAACAAATTTTTTTGCTGGTCCAAATTTAATTAAATTTTTAATTGCATTTACAAAAATTTTTATTTAAACTCGATTTTAGTTTTTTCTGTGCTGAAATCCTTATAAAAACTGAAATTGAAAATTTAAATTTAAAAATACTGGTTACCGATTACGAATCATTTGTTAAGCTGCATTTTTATCATTTCGTAGCGATAAAAACATTCAGAATCGATACCTTGATACGTATGATGGATAAACCATTTTTGTATGGTTCAAATATTCACATTGCAAATAAAAATTCAGAATTTCGCCTTTGAGGATTAATGAATTAAAAAATATTATTACATTTTATCACTTACAATATTTTTGCCTTAAAATACACTGAATATACATTAAATAAGATGTAATTTATCTCATTTTACAATGGCGTTGCTTTAAAGTAGCACGTACATTCAAGACCCGATAAATTTAGCTAGAAGGCCAATATAACTATACAATTACTATGAATAATGTTAATGATTTACCTTCTGACAATAATCGTCTAGCTCTAATACATTTTGCTACTCTTAAAAGCCGAAGACAAATGCTAAATGTAACTTTTCTTTTAAAATTAATAAATGGCTTTATTGATTCCGAATTTCTTTTAAGCAAAATTAATTTATATATCACAGTTTATTCTATTATAAATTATGGAGTTTTACGTATTTCGAACTAATTATGCAAATGCTGATCCATATCGAAGAATTGATGATGAGTTTAATGAACTTTACTTTGATGTCGACTTCAATAAAAGTTTGAATGGTGTTAAACGTAATATAATTCTTCATTTAAATAAATAAAAAATAAAATGTCAACTAATTATGTTAAAGTAGTCTGTAAGGTTTTTATCTTTAAAGTGAAATAAATAAATAAATAAATAAATAAATTAATAAAAAAATAAAATAAAAGCAATTTTTAAAGTACTTTTTTGAAAAATTATTTAAAAATTAAAAGAAGAGAGGTTTTTTTAGAAGTGATATAATTTGGTTAGGAACCTATGAGGGCGGATCAATAAGTCCGTGGCATTTCGAACTTCCCTCGTAGTTATATGACAACGCTGCTCCCCTTGAGTATCACCTGTTAATAGACTACTGTCAAATTTTGAGCAAGTTCCGTCATTTACTTTACGTTTAACAGCTGTTCAAAACATACAACCTCGTGGATTTTTTTAAAAATGGAAAAAAATGGTCGCACAAATACAAATGACGCTGAACGTTCTGGACGGCCAATTGAGGTTAATACAGCTGAAAATTTCGAAAAATCCACGATATGGTGTTGGCCGATCGAAGAGTAAAAGTGCGTGAGATTGTTAATGCCATAGGCATTTGATATGACAGTGTGGTTTCGATTTTGAATGATCTTTTGGGTATGAAAAAGCTATCCGCATGATGGGTGCCGCGTTTGCAGTTTCTATGGCAAAAATCCATCATTTAGACTACGAATTGCTGCCTCATTAGCCCTATTCTCCGGATTTAGCCCGCAGTGCCTATTTACTATTTTCAAACCTAAAGAAATGGTTCGGTGGAAAGAGATTTAGCGCCAACGATGAAATTATTGATCACACAAATGCATATTTTATGGACGGGATACAAAAATTGGAGAAACGTTGGACTAAGTTTATTGAGCTAAAAGGAGATTATGTTGAAAAATATTTTTGCAAAAAAAATAACTGTGTATCATTCAAAAAGTCACGAACTTATTGATCCGCCCTCGTATATGCAATTTTTTCGTGATGACAAAAATTTATTGTGCAGTATCTACTTTTTGTGTTAAATTCACAGATCGAATCCAGAAATTAACGAGTTTGTAAAAAATTTACTACGATGAAAATTACCCTTTTTTGTTATATAAATAATACTATTTTCTTTCATCAGAAGAAAAAGTTTTTTAGGCAACCAGTGTAGCCATATTAAAATTTTAAAAAATTATCTAAAAATAGTAAGAATTTTAAAAAATGTTAAAAAATCGTAGAAGGCAGACAGTTTTTTTGGCAAATCAATGCATCTGTCTGGCAAATTTTGACACAAAAATTTCCATGAACTCAACGAGTGGTACAAAATGGGTTAAATCATTACCTTTTAAATGATAGAAAATAAACTGGACAATAAGGTAGTAATTAAATTGAAATCAAATATCTTTACTACTGTGTTGCTGGCCGTAAAATTAAATTATCAAGGTTTATAATTTGACAAAATAAAAAAGTTATTAATTGAAAACGACAGCCACTGAAAGCTTTAAAAATCGTATAATTGTTTATGAATAAACTGGCAAAAAAAAAAAAAACAAAAAAAAATCTTAAATAAAAAGATAAAAACAAATCCATTAAAAAAAATAATAAAAACAAAACAATAAGGAAGGAATTGAGTATAAAATCTATTGAAAATCAAATTAAAAAACAATAAACAACAAACAAAATAGAGTAAAACTATAATAACAAATAAATGATTTTACATGACATGTCTGGCGAATATCAAGTAGTAGCACAAGTTGTACCTTCCTTCCTTAGTATGATTTAAGTAAGTACAGATATAAACAAATGAACAAAATACATACATACCTGTAGTGAAATATCAATATTTGATAAACACTTTAAATTGAACTTAACATATTTTATTATTTAACGGTCACTCAGTCTGACAGAAAGTATGAACAGCATCAGGTTGTTTTCTAAAAAAAATGTAAATATTTTTGGGGTCAATGGTCTTGATCTAACACAAGATGATAAAACTACAAAAAAAAAAACAAGATGAAATTTTAATAACAACTCCATAAATTGATATGGCGCCAATTTATTTATACTTGTAATATACAGAAACTAACAATTTTACAAGAAACTAACAATTTTACAAGATTGGCAATTGTTAAATATAAACCATTTTTAGTTATAATTCTTCATTAGCTTTATTTATTTAAACCAGCACTGCTGATCGTATTATAAATTAACAAAATCTTAATAAGTTAACAAAAAATAATGTAATATTTTAACAAATTTGTTTGTACATATAATTTTTGACAGTTCTATAGGCAGACATGTGTACAAAAACTACACTCGATATTCAAATACAAGTTCAAGTTTATGTTTTATTAAAGAGATCTTCCCAGCAAAACTTGTTATTAGCAGGGAAATGAAATAATAAAACAAAAATTATAAGTACTTACACTTTGGTCATTTAAGACGCTACACTCAGAAAAAAAGTTAGTAGAAAAATTTGTTAACTGTTTTAAATTACACTTTATTATTTTTGTACTGACTGAAAACCGATTTGCTAAAATTAGCAAAAAAAAAAAAAAAATATTGTACTAATTTTAAAAAAGTGGATATTGAAGAAAATTTTTAATTAAAACTTATACTTACAAATTAAATTTGCCCCTAAAATGCTACATAGGTTGAAAAAAGGGATCGGAAGTGTAAATACATTTTACAACCAACTTTTGTCCAAAAATAGGAGGTCCACTTAAAATAGCACTAAAACCTTTTTCAGTTCTAAAAATCAGCACTTAAAACAATTAAAATTTGAATTTGAAATCCAAAAAATTTACTACAAATATTTTTCAAAACAAAAAATACTAAATGAAAAATAAATTATTCGTTTATGTTTTTACTATTTTGAAGCTTTTGATTTTTTTTAAATTTTGTCTAAAATATTTAAAAAAAAAATAAGAAAAAGTAAGTAAATTAAAAAAAAAAAAAAAATAATGGCAGCTTTAAGCGTAACAAGTGTATCTAAAAATAATTGAATTAATATGTGAATTTTTAATACTTTTTTTTATAAATTAAAATTTTTCTATATTCTACAATTCATTGAGTTTAGTTCCCTTAGTTTTTTTATTTAATTAGAGCTTATTTATTTTAATAAACTTTATACAGAATTTTACCAATGTTTAGTAGCTCTTATTAACTTTCCTGCTATTTCAATTTTATATTTAGTAAAATTTGTTGCTGATTGTAACAGTTGCAGCAATTTACTAACATTTTGTAGGGCTTACCATTTTTTTATATTAATTTTATTGTACTAATATTAATAATATTTGTACTAATATTAATTATATTTAAACCGATTTTAAATTCCACTTCACAAAAAATTTACTAAACTTCAGTAGAGGCTACTAATTTTTTCTATTAATTTCATTGTGCTAGACATCAGCAGACATGTGTTGCTAGGATTAGCAAAAAAATACCGCTGGGCTCAACTTAGCAAAATTTCCCGTAATAACAGCAAAATTTTCAGTTCCCATTACAGACTTTTTTTTGGTGAGTGTATATCCGATCAAAGATGGAGTACAATTCCCATATATGGGGAGGAGCTACAAAGTCTATTTTGTAGGAGAGCGTTGGTGCTTGTTACGAGGGCGGATCAATAAGTCCGTCACTTTTCGAACTTCCCTCGTAGTTATATGAAATGCAACATTGCTTCCATCAAGATCACCTGTTAATAGACTACTGTCAAATTTTGAGCAAGTTCCGTCATTTACTTTGCTTTTAACAGCTGTTCAAAACATACAACCTATTGGATTTTTTTAAAAATGGAAAAAAGTGAATTTCGAGTGTTTATTAAACATTTTTTTTGTGAAAAAAAAACGTCAATCAAATCAAGGAAAAGCTTGATAAATACTACGGGGACTCTGCACCTTTAATTTCAATGGTAAAAAGTAGTTTACTGACTTTCGTTGTGGTCGCACAAGTACAAATGACGCTGAACGGCCAATTGAGGTCAATACACCCGAAATTGTCGAAAAAATCAACGATACGGTGAAATTGTTGATTCCATTGGCATTTCATATGGCAGCGTGGTTTCGATTTTAAATGATCAGTTGGATTTAAGAAAGCTGTCTGCAAGATGGGTGCCGATTGGTACCTTATCCGCCATATTCTCCGGATTTAGCCCCCAGTGACTATTTCCTATTTCCAAACCTAAAGAAATGGCTCGGTGAAAAGAGATTTAGCTCCAACGATGAAATTATTGATCAAACAAATGCCTATTTTATGGACCTCGAAAAATCATATTTTTTTGCAAGGGATACAAAAATTGGAGAAACATTTATTGAGCTAAAAGGAGATTATGATAAAAAATATGCAAAAAAAAACTGTTTCATTCAAAAAGTCACGGACTTATTGATCCGCCCTCGTGACAGTAGGGTGTCCAGGAATGTGGGTTGTGTAACACTGTTATATCGATACTACAATGGAAGGAGCTCCACCGAGATGAGTGAAGTTATCCTCGGAACGCAGATATTCGCTTGCAACTCCCGCTTATCTAGTAGATCACATCCGTTTGTTGTTGATTGTCCAGTTAATAATTGCACATCGTATAACAGAGAAAATTCGTCCATCAGTCGAACTTGCTGTATGTCGAATAGACTCCCCACAGAGGTCCTCCCTAAGAAAAAAAAACATAATGTCAACAAACACTTCTCCATCTTTCCTCCTACTCGTAATATATTTTCCTGATATAAACACAATGTACTGCATTTATAGGGCGCATCCCCTGAGTGTTGGTTTATCGCAAAAAAATAATATAGGTCCACCTATTAACCAAGATTTTGCTGGGTTGTTATTAATTTAACTATTTTACAATTATTTTATAAATCATAAAATGAATGCAAACTTTTAATGTTTTCAAAAAATAAAAAATGTTTGACATCCTAAATACATCAAATCAGCTTATCACAAATGACAGCTAACATTATAATTAATCTTATTATTGATATGTGTACATTATTAGCAGACATTATGTCATAAGACGTGTTCACAATTTATCACTTCATATATATATTAGGACATCCCTTAAATTACGAGTTGTCGATTTTCATTCATAACGCCTCCAGTTTTGTTGTAGTTGGTTTAAAATAGAAGAATTCGACATTTTTATGTTTTTGAAAAATTACCGCAATTTGGATCATTTGTATTAAAAATTGACAAAACTTTAGAAAATTAATTTTTTTGTATTCATTAAATATACTGAAAATTATTCAGATAAAGAATTTTGACTTCGTTGTATATTTTTAAACCATTTTAACCTGGAATAAAAATGATCCATAAATTTAATAGAAGTACAAAAATGCTCATTTTGGAAATTTTAATAGCTATTTTTATAATATAATTAATGAAAAAAAAAGTAAAAGCATTAAATTTGGCAGTATCTTCGTAACAGAAATCCATTCTTTTGATTTTGTGATATACCTGATAGTAGTGATCGAACGTTTTCTTTTGATAATACTTCTGAGGAGAATTTTTTTTACTCTAACTCTGTTGGTGTTTATGGTTTTCCCATTAAATTTATCAAAATAATTTACCCGTACATTTCCTCATTCTTGTGAATACAATTTTAACCACATCCACTTTTTCTAACAATTGGAAAATATCATATACATATTATTCACTCTTCAAATATTGTTCACCAGAAAAATTTTTTTGACTACTAAAATTTTTTTTTTATTAAAATTTTTTTTTTCAAAAAAAAAATTGTTTTTACATTTAAAAAAATTTTTAGCTCAAACGATTTTTTTCACCTTCCTTATTTTTCTTTTAATATTTTTACATTATTTGTATCAAAAACACTGTAGAAGAGAGGGTTGACAAAGTTTGTACTTAAGTACTTTTTGCGGCACTAAAAGCAACGACCTGACTATGAAAAATATATGATACTCGTAAGTATGGAGCTATAAAATACTGACAATCAGTGAATAACTATAAATCAAAAAAAACATGACTTTGACATTTAAAAGCAAAATACTGTCGTTTTCAAAAAAAAAATTGTATTGTATAATATATGATCATTTTCACCTGCGGTGTTATATTTTCAATACATATAATATTATAATTTACACTAATCAATTCATTGTCGAAATAATTTCTTGTCAAAAAGATTCTATATTTAAAGTTTTTATGTTTTTCTTTTCAATAAAAACAATAATAATTTTTTTTTTAAATATGTTTATTAATTCCTTTCTTGTAAAATAATTAGTTTCTTGTGGAAAAAGTACGCAGAATATTAATGAAATAATTGTTTATAAATAAGTCTTAAGAAACCAAGGTTTCTTAAACAAAATACTAGATTGTTGGACATTTTTGGATTTCCTTAAAGTAAAATTCTCAGATTCTGCAAACTGTTTCTTAGATAAAAATTCATATATTTTAAGGCCTTTCTTTAAATAAAAAATTCTTAGATTCTGAGAACTTTTCATCGTTAATAATACTTAGATTCTAAGGACTTTTTCTAGTAGAAATATTCTTAGATTCTAAGGACTTTAAAAAAAAAAAATAAATAAATAAATCTGAGATAATCTAGAAAAAGTCCATATAATCTATGTTTTTATACCCTCAACTATTTAAGACCCCATAAAGTATATGAAGACGAAAGCGGGGGTGATCATTTTTACCTAGATTAATGGACATTTTCCCTAGAAGTTTGATATTGAAAATGAGCAAAATCGGTCCAGCGATTAAAAAGTTATGAGTGATAAATTTTCCATACAAATTAGTGTATTTTAGTACAATTGCATAGTAGCGACTGGCAAGTTAAATATTTTCTCTTGTTTTTAAACCAGTCCCTTAGAATTGAATAATATTTTATATTCAATTCAAATATTTTTACCACTAAAATTTTTTTTCACCGCAATAAATTTTTTTCACTTCAAAAAATTTTATTCACCTCAAAATTTTTTTTTCAACAACAAAATTTGTTTTCACATCCAAAAAATTTATTTTTTTCACTTTTATAATTTCACTTCCAAAGTTTTTTACATTGAGCACTTTTTTTTTGTTTGGATATTGGTGAGGACTATTCAAATATTTGGCACAGCTGAATTTAAGCCTGTTTTACTTTTTTTTTTATTAAAAAAAGTCCTTAGAGTTAAAATATTTTTTTGAAGTATTTTTATACCCTCCACCATATATGGTGAAGGTATATATCAGTTTGTCATTCCGTTTGTAATATGTCGAAATATAGGTTTAAGACCCCATAAAGTATATATATTCGTGATCCTTATGCAATTTTAAGTCGATTTAGCGATGTCCGTCTGTCTGTCTGTTGAAATCACGATGACGACGCGAAGACGCAAGCGGGGGTGCCTATTTTTACCCAGATTATTGAACATCCTCCCGAGCAGTTTGGTATTTAAAATGAGCAAAATCGGTCAAGCGGTTCAAAAGTTATGAGTGAAAATGTGAAGGTACCTCTAAATTTTCCATACAAATTTGTACAATTTTTCTGTATCTATTTTTTTTTTCTGTTAAGTAAGTAAAAATATTATTAAGTCTTCTTATTGTTCGATTACATTTATTGTCTTACATACTATGATAACTAAGTTAACGTAAAAATGAACAATGTTAAAGTCGCTAACAGAGCAGACCTCTGTAAATAACATTGCTAAAACTAAATAACAAAAGTTCGTTACATAAATTGACAAAACATATTCATATTACAGTTCATGCAAAATTTAGTATATACGTATATCATCTTCATCCCCCTTAGTGGAGGGTATTCAAAGATTCGGCACAGCCGAATTTAGCCCTTTTTTACTTGTTTTGCTTTGAAAAGGTCCAAAAGGTCCGAAGGTTCAAATTTTCCCTTTACGAAAAACATTTATTAAAGAAATATTCCTAAATTTAAAGAATTTTTTTATAGTTTCGAATCATAATCTTACTGTAGTTAATATATTATCTTAAAGTTTTGGTTATTTTATTATCATGATATGACAACTATATTATAGTACAACTATGGTAGGCACAATCATAATTCCAAAAATATATGATGCTCTTTGAATGATGTAATTCAAATTTACAAAAATATAAGGATTAGATTTAAAATAGGCTACACTGGCCTATTCGACAAAACTATATGAATATTTCTGATCTAATTCATTGATCGTCTTATAATATTGTAATAATTGCATGTCAATTTTCATTCTAGGATGTCTTTAAAGCTGTTAATATTGGTGCTAACTGTGGCACTATTCGTAACGATGCCCATCAAACCGGTAAACAGTTCAGCAGTACTTATATCCGATTTAACTATGTCAGTAATGGTAGAGTTATCATCCCGCCATCCATTCTGTAAAATGCATACAGATCGGTAAGTTGTTATACTTTTAAAAATTCAAGACTTGTACTTAAACAATTCTTAAAATTTTGCAGAGGTGATATTCAACGTATGCTATTGTCATCAGATCCAAGACGTATACGACAAGTACCACGTGAATCGGTAATGGAATTAGAAGATATTTGTTTAAGTTCTGGTTCACATGGTAAAGTATTTCGAGGTGGCTTAGGTTTTATATATCCCGGCACAAAATGGTGTGGACCAGGTGTGGAATAATATAAATATAAATACTAAAATTAGTTGATTATATTGATTGTATATTTCAGGTACTGCTGCTAATGATTATAACGATTTGGGTATACATGCCGATGAAGATCGTTGCTGTCGAGAACATGACAACTGTCCGAATGTTTTAAATGTTGGTGAATGTAGGCGAGGTCTGTGCAATAGCGGCACTTTCACCAGATCTCATTGTGATTGTGATGCCCGCTTAAGACGTTGTCTACAATCTCTAAATACTGGTAAATCTTTGATTTGTTTTCTTTTAAATAATTTAAATTTTTAACTTAATTTTATTGAATCTTTTCAGAAACTGCTAATACTCTGGGTGCTATTTTTTATAATGTTGTACAGGTTACTTGTTTCCAAGAACGTAGCCCCTGTTCAATCCACCAAAGGTTTGATGATTTCTATTACAGAACTAATCAATGTGATATAGAATTTCGTTCAGCCGATTTATTTGTTCCCCCAAATGCTGGAAATCTTATACAAAAGATTTTATCCCAACCATATGGTTTACAAAATCATTATTATAATCCGAATTTTCATGTATCGGGACGTTCTTTAGAACATTCCCAATACACAACCTCATCCAATACATTTAATAATATTAAACGTCGTTTTGGTGTAAAATTAGCTTCAGTCGGTTTGGCTGCACGTAATTTATTCCGTGAAATAGTTCAAAGTCCTCGGGTAGTATGGGATAGTTTACATTCTTCTGTTAATAAAGATGTGCCTTCTAATTCAAATTATTATAATAGACCTCCACCAAGGTCATCATATCAAAGGCAAAATTCATATCAATATAGATCGACTCCAAATAATTTTTGGAATTATTGAAAAAAAATATATATATCTATAATTTATAAGACTGATTTCATTATTTGAAATCTGTACATTAATTTAAGCCTCACATTGTAGTCCATTCTATTTTGTATTTAGTTAGAGTAGTCAGATATTAGAATTATAAAATGAAAAATTTTCAAACGATATAAGATTGAACTGAAGAACATTTTTCAGAATATTAAGTTTGTTCAGTCACATTTTCAGAGTCTCCAGTTAGCTACTAACCGGGACTTAAGACACGTTTGTTGTTGTTTCTCGATACATATGTTTGCACAAAAAGTTTACGTGCTAACAATAGCGCTTAACAATAGTGACCAAAAAACTAAAATTCCAACACAAATTTTGCCTTCTTTCTTTGCCGTCTTGTAGCCGTAATTATTCAGAGCTTCCAAGATTGAATTCCATTTTGAATTAATTCCCTAAAAATCGAATTCGATTTACTTTTGAATCGAACGGATTTCTTTTTAAACATTAACTGAAATTCATTTTGCGGAATTCATTCAATCAAATTCAAATCCAAGAAACTCAATCAATTTATCTCATTCGATTTCACCAATCATTGAATTCAATCATTGGGAATTTATTCGTTTTACAATTTGGGAGTTCAATTCATCATTCGTTAGGAATTTAATCGAATTTTACAATTTACAAATCTGGGATTTATTGTTCCTTCGATTTTGTTTCATATGATAGAGCAATTTGGGAAATGACATTCGATTTTCTTCATTCCATTTATTTTGTAATTTTATTAAAGTGAATTTACGATTACATTAAATTTAGGGTGGGTACGAACTTGCTAAATATAATCTAAACTAAACTCGGGTTTCCAAAATTTCTTTGAAATTTGAAAATATTTTTAAATATATTTTTAGGCCCTTTTGTCTGTTTGTATTAAGTTTAGAATTTATTTAGCCATCTCGCACAGGACCTTAACAACAAAAATAAATTATTGAATTAAACAGTTAAAAATCAATAATTTGTAAAAATTAATCAACAAAAGTGAAAGAAATCGCTTAAATTAAAAAATATATAAAAAATTGAATATCGTCAAATAAAGCCCTCACTCACTGCAATGAAGAGTTCACGAGATAAACGCGATCAAAATTATTGCCAAGTGACTCAAAGCTTGAGACCTCTGGTGCAAAAAGGTTTTTCTTTAGCGTGCTTAGTTTTCGAGATATGGACGATACAATTTGTCTCTAAGCAATTCAATATTTTTTTTATTTTGAAATATTTATCAAATATTAGCGTCTTTTAAAATTTTGGCTATTTTTTAAATTCTAGCGCTTTTTCGGAATTGGCGAATTTTTTAAAGTTTGGCCCTTATTTTTAAAATTTACCGTTTTTTCAAACTTCGTTTTTTAAATTGTAGCAGTTTTTCAATTTTGGTTTTTTTTTTAAATTTAATTGATTTTTTTCAATTTGACGATTTTTCCAATATTAACGGTTTTTTCAAATTTGGGATTTTTTTAGCTTTGGCGATTTTTTAAATTCTACCGCTTTTTTGGTATTGTGATTTTTTTTTTTTAAATTTTGGCGGTTTCTTTCAATCTTTTTTTTTTTAATTATATATATTTACGTTAAATAACATTTTCAGATATGGTTACCAATATTCAGTGTTACCTTTCGAGAGAATTTTCTCCCAAAATGGGGAAAAAAGTTTCTTAGTAAAAGTTCGATTCTACTCAATACTTTTTATACTCAAACAAGAAAACGGTTGTATTTTTAAGGTTTTTTCGTGACAAAATTAGGCTATGCACAAAAAAATACAACTCTAAAGTAATGAGTACATGAAAACGTTCGGAATTGAGTACTCAATAACCAAATACTCAATAAGCTTACAATTCTAATGTGTAGTACACGTCTGAAATTGTAGCAGTTTTTCAATTTTGGGTGTTTTTAAATTGAAGTGATTTTTTCCAATTTGGCGAGTGAAACATAATCGAATGAACACTAAATTCATAAATTTGCAAATCGATTGAGCTCCCAACGATTAAATTCCTAACTATGAAATTCCCACCGATGAAAAACGAATGAAGTATTTTAAAA
The DNA here is from genome assembly GCA_949748255.1 of Eustalomyia histrio. Classification (NCBI taxonomy): domain Eukaryota; kingdom Metazoa; phylum Arthropoda; class Insecta; order Diptera; family Anthomyiidae; genus Eustalomyia; species Eustalomyia histrio. The sequence goes on along the minus strand of OX456525.1, from coordinate 59,862,850 downwards.
TTAAATCGATTAAGACTAACTAAAGGGCCAAATATAATTGCCTTAAGTTAGGTATCGGTGTGAAATGAAATTTTAATATTTTTTAAAGTTAAAAATTTGAATTTCAAAAATATCGTTTCATACCAAAACAAGGCTTAAGTCACTTAAATCAATTGTAGTTGAGCCTTAAGAATTCATTCCCATTGAAAAATTATAGTTTGAGCTAAACTATTTTAAAATAAAAACATTCTTAGGCATAAATAATTTTTCACAAACTTAAATTTTAAATGTCCATCATGTTATTATCATAATCGCTTAAATATATACCAGGATATTTTTGTGATACCAAAAAGTGCATTACTTAAAATTTTCTCTGTAAAAAAAAGCGTTGTATCTCTGGAATTTTTGCAATTTCTATATATGATCATTTTGATCTTTTTTCAATCATCTGGCAACTCTATACATTATTATTTATCTATCATTTTTTTATTGCCATATTATTTTTAATGTTTTAAGTTGTACATTTTTGTATTTTTAAGTTTTCAAACAGTATTTTAATTATTATTTAGTAAATACATTTTTTAAAAACCATATTTTTATTTTGTTTTATTTGTTTCATTTCAAAAATGTGTTTTCATTTCAAAACGCTTATCAGAAAACTTAATTTTCTTACAGAGCCGGTTACAATGAAACCGAACAAGAAGAAATCTGTGCCCAGTGGCAATATCAACCATCTGAAAAATATGTACCCAGTGCTCCAGGACGTACTTAAAATTATTATTAAGTACGTATCAAAGATTTTGAGAAAAATTAACACCGTAAACTGTAACACCGAAATTTAAAAACAACGAATATTTATTTTTACTATTAGTTATTAAATAAGAAAAATTGTTATATTGTAACAAAACAAATTTTAAAATTAATGTTCATTAAATAAAATAGTGATAACACAAACATGTTAGTTTAAGAGCAATATCAATCGTTCCATTTTGCAAAGCAACATAAACCGTCTAAAGATCTCATGTACAAATTTCATTATATTTTAACAAAAGAAAAAATATAAATAATGTTTAAACATATAAAAAAATGTTTATTTTATGCAATAAATAAAAGTTTTATCAAATACATATTTCGTATTTAGTTTTTTTCACTGGAGTGCAGTTTTGCTTAAATTAGACATTGCCGCATTGACTGAATGGTTTTTATATCAGCTGTATAACTTCATTTGGCATTGCCGTATTAACTGTCCATGGTTTGTGTAATTGCTAACAAATTAAATATGTTTACGTTATATAAATGTTGTTTTCAGATATGATTGCCAATATTCAATGTTACTATTCCGAAGAATTTTCCCCCAAAATGGCGATTTCATCGTTTATGTGGGGGGGAAACAGCTTCTTGGCAAATGTACTTTTAATATTCAAACAAAAACACGGTTGCATTTTCAAAGTGTTTTCGTGACAAAGTTAAGTAAAGAAAAATACAACCCTAAAAGTAATGAATTCTTAAAAGCGTTCGGAATTGAGTACTCAATAGCCAAAAGCTCAATACGTTTACAATTCTTATGTGAATTACAAGTCTTAATTGTCCTTCAAGGACCATTCACAACACGTTGACAACACATTAGAAATGTAAAATTATTGAATACACAGTTCCTACCGTTCTCAATACTTAAAATTAATTACTCAATACTTTTAAACTAAAATTAGCCATACGTAACGTTACGTGATAGATTTGCTGATTCAATCTTAATGCATAAGTTAAAACGAAACAACCATATACCCTCACGTTACGTATGCGTTAGGTATAGCAACAAATTTACATGTCAAAATTAATCTTTACTTAGAATCCTTACAAACTACCCCATGACAAAATCAAAAATTCCCTATATACAAATATTTTCGTGGCATTAGCAACCCCAACAATTACTCTCTCATGGAATTCTCCAGTTTACTCATTCGCTCATAAAAATTCCAGTGTTTCAATTTTCATTATATTCCCTACACCCATCCAACCACTACTTATTAATTTTAGTAGATTACTTTCTGTTCAAACTTCGAACAAAACAAAAAAAGTTTCAGTTTTCAATGAGCGTTCGTGCGATATTAATCGAATGGCGGAAAGTTTGTAAAATAAATGTTATAATTTCCGAGTATTAAAACAATTGTTTTTAGTGTTTTTCTTTACATAATAATATATATGCTTTTAACTAAATACTCCAACAAACATTTTTTAAAACTGATTACAAATCCGTTGCCTGTGGTGACATTCAACAAATATATGTTACAACAACAAAAGAGTATAGAAAATAAAGATAGAAATACACAAAAAATTAAAAACAAAATAATAAAAACCACAGCAACAATTACCGGGAAATAATGTAGACATACAAAATAATAGCAATAGCAACAACTGCAAATGTGAGATACAAAGTGAAGTGAAAAGGGCTTTTTTTCATAGCTGAGAAATTGTGTATAAAGAAAATTTTTGCGGTTAATTTTATTTAAATAAAAGTTAAACAAAAAAAATACCCTCCGAAATATTTTACATAAAAGTAATAAAGTTAAATTTTATCATTGAGAATTATTTAAACCAAATAATAATAAAGATTTAAAAAAAAAAAATGTAATCAAATTGTTCATGGAAATATTTTCGCAAATATTAAGTATAATGTAAATATTATTCACTACTTCATATTATTATCTATCTATCGAATACATACACAAACCCTTATTGAAATCATTGTGAAAAACAAAATTGCAAAAATTATCAGCATACAAACCAGAAATTCCTTTAGAATTTGCACAAGTTTTTTTTTTTTCAATGCGAAGACATTCAATGCAACACAAGCAGAGCTTTAAAAGAATTGCTAACAGTCTTATCAAAAAGGATAGTAAAAAATATTCTTCAAAAAGTTTTACAATCACTTAAATATTCTACTGTCACAGTTAGAGTATTCAAAAACCGAAACCGAAAACCGGTCAACCGGTTTCTTAATTTTTAAAAACCGATCGGTTTCGAATATTTTGTAAATTCGAAGAAAACCGAAAACCGGTCTTTTTTGTTCGGTTAACCGGTTTTTTAAATTACATCACCAACTGGGTTACTTGGTCTCTTTTATTTATTCCGAACACTTTTATAATCGTTTGTTTGGTTATGAAGATTTAGATGTAAGCCTGATAGATCCCGATGAAGACTTAACTTTGGATATTCCAAATTCAAATAGTTTAATTTCTGATCTTAATGACACAATAAACAATATTCAAAATCCTAAAAAAGAGACTGTACAAAATCATTCATCATTATATGATGATTTCATATATCTTGATAAATGCGACAAAATAACTGAAAAGTTGAAAAATTTATTTAATTGTTTCTTGACTATTTGTCCAACATCTATTATTAGTAAAAGAGTATTTTCCACTTCTAGCTTTATCAAAAGCAAACAAAAAAATCGTCTTAAAACGTATCATTTAAATTGCATATTATTTCTAAAATATTATTTTAGAAGTGAAAAATAGATTTTCTTTTTACATATTTAAAATGTAATATTAAAAAAACTTATTTAATCCAAACGTTTTAAACGTTCAAATTACTAACGTTCCTAATTTACAAACTTAATGATCTCTATTCATTTGATATGAATATAGTTTTATAATATTAATTTTTAAGATATTGTATTAAAAAATATTAAAACCAATAAATAAAATTTTGAAATGAAATACAATAAAAAATTAAATTTAAATGAATATATATATTTTTTTTTTCAAAGAATGTATTTATTTATTTTTATTACTTTATATATTAAATTTCTTTTTTTTTGTTTGTGATAAAAACAATTAACAAATTATATAAGCTTTTTATTCAAATTAAAAAAAAAACCGAAAAAACCGGTCGACCGGTTTTTTTTTGCAAAAACCGGAACCGAAACCGGTTTTTTTAAAATTCGATTTTTCGAAGAAAACCGAAACCGGTTTTTTCAAAAGGCCGGTTTTTTGAATACTCTAGTCACAGTGATATGTACACATCACAATTGGAATTAATAGAGAGTCAAAGAATTCAATTTGAATTTATAAAATATTAGAAAACAAAATGAAAAGTCGGAAAATGTCTACATAGGGCTTAAATTAAAAAAAAAATAATAATAAAAGCATAAAATATTATTATTCTTCCTATGTGGCTGTTATAAATATAATAATGAAGTTTTTGTCCCTGAGTTTAAGGACATAGTTTGCAAATGTTTTCACCCAAGTGAGTTTGCATTTCGGTTTTAACCGAAAACGCGGTTAACCGCACTATTTAACCGTAACTGTAACCTTATAAAACACAGTTCGGTTACGTTTAAATCATAATACATTTAAAACCAAATTTTTTGTTAAAAAAGTTTAAAATAACAAAATCTTGAAATTTTTATAAAAACAATCATATTTTTCAAATATATATCTTTTTATTAAAATTTTCTAGAACATTAACAAATAAATACATTTTTAACAATTATTGTTTATAAATACATTTTTAACAATTATTATTTTTTAAATAATAATTTAACCTGTTGATAAATTGTAGCGGCAATATTAAAAAATGAAGATTTAAAAAATGTCACTACTTTGAAAAATAAAAATAATTTTTGTAAGTTATAAAAAAAAATATATACATTCAACCAATTCAACAAATTTATAACCGATTTGACTATTTTTATTTTTTTGTTTTTTTTTTTGCTTTAAATCTTAACAATGTTGACTAATTTATTAATTTTAAATTAAAAAATGTTTCATATTTGTTCCGATAACCGCGTTTAATCGCCTCAATGTAAAGTCTACACCAAAGTACCATTCGTACGTTCGCTTTTATTATCGAAGTACCCCTAGACTAAAAATGTATCCGGATTGCCTTATCTCCCTTATGCCTGGTTTTCATTATGTCATATGAACTGAACAAAAACTGACTCAAATGAATTCTCGTCATTTTGTGTCAAATGCGTTTTCATTACATCTTAAAAACTTACAATGAGTCGATAAAGCAGAGCGTGTCAAAGACTATGTCAAATTTTGGTGTCAGTTGACTGACACGCCGTTTTCATTACAAAGGTCAAATGTGATGCATAAACTTTCGGCGAGCGAACAGCTGATTAGAAAATATTAATTTGAGGTAAATAAAAAGTGGAAAAAAAAATTAAAAATTATAAAAAAGAAATAAATGGCTGTAGCTAGTGCGGCGCTTTGAGTTATTAAAACACTAAAGGGCTTGGAAAAATAAAAGAAAGCATTGAAATTTATTTTTCCAGAAAAAAAATAACAGCTTTGCGCTCGCCAAACAAAAAAAAAATTGACAACTTGTTGTCAATTTTATTTTAGATAAAAATGTTGCCATATTTGCTGACAAACTGAAATTTTACGTTTTCACTTGTATGTCATTTTAGAAGGCAGTTCGTGTGCATAACTGACTGCAAATTCATATGACAACCCGTTTTCATACAATTACCAACATTTTGGACAAATTGACATTAAAAATAACATAGTGAAAACCATGCATTAGTTTTCGAGATATATGCCATTTAAAAAAAAATTTATATTTATGACATTTTTCTATGAAACATGTTTCATAAAATTTTCTGAAAAGTTTCATCATATTTATTTATTTATTAATTAATATGACGAAGAATTTATGACAAACAGAGATACCGGACATTTTGCCCTATCTCGGAATAAATGGCCATTTCAAAAACATTTGTTTTGGCAAAGTTCGATAATCGTCACACTCCAACTATTTTAATGAAGTAGGTTCGAGGGACTAATTTTTATGTGATAAGTTATTAACAAATTCTCAACTTCTTAAATTTTTTGAACTTAAGGTTGGTTTTTTATAAATAAAAATATCATTATTTATTTTTTAATATTACGCTACTCCATTGTAAAGCATTTTCAGGAAATAAACAATGGAGTAGCGAAATTTTGAAAAATAAATAATAGGTAATATTTTTATTTATAAAAAAAAAACCAACTTTAAAATTTAAAAAGTTAAAAATAAAAAAAAGTTATATAAAAGTTTAAAATAAACAAGTTCTCTCAAACCGATAATGCAAATAACATTTTCTATTCTCCCGTTCGTTCGCCATTTCAATACACTCCGTTCCTCATTTTTTGATCCCGAGCCCGAGCGAGCATTTCCCTGATTTCAGAAATTTATCTCCATTTTAACGATTTTTAAAAAGATTATCTGTCAATTGCAATTAATAGAATAATTACTAAATGCAATGGATTTTAAAAACATTACCATTAATTAATGAAATCAAACAATTAAAATCATTATTTAAAAAAATAGTGATGAAAATAATTACACTGCAAGTGATATCAATGATGTGGTATTGAAACCATTAATTAGTCCACTGAATGAATTAGCCCTTGTATGATCATACAAAACCAGATTACATACCTATCAAAGCTTCCTTGGAAAAGCTGATCACCATAAAAAAATGCTGATCACATAACACAGAAAAGATTACATTTCTTCCGCAATTTGGATCACTAAAACTATTTATTATAATCCGCGCGTCAAAGTAGTCTTATTAGATAGCTTTTTGACTGGACCTTTTTATATTTTGAAAACAAAGGCGGTGTTTCCTGATCACGTTTTTCTTCAGCATTGTCATACAAAACCAGATTACATACTCATTCACTCATTCTGAATTAAAAAATATCTGCTTTAAAATCCGTTTAATTTTGAAGATGAAATTAATTATCGAAAGTTCTGAGCACAAGTCGAGTTTGCTTGAAAATTCTTTTAACTTGATTTTTTGTTGTTGTTATTTACATTTTGTGTTGTAGTTTGTTTGTTTTTTTTTAATATAAAGGAAAAAATCCAGTTTTTATTTAAAAAGTTTCCGATTTCTCTTTTTTTCGCTTAATTGCAAGAGTGTGTGTGATTTTAAATCACCCGTTTAACAAAAACAACAAAAAAAAAAATATCTACAATATTTAAGCTTATCACTGAATTACCGAAATGTCACGATTTATTCATTACACACACTCTCAATCACATAGATACAACACACATTTGGCATCCTTATCGCCGTGCTAACTTAATATTAAAATAACAAACAACCTGTGATTAAGCAAACACCAAAAAACTTTAAAAATATTTTAACCGTATTTAAATATATTGATCTTTTTGCAATACTCTTTTTTCGAACACTTTTTATTATCTTGTTCTCTCTGCCTTTTAATATTATTTCGACGACTTCGAAATTTGCAAATATTTATAAAAATAGTGAGTTTATTTGGCTGGTATTTAATAAATATATAACCTTTTGTTTGATCAGTTCGAGCATTGTACAAAGTTCGGTTTGATAGAGTTCTATTATTAATAATTGTCTTATAATAGTGTTGCCAGATTGTTTTTTTTAAGGAATTCACATAATTTGTGTAAAAAAATTAAGTTAAAAATAATTTATTAATTGTTATCTTTTATTTAACCTTTTTAATAACTAATTTATTTTTCGAGCTTAAGATTCGTTTTTTTATAAAATATATTATTTATTTCTTAATATTTTGCTACTTCATTGTGTAGCATCTTACTTTTTATTTCCTAAAGAGGCTATTTAAAAATAAATAATATTTAATATTTATAAAAAAACTAACTATAAGCTCGAAAAATAAATTAGTTACTAAAAATAATTTTTCAAAAAATTGATTAATTTTTAAGTTTTTAAATATTAAAAAACAAACAAAAAAAAAGTTAACAACTATGTGAAAAACTGTAAAAATTTTAACGAAGCGAATTGGTAAAATAACTAACGTCATCAAAATTACTGAAACTTATTTAAATCAAGCAACTGACAAAATTGACACAACTTTTTTTTGTATTATTAAATAATATTTTAATAATAAATAAAAAACGCTTTTCCTTTCTTTTAATGTTAATTATAATTTAAAATCAAAATTCCAAACGGTACTCCAGTTATTACAGTTTTTTATCCATTGAAGTTACAATAAATTATTTTGACTTTTTTTTTCTAAATGCAGCTTAAATCAATAATAACTCAACGATTTTTTTAAATGTTTAAATTACTGTTTATAGTTTTGGTAGTAGTTTATTACAATATTTAAAAAAGCTATTCCAAACAACTGTTACGAAACACAGTAAAAAGGTATTGCTAAAAATTTTCATGCATTTTTCTCTAAAATATTTTTTTAAAAAATGCATTTTTGCTGATCACGAAACTTATTAAATTGAAATATCGTCTCGTTGAAATATAGCCTCGAATATTTAAAACAGCATTAAAAATATTTCACCTGAGACTGAGTTAAAATTTGACATTAGTTATAGATTCCGAAGAATTTTATATATTTAAAATATTATTAATATGTTATTATTAAATATTGTAATAAATGAGCCTAGTGTATCAGAGCTTTTTTTTACCTATACTTCAAATATTTTAAATAAATGGTAAGCCTTAGGTCACAAAATAGGCAATAACTTTCAGACAAGTTTTTATACAAACATTTAAAAATTTTCGACCCCAAAACTTAAATCTTAAACGTGAAATCGGACCGCTTAAAATAAGTACATGTTCCATATTCTCATTTATCGTATATCCGAACATCACTGCAATTAGGGGAAACCCATTAAATATGCTGCTAGATGGATTTTTTGTTAAGTGAAAAGAAAATATAACAAAATAAATAAATTGTTAAAAAAAGTTAAATAATTTGCATTATTTTTAAATTGAATACAATTTTCTTTTTCTTTTCAAAAAATAAAAAAAAATAATAAAAATAAAAGATCATTAAAAACAAGAACATATTTGTGACTTAATTAAAAAAAAAAATTGTCTGACATCAGATATTTCCCACCTCAAACAAATGAGCATATTTGTTCCCGTTATTTTGACGAAGATTAATTTCTAGCGCACAAATTAATAGCTCGATAAGACCAAAAATGTTATTTCACAAAAAAAAAAATCCAACATTAATTTAAAAAAAAATAATTATGTGGAGTTTAAAAAACTACTTTTTTCCAATAAATAGTAAAAATAAGCTAATAATATTTTAAAAATCAGCAAAAAAATAATAATACTAATATTTACATACGCGAGAAAACTCCCGAGATTTTTCAAAATACAACCCTATATAAGTTGACGAAATGTTAAAGATTACACCATTAATAGTTTCTGAAAATAAATTTTTAAAACGTATAATTTTTCGGTATAAAAAAAATACTTGGCAACTGAAGTGGTACTTTTGCCATACAAATTAGAGTCAACAAATGTAGATCAAAATCTACAAAATTTCTATGTGCTTTGAGAGTTTAAAATCTTCTTATTTTTTAGATCAGAACTTCGATTCGGTTTTTCGATCTAAAAAGCTGTATCTCTTTCAATAAAAAACTAGCATTGTCTACTTTATGGTAGTAATATAATGTAGGGATATCAAAATTTAAATTTTGAAATAGTACTGAAACTAAAAAAAATAGTATTTTTTTCGGATCCAGCGGTACTTTTTTTAAAAAAAGATAATGGGCTTTATTTTTGAAAATTTCTATGATTTTTTTTTTTAATATCAGATTTTTTAATCTGCTGAAAAAGTACTAATTCGACTTTGTAGCGAAAAGTATTAAAAATCAGAGTTTTTTCCCTTATCTAATGTTCTTACACAGAGAGAAAAAAAAATAACCTTAAATCAATTATTTTATCATATTTAAATAAACATCTCATTTTCTTCGGAACATTTTTTAATTAAGTCTTAATCTTACTAAATTAAATATGATTCTACATAAAATAACCTTTTTCGTATTTAATCAAAAACTTTAACATTTTAGATTTGCTTTCAGCCTTTTAAAAATAAGTAGAATCATATTTGAATTAAAAAATAACAAACTTAGTTTGATTTCAAAGTTTTTTCCATTTAATTTAAAGTTTTTTCTACTTGATTTTAAAATATTTTTCCTGTTTGTACACATTTTCAGGGAATATTTTTCTTGGCTATAGTTCTATCAAACACATTAAAACTTTTTTTTTGTGTTATATAAGGGTAAAAAAGTTAAATTTTGCCATATTTTCCATCCCTGCATTCAGGAATTTAAAGGTTAAATACCATCCTTGGCAATTATAAACTAACTACTGCGAAAAACGTGGTCTTCGGAAGGGCTTTGGGATTTCTCTTAAGTGATAGTTTTTCCGCCGAAAAAATGTTCACAACTATTGTTCGGCAATTTCACTTAAAGTAGTAGCAAAAAAAAAAACTAAAATGTGAAAAGTCCAAGTTTAATGGGGTTATTCTGTTAATACGTGATTTGCTCAAAATTGCTCTATATTTATCCTTCCTCTATTATCCTACTCATGGTAAAAAATTTAAACCAATCGAAATTATACCATCAAACTCCATTTAAGCCAATGCCGGATCCTCAAATGGAAATTTTTTATCCCCATTCCCGAAAAAACTAGGGGATAAATTGAGTAAGCTGGCGGCATTGCAAACGAACATGTTCGATTTCTCATGCAACCAAAAATTAAAATTTTTTATTTCAATGGCAAAAACCTAAAACCAGATTTCCAACTGACAATTAAAGCAAACAAAACAGTTTCAAAACGCGAACATAAAGAGAAGCACGATCAAGTGAACAAAACGGAAACTTGAAATATCGACAAAAAAAATCCAACGCAAAAAGAATAAGAAAAAACAATAAAATTAAAAAACTGCAAGAAAAAAATAGCATTCCATTACATTGACGAATATTTTGAAAAGAAGCAAAAAGTGAAGTTTCAATTAGAAATCTAAATGTTTCTTCGTAATAAAATTAAAGAAAACTTATAAAAATTACATAGAAAAGAAGATAATTCTAAGAAGTTCAATAATTTGGCGAAGTTAGAAGGCGAAAATTTAGAAAAAGTGATAATTTTTGCAATTTTTTTTTTCAAAAATTTTAATTTTTTCAATTTGTTTTACATATTTGTTTTGTAATTTAATTAATATTCTTTATTTTTTTTTTTGTTTATTTTCAGTTTAATTTATGAATTTTTGTGAAAAATTATTAAAAATTGAAGATTTTTCTTTTTTTACAAAAAGTAAGAATAAAAGCAAATTTTTAGTAAATTAAAAAAAAAATTTCTTTAAATATTGTGTGTGGAAAAACAAAAACTAAAACAAGTTATCAGTTGTTGTTTTAGTCTAAGTGCGAGTGCGCAAATGTTATATTTGGTCGTGTGGTTAAAGACAATAGGACCGAAAGAGATAGAATGTGAGTGCTAAAAGAAATAACACACAAGTGTATAAAAAAAGGCAAACAACTAAAGAAAAGCAAAAAATTAAATGAAAACAGTAAAAAAGAAAAACAAAAGTTGCAACTTTGAAAATTACAACAAAAACAAAACACCTAGTAAACCACAATTGCAACAACAATAATAAAAATTTAAAATACCATTAGGTGCAATGGAATTTCAAATAAAACAACAAAATAACAACAGCGACAAAAACGTCAAAAAAGAAAAGCAACATAAAGAATAATACAATAAGAAAAATAACAAAAAAGTGAATAAAAAACAACAGTAAATACATACTAATTAAATTAATTACAAGAAAAAAAGGAAGAAAAATTTAAAAACCATTAAAAATAATTTATTGAAAATAACAATAATTTCTATGTGAAAATTTTTTAATAAAGAAAATTTCACAAAAAATAGCAATTAATTACAACACAAAAAAAAAATGACATAATTTGTTAAATAACGAAAGATTTTTACTTTAATTTTCGTTAATTATTATTTAACTTTTTTTTTATTAATTTTATTCACAATTTCAACATTTTATGTATAATTTTACACACAGCCACAAAACAAAATAAAAAAATCTGAATTGAAATTTCTTAAATGTCGTTTGTCTTTTTTTTTCTTCTTTCCTTTTTAAAAAATTTTCAAAATTTTCCTTCTTCAATCCATTAAAAAATTATGAAGAATAATCAAAAATCTTCGAGTAAAAACAATAATAATAATAATAATAATAACAACAGTAACAATTTAAATTATCTTAATAACAAAAACACTTTATCCACTTTCGCGGCTGGCCAGAAATTATCCAAATCTGCTTCTTCTCCACCCACCAACAATAACGTCTTTAATTCGAATAATTTAAAAAAGAATTTAAAGCCCAAATCAAAATCACATCGCTTGGTGGGTCGTTCGCAGAGCAATAAAAATAATTACATCAGAAGCGGCGGTCGGGGTAACAGTGGAAAAATGGGCGGCGGCGTCAAAGATGCCCGTCGCGGTTTGGAGCCGCTCGAATTTGAGGAGTGCATCGTGGATAGTCCAGAATTTCGGGATAATTTAAATCGTCATGAAAAGGAATTGGATCATACTAGTCATCAGATTAAGAGGATCATAAAGGAGGTTAAGGATTTAATGAGTGCTGCAAAAGGTGAGTCAATATCAATTAATTACACAAATATATTTTTACTATAAAAATATTAAATAATTATTTTTCCAAAAAAAAATCTTTTTCAAAAAAAAATTGATAAAATTCTTGCAACAAAAAAAGTATTTTAGAATCAAGAATTCTTCGAAAAACATTTTGGAAAATTGCTATAGCAAATTCTACATAATTTCAGAATATAATAAATCATTTATCAAAGAATTTTAAATACGTTCATACTGAACCCCAAATAAGTACTTTCTTTTTTGCAAGTTTTCGATTTAAAATTCGATTAAAAATCGAAAATAAAAAAAAAGTATTTTGAGTTTCTGCACAAAAAAAAAAAAAACATGAACAAGGATTGGAAAAATTAACTTATTTGAAGGAAAAATTTAAATTAAAACGGCGCCAAAGACACTTTTTACCAATATTTAATAAAATTTTCCTTGAAATTAAAAAACAAATTTTACTTAAAATTATTGCGCAAATTAAAAATTTTTTACCATTTGCTAACACAATTTTAAAATATATTTTAAGCTATTTTAAGTTTAATATTCAAGACTGTTAAGATTAGAGATGGGCATGTGGCCATTTTTGACTCACGCTCACGCACGATCCCGAAACAAAAATTACAATCATGCCCGATAATTTTTCAAATGGTTACTTTAATTTGTTTTCTTTAATAATATTTTTTTTCTTTAAAATTTGGATAATTAACCAGTTTGTTTTTAATTTATGTATTATTTTTATTGAAAACAAAATATTAAAAATAAGTAGAAGAAGAAGAATTTACTCAATTTTTTTTAAATTAATTTGAATAAATTTTTCAAAAATCCTATACCTAAGTTTATTATTTCCCAAAAATTGTAAAACTTTTACTTGGAAAAAAATTATATTTTATTAAAATTTTTAAAAAATTTTCCCTATCGCTTTCAAAAATTTACTTAATTTTACTACTAGCGAAAAAAGAAAAATGAACACACATTAAGTTCAAGTACTAATTACATTTTAAGTTAATGGAAGTAAATTATATTCTAAATTTTTTTGAACTAAACTTAAATTTATTTTTTTTAGTATGCAAATTTCTTAAAACTGAAATTTTTTTCTTAAAAATTGATTAATTTTTATTTAATATACTTTTTCCTAAAATCAAGAAATATTATTTAGAAAAGATATGAACAATTTCTGATTATACCGGGTGATTAAATTTTAAAAGCCGATGTTGATTTTGAATAAAACACAAATTATTTAGAAAATTATTGTCATTTCTTTTTATTATGATAATATTTTATGTTTCAATTATGTATGGAACAAAATATCGGCAAAATGGCCGCCGCGACCTCGGCGCCACACCTCCATATTATGGTCAAAATTTTCGATGACGCTGAGTTATAATTGAGGTTCTATGCCGTTAATGTGCCGAATTATCTCATCCTTTACGTCTTGAATTAATGCTAGCTTATCGAGGTACACCTTTTCTTTCAAATAACCCAAAAGAAAGAAGTCCAACAGTGTCATATCATATGATCTTGACGGCCAATTGACAACACCACCACGTGAGATAACACGGCCATTGAATTTGTCGCGCAAAAGAGCCATTGTTTCGTTAGCTGTTTTCAAGTGGTACCGTCCTCACGCAGAGAAAAAACATGATTACAATGTGGTCACTGCTACTATATTGTGCTTGCTGCAATCGGGTATGGTTGTCACAACCAAGTTATTGGTTTTCTAACCATCAACATGGTCGCTACCATTATTATTTAGTAAATATTTTACTATTTTATGATTGGCACCTTCTATTTTATAACATGATTAGCTGTAACCATACTGTGGTAACAAAAATTCTGACTATGAAATAAATATAATAATTATGCAACGATAAAATGCTGGCAAAAATCAATAAATAATTAATTATACATCAAATAAAACATGACATGTCACTGATAAAAATCAGTTCAGTCTGTTTATTTTTACTGCAAAATGTCTTAAAAAAAACAATCATATTGTTTACTAAAACTGTACAAATATCAGATGGGTTCAGATGTCATTAAAACATTCATCAATGAATTAATATCCAGTTAATTTTTTTTTTAGCTTAGGAGATTTTTATTAAAGGAGTTTTTCGAAAATTCCTTATACATATAATATTATTTACACTAATCAATTCATTGTCAAAAAGATTCTATTGACAATAATTCTTTTCAATAAAAACAATTAGATTTTTTTCAAATATGTTTTTTAATTCATTCTTTAGAACCCATGATTTTTTTTTGTACAAAAAGGTTTCTTACACAAATTAATAGATATTTATCAATTTATCTGATAAAAACATTTTTAGATTCTATGGACTTTTCGTTAAACTAAAATTCTCCGATTTTCCAAACTGTTTCTTTATATATATTTTAAACAAACTTAGATTCTAAGGCCTTTCTTTGCAGGAAAAATTCATAGATTCTGAAGAAATACTTAGTTTCTAAGGACTTTTTCTAGTAGAAATATTCTTAGATTCTAAAGACTTTTTCTTAAAGAAAAATTTCTAAAAACTTTCTAAAAAAATCTTAAAAATGTCTAAGATTTTTTTATTAAAAAGGTCATTAGAATTTAAAAAAAAAGTTTTAAGTATTTTTCTTAAAAAAAAGTCCACAGAATCAAAGTTTCTTGGAAGTCTGTGATATTCCTTAACAATTTTTCTTCAAAAAGTGCGTAATATTAATTTTTTTTAGAAAAAACATTTCTAAAGAAAATGTTCTTAAATTTAAAGAGCTTTTTCATAGTTTCTAAGAACTTTTCCTTTAAGAAGTTTTCTTAGATTAGGGATCATATACTGATAATCCAGGAATCATAATATAGTTATAAGGGACTATAATATGATAAAATTTGGATCATACTATGATTACGTGCGATTATATGATAAATGCATTATAACATGTTTATTTAGGACCATAATATGGTAATTTTGGAATCATAATATAACTGTAGGGACTATATTATGGTAAAAATATGGTTATTTTATTATCAAAATATGATAATCATAATATAGTACGATTATGGTTGGCACAACAATAAACCCAAAAATATATGATGCTCTTCGAATATGATTGACCCAACCATGTTTTTTCTCTGCGTGCTGTTGAAACCACATATCGTACACATCCTTATCTTCCAATATGGGCCATAAAAAGTTCGTTATCATCTCACGATAGCGAATACCATTCACAGTAACTGCCTGACCGGCCTCATTTTGGAAAAAATACGGCCCGATGATGCGCCAACCCATAAACCGCACCAAACAGTCACTCTTTGTGGGTGCATTGGTTTTTCGACAATCACTCTTGCATTATCATTCGCCCAAATGCGGCAATTCTGCTTATTGACCAATCCACTAAGGTGAAAACATGCCTCATTACTTAAGACGATTTTCTTCGAAAATTGATCATTCATTGTGAGAGGTGCAATTGTTGGGCACGACGACGAGTTGAGGTGGATGGCTCTTCAGTCACACTATCGCGAACAGCAGCAATATTTTCTGCAGTACGAGCTGTACGAGCATGCATTGGTGTTTTCACATTTCCTACAGACCCGGTTTGCTCAAATTTTTGCACGATTTTTTCGATTGTACGCACATTTAGACAATTAAATTGACCGAAAAAATCACGAAGTGCACGATATGCATTTTGATTTGAACGCCTATTTTCATAATAAGCCTGAATAACTTTAACGCGTTGCTCGATTGTGTATCTTTCCATGGTTCAAATTGAGTTAGTCTGAAATTGAGAAATGTCAAACGAAATGCAGAAAAAACTTGACGTTTAGGTGTGGTTCACATTCAACATCGGCCTTTAAAATTTAACCACCCTATGCAGTTTTTATAATAAACTTCTACTTTTTTTTCTTTCGTTTTTGCTTTTTGTTTTTTTTTCTAAATTTTTTTTTTTAATTTTTTTTTAATCATTTCTAATTTGAATTGCAGTTATTTTGACTATAATTTTCTGTTGATTTTACTGATATTATTCTCGGATTGTACAGAAAGTTACCTTTATATAAGAAATTGTTTCATAATCATAGCTTGTATAAATCGCCTATAAGCCTGTTTTTTTTTTCGTGGGTGTAAAATAAAGTTCATAGACTCTGTGTACATTAAAAATATAATATGCGATAAGAAGTTTCTTTTTTTTTTTTAGAGAAATAAAGAATCTTACTTTCAAGTTATGAATACTTGATACAGAAAAAGATAAAAATCGTTTTATACTTTAAGAAATTTGTAGATAATTTTTTTACATTATCAATTTTTTTTATCTGTTTACTACAATTTATCTGTGCAACTAACTACTGTGAGTGTATTATATATTTTAATATGTTCATTGTTATCAATTGTGTTAAGTGGCATTTTAATATTCAATTCTTATTTTAGATTTAAAAATCTCAAGAATGTTAATTTTTTGAAAAAGATACAACTTATCTTTTATTGTTTAT
Source organism: Eustalomyia histrio (assembly GCA_949748255.1). Taxonomy (NCBI): domain Eukaryota; kingdom Metazoa; phylum Arthropoda; class Insecta; order Diptera; family Anthomyiidae; genus Eustalomyia; species Eustalomyia histrio. The sequence goes on along the minus strand of OX456525.1, from coordinate 59,845,994 downwards.
AGTTTTTATTATTTTTAAAGTGGATTTTAGGAAGGTTATCTCAAGGGAATTATGGGATGGTCGAGGAGACATAACTCACATATCCCAATTCCTAAATGCTGAATCGCAAAGTTTTTATGGTTAAAAGGCCATATCTTTGTTTTAGTGAATTTTTTATTGTTCATGTAAATTTATTTTATTTAAGGCATCATATGAAAGGTATTGAAATAAAATTTTATTGTTTTTATCCAAAATTTATTTATTGTTGTATTGAGTTTGTTTGTTTAAATGGATATATGTATGAAATGCTAGGTTTTATGTTAAATTTAAATGTATCATAGGCTTTAAAGTACCTTTCATTTGATAATCAATTTATATTTATATAAATTTTTTTAGATGGAAGATTTACAATAATGTAAGAAACCTCCGTTTTTTTATTTCCCTGTTTAGATTTTGTTTATCCAAAGTTCCGCAAAATTGTATTTCTACCTCGGAGGTGAAGTTGCCTGTAAAAAAGTTATCGCTAAAAATTAAAAACATTTAATGAGAATTTATGCACGTTTGCTGGTAAAAGAAAATCAGTCAACTTGAAATTATTTTCCCACCTTCTTTAGGGTCAATGTAAAATGAATAAAATTTTTAACAATCTCAGTACATATTTACAAACGAGTGTAAACTTGAAAATAATTTTTTTCCAACAGTAATTTACACATATTAATAGAAGAAACTACAAGATTGTTTTTGAAAAAATTATTTAAAAAATAAACAAATGATTCACAGTCAGGCGATTCATTTTTTTTTTGACATTAACTCTTGTGTTTATTGCATTTGAATTGTTTTTCAAAAAACCACCTGTTAATTAACAATTTCACACACACACAATAGGAAAAAGGTGAAACATTCAAGTCTAGGGTTTTAAGTTGATGAAACAAAAAGTCACGTGAGCCTTCTTTGTGTCTTTTTGTAATTCTCTGAAAATCTTAAATTGTTGAGGGATTGTTTTTGACGAGTTAATAATTATACACAAATCTTTTCATACGTAAATGCCAAAATATCCCAGAAAATTAACTTGCCTAGAACTAGTTTCTGATCCGGTTCTAGTGTACACTAAAAAAAAAAAAAAAGACATGAACTAAAAATTAAAAATTTCCTTTAAAATAGTTTAAAAATTTTCCTCAATTTAAGTCAAATTTTATTAAAATTAATAAAAAATTCCTATGCTTGGGTAAAAACGAAATAGTTTATATACTCAGAAATAGGTCATATATTTCTTAAATAATATTTCTTGGTTTTAGGAAAAAACATGTATATTTAATAAAAATTTATCAATTTTTAAGAAACCCCTCTTCGTTTTAAGAAAATTGCATAATAAAAAAACTAATTATAGTTAAAAAAAAAAATTAAAACATAATTAACTCCCATTTAGTTAAAAGAATGTGTAACTTGAAATGAGAAAGTAATAGAACTTAATGTGTGTTCATTTTTATTACGCGAGTAGTAAAATTAACTTAATTTTAGAAAGCCATTTCTTAATTTAAGGTTACCACTTTCTAATTTTTAAGAATTTCTTAAAATTAGTTCAGGCAATTAAAAACAAAAAGTAATAGATTTTTTCCTATGTAATAATAAAAATTGATTTGATTTTAGAAACTCATGAACTATTTCTAGGGAAAATTTTCATGCAACTTAGTTCAGATAAGTTTTAAAAATTTTAATAAAATATTATTTTTTTTTTTTTCAATTATAAGCAATTTTTGCAATAATAAACGTTAAACTTATTTTCAAAATTTTTTAAAAAATTAAATTAAAAACAAACTAGTTTTCCTAATTTTAAAGAAAAATATTATTAACGAAAACAAATTAAATAAACTTTTAAAAAAATTTCATGCATGATTGTAATTTTGGTTTTGTGATTGTGCATGAGCGTGAGTTAAAAATAGCTCACGCGCCCATCTCTAATCTTAACAGTCTTGAATATTGAACTTTAAATTGCTTAAAATATTTTTTAAAATTTTGTTACCAAAAGGTTAAAAATTTCGAATTTACGCTTTTATGTAATAATTTTGTTTGCTGACTACAACACAAAATATCCCAAGCACATTTTATACATTACGGCATAATGGCTTTTCTATAATTGACGTAGCGCTTATTAAACTTTATATTTATCGAACTATTTTTTTTTCACTTAAGTTAAAAATGCCAAAATGACCTTTTTTCCATTTTCCAATAATAACAAGAAATTTAACTGTTCTATTTTGTATTTGTGCATCAATTTCCTTAAATTAGTTTATTTAAGAAGACAAAGGACCCCCAGTATTCCTTAGCCATAAATGCCGTGTGTCACTTAAGGCAACCATTTTTGTAGTTCTTTCAAGGAGAACCATTAATTAACTACAAAAAAGATCTGACTTTGTCACAAGTTACTTCGTTTCAGGATATCCTGCAGTACATTTTTTTAAGTTGTTTACCTTTTTCCTAATGAAATTTAATTTATATTTTAAATACATGAATTTAGTATAATTCAATTTAGTTTTAAGACAAAATTGTATAGCAAAAAGCTTGTTAAGAGCAGTGTCCTCACAAAGCGAAAGTCCTCCGAAAATGGGAAAATACTTACTCAATGAGTGTTAAGTACTTTAAAGTATATGGTTAAATATATTACCTTTACCATAATAGTTTCATTATTATTAGAAAATTTTTATCAAATTTAAGGATAATTTTCACTTAAAAGAAGTACTATTTAACTTGATGTTAGAAAATATTTTCTTATTTTTAGGGTGTTAAGTCCTAGTTTTTAGTAAAAAAAACTTAACTAATGAACTTAAAAATAAATTTAAATTTTTCTTAAAACCAAGGAAATATTTCCTAACACACAGTAAAACTTAAGATGATATATGAACAAAATTAAGAGGAAATTTTTCTAAAAAAATTTAGTTCTCAGTAGTAAAATTTTTCTTTAATTTAGAAATCTTGACCAAATTTTAAGTACAATTTGTTTCTTGATTTCAAGGAAAATTTTATTCAATATTGGTTAAAGGTGTCTTTGGCGCCGTTATCATTTAAATTTTTTCTCCGAATTAGTTAATTTTTCTAAATTCTATATAATTTTGTTTGGGTGTATCCAAGAAATTGTAGTCTATTAAAAATTACAGTTAATATAAAGGAATTTTTAACTGCTAAAAAACAACCAACAAATTCAGTCAAAATAACTAAAAATAACTGACATATTTCTACTACAAAAATTTTAAAACAACTGACATAATAGGGTAAAAACTACTGCATTTTTACAGTTAACTTTTTGATATAAAGAAAAAAATAATCACCCTTATTCTAGTTGTCGTTATCAATGTCGTCGTCGTTTTTGAGTCAACATCACTTTGCTTCGACGTCGACATCACTTCGACACCAAATTGGTATTCTAAAACATTGTTGTAACGATGTCGACAGTTTATCGATTTAAACAAAAACACATCTCTAAAAATTGAGTCGGCAGATTTATTTTGTTTATTATTTTTGCAAAAAAAGATTTTTTATGTGTAATTTAAATTCTGATACCAGTGATGAAGAAAATAAAGAAAGACTTCTCATACAGAAATCCAATATATTTAATCTGCTGGATAACAAGTGAGTAGCAAAATCAAAGTCTGTTACTTTAAAGAATGTTAATCTTCTAATTTTTTTTAAAAGGTTTGAAAGTTACTTTCGGCTGAATAAAACAGCCTTCAAAGATGTGCTGGAAACAATAGCACCTAATTTGAAACCCGGAATTAAGTCCACATTTATTTCCAAAACAATAAAGTTGGCAGCTACATTAAGATTTTTAGGCCAGGGGTCGTACCAGCTCAGTGTTGGAAACGACTTTAACTTCGGGTTCAGCTGTTTCTGAAACTGTAGAAGATTTGCCACAGCTTCCTCCAGCGGGCTCAATATAAATTGCTTGAATCTTCCGCCACCTGTAGCATTACACTCGGCTTTGTTGGCTACCATTTTTTTTAAACTTTAAATTTTAAGTCTCGCCAAACCTATAAATAAATTTTGTTATATTTTTATAATGCACTTTATGTGATCATGCTTTCTTTACCTTCTGCCATCCATCTCACATTATTCTCGGTGGGCCAAGTGCATTTAATAAATTTGATATTTCTTCCCATTTTTTCCGTTTTTTTTTCAGTCATTACTTTTCCTCAAGTCGTTACTAAAAATTGTGTCGACAAAATCAGAGTCGTTTCAAGACAATATCGTCGTCACATTTTCTTACAGAATACCAAATACTTGTCGACAGTTATCAATTATTTGCGATAACGACAACGGGAATGCCAATTTCAAAAAAAATCCCAAGACGACATTGTCTTGTGTCGATGACGACAACTAGAATAAGGGTGAATAATGCTGCTTCTGCAGACATCGATAATATTTATAACATATTTTTGGGATTGACAATTTACTATTGCTAAGATATTAAAATTTTGATTTATAGCTTTATTTAAACGATTATAGCACAATAAATATTAAAGGCGAATCAAGAAATCCTGTAATCAAATAACTCGTATTAGTAAAAAAAAATTACATATTGAAAATTGTTGTTGTAGTAATATTATTTTAGAAGTTACAGCGATTTTGGCTTTTTGAAAATTGCGAAATTTAGCGAAATTGACACAAAACGTTATTAAATTTTACCAAAATAGATTCCACTAGCTACAAAGTCTGAGTGTATTAACTTAGCTTAATTAAAAAAAAAAAAACTGTTCACTAGTTTTTGAGTTAGAGGTAGGTTCGTAAAACGTGTCCTGACGGTGTCCCGTGAGTCATGTATCAAAAATAAGTAACATATTTTGTAAGCAGAGACTCTTAACTGCCTTTCTTATTATCAATAATATATCTTAGAGCATAAATATATTTTTGGCGATTTTTATTTTACATTCTACTCGCTTTTGAAAATCGTTCGTTGAACAAAAAAGTTTTAAGGCAGAAAAAATGTTCTCTATCGATACCAAATAATTGCTTTAATAAAAAAATTATTATTTAGCCAAATACTACTTAATCGGGCATGTTCTGGATTTCACTTTAAGGTGAAAGTAAAAATTTCATAAATTTTTTTCTTTATTTATGATTGTACAGGGGTCGTTTTCTGCAATAAAGTTGAAATCAAATCAAATAAAACTTTGGAATATAGTGAAATAGGTGCCAATAATTTAAATTTCAAGCGGATTTGAATTCGCACTAATTCGAGAACATGACCGAATATCTGACAATCACTTTTTTTTTGGCGGTCTTGGGCATTTGAGGGTTAACTTCAAACTATATCAAAGTTAACATGATAAACTCAGTGGTGGCCCGTATTTATTTCAATTACTAAAATGGCAAACATTTTAAAATATTATTTATTTGTAGAACTGTATAATTAGCAATTATATGATTAAAAATAAAGGTAAATTATTTTTGCAAACATGAAATTGAATTTTGACAAAATAATTATTATTTAAATAAATGAACTTGAGACTTATAAAAGCCACACAAACTTCCAAAATAAATTACAATCAAACTGAAACAATAAAAAAAACTACTGATAAAAAATCCAGTAGCTAAACAAAAAACAGGTATGACTTTTGCAAATGAATGACTGAATGAATGATTGGACTCTGGCAATGAATCACAGCCAAAGTTAGAATCAGAAAAATAGTGCAATTTGCGAAATATTTAATTGCAAAATATGTACAAAATTTATTTCTTATTGTTGTTCAAGCAGAAAAACAACGAGAAATTAAAAAAAAATCTGTAATAATGTTGATAAAAACAAATAACAGCTTTAAGTATTTGTTGCAAACGAATCTATTTTTTATACCCTACACTAAGAAATTGTCTCAAATAAATGAAAAAAATAAATTGATATGTTTTATTTAGCACACATTTTAATAAAATACATTTTTTTTTCACTTATAATTTTTGAACACCTCAACCGATATTGTTAATTTTATATAACACATTACTAAAGGAGATGGTTAAAATTTTTGGGTTCTACCCAATTTTTTTTGTATAAATTTAGCAAAAACTTAGTAAAATTAACCAAGCATTTTCTTTTTTCAACTAAAAATTTGGTATATTTTCCCAAGTTTTTGGATAATTTAAAAAAATATTTAATTTGAAACAATTTGTTTAAATACATTTAGCAAAAACTTGGTAAAGTTAACCAAGTATTTTCTTTTTTTAACTAATTATTAAAAGATATATTTTTGGTAGATTATATATAACCAATCGAAACAAATGTTTGCCAAACTATTTTTAAAATACGCTCTACCCAATTTTTTTAAATTTAATCAAGTATTTAATTTTTTCCAAGTAAAAACTTGGTATTTTTTCCCAAGTTTTTTGATAATTAAAAGAAATATTTTTGATAAATCATATAATATCAATCTTTGTTTGTGCTACAATTTGATTAACAAACTAATTTACGACAAAGCAACGGAGAATTATTAATTTGAAGAATACTTCTCAATTATATGCATACAACTGTGCGGATTTCATCTTCTTCCAATTGTTTGTTGCTTGATATTAGTACTTTGTTGTTTAATTTCGTATTTTTTTTTTTTTAATTTTAAAAACAATTTACAATTTGCGTGTTTCTTACAACAGCAGCAGCAGAAACATTAGTGTGTCTTACAACAACTATAAAAAAATTGAAACAATAAGTAGCAACTACAATAACAAGATGTATTTTATAATAATTACAATAATAACAAAGTTAAATTGCATTAATACCAACAAGAACAACAACAACAACAAGAAGTATTTAACAAATACAACAACACATACACAAAACAAGTGGTTGGCATTGAGATACGCTGAAAATACACACTCACAAAAATACGCAGATATGTACTAAATAATACATACCCAACATACCAAATGACTTGAGAAAAATATTATTATAAGCTTACAAACACAAGCCTTAAGCTTGAAAAAGACTTGAGAATATATTGAAAAAGGCTATCGTAACAATTGCAGAAAAATCAAAACGGAACCCTCGTGAAAATATTATGTGTGTATGATTAATATAAGCTTATTCTTGCAATTGTAGAATAAGCTTACAAAAATAATATATTATTAATAGTAAAAAAAGAGAAATCATAATTATTTTCTTTAATTTCATTTATTTTTTTTTTAATTTTAAAAATAATAATAACTCATTTTAAATATAAAAAATAATAATTCATTTTAAATATAAATAATAATAATTAATTTTAACCATAAATCAAAATAATTAAATTTAATATGCAATTAAACGTTCACTATATAAAATTTACAACTAAATGTACACGCAAAACACGTTTGACAAATTTAAAGAAAAAGTTATGGCACTTGTTGTATGCATTATAAGCGTAGAACAAAGAAAACAAGACTAAAATGTATTGAAAAATATTTCTATTTCAATCGTCATATTGCGTTGTTGTTGTATGTTGTTCATAAGCATACTTGAGAAAAAGTTATGTATAATAATCTTTTCTCTAGCATTGTTAAATACTGCTTGTAAATTCACATTTTATAAATATTATAATAAGCGAAATTAAGAAAAGCTTAAAACACACTATTAATATAAGCTTATTCTCAAGTTGTATTGCAGTTTGATTGCTATATGGTATATTGGGTATAAAAGCAACAAGTTACTGAAAAAACATTGCCAGACAAATCTTAAGATTCATTTGTGGCAAACAAAACTAAGCCAGATAGACGATATTTATCAAACTCATTAAAAAGTCTGCCAAGACCATGAAACCATTTTTGGGCAAAACAATTCGATATTTGTTTTGTAACAAAATGTCTTAAGTCTGGTAATTTTTGAAATCATACATACGTATGCGGCTTTCCATACCAATTGCTGCCCTGCTACAGGAAAATGTATAAAGTATCAATATAAAAATATTGATTGTCCTATATAATATGAAAAAAAATATATGGAACAATTTTTTAAAAAAGTGCACGAAGTAGGCGTGTTGACCAATTTTAATTGACCATAATTTAATGGAATTTAAATGTGTTTTATACGTACAATGTCCTAATGATTTGTAGACTCATAACCATTTATATTATAATTCTAACTTTTTTATATGGAATGTCCCAAAAGTTAAGGTGTTATGCTTACGTGCAAGCTTACGAAAAAAATAAATAATAATAACCAATTATTATTTAACTTCCAGTAAGAAATTGAGTAAGGCATTATTTTTTCACTCCTGGTAACCAATTATAATTTAAGTGTTGTAAATTCAAAACTCTTATCCATTTTTCTTCCTTTTTGAATATAGTATGAATTAACGCTTTGACGACCAAATAAATTACCCATTTTTATTTTTTGTCACGTTTGACCCATTTTCTTACCAATTTTCTTGTATCGACAGAGGATAGTTGTTGCTTTCACACAATACTAACCACTTGGATCAAAATGGTCTCAGAGCCGATTGGATTACTGCAAATTAAAAAATAATAAATTTTTTTTTTTCATAATTTTTGGTACATATTTTCTCGAATCCTATGGACACAGGGAATAAAAATTTGTTAGGACATGATCCATTCCATTAAGATTTCACAAACATCGAGATATTTGGAATTGGTTCATTGGATTTCTCACAGGATACTGACAGAATTTGGGATAAATGTATCCCATTTTTATTTTTCTAAAAATTAAATTTTACGAGGGCGGATCAATAAGTCTGTGACTTTTTGAACTTCCCTCGTAGTTATATGAAATGCAACACTGCTGCCATCAAGTACCACCTGTTAGTAGACTACTGTCAAATTTTGAGCAAGTTCCGTCAATTATTTTGCGTTTAACAGCAGGATTTTTCGAGGTCCATAAAATAGGCATTTGTTTGATCAGTAATTTCATCGTTGGAGCTAAATTTCTTTCCACCGAGCTATTTCTTTAGGTTTGGAAATAGAAAGTAGTCACGAAAAATAAGGCGAACGAGGGGACAATTCGTAGTCTACTTCATGGACACGATTCCGTTGGTGGTCGATTGTGAGCAAACGCGGCAGCCATCTTGCGGAAAGCTTTCTAATACTCAAATGATTGTTCAAAATTGAAACCACTGAGGCATGTGATATGCCTATGTCTTCCAAAATCTATCGCGCATTTAATCTCCGATCGGCCAACACCATTTCGTGAATCTTTTCAATTGTTTTGGGTGTAAAGACCTCAACTGGGCGTCCGGTACGTTCGGCATCTTCCGTGCTTGTAAGACCACAACGAAAGTCACTAAACCACTTTTTTACCATTGAAATCGATGGTCCCCATAGTATTTATCAAGCTTGGTTTGATTGACGGTTTTTTTCGCAAAAAATAATGTTTAATGATCACTCGAAATTCATTTTTTAAAAAATCCACGAGGTTGTATGTTTTGAACAGCTGTTAAACGCAAAGTAAATGACGAAACTTGCTCAAAATTGGACAGTGGTCTATTAACAGGTGGTACTTGATAGGAGCAGTGTTGTATTTCATTTAACTACGAGGGAAGTTCGAAAAGTCACGGACTTATTGATGCGCCTTCGTAATTAGATTTCATTTATATTTTTAATTTAGATGGATTTTTTAAATTCATACTTTTATTATTTAATTTTTTTAACAAAATTGTCAAAATTTTAATTGGCTTTTTTTGTCGTTTCTTAATTTTTAAAATTTACATTTTCTTTCTCCAAATCTAGTTACCGTACGGGTAATGATGAGACAATTGTTCTCGAAGAACCTATTACCTGACCGGTCATCCGAGAGCATATGGCTAAATTTTTGTTTGTAGTATAAGTGTTTTTTTCCATTTCCAATCTTCATCTTGGTTTATTATTTCATTGGTATTTATTTGAGCAGAAAATCAAAATAATACATAGCTTTGACCGCAGCGCGTTTGCTTTGTAACCAGAACCAGTTAATTTTTTTCAAATTATTACTATTTTAATTAATCCCAGCACAAAAATTAATCTCCATTCCTAAATCAATAGCTTTTAAATAACAAACAACCTAACAGCTTTAAAAAAAAAACAGGTTTAAAATTATAACTTCCACGAAAATTATAACCTAAGATTGTAAAAAAAATTGTTGTGAGTGTAAATCTGTTTTAGTTATAATTTTAAACCAGTTATTTTAAGCTGTTAGGTTGTATGTTATATAAACGCTATTAATTTTGGATTATATACATATCTTAATTTTTTTGCTGGGATTGAATAAAAATATATTTTTAGACTCATCCTCAGGTGTCCGCTTTGCGACAGATCTAAAGGGTGTCCCAAGAAGAACGCAATTTTTAAATTTTAAATAAAACACAGATATTTAAAAAAAAAATCGTGAAACTTTATGATATCGTAAAGTAGACAGAATGAGGTTATGTATGGAACAATATATCGTGCAGATGGCCGCCGCGGCTTTGCTGGCATGCACGCGATCTTTTAATGAAATTTTCAATGACCGTTTTGCATGAATGCTGCGGTATTTCATTAATGCAGCGTCCAATTTCCTCTTTTAAGGCTTGAGTCGTCGTCGGCTTATTCGCGTAAACCATCGACTTCAAAAAACCCCAAAGAAAAAAATCTAATGGTGTTAAATCGCACGATCTAGGCGGCCAATTCTGATCTCCAAAACGCGAAATAACACGACCGGGAAATGACTGATGCAGCAATTGAATTGTTTCTCTGGCTGTATGACATGTGGCGCCGTCTTGTTGGAACCGCATGCCCTCCACATTCATTTCTTCAATTCTAGGCAAGAAAAAACTGGTTATCATTTCACGATACCGAACACCATTGACTGTTTGCGCTTGACCTGCCTCATTTTCATAAAAAAAAGGTCCAATGATTCCTCCAGCCCAAAAACCACACCACACAGTGACACGTTGAGGATGCATTTGCTTCTCGTGAATCACTCGAGGATTTTCCTCACCCCAAATGCGACAATTCTGCCTATTGACGAAGCCATCAAGATGTGAATTGGGCCTCGTCACTGAAGATGATTTTATCGGCAAAATCAGCATTTTCATGTTGTCTCTCCAATACCCAATTAACGAACTCCCTTCGCTGTCCATGGTCAGCTGGCTTCAGTTCCTGAGTCAATTGAACTTTGTATGCATGAAGATGCAAGTCTTTCGTCAAAATTCGCTGCAAAGTGGATTTGGAGACACCAATTTGCTGAGCTCGGTGTCGAATTGAGGTGGATGGAGTTTGAGCGACATCATCACGTACAGCTGCGACATTTTCGGTCGATCGACCTGGTCGATGGCGCGTTGTTGTCTTTACACCACTAACAGACCCAGTTTCGGCAAATTTATCCATTAATCTCTTTACAGTTGACTCTTTTGGAGCATTATTGTGACCCCAAATTGATCGCAATTTGCGAACTGTAGCCGCAAAACTTTCACCATTTTGGTAAAACAATTTCACAATGAGAATGCGTTGTTCATTCGTGTAGCGCTCCATTTTTACTAACCTCGTACCTTCTACTAGCAAACAATAACAATTGTTCAAATGTCAAACACTGACACTTCGAATGTTGCCAGATTTAAAAATTGCGTTCGTCTTTATAACTTGTATTTTGCGTTTATCTTGTAAAAGATTTTTTTTCGTGTAAGTACTGTGACTGGTTCCTCTGCAACAGTCCTGTGACATGTCAAAAATCGTAATTTACCCCATCCTATGACAAGCTCATATTAAAATTACCGGACCGCTTCATATAAAAGAACCGGTCCGACGGCTGCACACAAAAAAAAAAACTGAACTAGAATTTAGAAAAATTAACTTATTTGGAGGAAAAATTTAAATAAAAACCGCGCCAAAAACACTTTTTACCAATATTTACTTTGTTTTAAGAAAAAATTTATTTATTTAAATATTTCATTTTTAAATAAATAGCACTTCTTTTAAGTGAAAATTACCCTTAAATTTGATAAAAATTTTCTAATAATAATGAAACTGTTATGGTAAAGGTAATATATTTAACCATACTTCACAATCATTGTGTAAGTATTTTCCCATTTTCGGAGGACTTTCGCTTTGTGAGGACACTGCTCTTAACAAGCTTTTTGCTATACATTTTTTTCTTCAAATTAAATTGAATGATACTTAACTCATAATACATGAGTTATATATAAATTAAATTTCTGTAGCAAAAAGGTAAACAAATTAAAAAAATTTTCTGCAGGATATAATAAATTGTGACAAAGTCAGATCCTTTTCGTAGTTAATTAACGGTTCTGCTTAAGAGTATTACACAAAGAGACGCCCTAAGCAACAACAGCATCTATGGCTAAGGCGCACTGGGGGTCCTTTGTCTTCTTAAATTAACTAATTTAAGGAAATTGTTGCAAAAATACAGAATACCAGTCACAATTAATGTTATTATGATAAAATAGAAAAAGTCATAAGTTTATTTTATGACATTTTTAGCTTAAACTTTAATTGACATATACAAATTTTAACTTTTTTTTATCATTGAATAAAAAAAAATTGTTTTAGTGCATTCAATAAATATAAAGTTTAATGGGCGCAAAGTAAATTATAGGAAAGTCCTAATGCCGTAATGTATAAAATATGCTTGCGTTATTTTGTATTGTAGTCAGCAAACAAAATTGTTACATAAAAGCGCAAATTCGAAATTTTTTACCTTTTGCTAACAAAATTTTAAAATATATTTTAAGCAAATTTAAGTTCAATATTCAAGACTGTTAAGATTAGAGATGGGCACGTGGGCCATTTCTGACTCACGCACGATTGCGAACCAAAAATTACAATCATGCACGATAATTTTTTAAATGGTTACTTTAATTTGTTTCCTTTCATAATATTTTTTCTTGATTGAAAAAAAATTTTTTTCCAACAAAAGCTAAATTTTCCTAAAAATTTACTAATGTTTTTTTAAATTTATTTAAAGAAATTTTTAGGTAAAAAATCCTATACCTAAGTTTATTATTTTTCAAAAATTAAAAAACTTTTAATTGAAAAAAAGTATATATTTTATTAAAATTACTCTGAACTAAGTTCCATGAAAATTTTCCTTAGGAATAGTTTAACAGTTTCTAAAACCAAATAAATTTTTATTATTACATAGGAAAAAATTTATTACTTTTTATTTTTAATTGCCTGAACTAATTTTTAGAAAACAATTCTCAAAAACTATAAAGTGTTGGACTTAAAAACTAAATTTAGAAATGGCATTCTAAAATTAAGTTAATTTTTGCACTCTTGAAAAAAAAATGAACACACATTAAGTTCAAGTACTTTCTCATTTATGTTAGCCACATTTTTTGAACTAAATGGGAGTAAATTGTGTTCTATTTTTTTTTTGAACTAAACTTAGTTTTATTATATTTTAGTATGCAAGTTTCTTAAAACTAAGAGGTTTTTCTTAAAAATTTATAAATTTTAATTTAATATATTTGTTTTTTTGTTTTGCCTAAAATCAAGAAATATTACTTAGAAAAGATATGAACTATTTCTGAGTATATAAACTAAATCGTTTTTACCCAAACATAGGAATTTTTATTAATTTTAAGAAAAGTTGACTTAAATTGAGGAAAATTTTGTAAACTATTTTAAAGGAAATTTTGGATTTAATGTCTTTTTTTTGGAGTGTATTTACTTTTGGAGTGTATTTACTTTTGCTCGCAATGTCTTAAAATTCATCAGCATATCATTGTGACCAAATATATTTTCGAATCAAAGAATTTGCCGTCAAACAGAAGAATTTTCGAATCAAACAAATTGCCGTCGATTTAATAGTTTATTATTGCTGCATATTTTGTTATAAATGCATAAGTGCATTTTTTTTTTCTTTATTTTTTATAAATATTTTTTCATATTAGGCTTCAAGGTGCATATTTATTTTTGCATATTTAATAATTTTATATGCATATTTTTGCATATTTTGCATTTTATTGCATATTTTTGTATATTTTCTTTAAATTAATTTGTAAACAGCACAAAAAGCTTAGACAATTACAAGGTGGCGCAAAAGTAATCCTCCTATCAGAAAATGCTATAAATTTTGCGATTCACCCCTAATGTCAGTTCTGTTTTGACATTTGTGTAGTAAACACATGCGAAATACACGTTAATAAACAATGTTACGCTACACTGCTCCAGAACGCGGAATATTGGTGACTATTTATTTGAGCAATAATGAAGATGATTTTTCATCAAAAATAATCATGAGTGATGAGGTCCATTTCCATCTTATTAGCGGGTACGTAAATAAGCAAAATTTACGCTTCTGGGGCACTGAAAATCCGCGTGTAACCCACGAAGAGCCATTACACCCGGTAAAAGTCACTGTATGGTGTGCTGTTTTCGCTGGAGGAGTCATAGGACCTTTTTTCTTCGAAGACGTCGCGGGCCAAACGGTTACTGTGAATGGTGAGCGCTACAGAGCAATGATCAACGAGTTCTTTTTGCCACAACTTGATGAATTGGGATTGGAAAACATGTGGTTCCAACAGGACGGTGCAACGCCACACACTGCACGTGCCACAACCGATATGCTGAAGGATGCATTTCCCGGGCACCTAATCTCCCGTTTTGGCGATTTGCACTGGCCAGACTTCTTTTTGTGGGGCTTTTTGAAGTCGCGGGTTTATGTCAACAAGCCTCAGACTCTTGCAGCTCTTAAAGACAATATCCGTCAAGAATGTCAGGACCTATCGACGGAAGTTTTGGCCAAAGTGATGGAAAATGCCATAAAAAGGGCGGCGGCCATTTACATGGCATCATATTCTCGACTTGATGTAAAAAAAATTAAAAGACCAAATAAAAATAATCCACAAGAAGAATCAAAGTTTTTCATTTTTTTTTTAAATTACAGCCAAAAAACTTCCGAAGGTTATTTTTGCGCCACCCTGTATATAAAATTTCAATTTTAAACCAAGTGCATATTTTTGGAATTTATAGTTGGTTTATATTGCATATATATTTTCTTTTAAGTGCATATCTTTTATTTTTACTGCATATTTTAAGCGCCTATCGATTTTTTAAGTGCATAAAATTAACTGTCCTGATAATGAAACGCCACCAAAATTATATTTTCTTTTTATCTTATCACAAGCTCTTTTCAAATGTCTACCATATAAGCGGGGTGTATTCAGTTATTTTTTCTAAAATAAATTAAACAAATAAATAAAATATTGAACAAATAATAAAAACACAATATTAATAAAATTACCAAAACAGAATTATCAGACTTAAATAAAAAAAGAGCAACAAGTTTAAGTTTATTTAAATGTCAGTTGTTGTTTTTTTTTCATTTCTTGAATATTTACTACTGATAACATTCTGGGGTGTTTGTAGTATCGAGAGCCCCACAAAAACAACAACATCACAAATATTGACTCAAGACTTAAATAATTATAGGTTTTTCTGATAAAAAAAAACACACACACACATTTATGGAAATATTAAATTTTATGTTTTTGTTTTTGTATTTATTTTAAGTAATCTTAGAATCTACTTAAAAATTAATACATTTTATTGAAATTCTTTAAAACAAGTGTTTCGTTTTCTTTTTACATAAAAATATAAAAAACCAGATAACTTAAGAGGTTCTTTATTTGAATATTTTCAAAATAACAAAGTGGAGTTTAATAATCTAAATACATGGTAATATATTGTTGGCATTTCAAGGGGGGGGGGGGGGAAGGGGGAGTTTCCCTTTTGAAAAAGACTATTCATATTTTAATTTGTTTAGCAACGCTTTAATAAATATTTAATGCTTCTGTTTGTTTATTGTTAGTGTTGGGTTTGATTTTTTATTTTATTCATAGTCGTGATAGTTCAATTTTGTGTGATTTTTTTTTTTATCGATTTTGGTTTTTTGATTAGAAAGTTCAAAATAATTTATTTGAAGTAAACATTAAAAAATAAAGTAATGGGGGAAGATAATTGAGAAAAAAAAGGGATCAAGTGTACGTTCAAAAATTAGTGTTTTAATCGAAAGTGACTTTGTAAAGCAGCCGTTTTTACTGAATAAACATTTTGAATAAAATTTGTTATATTCTTATTATTGGAATATATAATATGTCCCACAATTATAAGGTCACTGTTTTTATTTTATTTACTCTTATTATGTTGGTCGAATCATTTTGCACTTTTCGAAAGAGTAATTCATCTTAACATCCTGTACTCATAAATAATGTATAATTACTACAGAGAGTGAAGTGGAGTGGAGAGAGTGAGAGTGGATTTAAAATCAATTTTATTCTTTAACGTAATCCCCGCTAAGTGAAATGCACTTCTTCCAAAGATCCTCAAACATCTTGATACCATTGAAAAAATACAATTTGTCAAACTTTTCAAAATAAACTTCCATCTCTGATATGACTTCCTCATTTGTGGAACATCACTTTCCCTGGGGGCCAGATCTGGTGAATATGAGGGGTGGGGAAGCAAAGCGTAATGTAAAGACTTAAATTTTTCTGAAGCCAAAACAGATGAATGATGGCCCAAGATTTTTTTCTTATTTAAGTGGGGTCGTTTTTTCTTAATTTCTTCATCCAATCTGTCAAATAACTCAACATAGTACTTGGAAGTTATTGTTTTTCCCTTCTTCAAGTAATCAATAAATATTATACCACGTGCATCCCAAAATGTACTGGTCATTACCTTTCCAGCCGATTGTGCAGTCTTTGGCCGCTTTGATCGGCTTTCGCAAGCTTCAAATCACTTCGCAGACTGTCTATTGGACTCTGATGAATACTAATGAATTCTCGTCTCATCTATTGTTATAAATCGCTGTAAAAATTCTGTTGAATTTACTTCAAACATCTCTAAAGCATACTTTGAATTATGAACACGTTTCAGTTTTTGTGTTCCGCTGTTAAAAATGCGGCAGCCATCGAGCAGCATGTGTTATATGCCGATCTCGCTCTGATGTTGATATCTTTATGATGCCAGCAATCTCACTCACTTTAATCTTACGATCATCCAATATAATCTGATGCGTTTTTCTTACGTTTTCTTCGGTAACTGGCCTTTTTGGACGACCAGGACGATCTGCATCATTTGTGCTTGTACGACCACGTTTTAATTCGGAATACCACCTTTTAACTATTGAATATGATGGCCAAGATTCACCATAATGTTTATCAATTCGTTCTATGGCTTAGACAGTATTCCCCCCCCCCCCCCCCCCCAAAAAAAAACAATGATTAATCAAAATACGAAACTCTGTGCAATCCATTTTTCTCAAATTTTGAAAGCATTATCATTTTTATAACGCTAATTTTGTTTTTCTAATTAATGAAATGTCATGAAATTTTGACACAATTTTTCTTACAGTTGGCCCTACTGAATAAACAGAAAATATTGGCACTTATCATGCCACCTCTATGTGAGGCCTTGAACTTTTCACTCCATGTAGTAAAAATTTTTAAAAATTGTTGTTTTATTTTTTTTTTTGAAATCTACAGTTATTTCTTGTTCCATAATTATAAGATCATATTTAGAATTGGTATTAGTAAAAGTTTTATTTGTTTTTTAAAATGCCGCGAGGTTGCAGTTTAACTGATATTGAGAAAGGTAAAATTTTGGCATATAATGATGAAAATCTTTCTTTGCGTGAAATTTCAAAAAGAATTGGAAAAATTCTTTGTGTGGATGAGTAGTTTGACTGTGTCAACAGTATTTCAGTTGCTTCAATAAAATTCGGTAGCCACAACCGAAAAATTCTGTTGCTGTTAATGAACACTTCTATTGTCAACAAATTTGGTTGCTAGCACGAATCTGTTTTCTGGGTGCACAGATATTTGCCATTCGGAGTAACTGTTTCAATATCCACGATACATCGAGTTATTTCAAATAATTAAAATATTTTTTACTCCAAAATGAAGTACTCGTAAGTTCCAAGATTATTTCTCGTCATTGTACGACCAGACTTAAATTTGCAACTGAAAATTTTGTTGTTATTGCGAGAAATTTTACTTATTTGAGCCCTGCGGTATTTTTTGCTAATCTTAGCAACACATGTCTGCTGACGTGTAGTACATATAATGAAATTTGTAGAAAAATAATTTTAGTAAACTTTTTGTAAAGTTGAATTTAAAATCTGTTTGCCAAAATCAGCATGTAAAATGATATTCTGTTAGAATTCTGTATTTTGTAAATGTAAATAGCAAAAAGATGTGCTAAATAATATTTTTTTTTTTACTAAAAATCAGTACAAAAATAGTAAAGTGGGATTGAAAACCGTTTACGAATTTTTCTAATAACTTTTTTTCTGAGTGCAGAAGAAATTTTGGTGATGGCTCACCTAAAGTCTAGGGGAACATTTTGTGCGGATCGATTGTTGGAGATTCAGTTCGTTTCATGCAGAATGAATAGACACGATTGATACATATCAATTCTAGAAATAAGTTTAATAAATTTTCTAGCTCAAAACCCCACAAACGAATTCATTTTTCGGCAGGACAACGTCGCAATTCACAACATTTGTTTTTTTTTATCGAAAAATATACAAGTAATGAATTGGTCAGCATGTTCCCCAGATATGAATCCGATGGAAAATGAGTGGGAAATTTTATGTCGTCGTGTTTATTCCGAAAACCGCAAATTTGATGATATATCTTCACTAAAACAGTGCAATTTTAGAACAATGCAAAAAAAATTGATGGCAATATAATTAAAGATTTAGTTAATAATATGAAAAATTAAATTTTTAGTCTAATTAAACTAAAAAAAAAAAATAAAGTGACCTTATAATTATGAGGCATGCTATATATTTATTTTTATTATACCGTTCACCACAGGTGGAAGGGTATATATAAGCTTGTCATTCCGTTTGTAGTTTCTACAATATTGATCTTAGACCCTATAAAGTATATATATTCTTGGTCCTTATGAAGAGCGAAGTTGATTTAACGATGTCCGTTTGTGTGTTGAAATGGGTTTTCCGAAGAACCCAGACATGATGAGGACTTGATTGTTTTTTATTTCTGTTACATGTGATCCATTTCTGTTTGCTATTAAAAATCAGACAGATCAGTTAATAAATGGCTCAGATATTAGCAAAAAACAAGGACTACCTCTAATTTTTTCCGTAAAATCCCTTTGTTTAATATGTATGTAGAATTTTACGCATAACAAACACATCCATTTGTTGAAATTCTTTTCTTTCATCTCCACCTTTTATACACAAACAACAAACACATACAAAGATTTGTCATTTAAATAAAAATCAAACAAATCTCTAATGAACGAAGACTTTTTATATATGTACCTCTATTAACGATGATTTTGTGTGAGCTTCAATAGCTCAGTTGTCTAGACGCTATGTCACAAATACTTTTTTTTCTCTAAGGTCGCGGGTTCGAATCCCGGTCAATTCACTTTTTTTTGTACATTTTATTTTTATTTTCTTAAGACTTTTTTTTTTGGTTATTTTTTTTTTCTTTTTAACATTTAATGATTAATTTATATAAAATTTTATATTAATAATTAAATAATCCATAAATAGGCTAAAAACATCAAAAATTTTATTAAAAACCTCTGATACAAACGTTTTTATTTCTATTTTTTGATCCGATTTAAAAGAATTTATAAACAGATTTTGAAACCATTTTCTCATATATTAAGAAAATTTTATTCATAATTTCCTTTTGAGTGCAACTATTTTAGGTCATAACTTATAATAATTTATAAAAAAAAATTTATAAACTATTTTCCTTCAAATTTTTAAAATTAAGCTAAAGAAATTAAAAATATTTTTTAATAAAAAAGCGAAATAAAATCCCAAATGCAAATTTGCCAGCTAAATCAAACGTTTTTGTAGAAATAAAACACATGCGGTTCTAGTGATTTCTTTTAACGATTTGTTGAAATTCTTTTCTTTCACCTCTTCACCTTTTATACACAAACAACAAACACTATTCTAGAGCTGTAATATGACCTATGGATACGTCTTATATAGCAAAAGATCGAAAATCTGCTGAAAAAACTCGGAAATATCGGTTCAGATACAAAAAAGTTATGCCCAAAACATACATTTTTTTTAAATACCTATTTTTTTTTGGAACCATAAATCTTCCCGAGTCCAAGTTTTATCACCAAACTTAATGGTTAATTTCCTCTTAAAGGCGTCCGTATATAAATCTGTCCATTCCATATATGTCCATTCCATATATGTCCATATATAAACTTCAGTTTTTTCCCAACTATGGTGAAGGGTATATAGGATTCGGCATAGCCAAATTTAGCCGCTCTTACTTGTTTTTATAAACTCTGCTGCTATTTATTTGTCCACCTAAATATGTTGTATGTGGCAATTTCCACCAGACTACTTCTATGCTTCTCTTAGGTAGTAGTAGGTTTTAAAGGTATTTTCTCTCTTCTGGGACAGTTAGCAAATATATTTACAGAGCCTTGCGAAGCAAAATCTTTTTAAAATACGTACTCTCTGATTTGCACCAATATAACAATAATTTTTCACACTTTTTTTTAGTATTCCTATACACGAAAAAACATTTAATAAGTAAATACAAATAACTAGTAAATACAAGGAAAAACATCATAAACTAAACTGGAAATAAAAAAATAAATAAATACTAAATATTTATAATACTCGATATATACAATAGGCTGGATTGTGGAAACGTATTTTTGTAGCAGGTAGGATCGATGCAAATAGCTGTCAGAGAAAAATATTTAGCCCAATTGGACAATCAGCTTGTTTGTACCCAAACCTCTGAAAATACAACGTTTTTAAAAAATTTGGTTTAAAAAAAAAAACAAAATTCAAAATTTATCTAAAATAAAATCTATTTTTTGTTTATTCTTTGTGAAATTGCTAAAATTTTGAGTGTAGTTTCCATACAAGAATTCCTCTCAATGACGTTTAAATGCATAAAGTGGTTTCGACCAGTCTACAAATCATCTTACACCTGACATATTTACTCTATATCGCACTTGGTCCCTTGGACAAGAAGTTTTAAATATTTTGTTTCCAACTTATTATTTTGAACGCATCAACTATGTTGTTGAAATGCTTTTAAATCCCAAAATCGATCTACCCTACTGAACATATTGTATTTGCAGTTGCAAAAATATCTGTGTTCATATTGAAAATCAAAGTGAATTGAAGGCAGTAAATAACAAACAATAAGTGAGAATTATTTATATTGTAAATAAATGAACCAAACATTAATCAATTAGCACTTTTAAATTTTTTCGCTTCTCAGTTTCTTTTGTTTAGAAACGATTACAATCAACATGAAATAATATGTGTTAAATTATACTTGAAAGAAAAATTGATCAGGTAAAACTAACTTGATTTAGTTGTAACACAAAACTTGCTCCCTCTAAAAAATTTTTTAAAAATCCCTTTTTTTTTTAGAAATTGTTTATCAAAAGCATGTAATTTTACAATTGGTACTTATTAACTGATATTTTTACCTATAAGTAAGGTCTTCTCCTGGGCGGAGCCTCAGATCGTAATGAAAGTTAGTTATGCTTTAGAAAAGAAAACAATTTAGGTAGCCGATAGAATCAATCAAATGATCTCAGCGGCTTATAACCGAAGGCTTGCATTTCTGGCTTGAAACCCAACTAAGTTTGTTTTCTTTTTGTGTGAATGTGTTTGTGTATTCTGTGTGTTTATGAAGTTCTTGTAATTTGAATTGAAATAATTTTGTATATAAACAAACAATTTAAATAAAAAAACATATGGAAATTTTTTGAATATTTTTTTTTTTGAAACAGACAGCAAACAAAATTTAAATGTGTAATAACTGTTACGGACACGAATAAACCACAAATTTCTGTTTGGTGGGTAAATTTTTATTAAATTTCAAAGAAATGAAAAAAATAAATAAAACTGAAAAAAAAATCGGTAAATGAAAGTAAATCATTTCGAATAAATATATAAAAAAGTTAATATAGATATTTCTTGGAAAAATAAACGTATGTTCCTTTATTTTTAAATGGAACGAAAAACTTTTTTATTAAACTACAAACAGTAAACTACATAATATTCTGAGTGTATTAATGAATGTTTCCATGGACTCGATGTATCGGTTTTTAACATGAGATGTCGTCGTCGATTAATGAGTAAACTGTTGTCGGTTAAAACATTCTTTATTCTTATCTATTAAAAATATTTTAAAAATTCACAACCAATTCAAACAAAATAATAATTGAATGCTAAAATGGAAATCATAAGCAAACATCATTTAGAGGAAGAATCAGCAAATACTGATGACACCAAATAAAAAATCATCAAAAAAACCGGATACCACAGAAAACGTAGCAGCATATCGCTAAAAAACATTAAAGATAAATATTTAGAGGAAAAGTAAAATAAACATTGATCGATGGTTTTGTTTATTTTTGGGATCATCCTAATCAGCACAATTAGCCAAAGCGCAATGCCAGCAGTCATCCAATAGCAGAATTATCCAGTGACGATCATTAGCCAAGCAAAAATAGAAATAGCAACAACCGCAAAAGAAATAGCATTCAACTTGAAAATTTATATATATACAGAAATAAAGAATTCATTAAAAATAATCAAACTTCACAGAAAGAATGAAAACAAAAACTACAACAATCGTATAAAATAAAAATTAATCAGCTGAATAGGAAAAAAAATAGAAAGAACAGCAAATGACGACTACCCAGTGACCGATTGAAAGTTTTACAGACAAATTTCTTACAGCAAAAAAAAAGTATATACATAAAAATATAGAGGCAGAGGTAGAAAACCAATATTTCAATCTGTTGTTTCTATTTTTTTTTTTGCTTCATTTGTGAAACCACGACTAAAAATATGCTAAATATATCTAATCAGCATTTAAACAGAGTCTTAACACAATTAATTCGTTCACTGCCTACATAAAATGACCTTCTTCAACTTTTAACCTCAACTAGCTTACAAGTGAGCTGCTTAAAATAAATAGGCTCTTCAGCCGCTCCTAATAAAAATTAGTTATACGTATTTAGTGAGATATCGACCTTTACAATTTAATATAATTATGTATGCACCAATAGACAATTAATGGAGAATTCATTTGATTAGAAGAAATCAAACCAAAATCTCGAAATCAAAAAATATATTTACAAGTTAATAATGTCATTTTTTTTGCTTGAAAATGCATTTATTATAATACCAAAATTAATTGATACATTATTCAAAGTATTTTCCAACGTTAGCCACTCCTTTTTTCGTCTTTCTGGTAGCATATGGATTCCGCGCCAAAAGAACTGCCCTGGTATTGAGGTAAAGAATATATCAAGCCTATTTCTGATACCCTGTTATGAAGTGAAGCGTATTTAAGTAAGGGCGTTCTGCATCCATCGAAACAAATGGTAGTCAGAAGGGGCAAGGTCTGGGCTATAAGGCGGCTGAGCCAAAACTTCCCATTCACTCTTTTACAAATTGTTTTTGACCGATCTTGCAACATGTGGCCAAACTTTGTCATAATAGATGTTTATGCCCTCGTGTCTAGTCAAATATTCTGGTCGTTTTTCGTTGATTGCTCTCTTTAAACGAATCATTTCTGATCGTCTGACCCGATTTCAACAGCTCATAATACAAAACACCCTTCCGATCCCACTAAATACAGAGCATTACCTAGGCGCCATGGATATTCGACTTCGGCGAAGGGGTTATCGTAATGTATCCATTTTTTATCACCAGTAACAGTACGATGCAAAAGTGACTTCTTTTTGTAGCGTTCAAGCAGCATTTCCGACATGCAAAATCGTCTCTCGGCTTCAATTCATATTGGACCCAATTTCCTTGCTTTTGAATGAATCCCAATGCTTTTAAACGTAGGGAAATGGCTTCTTGGGTGACTCCTAATGACAATGTAAGTTCTTTTTGCGTTCTACATCTCGTCGAGTAAAGCTTCCACTTCCTCATGTCGAAATAACCACTTTTGATTCGCGCAAACTATCGTTTACAAGTTTTTTTAGTTGCTGCATGATGCTTCTACCAACAATCGATAACTTTCAGCAGTCGTTTTCTTCAAATGAAAAAAGGTTATTAGACTTCCCCGCAAAACATCTTTTTTAGGTACAAAATTCGACATTATTATAGCGATTGAAAGAAATGTGTATTTTTTACCCTTTGGCGTCTATCGAATACTGAATTATAATGACAGATGTTTACCTTCCAAAATACCATATTTGTTATTATTGACACAAACCATATGAAATAGTTATGCCATCTGTTGTCCAAATCGACATTATTAACTTGTATACCCAATATGAAAATAAAAACTTTATTAGTCAATACACCATCAATGACTTGCCAACTTTTTTTTCAGTGCATTTGTATTTAACAACGCTGATACTTATACACCAGGGATGGAAAACAAGGTACAATTGTACTTTTTTTTTGTACATTTTTAACCTTGGTTGGTACCGTGGTACTACCGCGGCTCATTTAGTACAATATGAAATTTTTTTCAAATTTTCAATTTATAACTTAATAAAACAACATAACATAAAGTCGACTTTTTTTAAAAGCAACTTTAAATTAAAACCTGTTTTTATTTATTCAGCTACTATAGTAAAAAATAAAGTCAGTTTTAAGTTGAACCGGTTCTAAATTGGTGTCACCTCAAATGTACCAAATGTTTGCATACACATTGTACTAAAATATTCGGAAGTGGCAACATTGAACAGCTGATTTTAAATTACCTCTCAAAACAAAAAAAATAAGAAAAAAGTGTATTATTGTTAAAAAGCAATTAAATGACATTAAATTTTTTAATAGCAAATCCTGAAAAAGTTAAATTGCCCTCAAAGTTTTGTGGTAATTCTACGACTACATAAAATTAACGATAAATTTTATAATTTTAAAATCTGACTCAATACGATAAAATTGTTAAAAAAAAAGCGGAAAAAATTTTGGTACCGTGAGGATCGAAAAAGTACAATTTGTTTGTCTGGTTGGTACAATAACATAAAACAAATTTTCCTTCCCTGTTATACACAATATGTGATAAATGTGTAAAAAGAGATTAAGAAATGTTAGAATGCTGATTTCAGAAGGTTCGATCTTTCTTCGTACGTACACAGATAAAACAGATTCTTTGTGACAACCGAATTCTTCGTCAACTGAATAATTTAGTTGCAGCAACTGAATTATTTGGTTGTGGTAATCAAATATATTCTAAAACAATTGAAATATTTTGCTTTAACCGAAATTCTGTTGTAATTACCGAATTTCTGTTGCCAGAAGTAAATATATCGGTGGCCCCAATCGAACCATTCGGTTGGAAAAATTGCCAATGAATTTGTTTTCTCTGTGTATAAAAAAATAAAAAACTTTCAACATTTTACAATTTTTTTGTAAGAAACCCAGAAAAACCACACATTATCAAATTATTAATGCATTATTTTACACCATACCTCACTGATGAATTTTATAGGCGATTAGCTTTCAGGTAATGTATGGATCCTTTACCTGTGAGGTTATATAGTAAGTCGTTACTTATGAGATTATCAGAATATTGCTTTTCCTTTATCACCTTCAAGCTAATGGATCCATGTGTCTAAAAATAAATTTTGATAAAAAAAATTTCTTAAAAGAAATATATTATTAATATTTTTTTATTAACCCCCCTGCAAGAACGGTACGGGTTATATAACGCGTTACATAAAAGGTACTCATAACCAAAGTATGAGTTAGAAATTTAAAAACTTTCAGTTATTTTGTACAGGGCAATGGGAAAAAACTAACCTATTCTCTTATGTACGTGTGAGCTGATATCTCTTTCTCTTGCATTATTGTTTAGAACAGAAAACACTTTAGTGCTCTCGCTCGCACACATCAGTGCTAACGTGTATATAACTGCACGGTTAACCGTAGTAATATATTATAAATAACTTGTTGGTTAACCGATACACATATCCGTTATAACCACTTAATAAGTAACTGGTTAGTTAACCGGTTCATATATCGGTAAGTGCTACTGAATACTATCGGTTATTGCATTCCTATAAATAACTCATTAGTTAATCGTTATTACATAATATTGGTTAGTGCTACCGAATATTTACCAGTTATTTTATTCCTAAAAATTGGTTATTGCAACAGAATTAATTAAAACCCTTTTCAATGTGTCAATAAAATTTTATTTTAAGGAAAACCCAATATCATAAAAAGAAAATAAAAAAAAATATAATAAACATTAGGTACCACGCTGATTGTGAAGGTGTTGTATGTAAAGTCTGTGTTCAATATGCTTGATAAAAATCGTAACCTAGCATATACATGCAATGGCTGTATGGAAAATCCGCCAAACAATACTGGTCACAACCTCAGAGGAGAAATGCGAAAAGAGTTTGCTGATCTAAAAGAATCCCTACGGGCCGATCTTAAGGATTCCTTGCGTGACCTTGCAAATGAAATGAAAAATGAACAAGGTGTAATAAAAGCTACTTTTCAGTCTGTCGTTAGTGAGATCCGTACGGAACTAAAAAACAGCGTTAAGGAAATTAAAGATGAAGTTGCAAATTGTAAAAATCTTGTAAATACCAATGACGTTGCAAACAAAAATAAATTTTATGAGCTTGAGCTGCAGAACCATGTACTACAACATCGTTTGAATAGACAGGATATTATTATCACTGGCCTTGCTTCTGATTTACTTAATCTTAATGAGACGGTTAATAATATATGGGCACATTTAAAGGTTGATATTGTACCAAGTGATATCTTAAATGTTATATACATTAAAAAATCTTCTGCCATTCTTGTTAAATTTGGCCTAATTAGTAAGCGTGACAAGGTAATGTCAGAGTATTACAAATCCAAATCGCTAAAAGTGTTTGACGTTGTTGGTGGATCTAATGGTGGTCGAGTTTTTCTAAATGACAATTATTCATCTTTAGCTAACAAACTTTTAAGATGTTGTTGGAAATTAAAAAATGAAGCGAAGATTAAGAGTTATAGTATTGTTAATCGTGAAATTTTGAAAACTAAAATCATTATGCCAAACGATGTAGTCAAGTTTGTAAACCTACAAGAATTCATTGATCTTTTTAATGTTAATATTTAGTAATGTCAGTGCCAATAATATTATATTGTTGTATACATATTATTTCTAAATCATTAACACGTAAATTTAAAAATTTGTTTAATATATATATAAATTTATTTTTCTACTATTTAAGATGCAGATAATAATTTTAGTCCTAATTTTCAATCAAGTAGGATGATTTTTACTTTTAATGAATTTTTTATTCATATTGGATATGTGTAAATTCATTTGTTTTTTAATATTTATTGTTCTGGTTATTATTTGGCTCCCCCAAAAATATGAATATTGGTTTAAATTGGATGATCCATAATTGTAATCTTGGACCTATAGCTGGGGATGGTTCTGCTTTAAGATCTTCTCTTTCTTCATTCTCTGAAAACTTAAACATTGGTCATATAAATGCCCAAAGTTTATGTCCTTCTCATTTAAATACCAAGCTTGAAGAGTTCAGAAGTACATTTAATGAGTCTAGTCTTGATATAATTGGGGTATCTGAAACTTGGTTTAAACCACATATGCTCTCTCAATCTCTGAGTCTATCTAGATACAAAATCATCAGAAACGACCGTCCTAGTCTCAATGATTTAAGTGAAGATCTTCACCCTGGAAGGGCCGGTGGTGTCTGCCTGTATATATCGGACAAACTCCGTTACAGGAAAATTTTTTCAGGAAATCGATATGGGATCTGTGAGTCCTTGTTCGTAGAAATCTTTGGTGATGGTGTTTCGGTTATAGTTGGGGTAGTATATTTGCCGAATGGAGATGTTGACACGTTTGAAAGCCTTCATGGTGATTTATTTGATCGTTATACTAATATTGTTGTTATGGGGGATTTCAATTACAATCTTTTTGATACTGTTAAATCAAATAACTTCCGTTCTTTAATTTCAAGATGTGGTCTTACTTGTACTCATAACTGTTTGCCAACTCACCTTAATTTGCGAACAAATACTACCACGTTAATCGACTATTTTCTCTTGAGTCAACCTTCTATTATTGCTTATAGTAGTCAACTCCAATACCCATTTTTTTCTTCGTACCACAGCTTTATTGTTATTTCTATTAAATTTTTTTCTCATATGCGCAATAATTGGATTGAATTCAAGAATTATAATCAGATAAATTATGAAGAATTTAATCAGCATTTAAATATTTTTGATGTATCCCCTATTTTTTCAACTAATGATGTAGATTTGCAACTTTCTGCATTAAATAATCTGGTGGATGACCTTCATAATTTAGTTCCCACATCTAGAGTTAAATTGAACTGTTATAATTCTAATTGGATGAAATCTAGAGATATTGCTCAGGCAAGATTGTCAAGGGACCAGGCCTATAGGGCCTACATTAGAGATCGTTCTGAGAATAATTGGAGAGTTTATTGCAGGCTAAGAAACAGAACTAAATCTGTCATTAGAAAGGTTCGTAAGGAGTATGGAAATTATATTTTTACTGATGTTAACAATACTGAAATGTGGAACAGGATTCGTAGACTAGGGTGTGTTGGTCATGAGGATTCTGAAATTGATGCTTCTAATGTTGAATCTATAGCTACAAATTTTTTAAATAATCTGAATTCAAATAACCTAGGTGAATTGAATTTTGATAATTTCGTTGAAAACTCGAATTCTTTTTCTTTTAATCCTATAACAGAATATGATCTATTACTCGCTTTAAACTCTATCAAGTCTAATGCGGCTGGTTATGATAAGGTTCCCTTAAAATTCATAAAACTGATTTTTCCGCTTATATCTAGACTGCTACTTCATTTAGTGAATTCTATGTTTACTACATCAAAATTTCCGACTGCATGGAAGCTGGGTCGTGTTGTGCCAATTTCAAAAGGTGGTCATTTTGATATAAATAATTTGAGACCGATAACCATTTTACCAGCAATGTCAAAAATTGTTGAAAGTATAATGAAAATGCAAATTTTATCTCACTGTGATGTTTTTTCATTGATACATCCAAACCAGTATGCTTTTAGGCGAAATCGCAATACGACATCATTGTTACTCTCTCTCACTGATACTGTAAGGAAACGACTTGATAATCGTGATCTCTGTATTGTGGTTTCCCTGGATCTTACAAAAGCATTTGACCGAGTCAACTATCATTTTCTAGTAAAGAAACTTTACGATAATTTCAATTTTTCGAGATCTGCATGTAAGTTAATCTATTCCTACCTATTAGAGCGGTCTCAGTTTGTTTCAATCAATGATTTAAATTCTACTATTGGCCCAGTAACCTCTGGTGTGCCCCAGGGGTCTGTACTGGGTCCAATTTTATTTCTTACTTACTTAAATGATTGTATTACCCTTATGAACACTAACTTTTGTCAGTCATACGTATTTGCTGATGATGTTTTGCTACTGTATACTGCAGATTCTCCTCGAATTGATTATTTTGAAACCAGTTTAAACAACCATCTAAGTTCAATATTTAATTGGATGACTTTAAATTGTCTTGAGGTTAATTCTGCTAAAACTAAAGTTATGACTTTCCATTTGCAGAACCGAAATTTTCTATGTCCTATAATATATATTGATGGACAAGTCATTGACTATGTAGATTCCTTTAAATATCTGGGCGTTATTTTGGATTCTAGTCTGAATTTTGACAATCACATAAATTATATTTCAAATAAAATTTGTCTTACTTTAAGAAGATTATACTCGTTAAAACCTTATACACCTAGATATGTAAGATATCGGTTAGCTCACTCTCTAATTATGAGTCAATTTAATTATGCCCTTGAGGTATTCTCTGGATCTTGGTTGTATAATGTGAATATTCTTGGTGGAATTGTTAGAAAGGTTGTTTGCTATGTTTTTGATGTGAGAGTTCATGAGCATGATCGTGTTAGAGAACTTGTACCTGAGTTTTTGAAATGTAGTTTTGAAGATTATTTAAAATTGCGTATTTTACTTCATTTTTATAAAATTATGAAATTTCAACAACCGGAACTTCTGGTAAATGAATTTTCTTTTATAAATTCAACACGGAATATTCAGATTGATGTGCCTTTAAGACATCTTTCAATATTTGATCGCTCTTTTGTGGTACGAGTCTATCAAGTTTGGAACTATCTGCCAAACAATCTTAAACTTTTTTCTTATTCCTGTTTAACATATAAACGTAAACTACTCGATTACTTTAACGGATTTCCGCCTTAAAAAATGTTGCATATATCTGTTATGTATTTCTTTTTTTTTATACTTCATAATCCCTTGCTATAGGCACTTATTTTAGTACTTAATTTAATATTCTTTTTTTTCCAATGTTCATATGGCTGGGGAGCCATTTATAGGCTTGAATGGTAAAATATTTGTATTATAAATATAATTATAATAATTTAAGTTGTATCATAGCTGTACATAGTTGATTATCTAACAATACATAAATAATTGGCCATGAAGGCTTTCTTTGTATTGATGTTAATAAATAAAATAAAATAAATAAAATAAAATAAAAAAATAATGAGGTAATTCATTTAAAGTTTCTTAAAACTACTAGAGATCACTTTGAACTGAGCTCAAAGTGATCTCTAAATAATAATAAAATTTGATTTAAAGAAAAAAAATATAACATATTTAAAAAAATATAATATATAAAAATATATAATGCATAAAGTCATTTATATTCCAAGGCTTTTCCTTGCCAGAGAAGCATGCTATAACAAAGGGATTTTCTTGAGGATGTCCACACACTGCACCTAGGATCGGCCACAAATCTCGGTTGGAACTCTTAAGCAGCTTGAAACCATCTATTCCTATGTCGAACTCCACTTCATTGCTACCTTTTAGATATTTAAAAGAACCTGCAAGAAAATAACCATGAATTCCTAAATATAAGAACTTCCCACAGGGAATGGATTGAACTGGAATTTTTTGCTTTTGGGTACCAAGAAGACTTTTTGCGCAAAGCGGCAAGTTAGGAATGCTTATTCCCTTCAAAGTCTGCAACAAGTCTGTCACAGTATTTTGTGACACATAATTGCAAATAGCCTATGATTTTAGCTGGCTAATTCCATTATTTTGGACAACAATTCTTATATCTTCAATATTTTTAGAAATCTCAACTTCATCATCCAAAATATTTGTATTTTCACTAGCGGACGGACAACTTTCTACACTAGCTGGTCTGCCTGCTCTGCCAACAATTGCAAATCTGTATCTTTCACTTATCATTTAAATTTTTTTTCGCGCTTAAAGCATTTTCTTTTGATTTTTTATTTATTTCATTTATTAGTTTTTATTTAGTTTTACTTAATTTTTCCACTTTTTTCCACATCTCACAAATTTTGACACGCGTCTTCTATTTTTTTTAATTCTTTGGCGATCATATTAGTGCTGCGATTTTTTTTCGCATAAGTAATCGGGTATATGTAGCACTAAAACTTTTTTATCAGTTGCAAAAATATATTGATTGTTATTGTGTACTTAATTTTTATTTTAAAATTTAAAAAAATGAGTATATTACAATATTTATATATTTTTATAATATATTCATTTAATTTATAAATTAAATTAAGTATATGTATGTTAACATATCATAATTTATTTTAACCGACTACTTTTTTAATAGCACTTTGTTACAGCACTAAGTATTGATGTCTAAAATGACAGAAAGAGTTAGGTATAACATGCATCTGTAATCGAAAAAGATATTTCTTTTTAACCTTAGGTGCTTATGGAAGATTAGAGTGCATTTGTATTTGTTGAAATTTCAAATTCTTTAAATGTGTTGGAGTATAGGTTAGGCAGGTTTTGCAGGTTTTGCAGGGCCATATTATCCAAATTTTTCTACATTATCGATCTGAATACACATTGCTTAATGTAGAAAGGCTGTAACTATTTTTTTTATTTCTTTAGAGGAAATGGAATAAACTTAATTTAATTAAAAAAAACTTGAGAAAAAATTTCTTTAAATTCAATTTTTTATTTTATTGTTTCCATTATAAATAGAAAATTCCATTAAAACAAATTTTAAATCCAATGTTTTTCCGATTTTATTTCAGTTTAATCTTTCCCTCTAAAAAAATAAAAAAAATCTCAGGTAGGGCCTTTCTATATTAAGCGATAACATTTAGCGATAAGGGTATTTTAGTGATAACGGTATTTTAGTGATAACGGTATTTTAGCGATAACGTAATTTAACGTAACGGCATTTTTAGAGACAAGGGTATTTTTGCGATAACGGTATTTTAGCGATAACGGTATATGTATTAAAAATTTGTTTCTCTATATTTAGGTTAAATTTTCTTTAAATTCGTTAACAAATTTATAACTTGCTAGTAAAAAATCTTAAATATTAAGAATTTATAAACAAAAAAAATAAGGAAATTTAAAAATGTATGTAAAAATAAAATCTAATTATGGAACTTCTTTAGATTTAGTTAAAACATTTTAACTTATTTAAACCAAATATGTCAACTTATTAAATTTAAAGAATATTTTTACCCTATACAATTCTCATTTGGTTTATAGTTTATATTGTATAACTAATTTAGTTTAGACTATCAACATTTAAATTGAAAATATTTGTATGCAAGGATGGAAAATATGTTTTCTGTTATTGTACCAACCAGACAAACAAATTGTACATTTTCGATCCTCACGGTACCAAATTTTTTTCCGCTTTTTTTTTTAAACAATTTTATCGTATTGAGTCAGATTTTGTTAGACACTAAGAAGACTTAAAAAAATTTAAATTGACGGGGTGAAACGAAATTTATTTAACCTTTTCAGAATTTGCTATTAAAAATTTAAAGGCAGTTAATAGCTTTTTAACAATAATACAATTTTTTCTTTTTTGGTTTTGAGAGGTAATTTAAAATCAGCTGTTCAATGTTGCCACTTCCGAATATTTTAGTACAATGTGTATGCAAACATTTGGTACATTTGATATGACACCAATTTAGAGCCGGTTCAACTTAAAACTGACTTTATTTTTTCTATAGTAGCTGAATAAATAAAAACAGGTTTTAATTTAAAGTTGCTTATAAAAAAATCTACTTTATGTTATGTTGTTTTATCAAGTTATGCTGAAAATTTTAAAAAATTTCAAATTGTAATAAATGAGCCGCGGTAGTACCACGGTACCAACCAAGGTAAAAATGTACCAGAAAAAGTACAATTGTACCATGTTTTCCATCCCTGTTTGTATGTATTAACGAAAATAATGTTCTAATTGCTTTCGTTTAAAATTCTTACACCAAAAAAAAAAAAAAAAAATTAAAATAAAGTTTATTAAGCATTGCCACGAGTTCAAGCGTATTCAAAATTTAAGAATAATTTACTCGTTTAAAAATAATTTTTACTAAATTTAAAAACAAATTTATACACAAGTTAAGTAAAAACTATACTAAATTTTAGTGAGATTCCAAAAAATTGAAGACGAAATTTACTTACAAATTTACATAATTTGAGTAAATTGTTTGTACATGTTTTTAAAAAAAGGGTGTTATACTTGACTTAAGTTAAAATTTCTTTGGGGCCAAATCTTTACCAAATTTCTTAAAATTTAGCTAAATTACTTAAAATTTTGTAAATATTATTCTGAATGTGTACAGTGTTGCCATATTTTAAGCCCTTTACATTTCACCAACTTTCAACTTTCCTCTATCCCCTTTCCAAAGAACTCCACACATTAATTAGTAGGAAGAATTTTCTGAGTTTTCCTTAAAAAAAAGGTCACAAATTTTATAATTTTTTAAAACCCGCCCGTAAAAACCTACGAAATTACAACAATAAATATTATTTCTTGCTTCTTCAGTTTTAATATTTTATCTGTATAAAATCTGAAACAGGGTGACATATTCAGTATAATATGTATTGCATAATCATTTTAATTTCAGACAGAGCAGGCTTGTGTAAACTTGTAACCCAACTTAAAATTTATGCGAAATTTATTCTTTGCATTCTTTGAAAATCTGCTTTAAACACATCTCTTCAACTTCTAACATAGAAACCTAAAAATAAATGTCATGAATTTCAGTGAAAAATTACAAAAGCCAATTTTAACTTAATTTCAATATCGACAAATCTACAAAATCTAAACACTACCAAGTATAGCCAGACAACAACATTAAAATTGTTGAAATAAATTTTAAAATACGATTTACAAAAATAAACACCATTTAGAAATTCTTACAGATCAGATACACAAATACATACATTTCGAGTTAAGTTATTTGTTCACGTCGTTTTTGTTGTTGTGTTGTGTTTCGAATTAAAAACACCATCATTATCAATAATTCACACATTCTCATTAAACTCATTATGTAAATTAGATCAATAGTATCATTTATTTCCTCCTTCTTCTTCTTCTACTTCTTTTTTCAGTTTCTAATATATTGGTCAAGTTAAACAAATTTACTTTCGTTAGATTTCTTTTTGTTAAACAAATTTAGTTCTTTTTTTTAACATTTTAATTATTATGTTTGTATTGTTTTATTTTAATGGTTTTTTTTTGTAAACCCGAATAAAATTTATTTAAATGATTTAAAATCTAAATTTTTTTTTTTTTAATATTTTGCAAATGAAAATATTCGAAGGCATTAACCACGAAGGTGGTAACCCTGGTTTTAATATTGTATTGGAATAAAGTCCTTTCAAAAACTTGTTGGCTGGTCAAAAACCGCCCATATACCAGATAGTAACGATAACCCCCATTAAAGATCAGTCAGATGTGATGGCACCCAGGTTGGCCCACACTCTTTTAGAAAATGCCTCAGAATTCCGATTCTAGTGATTTCCTCCAGATCGCGAAATACGAGGGTAGACTTTTTGAATGAAACACAGTTTTTTTTTTTGCAAAAAAAAAAATATTTTTCAACATAATCTCCTTTTAGCTCAATGCACTTAGTCCTACGTTTTTCCAATTATTGTTTGATCACTCACCAAAAAAAGTCTGTAATGGCAACTAAAAATTTTGCTTTTATTACGGGAAATTTTGCTAATTTGAGCCCAGCGGTATTTTTTGCTAATCTTAGCAATACATGTCTGCTGATTTGTAGTACAATGAAATTAGTAGAAAAATTAGTAGGCGCTACTACATTTTAGTAAAATTTTTGTAAAGCTGAATTTAAAACCGGTTTGCTAAAAATAGCAAAAAAAAATTACCAAATATTGTGAATATTAGTACAAAATTTTAAATTTATTTTTTTATTTTATTTATTTTTTCAAAAAATATTTTATACAAAATTAAAAACAAATTCAAAGGCTTAAAAATTGTTTAAACATAAACGAATTTATCATTTTGTTTTTATTTGGTAATTTCTGTTTATAAAAATATTTTAGTCAATATTTTTTTACTTTTAAGGTCAAACTTTAATATTTTTTAGGGCTGATTTTTAGAACTAAAAAAGCTTTTTAGTGCTATTTTAAGTGGATGTCCTATTTTCAAACATGAGTCGGTATGTTCACTTCCATCCCTTTTTTGATCTATGTAACATTTTAAGTTTGTAGGTGTAAGTTTTAATTAGAAAGAACATTCTCTTCAATATCTACTTTTTTAAAATTAGTATTTTTTTTTTGCTAATTTTAGCAAATCGGTTTTCAAAAATTTGTAAAATGATTTCTGAAATTAGCAACAAAAATTTGTAAATATTCTGTAAAAACTCTGTAATTTGTAAAATGTGAATAGCAAAAAGATTTGCTAAATAATAATTTTTTTTACTAAAAATCAGTATAAAAATAGTAAAGTGGGATTGAAAACCGTTTACAAATTTTTTTACAAACTTTTTTTTCTCAGTGATCAATAATTTCATCGTTTGAGCTAAATCTCTTTCCACCCCGCCTTTTATTTAGGTTTGGAAATAGGAAATAGTCTCCGGGGGCCAGCACCATATCGGTAATTTTTTCGACATTTTCGAGTGTATTGACCTCAATTGGCCGTCTAGAACGTTCAGCGTCATTTGTACTTGTGCGACCGCAACGAAAGTCAGTAAACCACTTTTTTGACTGACGATTTTTTCGCAAAAAATAATGTTTACTGAGCGCTCGAAATTCACTTTTTTTCCATTTAAAAAAAAATCCACGAGGTTGTATGTTTCGAACAGCTGTTAAACGCAAAGTAAATGAAGGAAATTTGACAGTAGTCTATTAACAGGTGGTACTTGATGGGAGCAGTGTTGCATTTCATATAACTACGAGGCAAGTTCGAAAGTCACGGACTTATTGATCCGCCCTCGTAGATAATCTTTCTAGAAGCTTGCCCTGGAGCGCCCAAGAGTCGAACAGTGGCACATAATATGCTCCACTGACTCTCTTCCCCGGTACCCCACAACGTTGTGTATCGAGACCTACTTTTTTGTTTTTTTTTTCAAAATATTATTAAATTGTGTAAAAATATATTTTTAGTCACATCCCGTAATGTTCCTTTTGCCTAAGGTCTGTGACAGGTTCTTCTGCATCAGTCCTGTCATATGTCACATAGCGCAATTTACCCCCTACTATAACCAACCAGCCCATGTAAAAGTGATCAGTCTCTTTCATATAAAAGAACCGGTTTCTGCCCCACTGGACCAATCACGCATCCTGTGACAGGTTCATTTCCCACAGGGCTGTTTAAAGGTATAATTTTCGCATTAGATTCCTCTAATCATTGACAGCCTTTTTTGTCCCATATCTCCATAATTTGACTTCGGGGTTGAGTGGCTAATAAATGATGCTGCTCTATAAATAAAAAATGTTCTCTCTAACAAATTTATTCTTCTTTTTCTTTGCAGGTATGTTATCATTAAATTTCTATTTGGTATTCAGGTATTTATTAAATATAAATTCGACAAAATCAAGAATTTCTTAATAGGAATTACTACACTTTTTTTTTTTAACTAAACACACAAAAAATTAAGTCGGGCCAAAAGCTATAATTGATTACTATTTTTGGTCAAAAAAAAAAAAAACAAAACAACAGTGATGTGTTTTACAAAGTGTCGGCGCGTAAATTAAAATAAATTCAACCTTTATTTAATTTTACTCATACAAAAGTCTGTCTCTTTCTGACCCAAATTTGGTAATATGACGCGCACTTGACGATCGATCAGTACAAAATTTATTTATTGGTACGTGTGTGTTATTGATATTTTATCAAGGTTGGCAATCAAAAGCTACGAATGTTTACAATATTTTTTGCGGTATAATTTTAAGTATGTATTTATTTCCGAATCAATTATGGTTTCTTTTGGAAAATAACGGGTACTGTATTTGCAACGTGCTGGGGAGGGGCAAAAACCATTAACTGATTTTCTTTCGCTATAACTTTTTTTAAAGTGAAAACTCATTTGATTTTTAACTGCTTATATTTATTTGCACTTATAAATTCTGTTTAAATTAATTGTGGAAAATTATGTCTGACAAATGCCCACCCTCGGCGTTGCCGCAAATTTGTGTTCTTTTGATTACATTTTGCATAACAACGCGCAGCATTTGTGCCATCACCTTGTCAATTTCGGCTCGAATGTTGTTCTTTAACTCCTTCAAGATGCGTGGTTTGTTCGAGAACACTAACGACCTCAAATATCCCCAGAGGAAGGAGTCTAGGACACTCAAATTGGGAGATCTGGCAGGCCAAGGCAAATCACCAAAACGCGTTGCTGTGTAAGGGTTAGCGCGTTGGACTGTTACACGGAAGGTTGCAGGTTCGATTCCTTGCAACGGCAACATTAATTTAGAAAAAATAATATGTGTGATTTTCCTCTTTCTCATACATATCGCAACGTCTCCTTTCGGTGTTTTAAT
The DNA here is from genome assembly GCA_949748255.1 of Eustalomyia histrio. Taxonomy (NCBI): domain Eukaryota; kingdom Metazoa; phylum Arthropoda; class Insecta; order Diptera; family Anthomyiidae; genus Eustalomyia; species Eustalomyia histrio. Next base: position 59,808,271 of record OX456525.1, on the reverse strand, counting down.
AGCACTTAACCCCACCGAAGTAAAATAATAAAACTGGGCTATTAACTAAAAAGATTCAACAATTTTCGCCAACTCTCTATCAGATGGCGAGTAACAACTGTTCTAAGGTTTATCATCTCGCGCCATTACAGGGTTGTCATATTTGAAGTCTTTTATCTTTCACCAACACAAGCAACACATTACGTGTAATAATTAGGAAGAATTTTCTGAGTGTTACTTCTCTTAAAAAAAACGCAAGATTTTACGCGCCGGAAGGGCAATGTTGAAAATACGTATTTGTTGGAATCCTGGTCGTCAACTTCCGGTAACAAAAATTCAGTCAGCATGGCTCTATAGCGGTTGCCTTGGTTCCTTCGAAATAAAAAGGTTCAATCACCTTTTTCGACGTACACGGTGACTTTTGGGGGTTGTAATGGTGCTGTTTTAATTATGTGTGGCTTTTCTGTTCCCCTGAACCAAGAATTTTGCTTATTAACGTCGTCGCTGAGATAAAAAAGAACCTCGTCGCTCATGGTCAATTTTGATGGAAAATCATACACTTCATTTTGGTTTTGAAAATCTTACGACTGTATTCTACACAGAAAAAAGTATCACAAAATTTTAAGAAATTTCCAAATTCCATAGTTGGTGCCTTTTTAAAAATTATTTTATTTCTATTTACAAAAATACTTTATGAAAGTTATTTAATATTACAAACATAATTTTGTTATTTTATTCTGTCTAATCGGGCGTCACAGTCGTTTAGTAACAACTGGTGGCCTACCTTAGTTTTGTATGGAAACATTTTCATGACCAATGTCAAAATGCGGTGTAGGGAACGCTGGAAAATTTGCAATTGCTGAGCACGTTTTCTTGTAGATGTTTAGGGCTTCTCAACCACATTTTCTCGTACTGGTTCAAGCTTTTCAGACAGTTCGGTACCTTCCGGGTCTTCGCTTGTTTCTTCTCGCTTACTTTAAATCGAGTCGAATTGTTTGGGCTGCATAATTAGGTTTATTTCTTCGAGATTCACGTAGCGTTAACACCACTGACGAGTTAATGCTCGCAGACATTGTCACAATTATTGTGCCTTTTCACAACCGACTCATGTCCAAAAATAGGATATCCACTAAAAATAGCACTAAAAAGTTCTAAAAATCAAATTTGACCTTAAAATCTAAAAATTTGACTGTAGACAAATATTTTTCAATACAAAAATTAGCAAATTAAAACAAAATGATAAATTCCTTTGTTTTTCCTATTTTTAATTTTGTCTAAAATAAAAAAATGTCTCGTCAAAAAAAAAAATTGTATTTTTTTTCGTAAGGCAATTTTAAAAGAAATTAGCAGATTTAAAGTGCAACAAGTGTATTTAAAAATAATTTAGTTAATTTGTGCATTTTTAATATATTTTTTTTAAATTAAAATTTTCCTATATTTTCTATATACAATTCATTGAGGTTAGTTCACTATGATTTATTAACAAATTAGAGCTTATTTATTAAAAAAAAACTTTTGTAGAGGATTTTAACAATATTTAGTAGCGGTTAATAACTCTCCTGTTATTTCCATTTCACAAATATTTATTAAAATTAGTTGCTGATTTTAGCAGATTGATTTTAAATTGCGCTTACTAATTTTTTCTACTAATTTCATTGTACTAATATTAATAATATATAGTAAATTTTTTTTTTGCTAATTTTAGCAAACCGATTTTAAATTTCACTTTGCAAAAAGTTTACTAAAATTTAGTATCGGCTACTAATTTTTCCTACTAATTTTATTGTAATAGACCTCAGCAGACATGTCTTGCTAAGATTACACTCAGGAAAAAAAGTTAGTAGAAAAATTTTTAAACTGTTTTCAATCCCACTTTACTACTTTTGTACTGATTTTTAGTAAAAAAATTTTTATTTAGCAAATCTTTTTGCTATTAACATTTTACAAATTACAGAATTTTCACAGAATATTTACAAATTTTTGTTGCTAATTTCAGAAATTTTAAAAATTTTTGAAAACCAATTTGCTAAAATGAACAAAAAAATTTACTAATTTTAAAAAAAAAATTTAAGAAATGTTATTTCTAATTAAAACTTACACCTACAAACTTAAATTGCCTTTTAATGTTACATGAAATAAAAAAGGGATCTGAGGTGAATAAACCGACTCATGTCTAAAAATAGGACATTAACTTAAAATAACACTAAAAAATTTTTTTAGTCCAAAAATCAGTTAAATCAATTAAAATTTTACCTTAAAAGCAAAAAAAAAAAAAAAAATTACCAAAACATTTTTCAAAACTGAAATTACCAAATTAAAACAAAATTATAAATTCGTTTATGTTTTTAAAATTTTAGGCTAGTTGGTAGCATGCTAGCCTTTCAGTGCGGGGGTCGTGGGTTCAATTCCCACCGATAGCCTTTGTTGCTAGTACTCAATTAGGCTATTAGGATATAATTTGTAATTATATGATTAATATAAATAAAATGTATGAAAAAATAAATTTGAAATTTTGTACTAATATTAATAATATTTAGTAATTTTGTGTGCTGATTTTAGCAAACAGATTTTTAATTCCATTTTACAAAAATTTAGTAGCGGCAGCTAATTTTTTCTACAAATTTTATTGTACTACACGTCAGCAGACATGTGTTGCTAAGATTAACAAAAAATACCACTGGGCTCAAATTAGCAAAATTTCCCGTAATAACAACAAAATTTTCAGTTGTTTTTTTATCGGTAAGGAATTTAGATCAATTTCGTTTGCTACCCTAAGTATAACACTGAAATTATATTACGGTTCCAATTTTTAATTTAAATCTCTTTTTTTATTGATTATGCTTTTATAGCAGTTACGGTTGCCTTCCTTGTACATTATTATTTAAAATGTTCTGTCATTTATTATATAGGGTGTTATGTGAATAATACTTTCAATTAAAATATTGTATTTTTTTTATTGAATTGTAACTGCATAGACGTAGTTATGAAGCATGAGTATTCATGATTTTATACAAATAATAATTGAAACTCAATTAAAATGATACAAGTACAAAATTTTAAGATTGACAAAGTAAAAGTTTACTAAAATTATGGTCAAAATAATATAATAATATTATGGTTTCAAAACCATAATAAGAGAAAAAAATAAATATAATCTAAAGTAAATACATAATTTTCAATTATCTGTTAAATATTGAATTTTGTGGTAATTTATTTATGCTTTTATTGGGATGGATAATGTATGTGAATATTTAAAATTTGTTATCTTATGTAGTTTGTAACATGTTTTTCATTTTTTTTTGTTTTAAATTTTATGTTGTTTTGAGGAAAAACATTGAGAAAATTGAAAATTTATCATTTGAAAATAAATATGTGTTTTTCTCTAAACTCAAAAGCATTTTCTATATACACACACGCACATTTATAACATGTCCATAATACTTGTACCATTAAGATGATTATTTTCATCCATTGGTCAGTCTTACTTACTGCCTTGTTTCTTGGCTTTTAACGTGAAAGTGACAAATGCCATTGATACACAACAACAACAGCATTATGATAGTGATTTTAAACTAGCCAACAAGTGTTATTGTCTTAATATGAAATTTTAGGCCTGTAAGTGGTACAGTGGTATGGATAATTTAGATTTTGAAATAAGGACTCATATTCCGCCTTCGTTTTTGGAGATCATGAATTTTTTTTTTTCAATGAATAGAAAAATTATATTTTTTTTGTAATAATGTGTGATACACAGAAAAGGCTACACTCACCAAAAAAAGTCTGTAATGGCAACTGAAAATTACTAATTTGAGCCCCCACTAAAAAAAAATTAACTTATTTAGAGGAAAAATTGAAATGAAAACGGCGCCAAAGATACTTTTTACCTATATTTAATAAAATTTTCCTTGAAATTAAGAAACAAATTTTACTTAAAATTTGGTCAAAATTTCTAAATTATAGAAAAATTTTACTACTGAGAAGTAAATTTTTATTAGAAAACAGTAAAATTTACTCCAAATTAGTTCATATATCATCTAAAATTTTACTGGAAGTGTTTCCTTAGTTTTAAGAAAAATTTTATTTTATTTAAGTTCATTAGATAATTTTTTTTACTAAAAACTAGGACTTTACTCCCTAAAAATGAGAAAATATTTTCTAACATCAAGTTAAATAGCACTTCATTTAAGTGAAAATTATTGTTATTCTGCTTTTATGGTAAAGGTAATATATTTTACCATATATTTTAAAGTACTTTACACTCATTGAGTAAGTAATTTTTCACTTTCAGAGGACTTTCGCTTTGTGAGGACACTGTTCTTAACAAGCTTTTACATTTTTGTCTTAAAATTAAATTGAATTATACGAAATTCATTTATTTGAAATATAAATTAAATTTCATTATTAAAAAAGGTAAACAAATTAAAAATTGTACTGCAGGATATCCTGAAACGTAATAAATTTTGACATAGTTAGATCCTTTTCTTAGTTAATTAACGGTTCTGCTCGAGAGAACTACAAAAAGGGACGCCCTAAGTGACACACGCCATTTATGGCTAAGGAACACTGGGGGTCCTTTGCCTTCTTAAATTAACTAATTAAAGGAAAATGTTGCTAAAATAGAAAATAGCGCAGTTACATTTCTTGTTATTATTAGAAAATGGAAAAATGTCATAAGTTCATTTTATGGCATTTTTATAGCTTAAACTTTATTTGACATAAAAAAATTTTAACTTTTTTTTATTATTAAGTGAAAAAAATAGTTCGAAAAATAGAAAGTTTAATAAGCGCTACGTCAATTATAGGAAAGCCATTATGTCGTAATGTATAAAATGTGCTTGCGATATTTTGTATTGTAGTCAGCAAACAAATTTATTACATAAAAGCGTAAATTCGAAATTTTTAGCCTTTTGCTTACAAAATTTAAAAAAAAAATATTTTAAACTACTTTAAGTTCAATGTTAAAGACCGTTAAGATTAGAGATGGGCATGCGAGTCACTTTTGAATCATGCACCAAAAATTACAATCATGCATGATAATTTTTTTAAATGGTTACTTTAATATGTTTCCTTTAACCCTGGAAGGTCATTCTTCGTCGAATCGACGACGTATGCTCAAATTTTGCTATTTTTTTTCTGTATTTACGTATATTTTGCGCTCATTTTTCGTACAGTGGCAGTCGTTCACATGCTCTAGGTGTGTGCGCATGTTTAGCTTGCTACGCGTTGGGTAAGTTTGTTTTTTTTTTGTATGTGCGTCGTCGAAACGACGAAGTATGAACTTTCTGTAACTTTTAGAATTGTTGACTGCGTGTTTCAAGTGTTGCATTTTTGGTTGCTTTTGCAGTTGGTGGTTAGTATTTGATACTATAATATAAAATGAGCACTACAGCAGGTTTGACCGATGAAGAAATTGAAAAATTTCTTTCGATGTGTGACGACGAGTGCGAATTGGACGATGACATTGATGATAACGACATATCTGATATAGAGTTAGTAGAAGATGAAAGTTCATCAGAGGCTGCTAGTTCGTCAGAAGATCCAGCTGATATAGATGAAGACGATGTACCTCTAAATATTTTAAGAGACAAGTCTAATATTATTCCGTTCACTAAATCCATTTTGCGTGGAAAAAATAACCACAAGTGGTCTACAAAAAAAGGAAAATCTCATCGTAATGGGCTTAATATTGTGCACCAAGTAAGAGGACCAACGCGCCAATGTAAAAATATTACTGACCCCCTGCAATGCTTTCAAATGTTTATAACCATTGATATCATCGATGAAATAGTGCAGTGGACTAATGTTGAGATAGTCAATCGTAAATCAAACTTACTTTGCACAACAGATGAAACCCAAAGAAGAAAAACTTCATCGCAAGAAATAAAAGCCCTTATAGGAATATTAGTCTTGACCGCTGTGAAGAAGGACCAGCATCTATCCGCTGACGAATTGTTTGACCGATCCTATTCTGGAGCTCAATATATAGCAACAATGACAAAAGCCAGGTTCAAGTTCCTTTTATCCTGCCTTCGATTCGATGATAAAACTATGCGTATTCAACAAGTTGGTGACAAATTTGCTCCTATTAGAAAAGTGTGGGAGATATTCATTCAGAAATGCCGTGAAAATTATATTCCTGGACCATACCTAACGATTGACGAGCAACTACTGGCGTTCAGAGGCAAGTGCAGTTTCCGAATGTACATACCCAATAAACCATCAAAATATGGATTGAAAATGGTGATGATGTGTGATAGCGGCACAAAATACATGGTTGATGCTTCACCATACTTGGGCAAAGGCTCAAACCAAACTAAACTGCCACTCGGTGAGTACTATGTGAAAGAATTAACAAAAACTGTCCATGGATCTAACAGAAACATTACAATGGACAATTGGTTCACATCAGTTCCACTTGCCAAATCACTTTTATGTGAACCATATAAGCTGACATTAGTTGGAACTCTGCGCTCAAATAAGAAAGAAATTCCTAAAGAATTCAAAAATGTTAAGGGTCGGAAGTGCAGCACATCTATGTTTTGTTATGACAACGAGTTAACGCTTCTCTCTTATAAGCCAAAACCAAACAAAATTGTTTACTTACTATCATCGTGTGATGAAGAGGTATCAGTTAACCAAATATCGAACAAACCATACATGATAGAATTCTATAACAAAACAAAAGGCGGTGTGGATACATTTGACCAAATGTGTAGTGTAATGAGCTGTTCCAGAAAAACCAATAGATGGCCAATGTGACAATTTTATGGCATATTGAATATGGCTTTCATAAACTGCTATGTTATTTACACACATAATATGTTTCAAATAAAACAAAAGCCTCTCAGTCGCCCCGAGTTCATGAAACAATTGCATCTTGCCCTTATCCAAAGTCAGCTGACTGATAGACTTGAAATACCAACATTGAGAACGTCGGTGCGAGCGAATATTGCAAATATTTTGCCGAATGATACTGAAAACAATGATGATGTGCCCCAAGAACCAAAAAACAAGAAGCGGAAGATATGCGCTCTCTGCCCTTCTTTTAAACGACGGATGACAAAATCATCCTGCGCAAAATGTGATAAAAGCCTGTGTGGGGAGCACAAAATAGAGCTTTGTGCCTCTTGCATAAATTGAAGACTGATACTCATGAAAACGTGTACCTATTTTATTTAATATATTAATTTCAAGATGCAAACCCATTTAATGAATTATATCTTCTTAAGTTTTTTATTTTTATTATTTTTTAAAGTAATGTTTTGTAAAACAAGCCAAGTGAAGTAGTGCTGTGAAAACTTTATTTATAATTATATAATATAAAAATAAAAAATTTTATTGTTTTATTTCGATAATATACAAAACGTATAATTAAAAAAACTCAACTTTAAACATTTTTCGTGCGTAAGTCAGCTTTAGTATCCTTTTAAATATCACCGTCGTCGATTCGACGAGGAATGACCTTTACGCAACAAAAATAAGAATGACTTTCTAGGGTTAATAATATTTTTTCTTGGAAATTAGGAAAACTAACTGGTTTGTTTTTAATTTATTTTTTTTTTTTTTTTGGAATAGAATATTGAAAATAATTTAAAAGTTTTCCAAAAATAGAATTTGAAAATGGCTTTTTAAAATTTAGTTAATTTTACTACTCGCGAACATAAACACACATTAAGTTCAAGTACTTTCACATTTTTTTTTAACTAAATGGGAGTAAATTATGTCCTAATTTTTTTTTAACTAAACTTAATTTTATTACATTTGAGCATAAAAATTTCTTAAAACTAAGATGTTTTTTCTTAAAGTTATTAAATTTTTATTTAATTGACTTGTTTTTTCCCTAAAATCAAGAAATATTACTTAGGAAAAATATGAACTATTTCTGAGTATATAAACTATTTCGTTTTTTCTGAAACTTAGGAATTTTTATTCTTTTTAAGTTTTAATCGAATTTTACTTAAATTGAGGATAATTTATAAACTATTTTGAAGGAAGTTTTTGATTACATTTTAGTTCATGTCCGTTTTTTGAGTGCAGCGGCATTTTTTTGCTAATCTTACACTCACCAAAAAAAGTCTGTAATGGAAACTGAAAATTTTGCTGTTATTACGGGAAATTCTGCTAATTTGAGCCCAGCGGTATTTTTTGCTAATCTTAGAAACACATGTCTGCTGACGTGTAGTACAATGAAATTAGTAGAAAAATTAGTAGTCGCTACTAAATTTTAGTAGACTTTTTGTATATTAGAATTTAAGATCCGTTTGCTAAAATCAGCAAAAAAAATTACTAAATACTATTAATATTAGTACAAAGTTTCAGATTTATTTTTTTTATCGAGCATCAAAAATTTTAATTATATTTTTTAAAAGATGTTTTATACAAAATGAAAAAAATCAAAGGCTTAAAAATCTTAAAAATTCTTAAAACATAAACGAATTTATCATTTTGTTTTAATTTGGTAATTTCTGTTTTGAAAACTATTTTAGTCAATTTTTTTTTTTACCTTTAAGGTGAAATTTAAATTGTTGTTAGGGCTGATTTTTAGAAATAAAAAAACTTTAGTGCTATTTTAAGTGGATGTCCTCTTTTTAGACATGAGTCGGTATCTTCACTTCCGATCCCTTATTTAATCCCATGTAACATTTTAGGGCAATTTAAGTTTGTATGTATAAGTTTAAATTATTAGAAATTACATTTCCTTCAATATCGACTTTTTTAAAATTAGTATTTTTTTTTGCTAATTTTAGCAAATCGGTTTTCAAAAATTTGTAAAATGATTTCTGAAATTAGCAAAATTCTGTAAAAATTCTGTAATTTGTAAAATGTAAATAGCAAAAAGATTTGCTAAATAATAATTTTTTTTACTAAAAATCAGTACAAAAATAGTAAAGTGGTATTGAAAACCGTTTACAAATTTTTCTACTAACTTTTTTTCTGAGTGTAGAAACACATGTCTGCTGACGTGCAGTACAATGAAATTTGTAGCAAAAATTGGCTGTCGCTGCTAAATTTTAGTAATCTTTTTGTGAAGTGGAATTTAAAATCTGTTTGCTAAAATCAGCAAAAAAATTTACTAAATGTTAATATTAGAACAAAATTTCAAATTTATTTTTTTTGTCGAGCATCAAAATTTTTTCATATTTTTCAAAAAATATTTTAGACAAAATTAAAAAAAAATTATCAATTTGTTTAAATTTGCTAGTTTCTGTTTTAAAAAATATTTTTGTCATTTATTTTTTTTTTTACTTTTAAGGTCAAATTTTAATTGTTTTTAGGGCTGATTTTTAGAACTAAAAAAACTTTTTAGTGCTATTTTAAGTGGATGTCCTACATGAGTCGGTATCTTCTCTTTCGGCCCCTTTTTTAAACAATGTAATATTTCAAGTCAGTTCAAGTTTTGAGGCTTAGATTTAATAAGAAATAACATTTCCTTCAATATCCAGTTTTAAAAAATTAGTTGATTTTTTTTTTTTACCAATTTTAGCAAATCGGGTTTCAAAAATTTTTAATATTTTTTCTGAAATTAGTTACAAAAATTTGTAAATATTCTGTAAAAATTCTGTAATTTGTAAAATGTAAATAGCAAAAAGATTTGCTAAATCATAATTTTCTTACTAAAAATCAGTACAAAAATAGTAAAGTGGTATTGAAAACCGTTTACAAATTTTTCTACTAACATGTTTTTCTGAGTGTACCATTAATAGCGAAGTTTAATGATCTCGAACCGAAAAAAGAACGTCTCACAAAACATTTACACCGATCACTTTTGCTGCAGAAAAGTTTAATTTGCTAACTTATGAACCCGAAAAGATGTAAAAATAGCCGGACTAAAATATTCGACACATTCCTCGTTTCTTCAGCTAAGATCTTAAAGCTGTGTTTATTTCCGAGGCAAAAACACATAAATGTCTAACAGGTTAGTTCCTCTTGCTATCGTGGTAGAAACTTTATTGCAATTTATACCATTAACTCACAAACCACTGCTTATTGGTGTCTATAACCTCCCAGTTAGGATTTACGCGCCAAAATCAATCTTTAAATATAGTATGATTCAAAGCTGTTCAAATGAAATTAATAAACGCAGACAGTTTCTACGAAAGCCGCATGTAATTTTATCATCAACCCTCCTTTCTCCTCTTTGATGCCACAAAAATGGTGCCTTCACAATATAACAGTAATATGTGGTAATAATAAATGCGCGGCAGTTTTTTTCTTCTGAGTTTGTCTCTGTCTTCATATTGATCGGTATTAATATTTGTTGGCTTGTCTGTCTAACTAAGTACGTGGTAGTAAAGCTTGGCTTAGTCATCATTTTTAATCATAACGATTGATCATTGCCACCACCAAATCCCCAAGTGTATTTTTTTTTGTACGATTCAAATAAAGCAGAAGACGACAAAGTTGTTTACTTCAAAAGAAATTATTAGTATAAGTTTTCTATTGTTGGGAATTCAAAAAACTAAAAAAAAGAGAAAGATTTTTAAAGTCTCATGTGATTTTAAAGTGACATCAACGGAAAAGAAAAAAAAAAAAACTTAACCAACGATTATTAAAGCAAAACGCCAACTTAACCACACTCTAAACACCATCTACCAACTTAACTAACCAAACTCTAAAACGTCAATGTCCGATTGCTATAATCTCAGCAAAACCTGAGACAACGATGACGATGACGACGAAGAAAGGTGTTAAAGCAAAGTAATAGAAACATACAGAGACAGAGTACCATAAGATAACAACAAAAGCGACAACCTCAACTTCAACTTCAATGCTAACGACGTCGTCTTACCAACAAGTTATAAATGGTAGAAAAAATTTAAGAAAACACAAGAAATTTTACTACCCAAACATGACAGTCAGACAGACGTGTAAATGCCACCACATTGAAAATTATAGGAAATTTACCTGTAACTAAAACGAAACAAATCAAATAGTACTTTAATAAAAATTTGCCTGTTTTTTTTTTGTTTGCAGCACACCTATTTAACACTTTGATTTACAACATATACATATATTAATTTTTTTCGGAAAACAAATTTAAATTACGCGGTGTTGAAGATTATAGTGGGGGATTATAACATTTTTGTAGATTGGGAAATCTTTCAATAAGAGAAACTTTTAAGAATGGACAATATTGTTTGAATCAAGGTTGATCAAGAGAAAATTCCTTTTTTTTTTTATTAAAATTTGAAAATTTGGTCAGAATTTAATGAACTGTACCATATCCAACTAAATGCCTTAAAAATATCTATTGCGATAAACTTTTTCTCGCTAAGATAGTGTGTTTAACCATTTTACACTTCCGAGAACACAGTTAAGTTCCCAAAAAACAATACGATCTGTTTACGTACCGGTTTCGCTCCGTCATAAACAAAATCCAACTCCGTTTACGTTCCGTTTTCTGGATCCGAAAATGGATTTTAATGAACATCGAAACTGATTTGAATACTTTAAAAGTCCTTCAATGACGGACCGATATATCGGATGAATAACGGAGTTGTCCGTTAAAAGTCCGTCAATGAAGGACCGTTTACGTATCCGTATTCGTACCGTTTTTTCAACAAAAATCGGACTTGTGTAAATGCACATTATTAAATTTTTATTATTTTTTCTTTAAATTTATTTACAAAAATATTTTAAATAAAATAAAACTTTTACAAACTAAATACACAAACAAAATTACAAGCAAATACCATATTTTTGGTATCTGCAGCACAATTAGAACCCATAAATCACTGCGATTGTGGCCTTTTAAAAATCATGAAAAAAATAAAACAAAAATTAAATTTTGGTTTAAATGGTAGTACTTACGATATGATGTAGCAAACAATGCTAATTTGCAATTTTTTTTTCACAAAATCTATTACAAACTGTCAGGCAATATTTTTAAAACCGTTTTAAATTTCATAAATATTTACCTCATGGATATTTAAGTATTCTTTTTTGATAACTAAACAAATACAAAAGTGACGGAGGAAAAACTGTTTAAAAACAGTGGTCCGTATTTGACGGTACAGAAACGAATACACCAAAACGGAGTCAAAACGTATTGTTTTCGAAAATTCACCAAATTGGTGAATGGAAAAAAGAATTTAAAAAGAGTTGAAGTAAAACTAAATTAAGCAATAAATTAAAATTTTTCGATTCTAATCTAATCTTTCTAAAAATCACTCTTTTTAAAGCAGTTGTGCTCTGGAACTGCCTCTGACTGCTCTTCACACCAAATTCGGGAATTCTGTTTGTTGACGTACCCATTAAACCAAAAATGAGCTTCGGACATAATTTACGAAAAATATTTCTTACACAGCACGAATATTTTCAATGATTTGCAGGCGTTGTTCGTTTGTTAGTCTATTCATGGTGAAATGGCAAACCTTACTGAGCATTTTTGGCATAGCCACACGGACAAAAAATTTTTGTAACCAAAATTTTTAAAAAAAGAGAAAAAATATAACCAAAATTTAAAGATTTATGTTTTTATTTAAATATATAAATCTATTATTATTTTTTTTTTAATTTGTACTGGAAATATTATTTTATAGCAAAAATGTTTATAAAAAATTAAATTACCTGCTTTCATTTTCGCATTCAAATAATAAATCTCCGGATTCACTATTTGCATTTACTGCAGTGTTTTTTAATAAAAACCCAAAACAACTCGCTTACGTACCGTTTTCTGTACGTTAAAAACGGTTTCGTACCGTTTTCTGAATCCGCAAACGTACTAGAAAATGGATTTTAAGTAACATCGAAACTTGTGGTGTAAAATCGGAGTTGAGTTCGTTAAAAGCCCGTCATTGAAGGACCGGTTACGGACCGTTGTGTCGTGTAAATTACGGAATGACCCCGTTTTCAAAAAGCCGAATCCGGTAAGTATCCGAACTCTTTTTAGTATTAAAAACTGTCTTGAGTTCTTGTTCCTATTATTTTTTTTAGATTTCTTAAAACAAAAAAATAATAAACAACACAAAGAAAACATTCGAAGAAAGCAATTACCATCCTTTACCACGTTTTAATTTTGGCCTTTTATAAAGTTTAATACCTGATAAAAATAAAAAAAAAACTAATTGGTTTATGTTCACCTGATAAAATTAACAATGTAAAAAGCACTTTTCGATTAGCCGCTTAAAAGTACTTCAAGTCACTAATTCTGCACCTTAGTTTGCATTCATGCAATTTTAAATTTAACAGAAGGGTTGCGCGATTTTAGATATCGTATATATTCTATTCTATTTGGCTGCATAGTTATATTTTTATAAAAGCAATAAACAACACCGTTTGGTTACAGTGAAAACGAAGTGTTTTCGAAAAATCCGATTATGCGGATACGTGTTTTACGGACGTAAACATGTCGCACAATCTGGATTCAAGATTCAGTATGTGTTGGAGAGTTTGTAAAAATGTTTTTTGTGAAGTTAAAAAATTTTCTTGAATTCACATACATTCAAACATCTAAAATACAAATACTTATCCATTGTGCATTTATTTAGTGGTTTTTGCTTTCTCTACCACCAACACTTTACTTAGCAATTGTTCGATTCAGAATCCTTCTTCTCTTCGTTAGAATGCCGCCAATAAAAACAGTAATATTTTGGTTATTCAGAGCTGATTAACATATTTTCTACAACGAACTTCATACTTTTATAAAAAAATTGTCAGTGTTTTCAAATCAACGTAATAAAAACGCGTATATAAAAATCTTTACTGATTTTTTTTAATATGGAAAAAATTAAATATCGTGCGGTCATTAGATTCTTTGTTTTGAATTGTTTAAAAGCAAAGGAAATTTATGAACAATTGTTAGAAGTGTATAAGATGTCCTCACCTTCAAAACGCACCGTTGAATTTTGGGCTGGTGAATTTAAACGTGGTCGTACCAGCCTTAAAGACGATCCACGCGAAGGACGACCAAAAACTGCAACCACAGTAGAAATCATTGAGCAGGTTCTTAGACGAACGAGTATTCCATATTTTTCATGAAGAATTACGTATGAAAAAACTGTTTGGAAAGTTAGTGCCGCACACATCAACAATTCAACAAAAACTGGATCGAAAACAAATATCTCAGCGTAATTTGGAGTGTTTTAAGCCGAATAAAACCGACTTCTTGCGTCGTTTTATGACTATGGATGAGACTTGGATCTACCACCATGATTCTTAATTAAAACAAGAACGTTTACAGTGGACTGAAGCTGGTTGTTCAGCTCCAAAGCAAGTGAAGTCACAACGATCAGCAAAGAAGGTTATGGCATCAGTTTTTTGGGATGCAAAAGGAATTTTGTTGATTATCTTCAGAAAGGTAAAACAATAAACTCTGAATATTATTGCAGCCTTTTGGATCAGCTGGATGGAAAAATTCGTGAGAAAAGACCTGGTTTAAAGAAGAAAAAAATCATTTTTCATCAAGACAATGCACCTGCTCACAAAAGTGTTTTGACGATGGCTAATTTCAAAGAATTAAAGTACGAATTGCTTGAACAACCACCGTATTCACCAGATTTGGCTCCCAGTGACTACTATCTCTTCAGAAATCTCAAAGAATTCCTCCGTGGAAAGCATTTTTCGTCGAATGAAGAGGCCATAGCAGCCGTAGACGGTTATTTTGCAGAGCTTCCGGAAAACCATTATAAGGATGGGATAAAATTATTGGAAGATCATTGGAACAAGTGTATTGAGCTTCTAGGAGATTATATTGAATAAAAAAATATATTTCGTAACAAAAACAGTATTCTTTCATTTCGAGCGCAGGAACTTTTCAACCAACCTGTATTATAATTTTCTTTTATATATTATATTTCTTTTTAAATTAAAAATATTGGGTACTGAAATATAAAAAGATTTGAAATTGACTGTTCTTTTATCTTCTTTCAAAATTTTAATAAAAAAAAGTTACCAAGGACATTTAATTGACATTATGTATACCAGTTCAGAAGTTGCAGTTTTTTTTTTGTGGACAAAAATAAGAAGACCTTGCACCATTCTGTGTCATTAATTCAATAACAGTAAGCGATTAAATCATTAGAAATTATAACAAAACAAATTTTTTTTGAAAGAAAAATCAAATTACCCAGAAAAAACATTTAAATATTTTGGGCGTGGGCACCTCCTTCTTCCGGTTATTGATATCGAAGGCAACCAAAACTTTGCTGTTTGTATTGACCTATGTTATCCCTTGCAAGCAACATGCTAATATGAAAAAAAAAAGAACAGAGCATTTTAATAAGTCTTCAAGACTTGAAAATTCTTTTATATTTTACAGTTCGTGGTCAAACCTAAATTTTTTTTTTAGCCAATAGCGAAAAATTCAGTCGATAAATTCGGTAATTAATGCGAATCTGCGATCTCTGTGCATTTAATACCATATCATTACTGACTTAAACCTGGATTAGCCAGACCTAAAAGTAATGCTCTAAAATACAATCAATGACACAGATTTTCTCTCTTTGTGTACGTTTTCTATATCTTCAATGAATACGAAAGAGACAAACAGAGATATTCTATAATCATTGAATGTTTTATAGAGCACTACGCTTACATTTTTGTCTGGCTTATCCAGGTTATGGACTGCGACACAGTCCCAAATTAAAATTTGTTCTTATTTCCTTCAATTACTTAATAAATTGACCCTATACTGTACACTTAGATTAATAATACACAAAAAAAGTCTTTAAGAAAAATAATTATCAAGGACGTTTAGTTGACAAAATTGCAAAGTGCAATTTAAATGTTCACAAGAAAAATAACAACAAAATAAAACATGTTTTAACATGTTTTATTTAGCATTTTATTTAATATATTTTTTTTTTGTTCTTTAACAATTTAGTTATTCTTTGTGTTTAATTAGACTTAAATAAACTGTACGAGTACATAACAATACAAAGTACAAAGTTAATTGTTAAATGGTTTTAATTAAATAACTGGCAGTAGTTTGTGACTAACGAATGCTGCCCTCCTTTAGCCTCCTCTTACCATCTTTCCATACAAGGTACCTAAGAATTGTTGGCAAAAGAAATAAAAATAAAAATGTCAGAACTTTGAAAAATTATTTCCCGCAACGAAACTAATTTTCACTAAAAAAAAAACTCAGCCAATCGTTATTAATATGTTGACAGCTCATAACTGATAATTTTTTTATTTAAACTGTGTGAAGTTTGATACAGAAAGAGTGTATCCTCGCATGTACAGGAAATTTTTTTAACATTAATGAGAATCTTCCTATTTTTGTAATAAAACTTTTTCAATATGTTAAATGTATAACTTTTTATGTTTTAATAAATTGGTTGACATTTTCATTAAATTTTATAAAGTTTCATTAAATTTTATATAAAACCGCTTTAATTTAATAAAAAGATTCATTTTTGGAAACATTCTTTAATATTATAAGGATAATACTGCCAGTGCAATGACTTCCGTATGACTTCATATTTAAAACAGTAAAAAATATTAATTTTAATTTTATTTATTTTATGGAAAATTTCATTTTATAAAACATTTCATTTATTTTATGAAACATTTCATTTTTGGACAATTTCATTTATTATTGAAAAATTTTATTTATTTTATAAAAATTTTTATTTATTTTATGAAACATTTCATTTCTTTATGAAACATTTAATTTTTTTATGAAACATTTCATTTATGAACAATTTCATTTATTATTCAAAAATTTTATTTATTTTATAAAAAATTTCATTTATTTTATGAAAAATTTCATTTATTTTATAAAAAATAAATGCAATTTTTCACAACATAAATGAAATTTTTCATAAAATATATGAAATTTTTTCATTAAGTAAAATAAATTTTTCAGAAAATAAATAAAAATGTTCATAAAACAAATTAAATTTTTCATAAAATAAACGAAATTTTTTACAAAAAAAAAATGAAATTTTTCATAAAATAAGTAAAATTGTTCCTGAAATATATAAAATATTTCATTAAACAAAAGAAATTTTTTATAAAATAATTAAAATTTTTCATAAAATAAATGAAATTTTTTATAAGTACAATTTTTCATGAAATAAAAAAAAAATTATAAAATAATTAAAATTTTTCATGAAATAAATGAAAGTTTTCATGAAATAAATGAAAGTTTTCATGAAATAAATGAAAGTTTTCATAAAATAAATGAAATGTTTTATAAAATAAATAAAATTTTTCATAAAAAATGAAATTTTTTTAAAATAAATGAACTTTTTTTATAAAAAAAGTAAAATTTTTCATGAAATAAATACAATTTTTCATAAAATAAATAAAACTTTTTATGAAATAAATGAAATTTTTTATAAAAAATTTTTCATAAAATAATGAAATTTTTTATAAAATAAATGAAATTTTCATAAAATAAATAAAATTTTTCAAAAATAAATGAAATGTTTCATAAAATAAATGAAATGTTTCATAAAATAAATAAAATTAAAATGATTTTTTTTACCGTTCTAAATATGAAGTCATAGGGAAGTCATTGCACTGGGAGTATTATCCTTATAATATTAAAGAATGTTTCCATAAATGAATCTTTTTATTAAATTAAAGCAGTTTTATATAAAATTTAATGAAACTTTATAAAATTTAATGAAAATGTCAACTAATTTATTAAAACCTAAAAAGTTATACATTTATTTTATTTTTTGTTTTACGATAATATAAAACAGATTTTTTTAATGTGATGAAAAAATCTTTTTCTAGAAAAATATCATAAATTTTTTATAAAATTTTTATAAATTCATGAAATTAAGAAAAAAAAAAATACTACAATCTTTTATAAAAAATTTTAATTTTGTTTCGTCAACTTTATGAACATATTCGGTCAGTAAAAATATTTATTTTATTAAATTTTTATTTCATAAAATCAAACAAATTTCATAAACATTTTGCTAATTTAACTTTCTTTTAATTTAAAAAATGTCAAAACATTTTATTAAAAATTTCATTGTATTTAAGAAAAGTTTTTCAGATTTAACAAAAAAGTTTCATGAAAATTGGAAAATTTTTCTAAAATCCTAAATATTCTTTTAGTAGCCAAAGTTAGTGGAACATTGAATTATGAATTTAACTCTTTTAAAGTCCTGACTGGCCACCACCATATGTTCTACTATATGACTTGTTCTTATGTAAAATTATTTGTATATTTTTTCTAAGTCTTGAAAAAGAGCGAAAAACAACACTTTACAAATCATCATATATTTAGAATAAAATATACTACTACTACTCCACCACGACCAGAGATGGGAAAGTTGATATGATCTATTCTACACTTAAAATAGTTTGTAAGTTAAAATAACCGCGAATACCATTTAAAAGAAATGATATTTCAATTAAAACCCGGTCTACTTATTTTTCATTTAAATCAAATGGGTTTTGGTTTTTATTTTTAAATGTTGCTTAAACAACTGATACATCAGTAAGAAACAAATGATTAATTAGTTAAAAATAAATGTTAAAATTTACAGTAAATCATTTTGAACAAATGTATAAAAAAGTTAAAATAAATATTTCTTTAAAAAATAAATGTATGATCCTTAATTTTTAACTGAACTGAAAACTTTTTTTATTAAATTCCAAACGCTTAACTACAAAATATTCCCAGTATACATTTGATACTCGTTTACATTTTAATAAAATTAATTGATTCACAATATGAATTTTCTACCAATTAAATTTGACATTCGATTAACAAATTTGCTTTACAAAAGAAGGAACAAATTTCAACATTATTAATCTTATTTTTGTTTGCAATAAATTTTAAGTTAAAATTTAAAGTAAAACCCCTGACTTGGTTGATTGACATGGTTTTACTTTTTTCTTTAATTTGTTTTATTTCACTGCAAAATAAAAATTCCTGCATTAGAGGGTTACAAATTGTTTTTAAATTTATAATATCCCCATCCCTGAGCACAATAAAACTAAACCATGAACACTTGTCAAGTGACTTTTAAAGAACTAAATATAAAATTAAACAACTTGAGTGTAAATAACTAAAACAACAACAACAACAACAAAATAAAACCTTAGTGGGTTAGTCTTGCATTTAACCTAAATTTAAAGTCTTCTAAAAATAATGATATTTTTACAAACAAGTTTTTGTTTTTTTGTTTAAACAAAAAATTAAATAAACATTGCCAATTAAATTTTGTTGTTTTTTTTTTTTTGGCTAAATCCAGCCTTTTATAGACTCTTGTTTTAAGACATTTGTATGAATTTATTCTGTAGTAGTTTTGATATTTTATATCACAGTCACAATCACCGTCATCATATTTATTTTAAGAGCATCATTTCTATTTAAACACTCATGGTTGACATTTCCTACACACAACTTTCAGTTTCATTAATAAATACAGATTTTTAAAAGAAAAAAATTAACATTAGTTATTAAACCACCTACACCGAACAAAATTTGTTTAATTGTGTACTTTGAAAATGGTGTTGCCATCATTTATGATTAATTTTTTATTTATATGTATGTAAACGTGCCATTTTTATTTTTTAATAATCTTTTAATTTAACTGGCTCTTATGAAATTAATAAAAGAAACGTCTCAAGTTTTTGACACGCCAAATAATCATTCAGGATATAATTGAAAAGAAAGGTATCCTCCCTCCCAGGGCATTCAGCGATTTAAATAGGGAAAAATATCAATAACAACACACAGACAATTCAACCCCATGAGTATTTTCCAATCTATAATTCTATTTTTCGCCTTAAATCTTAAGACGATAAAAATTTCAAAAGGCCAAATATTTACTTGCATCACTCTGTAGAACCAGAGTGTAATGAGTTTGTGTCGATGTTTGTAACTATCAAACATAGTAACGGTACCGCACTTTAGAGTACGAGTATACCAATCAACTCAGAATCACTTGCTCAGTCGATTTAGCAATGTCCGTCCATGTGTTGGTATAAAAAGGAATGACGCTTTAAATTAAACTACTCGTTGCAATTCTAAAGATTATTGGAAGAAATTTGCTACATAAGTTTGTATTTCCCCAATGATAAACCCTATTGAAGATAGTTAAAATTGCTAAATGTAACGTATCAATTCGGAAAGTAGAAGTCGACACTTAACTGGTGGACTATCCAATGGTCACCTGACCAGGCAGAAAGCCTAAAGTTTGACGTACAAGATGGAGTAATAAGTATCACGCTATTGGAAAGTGCTGCCATTTTTAGAAATGGCATCGTATGTCAATTTGGTTTTGACATTCGTGAATCAGACACGTGCGAATTTTATAGTAAATAACAATGAATCACTTTTTTTGAATTGGATCGAGATTTTGTAACTCAACGACAAAGTTGTGGAAATTTTATCCACGTCAATAAGGAAAATTCTTGGCTCTGCGGGATGAAAAATCCACGCATATTTCATGAAGCACCATTACACACTTTCAAAGGCCCGTGTTGTGTGCAGTAACGTCTGAAAAGTGATTGGCCCTTATTTTTTAAAGGAACCGACAGTAACGCTTTAACGGCAAACGTCGACTGCTACAGAGCGATGCTAACTAAATTTTTCATGCCGAAAGTTAACAATCTGAATTTAGGAGACATGTGGTTATAACAGGCCGGGGAAACTTGTGATACCTCATGCGACACAATGCATATTTTAAAGGATGCTTTTCAGTAATTTGTCTTGGCCGGCCAGATCTATCGATTTGATTGTCCCGGACTTTTTCCTCTGTGGATAATTGAAGAGGTCCATGTATCCGAACGAGCTTCGCTCTTTGGAGGAGTTAAATAACAACATTCAAGCCAAAGTTATGAAAGTGACACCACAAATGCTGCTCACAGTTATGCAAAATATAATCAAAAGAGTCCAAAATGTGCATCAACGGCGACGGCAGCCATTTGCCGGACATAATATTCCACAGTTAATTAAAACAAAATGTATAATTGCGAAAAAACATAAGAGGTTTAAAACCAAATAGGTTTTTACTTCAAACAAAAGTTATAGCGAAAGACAAAAGTTTAACCGAATATGCACGATTGCGATTCTGGATTTATCTCGAATGGTCAACAGCAATTTTGAAACTATAATATCCGATACAGTTCGATATAGGGGAATTAAAATTTCTTCGCGGAATTTTATCCTCACAGTGGTGTAATTTAATCAAATCATCGTCTTAAAAATTTTTAACCGCCGACTTACTGGATTTGGAAACCAAAGTTTGGTAGCAGCCTCAAGACGCTAACAATGAGAAAAACAGACGCGGATCCAATCCTTGCTTTTGGGTTTTTTTTATTTAAATCTTCATTTACATAACCGAGCCATTAGGGCCTTATGTGGTTAATTAAAACTACTATCTAAATAACAAACTTCTAATCTTAGCAACACATGTCTGCTGACGTGTAGTACAATGAAATTAGTAGACACATTAGTAGCCGCTACTAAATTTTAGTATAATTTTTGTAAAGTATAATTAAAAGTCTGTTTGCTAAAATCAGCAAAAAAATTACTTAATATTAGTACAAAATGTAAATTTTTTTTTTTTATCGAGCATCAAATTTTTTTTATTTTATTTATTTTTTTCAAAAAATATTTCATACAAAATTAAAAACAAAATCAAAGGCCTAAAAATCTTAAAAATTGTTAAAACATAAACGAATAAATAATTTTGTTTTTATTTGGAAATTTCTGTTTTGAAAAATATTTTAGTTTTTGTTTTTACTTTTAAAGTCAAATTTTAATTGTTTTTAGGGCTGATTTTTAAAACTAAAAATTCTTTTGTGCTATTTTAAGTGGTTGTCCTATGTTCAGACATGAGTCGGTATATTCACTTCCGATCCTTTTTTTAAGTTTTTAAAATTAGTAAAATTTTTTGCTAATTTTAGCAAATCGGTTTTGAAAAATTTGTAAAATGATTTCTGAAATTAGCAACAAAAATTTGTAAATATTCTGTAAAAACTCTGTAATTTGTAAAATGTAAATAGCAAAAAGATTTGCTAAATAATTATTTTTTTTTACTAAAAATCAGTACAAAGAAAGTAAAATGGGATTGAAAACCGTTTAGTATTATTTCTACTAACTTCTTTTTCTGAGTGATTAAAGAGAAATGTTATAATTATTTTTTGAATGAGAATACGGGAGTTTTTGACGCATTTGGAAAAGATGAGAAGTACAGGGTGTTCGCCGGGAAGATATACTACTTTGTTTTGCCGCCATTTTGGTAAACATTAGTCGTGAGAGATCATATTTGGCAGTCGTTAAGTAAACACGTGGCAAATTTATTATGGAAAAATATTCGATAAACCAACGTGTTTTAATCGTTAAAACATTTTATCAAAATCAATCATCGATTACTGTGGCGATGAGAAAGTTACGTAAAATTTTTGGGAGAAACAACGTGCAAACAAAACGCACTAATTATCGTGTAGTGAATGATTTCGAAGAAAGAGGGTCTGTGTAGGTGATAGGCCCAACACATGGACCACAACGTACTGCAAGATCGGCTCTAAACATTAATGCTGCTCAAGAAAGTGTTCCATCAACCTCAATTCGACGCCGTGCTCAGGAGCTTGGTCTTCAAAGAACAACTTTGGCCACAATTTTGTACAAGGATTTTTCCATTTAAGATTCAGTTAACACAAGAGCTTCTTCCACAAAACCATTTACGCCGCCATACATATGCCAATTGGATGTTACAGCTCGCCCATGACAACCCCGTTTTTCATGAAAAAATCATAATGAGTGACGAGACACATTTTCATTTGAATGGATATGTGAAAAAACAGAATAGTCGGTTCTGGGCAATGGAACCCCCTCAAATTATTCATCAGTCACCTTTGCATCCATTAAAAGTGTCAAGGTAGTGTGCAATTTGGGGAGGAGAAATCATTGAACCTTACTTCTTTGAAAATGAAAACGACGTAACGGTAGCTGTGAATGGGGAGCGATATCGTGATATAATTGAAAACTTTTTAACGCCGCAACTCCATGCCTTGGGCTTGATTAACATGTGGTATCAACAAGGCGGTGCTACATCGCATACAGCCAGGATTACAATGGAATAACTGCGAGATCTCTTTCCACAACAAGTTATTTCAAGAAATGGTGATGTTAATTGGCCTCCACGGTCGCCTGATTTGACTCCTCCGGACTTCTTTTTGTGGGGATATCTGAAAAGCAAGGTTTATGCAAACAAACCAGAAACGCTTGAGCAACTCAAACAAAATATTCGTGATAAAATTAATGAAATACCGCGTGAAATGTGAGAGAATGTAATGAAAAATGTGCACATTTGTGAGGCTAACAGAGGTGGACATTTATCTGATATTGTATTCCATACATAATTTCCGACATTAAATAAAACACTTATCAATCCATTCTCTTTCATTTAATCAAAAATTATAAACAAAGTAGTATACCTTCCCGGCGGACACCCTGTATAAAATATTTATTTATTTTTATTTATTAATCATATAATTACAAATTATATGTTAATACCCTAACCGAGCACCAGCAACAAAGGCCTTCGGCTCGTTGTAGCGAAAACAAACCAGAGCCTCTGGTGGGAATTGAACCCACGACCCCCGCAATGATAAGCTAGCACGCTACCAACTAGCCTACCGGGGCGCTCAGTATAAAATAATTTAGAAGTATTCTTAAAGACGGAAAGAAACAAGGAGTTACGGATGATAAGAAAAAATATAAATAAAAAAAGAGTCTGCACTCAGAAAAAAAAGTTAGTTGAAAAATTTTGTAAACGGTTTTCAATCCCACTACTATTTTTATACTAATTTTTAGTAATAATATTATTACTTAGCAAATCTTTTTGCTATTTACATTTTACAAATTATAGAATTTTTACAGAATATTTACAAATTTTTGTTGCTTATTTCAGAAATCACTTTCCATTATTTGAAAACCGATTTGCAAGAATTAGCAGAAAATTTACTAATTTTAAAAAAGTGGATATTGAAAGAAATGTTATTTCTAATAATTAAAACTTACACCTACAAAATTAAATTGCCTTAAAATGTTACATCAATTAAAAAAGGGATTGAAAGTGAAGATACCGACTCATGTCTAAAAAAAGGACATCCACTTAAAATAGCATTAAAAATTTTTTTAGTTCTAAAAATCAGTCCTAAAAGCAATTAAAAATTTGACCTTAAAAGTAAAAAAAAAAAATGAGTAAAAAATATTTTTCAAAACAGAAATTACCAAATTAAAACAAAATCATACATTCCTTTATGTTTTTACAATTTTTAATCCGTTGATTTTTTTTTTTATTTTTGTCTAAAAAATTTTTTGAAAAAAATAAATAAAATAAAAAAATTTTGATGCTTGATAAAAAAATTAATTTGATATTTTGTACTAATATTAATAATATTTAGTAATTTTTTTTTTGCTGATTTTAGCAAACAGTTTTTAAATTCCACTTTACAAAAACTATACTAAAATTTAGTAGCGGCTACTAATTTTTCTACTAATTTCAGCGGATATCTGTTGCTTAAATTAGCAAAAAATACTGCTGGGCTCAAATTAGCGAAATTTCCCGTAATAACAGCAAAATTTTCAGTTGCCATTACAGACTTATTTTGGTTAGTGTAGGCTTAATTGACATGTACTGCTTTAGCAAGGAACGGTGCTTGAATTTCTTTAGACATGTAATACTCTTTCAGAGTTTCATTCGCATTTAAAGTATGATGTAAGAAACATTGCTGGGACATATGATCTCAGTAGGGGCGAAAGGGTTAAGGCTGTCCTTCTAATGCTGCCACAGATTTTATTTTTCCTAGATGAATTTTATTAACATATTGTTTTACAAATGATACAAAAATAAAAAAAATGCTAGGATAGAAATTTTAAAATCCCTATATCTAATTATCACCATTCCCGTAGAAAAAGATGGAACTATACTTTAAATTGCCTGACATTTAAAGCCAACAAGATAAACATTTCAGCTGTTATAAATATACATTGCATTTCTTACGGAAGTATATAAATACTTTCACAATAATTTTATAATTATCGGATATATGCACATAAACAATAATTACTTGATTGTAAAAATCTTTGCAAAAATCCCCATTTAAATGAATATAAAAATTAAATGATTATTAAAATAAAATTATTAAAATTAACAACCAAAAAAAAAAAAAAAAGAGCGGCAGCGATAATGATGAATGTCAAGTGAAAAGGAAATTAAAAAGCTAAAAAAAATAAATAAATAAACATGAC
Source organism: Eustalomyia histrio (assembly GCA_949748255.1). NCBI lineage: Eukaryota > Metazoa > Arthropoda > Insecta > Diptera > Anthomyiidae > Eustalomyia > Eustalomyia histrio. The sequence continues at coordinate 59,783,115 of OX456525.1, read as the reverse complement.
ATTAAGACCTTTTTGTTTAATACGATTATATGCTTAAGGGAATATGTCATCAAAAAGACATAAAAATTAACAAAAGAAAATAAAATATTCATAAAAATATTAGCAAAAGTAACACAAATTTCAATTCATAAAAAAACCAAACAAATTATTTTTTTAATATTCGTATGCCTTTCCATTTATGTTTTTTTTTTTCAGTTATAGTATTAAAAAAATGCTTCGAAAAAATTTCACTTTCTATTGATGGCCGAACGGTCGGTCAGTCGTTCGGTCAACACTGTATAACAAAAACATAAGAAAAGCAAATCATTTAACAAATTTTGTATAGAAAAAGAATTGACAACCATTTAAATATTCCATTTGATGTAGATTGTATATTAAAGTCCATATAAAGGGTGATTTTTTAAATGTTTAGGTTTTGAAAATTGGTTAAAAAAATACATGAAATTTGCAAAATCAAATATTTGGGGCCTGCTATTTACTTTTTAAAGATAATTTGATGTAAATTGCCCGTGGCAAAGCCGTTGTTGGTACATCTGTGAGCTCCAATTTGGCATACTTTCTCATTTCGGCCGGTATCTCACCAATAGCAGCTATAATGTTATCTTCCAGGGCTGGAATTGTGACTGGCTTGTCCCTGTACATGAGAGACTTCATGTATCCCCACAAAAAATTGTCTAGTGGGGTCAACTCGTGTCAAAACGTGAGATTAAAAACTCGCCTCTCAATACATTCATGGTATCGCGTGCCCTGTCCAATTCTTCAATTTTGTTAAAAAAATAGTCGGTAGACAACGCACTATACCTTGCTTCATTGACAGTAACGTTGCGATTTTCATCGTTCTTGAAAAAGTACGGTTCAATGAAGCTACCGGCCCACAAATCGCACCAAACAGTGCTTCTTTTAGGGTGCATTGTCAGCTTTTAAACTGCCTCTGGCTTCTCTTCACACCAAATTCGGCAATTCTTTTTGTTGACATACCAACTGAAATTAGCTTCATCGCTGAAGACAATTTTTCGATAGAAAAGATGTTCTTCATCCAACTTTCCTAAGGCCCATTCACCAAACAAACGACGTTGTGGTACGTCACCTGGCTTCAGTTCTTGCAGCAGCTATATTTTGTATGGTTTCATACCGGAGTCTTTACGTAAAATCTTCCAGGTGGTCGAATAACACAAGCCCAATTGTTGACAATGGCGAAGAATTGACATATCGCGATCTTCATTGACACTGGCCGATACAGCAGAAATATTTTCTTTGGTGGGAAATTTGGTCACAAAAGCTGAATAGCCTGTTCGGTGTGTCGATTATGACGACCACAAAATAGACGTAATTTACGAAACACATTTCTCACATAACACGAATTTTGATAATAAAATTTAATGTTTTGCAAGCGTTGTTCGTTTGTTAGTGAAATGGCAAACCTTACTGAGCATTTTGGCATTGCCACATATCACAAATTTTTTTTACTCTAAAAAATTCACAGTGAAAAACCAAATAGCAAAAAAATCACCCTTTAATTTCTGTTGGTTTATGGAATTTTTTTATGACATGCAGTCTTTTCTCTTTCACATTCTTCACATTGTTTAATATACATGTGAAGTACCCAGCAAAACCTCACATTATAATATAATGTGTAAAGTAATGTGTATTCATAGGGGCCCATGCATTACTTTACACCTTACTTCACTAATGAATTTTATGACCCATTTGTCTTTGAGGTAATAAAAAAATATTAATAAAAAATTATTACAAATATTTCAACCATTAATAATTATGGTGAGAATCGAACCTGGGAACCCTAGTAACCAACTGAGAAATCAATCCATTGTGTTATCGACGCGAATAATATTCGATTACTTTAAACATAAATGCTTTGTTGCGCTTCGTGTTTTCTTTCCTGAAGTCGAAACATACATACACTGCGCAGTGTTTTAGCAGTCAATTTAAGCTTGCTGCTCACAAGATAAATCATGGAGAAGATTATGTTGTATTTTTTTATTAAGGTTTATTGAGAAAAAGAATCGAAAAAGTTCCGTTATAAAAAAAGTGTTGTATGTAAAAAAATGTGAATTATTTTTTCGTCATGAAAATAGGTGCGGTGCAGTGATGCCAACTTTTTAAAAGCAAAAAGCTTCGGCCGAGCAGTTAAAAAGAGTTAAAAAGGGCTCAAAAATTTACCAGTTTTTCAGTTTATTCTATTTAAAAATTTCTACTTTTAAGAGATGGATCTTACGTTTTAATGTACACTCTAAAAATTGTTTGTAAATGTACTACAATAAAATGGGTAAATTTTTATGTAATATTACAAAAATTCGGTAAATATATACAAACAATATATACACACAAAAAGTATTTTTAGACATAATGTGTTTAAAATCAAACACTATGTGCCTAAAATTAGTATTCTTTTGTTAAATTAAAATTTTACACACAAATTTTGTAAAAATACTAACTTAGAATTGTAATTAATATTTTGACATTTGGAAATTGAAAAATATAAAGAAAATAAAAAAGCTAAAAACGAAAATTAAGTTTTCAAAAGTTTATAAATATAAATTTTATGAATATTGAGAATTTTAATTTAGGATGACCATCATCATAGTAAATACCCATCCTAAATATATTATTTATTATATTTATAATTCATTATCATTATTTAAATATACACACATAAAATAAATTTATTAAAAAAAAAAATATATATATATTTTTCTGCAGTTTCATTTAAACCATGCGTTGGTAAATATACACATTTTTTATATAATCACGCATATAGAACTGCATTTTTAGGCATTTTATGCGAATATTTACTCTTCAAATAGGGTTTATTCGCACAATTTTAGTACATTTTCGAATTACTTTTAAAATTTCATTTAATTTTTACGCACTTTCAATGTGAAATTACCAATTATGTGTGTACCAAACTACGCATAATGTGCGTATTTTTTTTCGTTTACGTACAGAAAGTTAATTTAACCCATTTATAGTAGGAGTACAGTTTCCTACTATAAGTTGGGTAAATTTCAACAGAAATTTGTTATAGTGTATAAAATACATATTTAAAAAAATATTATTGAAATTTTTTAATTAAAAATGTAGAATTTAAAAGAAAATGCTATAATGTTCGTTTTGCAACAAAATCGAATTTTCTTCTTATTCTTCGGGCCATGAAATTGTCTTTATACACTCTAAAAAATGTTTGTAAATTTACTACATTAAAATTGGTAAAGTTTTGTGTAATATTACGAAAATTCGGTAAATATACAAACAAAGTGCGTAAAAATATTTTGTACACAATTTCATGTACAATATACACACAAAAAGTATTATTAGACATAATGCGTTTAAAATTAAACACTTTGTAAAATTAATATATTTTTGTTAGATTAAAATTTTACGCACAAATTTTGTAAATATACTAACTTAGAATAGTAATAAATATTTTGACATTTTAAAATTGGAAAATATAAAAATACAATTTTTGAAAATTATAAAAAAGAAAATATATATAATATTTGTGAAAATTTATATTAAATGATTTGGTCAAATACCAAAAACACACGTCCATACAAAAAAAGTGAAAGTGAAAAGTACATTCAACCAAATTGTGTCAACATATTTTCAAGACAACAACATCTCGTTGTAAGTACGGACAAATCAAATCTGTATATCTGGAAACATTGCTCTTTAAAATGAAGAAGAGTATACAATATTGCCGCACGCACTGAAATTTCATTTAATTTTTACACACTTTCAATGTAAAATTACCCATTATGTGTGTACCAATTTACGCATAATGTGTGTACTTTTGTTCGTTTACGCACAGAGAGTAAATTTACCCAATTTATAGTAGGAGTACAGTTTCCTACTATAAGTTGGGTAAATTTAAACAGAAATTTATAAGAGTGTATAATACTTGGATTTTTCGTAAGTTTGCTTTGAAATAATTTTTAAAGAAATACTTAACGGTATTTTGTAATTTGAGCAACGGGTATTGCTTCTTTTTAAGCCTATTTTATATGGATTAAACAATTTAATGTATTTAATGCAAGCCATACACTTTTCAACTGTTGGTACAACTCGCTTGGTAATCAAGTTCAGCGTTTTGCACACAAACGATACAATTTTTTGTACAGCCTCAATGTCTTGTCGGATTAGTTCCTAAGTTTTTCTTTATTTTTGTTGTAACGATCATTTTTAATAAAACATAAATTTAAAGGGGATTTCTGTAAAAATAGTTTTTTCAAGTTTCTGTAAAAAATGTATTTAGTTACACTAGAAATTTATGGAAAACATTATGTAAAATACTAACAAAAGTTACCAGATTATAGACAAAACTAACAAATGACTCAAAAAGAGCTGAAAGTGTTAAAAAAATATAAAAAAGAGCTATGTTAGCCGTTAAAAAAATAAAAGGTCTAAGTGAAAAAAGTATGCGTTGAAAGCAATCAAAAAGGGCTGAATATAGCCTGAAAAGGGCAAAGTTGGCATCGTTGGTGCGGTGATTAAAAAGACGTTGTGTGGTCATTTGTGTCAATTTTAACTACAAAAAAAATAATAATTTTCTGTCGATTTTAATTGAAAATGGGCCGTGGTAAATCATTAAAGGTGGAAGAGAAGGCAAAAATTTATGCCAATAATCATGAAGGTCGTCCGGCCGTGAAATTTCTTTAAAAAATAATAAAAGTGCCAACGTTGAGTGGAAATATTAAGAAATCAAGATACGAGGGTGGAATGAAACACAGTTTTTTTTTTTTGCAAAAAAATATATTTTTGAACATAATCACCTTTTAGCTCAATACGCTTAATCCAACGTTTCTCTAATTTTTGTATTCCTCCATAGGAATTTGTTTGATCAATAATTTCATCGTTGGAGCTAAATCTCTTTCCACCGAGCCATTTCTTTAGGTTTGAAAATAGGAAATAGTCACTGGGGGCTAAATCCGCAGAATATAGCGGATGAGGTACCAATTCGTAGCCCAATTCATGGAATTGTGCCATTGAGACTATATACGTGTGCACCTATCTTGCAGACAGTTTTCTTAAATCCAACTGATCATTTAAAATGGAAACCACACTGCCATATGAAATGCCTATGACATCAACAATCTTACGCACTTTTACTCTTCGATCGGCCAACAGCATATCGTGGATTTTTTCGACATTTTCGGGTGTATTGAACTCAATTGGCCGTCCAGAACGTTCAGCGTCATTTGTAATTGTGCGACCATAACGAAAGTCAGTAAACCACTTTTTTACCATTGAAATCGATGGTGCAGAGTCCCCATAGTATTTTACAAGCTTTTCCTTGGTTTGATTGACGGTTTTTTTTTCGCAAAAATAATGTTTAATGAGAACTCGAAATTCACTTTTTTCCATTAAAAAAAAATCCACGAGGTTGTATGTTTTGAACAGCTGTTAAACGCAAAGTAAATGACGGAACTTGCTCAAAATTTGACAGTAGTCTATTAACAGGTGATACTTGATAGGAGCAGTGTTGCATTTCATTTAACTACGAGGGAAGTTCGAAAAGTCACGGACTTATTGATCCGCCCTCGTAGCTATGACAAAAAACATGAAGGGAAGGCAAACAACGGCCACAACAGCAAAGAAAAAAGTGGTTCCACTGCTGGTCTTTCTACTGTTAGAAGGATAATAAATGCAGCAGAACACTTAAAACTACTTAAATTGCAGAAAAAAGCACCATTAAACCATCCAGTAAAAAAAGTAGCAAAAGAAAAGAAAAAAATCAGTGATTTTATTTCCGATGTTGTGAAAATTTGGATCGGAATCAATGATTTTTACATAGGGATGGAAGTTTTCTGTTATGATCCTCTTTCATTGCATCTAAAGCAGTTCGTAGGGTTTAGTGAAAAATGAGATCTTTTGATGTTCCCAAATAAATTTTGAATTTAAATTTCAACAGGACATCAGTATTTGGGCTTAAACCTCATTTTCACAAAGTCCCGGTAGCTTCAATCTTGGAATTTGACTGACACATTTGTTCTTATTGTTTAAGTTTGACTGCTGAATAAATTATAACCGGACATTTAGTAATCGGGCCTTATTTGTTAAATTATTTTTTTTGAAATTCTTGCAATAATAAATTTTTTTGCTAACTACGATTTTAAGAATTTGAAATCTGGTAAATTGTAAGTTAAAAATTGATACAAATCACTTAAACCTGATTTTTTTTCAAAATAACTAAAGTTTAGTACTTCACGATAGTTATAAATGTCAAATTTGTATGTAAATATCTGTAGTTAATGTCTAACGTTGTTTGCATTTAAAATAAGTTACCCGTCATAGATTTAAAAATTATTAATTTTATTCAAAATCACTTATTTGAAGTTGTAAAAAAACTGCTTTGGAAGTGGCAAACCAGTACTTAATGATACTTTGGACTTAATGAATAATTGATTTTTTTAAAATCACTTCCAATTATTTTTGGTTTGGCAGTAACGTAAGGAATTACGGTTGGTTTTTTGCAAAGAACATATAACTTGGAAGTAAGAACGTTTTTTTAGCCGGTCACCATAGTCGAGAAGGTGTTGTTGTGGTACTATGGAGTCATAGACTGGAAATATTAAACCACGAAAATTACAGCAAATTCTTATCAATCTATTCTGCAACGGCGTTTCCAAAATTTAAAGACTTGTTTGAACCCTATCCATGGATTTTCCAAAAGGATAATACTCTTATTCACACGGCAAAGATTATTAAAACAGAGATTAGCGAGCAAAATGTTGAATTGCTGCCAATGTCACTATACTCCCCGAACGTAAACATAATCGAAAACGTGTGGGGATGGTTGTCTCGGAAAGTGTACGAGTCTCTTTAATTGCTGCAATAAAATCGACATGGTCCCGAATTTCCTTACAACTTTTATCGCAACTGTATCTAACTCTTCCAAATAGAATTTATGAGGCAATTTTGTCAAAGGCGGAAGTGAACATTATCAAAAGTAAGGCCCTGTGCGAGGTGGCTAAATAAATTCTAAACTAAATACAAATTGACAAAAGAGTTTAAAATTTCTTTAAAAAATATTTGGAAAAGTTTTTAAATTTCATAGAAATTTGTAAACCTGATTTTAGTTCACACATCCTTAATAAAAAATAAATTTAATAAACAAAACTTTATATTTTTCGTCTTTTTTTTTTATTTTTTGCAAATAAATAATTCCCGTTTTTTTTTGACAAAATTTAAGTAGCACAGATTTAATCTAATGGGACTTTTTCGACTTTGCCTACTCTCTCTTCCGCAATTGCTAAGTCTTTAATAAAAAGTACAACATAATCCTTTCCATGAATTATGCTGAGAGCAGCAAGCGATTACTAATACACTGCACCTATTCATGTGAAGCGCAGTGTAAATTATCTTTTCCTTTAGTTTATCAAAAATATTTCAATTATTATTGCTGGCAAATAATAATGCAAAAGGTAACGAGCTATCATTACATTGTAATGCTGTGGTATATCACACCCATTTGCAAAGTTTTGTTGGGTTCTGTCATTAACCTTTTGAGTTTTTAATTATAATAATTCCAAAGCAAAGAAAAATTATACATTCCGATCATTTTTCAATGATATTGAATTGATATCAGAAACTTTCGGCAGCATTATTGTCTTTTGCCATGGGTGTAAATGATTAAATAATTGTCATGTTGTTTATTATGTTAATATTTTAAATTGAACACTTTGTAACAAAAACCTTTAGTTACTATTGGATGAGAGAAAATGTAGCTTCCTTGACTTTATGACTCACCGAGTATGGAATGCAATGAGTTCAAATTTAGCGACAGTAGGCAAACAAAAAACGATATTTCAAGAATTTTTCTTGGGAAGGAATTGTTTATAAAATAGAAAATATTTATCAGTGAAAAAAAAAATAATAAAAAAGGTTATGTTAAAATTTCGGACTGATGAATTGAGGCGTTTCCGAGAAATCTTGCTCACCGTTTTTAGAAAAACGTGTTTAAAGTTTCAAAAGTACTTTGCTTTACTTTTCCACGTCGTTTTTTAATTTATAAATTATGTTCTTATCTGTGTTGCCAAAATTAAAAAAAAAAATTACCAAATGAGAAAAAAATATAACCAAAATTTAAAGTTTTTAGTTTTTATTTAAATATATTAATCTATTTTTTTTTTTCTAAAATTTGTACTGGAAATATTATTTTATAGCAAAAATGTTAAAAAAAATTAAATTACCTGCTTTTATTGTCCCATTCAAATAATAATTCTTCGGGTTCACTATTTGCATTGACTGCAGTCTTTTTCAATAAAAACCCAAAACAATCCAACAAAAAAAAAAATTTATTGCGCTTACGTACCGTTTTCAGTACGTTATAAACGGAATCCAACTCCGGTTACATACCATTTTCTGGATCCGTAAACGTACCAGAAAATGGATTTTAAGAAACATCGAAACTTGTGGTGTAAGAACCGGAGTTGAGTCCGTTGAAAGCCCGTCATTGAAGGACCGGTTACGGACCGTTGTGTCCTGTAAATTACGGAATGACTCCGTTTTCAGAACACCGTATCCGTACGGGTTTTTAGAATTAAAAACGGTCTTGAGTTCTTGGTCCTATTATTTTTTGTAGATTTCTTAAAACAAAAAAATAAACAACACAAAAAAAAAAACATTCGAAGAAAGCAATTACCATCCATTACCACGTTTTAATTTTGGCTTTTTATAAAGTTTAATACCTGATAAAAATAAAAAAAACTAATTAGTTTATGTTCATAATATTTACAATGTAAAAAGCACATTTCGATTAGCCGCGTAAAAGTACTTCAAGTCACTAATTCTGCACCTTAGTTTGCATTCATGCAATTTTAAATTTAACAGAAGGTGTTTTCGAAAAACCGATTATGCGCATACGTGTTTTACGGACGTTAATGTGTCGCACAATCCGGATTCATGATTCCGTATGTGTTGGAGAGTTCGTAAAAATGTTTCTTGTGAAGTTTAAAAATTTTCTTGAATTCACATACGAGGGCGGATCAATAAGTCAGAGACTTTTCGAACTTCCCTCGTACATATATGAAATGCAACACTGCTCCCATCAAGTACCACCTGTTAATAGAAAAATTTTAAGCAAGTTCCGACATTGGGAAAATTTCTCAAGCATTTTTTACCATACCTGTGTAAAAAGGACCTATCCTAGGACACATCACGTGACTGGTTCATTGTGATAGGAACCGAGTTGTTTATATTAAAAGGAGCGGTCACTTTAACATAGGCTTGTCCTAGGAAGACCCCCTCCTGTTGTAGGTGAAAGTCTATAACACGTTGTTATATTCTTTGGGGTTAATTGTGTGACATGTTCTTTCTGACCAGTCCTGTGACATGTCACATAGGCAAATGACCTCCTCCTAGGACAAGCCCATGTTAAGTGGCCGGTCCTTTTCATAGAAAAAAACTGTCTCGTGTCAGATCCCTATCACAATAAACCGGTCAAGTGACGTGTGCTGAGATAGGCCATCTTGTGTTTTAAAATTAATCAATTAAAAATAGGGCGTTTTTTTAGACTACAAAGGAGGCTATATCATGCAAATCCAGGGTCTTTAAATTGTTTTTGGGGGTTTTAAAATTTCTATTTTTTTTAATTCGTTTTAAGAATACCAACTTTTCCCTTACCCAACATTACTAATTTATGTTTTTTTTTATAAAGAATATGTTTTCGTAATTTCTTTAAAAATTTGTATCACGTTTCATTTCTTTAAAAACTCTTTTTTTTGTAGTTTCTATTACAAAAAAAAAAATAGCATTCTTAATATTTGTCTTTATAACACTACTCGACAGGGTTTTTACACAGACTTCTGCTAAAATCTTTATAAAGCAAAGCAAGACTCGAATCTAAAATAAAGAAAAAGCTACGATATATATAATGGACTTTTCGAGTTGTGGGCATTTTTTTTAACTACTAGCCCAGGGAAAATACTTTAAGGGTCATTATTGCAAAGAAGAAGACTTATTTAATTTTTTTGGCCCTCATTTCATTGGGGGATTATTCCATTCCATAGCGCTGAAAATTAATTTCATGTGAAATTTAAATCTAAAAAAATGAAAACCTTAAAATATTTTTCCTGGATTAGGGGCCCATAACTTGGAAAAGCGATTTGATGACACTTTTATGACTTCAGATTTGGGTTTTTCTAGAAGGCAGTGAAAATAAATTTGATTGTTTTGTTGGGTACTGTAATTATTGAATATTTAAAGAAACAAATTATACAAATTATGCGATAATAATAAAAATAGTTTTCTATAATAAAACGTGCTTTAATGTAAATATATTTTTTTATACACGTTTTTTGTTTATTTATTATTTCGGCAAATGATTTTACAAATTCCCACCAACAAATAACAAGTGTCAGACTACTTGATGTTTAGATATCAGGTGGTATAACAAGTTTTCGGACACAAACTAAAAAATTGGGAAGAAAAATATTTTTTTTCGTCTGTAAATTTAATAGTTTTCAAGTTTGTGTGTTTTGTCTTTTACACTCAAAATTCACAGCATGAAACTAAGACGTTAAATTTCGACAAAATTTAAATTGCCAAAAGGTAAAATTGCGTAAATGTTTATTGGTTTCAATACGAAACTTGAAAATTAATATTTATTAAAACAACACTCATGTTAATTGAAAAACGTCAACAATTTAATGTTTTGTAAACTGAGAAAATGATATTGAACAGAAATTAACTGCCAGCCAATAACTGAAGTTTATTGAACTCGGGGAAGCAAAAACAAAAAAACAACAACAACTAAACTAGTAAATTTTTATATTTATTGCCAAGTTTTAAGTATAAAATATATTGTAAATCAAGCTTATTTTATTTTCTGTTAATATCGCTCGAAACATAAATAAGTTTACATAGTGCAACACACTTAGCAACTTGTTTAATTTTTTTTTAATTTGCTAGATAATCAATTTTTTAAATAGTTTTTTTTTGTTGTATAAAAATTATATTTTATTTCCTACCTATAATAGATTAAAATATAAAATTAAAATGAAACCGGGATAAAGTTAATTATTTAACAATACCTTGTTTGCACAGACTTTTACTAAACCGTTTTTAAATTGTTGTGACCTCCTAAACACGAATCTTCCATCAAATTGCATTTTCGAAATATGAGCCTTTATTCTTTATTTAAAGCCTGCACTAAAAAAAAGAAATGAACTAAAAATTAATCGAAAATGTCCTTTAAAATTGTTTAAAATTTTTCCTCAATTTAAGTCATATTTTATTAAAACTAAGAAAATTTTTCTTAAAATTAATAAAAATTCGAAATAGCTTATATACTCAGAAATAGTTCATACCTTTCTAGAGAAATATTTATTGATTTCAAGAAAAAAAACAAGTATATTAAATAAAAATTTGTCAATTTTCTAGAAAAACATGACAGTTTTAAGAAATTTATATACTTAAAAATAAGTTTAGTTGAAAAAAAAAAAAAAAAAAAATTAGAACTTAATTTTATTCCAGTTAGTTCAAAAAAGGTGTCTACCTTAAAATGAGAAAGTACTTTGCGAGTAGTAAATATAACTACATATATTTTAGAAAGCCATTTCTATATTCAGTTTTTAAGTCTTCTACTTTCTAATTTATCAGATTTTTTTTTTAAATTAGTTCAGACAATTAAAATAAAAAGTAATACATTTTTTCCTATGTAATAATAAAAATTTATTTAGTTTTAGAAACTGATCATCTATTTCTTAAGAAAATTTTCATTCAACTTAGTTCAGATAAATTTTAAAAATTTTAATATTTTTTTTTTTTAAATTAAAAGTTTTCTTATTTTTAAATAATAATAAATTATGTAGTTTACTGTTTGTAGTTTACTAAAAAAGTTTTCCGTTCCATTTAAAAATAAAGAAACATACATTTATTTTTCGAAGAAATATCTATATTAACTTTTTTATACATTTATTCGAAATGATTAACTAGAATTTGCCGACTTTATTCAGTTTCATTAATTTTTTTCTTTTGTTTAAAATTTAATAAAAATTTACCCACAAAACGTAAATTTGTGGTTTATTTGTGTCCGTAACAGTTATTACAAATTTCAATTTTGTTTGCTGTCTGTTTCAAAAAAAAAAAAAAGAAATACTCAAAAAATTTCAATTTGTTGTTTTATTTAAATTGGTTGTATATATACAAAATTATTTCAATTCAAATTACAAAAACTTCATAAACACATACACAAACACATTCACACAAAAAGTGTCTATAGCTATGCATTTTGTATTGTAGATTAAAAAAAAAAAAACAAAAAATACAATAAGGGAAATAATTTCAAATAAATGATAAAATCATTTATTTTTTAAGGAATTGGTAGGTAAAATTTTAACATTTTTTTTAACTGATTATATCATTTCTTTTTTGCGGATGTGTCAATATATAATTTAGACCGGGTTTTAAATGAAATATCATTTCTTCTAAATGACATTTTCTGTTATTTTAACTTACAAACTATTTTAAGTGTAGAATTTTTTTTGTTGGAAAACGTTTAAATTATTTTTAATATTCTTTTCCAAAAAAAAAACAATCAATTACAAAAAAAAAATTTTTGAAGGAAACAAATGAAAGTAACCATTTTAAAATATTATCGCGCATGATTGTAATTTTTGGTTAGTGATCATGAGTCAAAAATCGCTCACGTGCCCATCTCTAATCTTAACAGTCTTAAATATTGAACTTCAAATATATTTTAAAATTGTGTTAGCAATAGGTAAAAAATTTCAAATTTGCTCTTTTATGTTATAATTGCAATAGAAAATATCGCAACACATTTATACAAACTTTATATTTATCGAAGGCACTCAAATTAAAAAAGTCATAAAATAAACATGACATTTTTCCATTTTCCAATAATAACAAGATATGTAACTGTGATATTTTGTATTTTTGCAACAATTTCTTTAATTAGTTAATTTAAGAAGACAGAAGACAAAGGACCCCCAGTGTTCCTTAGCCATAGATGCCGTGTGTCAATTAGGGTGTCTCTTTTTGTAGTTCTCTCAAGCAAGCAATTTATTACGTTTAAGGATATCCTGCAGTACATTTTTTTTTTAATTTGTTTATATTTTTGCTAATGAAATCTAATTTATATTTTAAATACAGAGTTTAGTAATTTAAAGGTACAAATGTATAGTAAAAAGCTTCTTAAGTGCAGTGTCCTCACAAGTGTGTGTTCACTTAAAAGAAGTGCTATTTAACTTGATGTTAGAAAATATTATCTTATTTTTAGGGAATTAAGTCCTAGTTTTTAGTAAAAAAAGAATATCTAATGAAGTTAAATAAAATGAAATTTTTCTTAAAACCAAGAAAACATTTGCTTTGTAGCAGTAAAATTTAAGATTATATTAAACTAATTACTATAAAATTTTACTGTTTTCTAATAAAAATTTAGTTCTCAATAGTAAATTTTTTCTATAATTTAGAAATGTTGACCAAATTTTAAATAAAATTTGTTTTGTAATTTCAAGGAAAATTTTATTAAATATTGGTAAAAAGTGTCTGGCGCCGTTTCAATTTATCGTTTCAATTTATCCTCCGAATAAATTGATTTTTCTAAATTCTAGTTTATTTTTTTGAGTGTGACCTAGGGAAAAAAATAATAATGGGATCAAATTTTGGATATTTTGAGGACCTACGAAGGACATCGAAAACTGAGGTTTTTTTTAAATTTGTCTTTAAAGCGTTGGCATTAGCTAAACAATTTGATTTCATTAAACCATATACGATATTATACACTTTAATGAATAATTAGAGGGAACAATCTTGCAAATCTATTGAGTACATCTACATACAAATATAAGAAAAATGTTTTAAGATTTTTGAACCATTTTTTCAACATTCAATAATTTAACATAATTTTCTACCAGAAACCATTAAGTTTAAATAGTACGAGTATTTTGGTGCACTTTTTCTTATTAAGATTCCGGCGCAGAAGGCTGTCATTTTCTGATATTTTTAATTCATTATATTATACAGTTGGCCAATTTAATTAAATGCAGATTGTACACAAACAAACTGCAATTGGCCCTCTGAATCATAAAAAAGTACAAGGGCCAAATATTGGGCTTTACTGATATTTTCCAATACACAATATTAAATTAGCCATACATATTGTACGGTTCGGGGGCAAATGCGGTCATCTGTAATATTGTAAAATTTTCAGTTTTATTTATTCAGGCAGATTATAAGAAAAATTAACATTTGGCCCCCTTAAATCTTAAAAACCACAAAAACACAGTTACCAAAGCTTGGCATTTTCTAATATTTTGCAATCTATAAAATTATACAAATAATCAATTAAACTAAATACAAAAACTTTAATATTTTAGTCCCCTGTATCTTAGTAACAAAATAGCACGGGGCCAAAGCTTGTCCTTATCTGATATTTTTTAATCTGAACTATTTATTTAATTAAACAAGTAATCTAAATGAAGTTTTAAACATAAAAGTTAATCTGAGTCGTAACAATAAAACTAACTTAAACTGGTTTTCAATGTAAAATTTAATGGTTTTGCAAAACCATAGTAGGGGAAAACAAAAATTATTAAAATGTTGTACAGGGTGGGGCAAAAACCATCATATCATTTTCATTCGCTATAACTTTTGCTTAAAATGAAAACTAATTTGGTTTTTAACTAATTATGTTTATTTGCATTTATGAATCTTGTTTCAATTAATTGTGTAAAATTATGGCCGACAAATGGCCGTCATCGGCGTTGATATAATTTTGGGATCTTTTTATTACATTATAAATAAATGTGTGCGACATTTTTCAATTTCGGCTGGAATGTTGTTCTTAAACTCATGCAAGATGCGGTGTAATGTGTTTTCATGAATTGTGCGTGGATTTTCCGTCCCCCAGAACCGAGGATTACGCTGTTACAGTACCGTTACAGTACATGTACAGTTCTATTACCTTACTGTTACAGTACATACACTTCGTCGTTCCAAAATGGCGATGCAAATCTAAAAAGCGATTCATTGTTTTTCACTATAAATTTCGCAGGTATCTACTTCACGAATCTCAAAATCAAACTGACATCTATCACGCAAAGAAAAAACATGGTTGGGTCAATCATATTCGAAGAGCATCATATATTTTTGGGTTTATGGTTGTGCCAACCATAGTCGTACTATATTATGGCTATCATATTATGATAATAAAATAACCATATTTTTACCATAATGTGTCCCTACAGTTATATTATGATTCAAAAATTAAAATATTATAGTCCTAAATAAACATGTTATAATGAATTTATCATAATATGATCGCACGTAATCATAGTATGCTCAAAATGTTATCATATTATTGTGTCTCATAACTATATTATGATTCCTGGATTATCATTATATAATCTATAATCTAAGAAAATTTCTTAAAGAAAAAGTTCTTAGAAACTATGAAAGAGCTCTATAAATTAAAGAGTATTTCCTTTAGAAATGTTTTTTCTAAAAAAAATAAGATATTAAGGACTTTTTGAAGAAAAATTGTTAAGGAAAATATCATAGACTTTAAGAACTTTTCTTTCAAGAAAACTTTGATTCTGTGGACTGTTTTTTAAGAAAAAAATCTCGACATTTTTAAGATTTTTTTAGAAAGTTTTTAGAAATTTTTCTTTAAGAAAAAGTCTTTAGAATCTAAGAATATTTCTACTAGAAAAAGTCCTTAGAATCTAAGTATTTTTTTCAGAATCTATGAATTTTTTCTTCAAAGAAAGGCCTTAGAATCTAAGTTTGTTTGGAATATGTGAACTTTTATCTAAGAAACAGTTTGGAGAATCTGAGAATTTTAGTTTAAGGAAAAATCCATAGAATCTGAAAATGTTTTTATCAGATAAATTTATAAATTTCTATTATTATGTGTAAGAAAACTTTTCGTACAAAAAAAAAAAATAATAAAAATCATGGGTTCTACAGACTTTTTCTTAAAAAAATATTTTATTAATATTTTGAGAAAAGGCGGGAAATTATAAAAATAGTTTTTGACAATATGAAAAATATTATGAAAAATATTATATTTTTCATATTGTCAAAAACTATTTTTATAATTTCCCGCCTTTTTTAAAAATTTTATATATATATGTTTTTTATTGTTGAAAAAATTATATAATTTCCCTGAAGAAGTCACCCAATGTGGTGACGAAATATTGGAAAGAAAGAAATAATAAATAATCATTATTATTATTTTTTATAAAAAGGATCTTGAACTCGATTTTAAAGAATAATATAGAAAAGAATTAAAAATATAAAATCTTTCAATAGAATCTTTTTGACAATGAATTGATTAGTGTAAATAATATTATATGTATAAGAAATTTTCGTTCAGTGTGTTTTATAAAAACAAGACAATATTATGACTCTAAATGTTAGTCATGTTTTATTTGATGTATAATTATTTATTGATTGTTGCCAGCATTTTATCGTTGCATAATTATCATATTTTTTTCATAGTCAGAATTTTTGTTACCACAGTATAATTACAGCCAATCATAATATAAAATAGAAAGTGACAATCATAAAATAGTAAAATACTTACTAAATAGTGATGGTAGCGACTATGTTGATGGTTAAAAAACCAATAACTTGGTTGTGACAACCATACCCGATTGCAGCAAGCACATTATAGTAGCAGTGATCATATTGCAACCATGTTTTTTCTCTGCGTGGTGCCATTTGCAAGAATGGCTGCTCTTTCCAATAGGATGATACTTATTGTCCCACCTTTATATTGACGAAATATGTAAATTTTAATATTTTAATTATTTTTCCAATATTTCTAGATGTACTCATGAATTTGCAGTGTTCACCCCCTATTTATTCATTGAGGAGTCTTGTATGAATTCGGACTTATGGTGTTCAATTTTTTTTTTTTTAAATATGAACGTTTTAAGGACAAATTAGAAAAAACTAATTTTTCGATATCATTGCGAGGTCCTTAAAAAAAATTTAACATATGAGGGACATATGAAATGCAACACTGCTCCCATAAAGTACCACTTTTTAATAAATAAACTACTGTCAAATTTTGAGCAAGTTACGTAATTTACATTGCGTTGAAGAGCTGTTCAAAACATACAACCTCGTGGCTTTTTAAAAATATGAAAAAAAGGTAATTTCGAGTGCTCATTAAACATTATTTTTTGCAAAAAAAAAAAAAAAACCGTCAATCAAACCAAGGAAAAGCTTGATAAATACTATGGGGACTCTGCACCATCGATTTCAATGGTAAAAAAGTGGTTTACTGACTTTCGTTGTGGCCTTACAAGCACGGAAGATGCCGAACGTTCTGGACGCCCAGTTGAGGTCTCTACACCCAAAAGAATTGAAAAAATTCATGATATGATGTTGGCCGATCGGAGATTGAATGTGCGATACATTGTGGCAGACATAGGCATCTCATATGGTTCAATTTTGAACGAGGGTATGAGAAAGCTTACCGCAAGATGGCTGTCGCGTGTCCATGAAGTAGACTACGAATTGCCCCCTCATTCGCCTTATTCTCCGGCCTGAGCCCCCAGTGACTATTTCCTATTTCCAAACCCAAAGAAATGGCTCGGTGAAGAGATTTAGCTCCAACGATGAAATTATTGATCAAACAAATGCCTATTTTATGGACCTCGAAAAATCCTGCTGTTAAATGCAAAGTAAATAACGGAACTTGCTCCAAATATGACAATAGTCTATTAACAGGTGGTACTTGATGGGAGAAGTGCTGCTGCATTTCATATAACTACGAGGAAAGTTCGAAAAGTCACGAACTTATTGATCCGCCCTCGTATCCCGGCATTACTATACTCTCATGACAGATAATTTTATTTAGAATTTAAATTCGTTAAAATAACAAAATGTATTAAAATACTTCTGTCCAATATGAAGGCATAAAGAATTACTCCCTGGGCCAGGAGTGAACAAATACAGGGCCCTTTTTCGGAAACGCGATTAAAGGAAAATTTTTTGACATCAGGGGGCATGGCGATGGAATGAACTCGTTCGAAAACAGTTGTTTTAATATATAACTACACTCACCAAAAAAAGTCTCTAATGGCAACTGAAAATTTTGCTGTTATTACGGGAAATTCTGCTAATTTGAGCCCAGCGGTATTTTTTGCTAATCTTAGCAGCACATGTCTGCTGACGTGTAGTACAATGAAATTAGTAGAAAAATTAGTAGCCACTACTAAATTTTAGTAGACTTTTTGTAAAGTGGAATTTAAAATTTGTTTGCTAAAATCAGCAAAAAAAAAAATTACTAAATATTATTAATATTAGTAAAAAGCTTTAAATTTATTTTTCTTATCGAGCATCAAAAATTTTGATTATATTTTTTAAAAAACGAATTAATCATTTTGTTTTAATTTGGTAATTTCTGTTTTGAAAAATATTTTGGTCAATTTTTTTTTTTTTTTACTTTTAAGGTTAAATTTTAATTGTTTTTAGGGCGGATTTTTAGAACTAAAAAACCTTTTTAGTGCTATTTTAAGTGGATGTCCTTTTTTTAGATTAGTCGGTATCTTTACTTCCGATCTCTTTTTTAATATATGTAACATTTTAAGGAAATTTAAGTTTGTAGGTGAAAGTTTTAATTAGAAATAACATTTCCTTCAATGTCCACTTTTTTAAAATTAGTAATATTTTTTGCTAATTTTAGCAAATCGGTTTTCAAAAATTTGTAAAATGATTTCTGAAATTAGCAACAAAAATTTGTTAATATTCTGTAAAAATTCTGTAATTTGTAAAATGTAAATAGCAAAAAGATTTGCTAAACAATCATTTTTACTAAAAATCAGTACAAAAAAAGTAGAGTGCGATTGAAAACCGTTTACAAATTTTTCTATGAAAACACCAAATTTTATTTCCCTTATAGGACCGAACTGCAAAATCCCTGAGGAAAAAAACTTCAATTCAAATCTTTTGTTTTAATTAATAAAAAAATAATTTCGTTCGAAGAATTACACGTCAAACATGCTGTAAGTCGACGACATAATCGTTTTTAGGAGGTAAAAATTAAAAGTTTTATTAGAAGTATGTGTGTTGAGTAGTGCGATTAAAATTTCTACTTTAAAATAAACGAAATATCCCAAGAAGAACGCAATTTTTAAATCTGGCAACATTCGAAGTGTCATTGTTTGACATTTGAACAATTGTTATTGTTTGCTAGTAGAAGGTACGAGGTTAGGAAAAATGGAGCGCTACACGAATGAACAACGCATTCTCATTGTGAAATTGTTTTACCAAAATGGTGAAAGTTTTGCGGCTACAGTTCGCAAATTGCGATTAATTTGGGGTCACAATAATGCTCCAAAAGAGTCAACTGTAAAGAGATTAATGGATAAATTTGCCGAAACTGGGTCTGTTAGTGATGTAAAGACAACAACGCGCCATCGACCAGGTCGATCGACCGAAAATGTCGCAGCTGTACGTGATGATGTCGCTCAAACTCCATCCACCTCAATTCGACACCGAGCTCAGCAAATTGGTGTCTCCAAATCCACTTTGCAGCGAATTTTGACGAAAGATTTGCATCTTCATGCATACAAAGTTCAATTCACTCAGGAACTGAAGCCAGCTGACCATGGACAGCGAAGGGAGTTCGTTAATTGGGTATTGGAGAGACAACATGAAAATGCTGATTTTGCCGATAAAATCATCTTCAGTGATGAGGCCCATTTTCATCTTGATGGCTTCGTCAATAGGCAGAATTGTCGCATTTGGGGTGAGGAAAATCCTCGAGTGATTCACGAGAAGCAAATGCATCCTCAACGTGTCACTGTGTGGTGTGGTTTTTGGGCTGGAGGAATCATTGGACCTTTTTTTTATGAAAATGAGGCAGGTCAAGCGCAAACAGTCAATGGTGTTCGGTATCGTGAAATGATGACCAGTTTTTTCTTGCCTAGAATTGAAGAAATGAATGTGGAGGGCATGTGGTTCCAACAAGACGGCGCCACATGTCATACAGCCAGAGAAACAATTCAATTGCTGCATCAGTCATTTCCCGGTCGTGTTATTTCGCGTTTTGGAGATCAGAATTGGCGCCTAGATCGTGCGATTTAACACCATTAGATTTTTTTCTTTGGGGTTTTTTGAAGTCGATGGTTTACGCGAATAAGCCGACGACGACTCAAGCCTTAAAAGAGGAAATTGGACGCTGCATTAATGAAATACCGCAGCATTCATGCAAAGCGGTCATTGAAAATTTCATTAAAAGATCGCGTGCATGCCAGCAAAGCCGCGGCGGCCATCTGCACGATATATTGTTCCATACATAACCTCATTCTGTCTACTTTACGATATAATAAAGTTTCACGATTTTTTTTTAAATATCTGTGTTTTATTTAAAATTTAAAAATTGCGTTCTTCTTGGGACACCCTTTATAATTAATTTAAAAATTGACCTTTGAACCTATAACTTCCTTAACTTGGTAAACGCTGCTGATATTATTAAAGTAATAACTGACAAATCTTTGAAAGCATTTTTTAAACCACTTTTTTTTTTCTTTTCTACATAAAATTCAATTTAGCATATAAAATGAACCGTTAAAGAAATATAAAATTTAATTGCTTTTAATTTAGGAGTTCATTTTTAAATTTAAACAAATTACTTTTGTATATATTTTTTATGTTAAAACAAATATATTACTCATGCATATAACCTAAAGTTAAATAAATAACCAACAAAAATGTGTATTTGTTTTAAAAATAATTAACAATCTAAAAGAATAAAATAAATAAATGGTTTAGTTGCTTTTTATTGCAACTTACTGTTCATTTTACTTATATGATTTACCATAAAAAAATATTAAATTAAATTTATATAAAATAAAAATTAGTCGACAAATTGGTAGAAATAGCGGTGCTTACAGAAAAGTTGCTAATGTCGGCAAAATCGTGTTGGTGAAAATTAGATAGCTGATTATTTGGATGTGAAAACACATATTTTGCTGAAAAAAAAAAAAATTTTGAGGTTAAAAAATGTTTTGAGGAGAAAAAAAATTTTGTTGAAGAAAAAAATTAGTGGTGAAAAAAATTTTTTAAGGTGAAAAATATTTGAGGTGAATACAAAATATTATTCACCTATAAGCGACTAGTGAAAAAATATGTACCATTCGCTACTATGAAATTGTACTTAAATACACTAATTTATATTGAAAATTTAGAGGTACCTTAACATTTTCACTCATAACTTTTTAACAGATGTATCGATTTTGCTAATTTTCAATAGCAAACTGCTTGGGAGGATATCCAATAATCTAAGTAAAAATGAGGTGGAGGGTATAAAAATCTTTGCTAAAACCATACAATTTTTAGTGAATATTATTACACTTAATTTAATTTATTTTCTGAAAATTTAGACTTAGACCTTGACATTTTTTTTGTGTGATTCCGAAAATAATTAACAAACATATTTTTTGTGGAATAGTACTATCGATCTTAGCAAAAAGAAAAAAATTCTCGTGCTGTCACCCTTAATCGATTTTCATACACTGTTTGATTATTCAAACTTCTAAATTATTAAAACAAGCTTTGTCTCCTTAATTTAAAAGCTTTAAGTTATTAATCACATGTTTCAACTATCACTTTATCCAACTTGTTAGTTTGTGTATTATTTGTAGTAGTAAATATTTAATGATAATAAGTACTCTAAGTACTTGTTCTAACGTCATTAATCAACAGCTGTTTTTTTTTTTTGCAATCAAAATAAAAACAGATTTAATCACATTCTTACTACGTTTCCAAGGAAATTATAGATATTTTCTTCTTTTGAATGTAAACAACTGTAAATTATTAATTTGATTAAACAATTTTTGGGAGTATAAATGTATTTGACAAATTGTCAAAAATGTTGGTATAAATTCGATAGAAATACTCATACGGTCTAGTAAAAACAATGATTAGATTAAATTCAATTGACGTCATAAGTTTTGACATTGAAAGAGACAAAAAAAAGTAAATTTTATACTTGCATTAAGAAACGACAGTGTTGTTTTTATTCATATTTGATAAAATATAAATATTTTTTTTATTTTGTTTTTTTTTTTTTGCCAACAAAACTTGTTTATTGTTTAAAATTGATAAGAAATTTATTTTAAAAATTATGATTTATAATTGCCAAAAATTTAAAAAAAATTGTTTTTTTTATTTTTTTTGAATTGGAAAAAAATATGAATATTTTTTTATAATTAGTATAATAAAAATTAGAAAAATTATTAAAAAAATATCCTTGAATTAGAAAATTTTTCTTAAGAAAAATATTTTGAAACTGATAATTTTTCGATTAAAAAAAATGTTTTGAAATATAAAAAGTTTTCTTGGAAAATATCACTGAAAATAGTTTATAAGTTAAAACAATAGAAAATAGAATTTAGAAGAAATATTAAAATATCGGTCGGCTTACTAAATTTTAAATCAAATGCTGTTTTTGTTATTTATTTTTAAATGTTGTTTAAACAACTGACAAATTATTAAAAACAAATGAATTTTCAGTTAAAAACGGGGTTGTCAGGTAATACCGCTTAAATACCGTTTTAGATTTAAAATCCTTTTTATTAATTAACGTTAATTAATGGTTCTGCTTGAGAGAGCTACAAATAGGGAAACCCTAGTTGACACACGGCATCTATGGCTAAGGAACACTGGGGGTCCTTTGTCTTCTTAAATTAACAAATTTAAGGAAATTTTTGCAAAAATACAAAATATCACATTGGGAGTTGGAAAAATGTCATTACCCATCTAAAAATCGAAATATATATGAACATACATGATCATACATGGGCCTGTATATGATCATACATGGGCATACATGGTCATATACGTCCATTCATTGTTCAATATATGACCATACATGATCTCATATATGATCATATATCTTCGGATCCGAAATTTGGGGGTATAAGGACGTATATGATCATATACTAGCATACATGAATAATATATGAGCACATATATTGCATATATGCACATATATCACCATATACCCTCAAATTTCGGATCCGAAGATATATGGTCATATATGAGATCATGTATGGACGTATGTATGCCCATGTATGATCATATACAAGCCCATGTATGATCATTTATGTTCATATATATTTCGATTTTTACATGGGTTGTTTATTTTAGGGCATTTGTAGCTTTTGGGCGCAACATCAATTATAGGAAATTCGAAATTGTTTACCTTTTGTTAACAAAATTTTAAAATATATTTTAAGCTACTTAAAGTTCAATATTTAAGACAAGAGATGGGCACGTAAGCAATTTTTGACTCACGCCAACCAAAAATTACAATCATGCGTGAAAATTTTTTTTAATATATTTTAAATTTTAAGGCCTCTCTAGATTTGTACAAAATTTCAAGGTGGACCCTCATTTGGTTCCTAAGTTATGAAGGAAAACGTGGTCGTTTGACGTTTTTGTCAATTTATTATTTTTTGTTTTTAATTGCCTGAACTTATTTTTAGAAAATAATTATTAAAAAAAAGTGGTAGACTTAAAAACTGAATTTAGAAATGGCTTTCTAAAATTTATTTAATTTTAATACTCGCGAGAAAAATGAACACACATTAAGTTCAAGTACTTTCTTATTTTAAGTTAGACACATTTTTTGAACTAAATGGGAGTCAATTATGTTCTTAATTTTTTTTTGAACTAAACTTAGTTTTATTACATTTAAGTATGCAAATTTCTTAAAATTGAGATGTTTTTCATAAAAACTGATACAATTTTTTTTAATCTACTTTTTGTTTTCCTATAGTCAAGAAATATTACTTAGAAAAGATATGAACTATTTCTGAGTTTATAAACTATTTGGTTTGTACCTAAACATAAAAATTTTTTATTCAATTTAAGTTTTAATTGAGTAACATTTTTAAACTATTTTATAGGAAATTTTGGATTAATTTTTAGTTCGTCTTTTTTTGAGTGTAATACTATTTAGAAGCAAAAAGAAATTTTTAAAGTAAAATTCTCCTAATTTCAAGGTTTTCTATAAAAAATATGAAGGAAAAATCGTTTTTTTTAATTAGTATGACAAAACTAACCTGCAATGTGACATAGAACTGAGCCTTTTAGAATAGTTCTGTGAAGTATCAGTTCTGCGATAGTTTGTCAAAATTTTCCTTAGAGGGTTAAAGAACATTCCTTTTAGCACCATAATTATAATTTTTTTTATCGTAAGTGTATGTCCAAGAATTATTATTTACAAATTAGTTATGTCTATGTATGGATGTATGTAATTTTTTTTCAGCAATATGTACAAATCTCTTGCTTGAGGGATTTGACGGCATTCCAAAAATGTTTTCCACCGTCTGACTGAATGTCTGTCCGTCCTTTTCGTACGTCATCCATACAGCCAATTTATAAAACCATACGCACGCATATTAGGTTTTCTGTTTGTGTTGTTTATTTTTCACTGCTTCATACTACTTGTGATAGAAACGTGTGATTGCACATTAATCACAGATGTTGCCACAAATGCATAAACATTTATGATTACCTAAGCACAAATTTACTTTTGGTGTTGCGATGCGATATGAGATGAAACATATTGCGACGACTCCACTACAAACACTAACTACAGTTAATGTGTAAACTGAGTAAATTGTGTATTTATTGTAGTTTTCACACACAATTAAGAAGATTATAAGTTTCGTTTTTTTTTCTCGTACAAGATTTTTTTTTCCTAAAAAATAAATATAATTTATTATATTTATTTATGAATTATGATGAGTTTGAAATTTTAAACTGTTAAGCTTCCGAGATTGAAGAAGGAAGAAAGAACGAAATTATTTTAACCAAGTTATACTTAGGCAAAAAAATAAAAATTCTTAAGAAATTTCATAAGAAAACTCACTGAACAAACTGAATATTTAACATATGTTAATAATAATTAACATATCAGTCATGTCTCTCCGTATACTAACATTTCTGTAGATGACATGATAATGATAAATAGTAAACTAAAATATAAGTGCTACTATTTACTTGCAACTACCAAAAAAGCCAACGAAAAAAGAATCTAAAATGAAATTAACTGTTTATAGATTAAAGATTTCTAAGAAATTGTAGTAATTTATTTCTCTCTACTTTTCTTTTGTAGCTTTGAATATCTTTAACGAACACGAGTAATTTTAAGTTTGTTTATTTTTTTCGGATAGTCCCATAATTAACACTTAATTTAGTTTAAAATAATTTAAACTGATGTTTTAATTTTATATAAAACTGTGTTAAATTTGTTTACGAAAAGTTCATGGAATCAATTCTTTTTTTTTTGGTTTAAAATTTGGCCATTATTTTCTGGTTTAAAACAAAACAAATTTTAATGTTTTTTATCCCATGTTTATATTTCCTTTTTTTTTTTATTAAATTTGTTGTCATAGAATTTGAAAGAAATAAGGGTATTCACTTAGATAGAATATTATGAATTTTATAAGTTGTGGTTTGCAGACAATTCTTGTATAGAATTTTTTGCAATATCAACTTTATCAATTGTCAATATTAATTTTATAAAATTTTTTTTAAAAAAAATTTTGATAAGACCTGATATGACTTTTGATAATGATATGAAATTTCCATTTTGGGGTTTATGACATAAATTTTTTAGGCATTTAATTGAATTTGCATAAATTAAGATATTTTGTATATCAATTAAAATTTCTTTGGAAATTTTTCATTAACTTTCTTTCAACTCATCTTTTAATCATAGCAATTAAAAGTTTAATTTAAAATTAAAAAAAAACGAAATAAACGAAATATTTTTTACTTTTACGGATTTTCTAATTAATTTGTTAATAGTTAAAATAAAGAAAAAAAAAACAAAATAAAAGAAAAATCATTAATTATTAAAGATTTTGTAGTTAATTAGTTGACAGTTAAAAAAGAAAAAACAGATAATGCAAATATCATTTGTTTTTACGTATTTGTGGTTTGTTAACAGTTAAAATAAATGTAAAAACATTTATTATTTATAGATATTGCAAGTTAATTTATTAACATTTAAAAATAAACGAAAAGTTCTTTTGATTTCAATGAATAAAAACGAATTTTCTTTTTTGAGTAAATTATTTTAAATTACATTTTCAGTAAGTTGAAGCTACAAACTATTTTGAGTGTAGAAAAACGTAAGCTTTTCTCATACAATAGCCGTTTTTTCAAAAACTGTTACTGTAACTGATACTGATTCTGTTATTCTTATAACGTTATATATTTGTAGTTATACCAATAATAGTAATCGTAATTGATATAAAATCGAAACGGTTTCAAATTGAAAACCGTAAGTATTTCAAGTAATATTACCTTTGTTTTCCAAAAACCGTAACTGCAACTGTTAGCTAAATAATATACATATACAAATTAACGGGACAGTGGAAATACCGTGACGGTTATTTGGTTTTTCGGCTTTGATACCCTATCGAAAGATGCTATAACTTGTGTGAAGTGAAAGGATATAGAATACACGTCGACAAGCCATATGTTATACTCCTCAAGAATGTGAATTACTCGGGACTATTTTTCAATGTACGATTTTCTGTCCAAATTTATCATGAGCAAAGGGGAAGATTAAACAAATAAAATTTGCACTCCTGGGGCATAAGAATCCACGTATTATTAACGAAAAGACGTTACATCCATTCAAAGTCACTGCATGATGCAACTCGGACCTGTCACCGGTACTTATTTGTTCGAGGACGCTGTGGCTAACACGGTTACCGTGACTGGTGAGTCATACAGAACCATGATCAATGAGTTTTTATTGTCGCAAACTGCACACCCAGCTCGTGCGACAATAGACATTTTGAAGGACGCGTTTCGGGGTAGCTTAATGACCCGTTCTGGCGATTTAAAGTTGACAGCAAGATTGTCCGATTAACCCCTCCAGAATTTTTTGTTTGGGATTTTTTGAAGTCCCGGGTCTATGTGAACAAGCCATGGACTCTGCAAGCTCTCAAAGAGAATATCCGACAAGAGTGTAACAACTTTCCCCCAGTATTTTAATTATCATCAACAATGACGGCATCCACTTGACCCATATAATCTTAAAAAATTAATGAAGCAAAATTTAAAGGTCCAAATAAACATTAAAAAAATTCAAATACGTCGTGTCATTTTAAAGATATAGCAAAACAATATCTGGAGAATGTTTTAGGGCAAGTCTACAAATAGTCAAGATGTTCAGAGTTTTCGTAATGCATCGAGGCACCGAGCCAATCATAAAAGTATCTCCTATTATTAGTTTTCAATACAGTTTTTTTGTATTCTACTGGGTCCAAAGAACATTTATGAATTTTTTATTATCCTATAAATAGAAAAATACATTTTTAAATAAACTTAAAAAAAATGACTGTATTGAAAACTTGTAATATTTTATGAGCTTGTTTAAGAAGAAGCTTTAGCTCTTTCGAAATTCGTAGTTCTGATGAGATTATTTGCCCAATTGAATAACTACCGCACAAGAAAAGGGCCTATCAAAGGACACGTTACGTGAACGGTTCATTGTGATGGGGATCAGTCACAGGACCGGTTTTTTATATAAAAAGGAACGGTAACTTTAGCATGGGCTTGTCCTAGGAGGGGGTGATTGCCCTCTGTGACATGTCACAGGAATGGTCTAAAGAACATATCGTAGAACTGGTACTTTAAAATTCGTCACGGCATTTAAACCGAGCATAAGGTAAGTTTTTTGAGAACCGATACTGTTTTCACCTAACACGGGACTAGTACTTTCAGACCAAATACTTGATAGAGACTTTTTATACCGATCACATGATAGGTATTTTAGAAAGCGATCCTGTTTCCATCTACCACGGGACTGTTACTTTCAGAATTATCACGTGATATAGACTTTTAAACTGTTCACATAGTAGGTACTTAAGGAACCGGTCCTCTTTTCACATATCTCATGATATGTATTTTCGGTACCAGAGGGTCAATTCTCGTTCTGTGAAACGGTGAAATGAAAAGTTTTTTCACGTTTTCATAGTACTTTTGATTCGCGTTCTGTGAAAAAATGTAAAGAAATATCAAAACGTTTTCATATGAAAAAAAAAAGTGGAACGAAACAAGATTTTTTTCACGATTGCACAGCACTGGCGATTCTTGTTTTGTGTAACAGTGCAAACAACTGTCAAAATATTTTCATATGAAAAAATTGTTTACACAGACTATTTATAAGTGAAATAAACATGGAGAAGATTGTAAGAGGAAAGCGTGCCAGCGAAAGCCAAAGGGAGTATTTAATTAATTATTGAGAAAAGCATGTGGACATTGCAAACGATAAGTAAGTAGCTTAATAACCATAATCACACTTTTATTAATTCCATATTTACAGATTTGTAACCGCAGATGGTGCCAAATTTAGAGACGAAAAGTGTAACGAATTAGCGGCGAGCCTTAACAGTTTTAGTGCGACCCAAAAGGACAGTGAAAAATGGCAAAAGTATGGCATATTTATTTATAGTTTATTTATATTTTTTATGAAATTTTTTTTTTAAGTAGACTTCATACGCGCACCAAATATAGTTCACTTAAAGTAAGCCGATATAAATACATGAAGTGCTTGTAGGTTGTCATCTTGAATGGATTGTGGTCAGCACGAAGTATGCGTCTCAGCACTATCAAAAAATTCCTATAAATTATTAAATTATTTACTGCAATGAAATGCTTGTAACATCATTGTCTTACCTTTGTTCATCCGGAATTCTTTGAGTAATATCCAATAATACAATTAATCCAGATATTTTTATATAATTATTTAAAATAAATTTTACGAACTTAATTCACTTTTGGTTACGTTTTTCTCTGTTTTGACATTTGCTTTAAATTTTGGATAACACAGTTACAAAAGTTTCATGGGTACAGTGCGAATGAAACATTTTTTTCATAATACATACGAGAATCGCAATTTATGTATTTGTGAAAAGTTCGAGTGAAAAGTGCTTATGAAAACGAAAATGAAAAGTTTTTTTTCACTTTACATTATCACAGAACGAGAATTGACCCTCAGTCCTGTTTCCACTTATCACGGGATAGGTCCGAATTCCCAAATGACTTCTTTTTTCCCCGCAAGGTAGCTAAAAATTCGAAAATCAGCTTTTTTTTGTTCATTTACGGACTTTGAAAGCTTCTTTAAATCTTTAACGAAAGAAATTGTTTTTTTCGTTTCGCTTCGCAATACACTAACTATTCAAGCGCAACACACTAACTATTCATTTAAATGTAAGTTATAACTAAAGGATAGTCAGTCCCTGAACTCGTTCCAGGGGAACCGTTTAAAGCTATAAAAGTGGTTGCTTTTGAGATAAATTCACACAAAAATCAGCGGGAATAAAACCGAATTAAAATAATTAGTTGTTGTAAAGGCAAGCATAAGTTTAGAAAAAGTGAATACCCTTAATATATGTATATTTGGTGTGTGTTTGGATAACTACATATTTAAGGCTGACCAGACAAATGTTCTTTGCAACAGCATAAAAATATGTTTGTAATCTACCAACAAGTACAAGCAACATATAAATTGAAAAAAAAACCGCTATATTAATGTTTTATCACAAACAACAAACACACCCTTTAAATAAAAAAACACAACAACAAAATGTTTTAAAAATTAATTTCCAAAAAATAATTTCTATTCAAGATGTTGGATTATTGTACATTGAACTAAAAACAGTAATTTGTTTAGTTCCTGTTTATTTTAATTCTATAGAGATTTCTTAATTTGATTTTATATTTTTTTTTTGTTGAAAAATAAACAAAATTTTTACTCCAGCATGAGGATATTGACCCATAGTGTGATACAAAATGAGATTGTGTAAAAAACAATTTTAAATTTCTAAAACAAAATTTAAAATGATTATTGGTTTAATAACAAACACGAGTGTGATAGATACTACACGTAGTTACATATGTGTTTTAAGAGAGGTTTAAAAATTTAATTGGCCATATTTGTGAAAAAAGTAAAAATATCGCGGAATGGAGAAATTATTATTTTTTTTTCAAAATTGCCTTAAAATATATAACTGGTTTCTTTGAGGCAGCGTCAGTATGTGGGTGGCTGGTTTTTTGTTGATATTTTTTGGTCTAATAACTTCAGCTTTACTAAATATTTTAAACAGAGTGACATCACATACAGTTTTATTTAATTATTCTTATAAAAAAAACACAAAAATTGCTGTTGCAAATTTCCATATTTGTTATATAAAATGTTATGTATCTATAATTAAAATTGAAAAAAATATAGAAAACAAACCAAAATTAAATAATAAAATTAATATCTATTGTATTTCGTGCTTATTTTCAATTTTAAAAATAGTTGTTGAAAATTTAAACAAAATAAAACCTTTAACAATTCAAGGTGAATAGAAATTAAAATACAATTTTCAATTTAGAAATCTAATAAATAACACTGGCCGACAAAAAAAATTGAGCCTAAAGTTAAATCACTGGTTTTTTGTATATGTGACCTTTTCCGAGAAAAGGGACTTAGGCCCATTATTATAACTTGCCGATAGCTAAAGTGAGGATGTTAACGGACAGATTATTAGTTTTTCGTTATTATAAGTATACTTTAACCTAAAAGTGACCGATAAGCTTAAGGTAAGTTCATCTTACCTTTAACTTTTAACGTAAGGTTTAAGCATTTGAAGTTGCCACATTTTCTGCTCTGCAGTGTAGTTGCCGTGTAGTTTTTAGACCGTATCTTTGCTGTTTGGTTTATTTCTGTGTTCGGCGTCGACAATGTAAATTTTTTATAACAAACATTTTTATTTTTTACAAAAATCGAAGAAATTTTGTTTTTCGTTTGTATTTTTTGATTGTTGTATGTAAATAAATAAATAAAAGTACATCGTTGCCACTACGTATTTTTAAGAACCATTTTAATTTGTCAAAAGTAATCGGTTTTTGCTCTGGTAATGCCATATTTTCAAAAAACTTAATTTTATTTTATAAGGAAGTTGTAATAACCAAAAAAAGTTAAAGGTCACTTTATTCCTCACTTTAGCTAAAGTTACCTTTAACTAACACGCACCTTAAAGGCAAGTTATAATATTGGGCCTTAGTGTGTCAAAAAACGGGTTTGAATTTAAGAGTAGATTCTGGTACCTAAAAGGGTGTAGAATAAGATGAAATGAGTTAGATTTCTGATAAAATTTATTTACTCCATAAAAACGTACAAAACACATCAACCCTTTGCTGAGAGCGAAGAGATAGCTAAGAACGAACAGAACAGCAACAATAGCAAAGGTATTGTCACACTTAAAGCGAAAACAAATACGTCACCACATAGACATGACGTCACCAAAGTCGGCACCCAATCATAACTAACCATACCAAATCGCATCTCCCAACTGAAGGTGTGTTCACAGTGATAATGCGTTATGAAACTTTAAATGCGTTTTTCTCAAAACTTCATTTTCACACACTAGGTCTCTTTTCTCGGAAATGGTCACATATAACTAATAAAGGAACCACAAAAATCATTAATTTATTGCTATTACAAATAATTCTAAGCGTTTTGACACCAAATTCTTTAAATGGAAGTATTGGGAATGTATGATTATTTCTTTTATTCAATAATTAAATATTACTCATACGTAAAAAGATGAAAAACGAGTTAAAGATTTTATTTTAAGAAAAATTTTACTTACAGCATCTTAATTTCAACTGGAAATTATTATCAGCACATAAAAAACTAAAATCGAATTTTAATTAAAATAATTGTAAATACAATAAAAAATTTAATTAAATTTGGACAAGAATTTGTTGTATCAATTAATTTTTTTTTTGTTAAAATTAATTGAAATTTTTCAATTATTTTTTTAATCATATCAATTAAATTTATAATCAAAAATCTTAAACATTTAAAAAAAATTTTGATTGATTCGTCAATTAAAATTTTATTAAAATTTTTAATATTTTTTTTTGTCAATTCATCAATGCATGAAAATTTCTAAATACATTGACCGAATAGTTTCTAGGAGTACCATAGTACTTTTAAGGTTCCAATAGCGCCACAAAAAATACCATGGTACCAACTTTTTCATAACTGGTGCCCGCAGTGTTGCCAAAAAAAGTTTGTTCTCATGTTCCCATTTTCAAAGTTAAAATACCCAAAAATCCTTAACAAAATGTTAAATTATCAAATTTTTCTTTTTTCTAGAATGATTTTTCACAGATTTTGTTTGCTAAAAATTAAAAATAAATATTAAAGAAAAAAGGGTGGTGGCATAAACGAATTCAAATTTTAACAAATTCAAATTATATTTTGTTTTTTAAATTTTGAAATATACCTTTAAACACATAATTTAATTTTTTAATCTGATTGAATTTTCAACTAATCGATTTGCAAAATTCTGTTCATTATTTGAATAATTTTTGACTTTATTCAATTACTATCAAATTCAGAGATTCAAGGTGATTTTTGTTGATTCTTTTCATAGAATCATTCAAATTGACGCTTTTATTAATACGCGTAATATTAAAAATATTTTTAATAATTTTTTTTTTTTTAGGGATTTGAGATGCAATTTTGCAATTTAAAAAACTATAATAAAAGTTAAGTTATAAATAAATCAAAATAATATGACTTTTATATGTTGAAAACTAGAATATTTTTTAAACCAAGTTCATTATCTATTAAAAATTTAATTAAACTTTTAATTGAAAATAAACAAAAACTCAAAAAAAAAAATAATTGAAATTATTTTGGCTATAATTTTTTTTTAATTTAATATTAAAATTAATTTTTTTATACTTATAAAAATTTCCCTATACTAATGTATTTTTTTTTTTTAATATTAACACTATTATTGTAATAATACACTTTTTAATGGCGTTTATTTTTTTCTATATCTTTTTCATTCCAGGTGAGTTTTTTCTGAACTTTGTTTTTTTTTCCTGAACATGGAAATTATAATTGAACCCTATCAAAGTTGCATAAGAGACATAGCTACTACTACTCCACATTTGTATCTATTGTCGACAGACACATGTTGTGTACGTATACTTGTATCAACTGTTTTTGGTTACGAAAAAGTTTCTGATTTATTGTAAGTACTAACAGTCAAACTATTATTAAAAATTTAGTTTTCTCACATAAATAACAACAAATATTTACACACATATTCGAATATTTAAAAATATTTTGAACATAATCGCCAAGTACATACATTTACAATGTATGTATATGTTAAATCTTGTGCATTCAGTCATACGAAACCGAGGAAATTGCCTTTAATGGACCGTTGTAAAAAAAAAATATAAAAAACAAATTAAATAAAATTCACTACAGCAAATACTCTTAATGTACCTTTGTATAGAAAATATAAGAAAATATAAAAACAAGTAGTAAACTTTAGCAACATGTTAATTATTTACGATTTAGTTTTTTTTTTTTTTTTAATATTCGAATCAATTTTACTTACGTACTGTATTTAAACAGAGCCAACGTATAGTTTTGGAGGTAGCGGAATGCAAATTTGACATCAGATTAAATATAGCCATACCAGATTCGTATTCAGCGACTACCAGATATTAAATTTAAAAATGAACCGAATAAATTTTAAAAATCATAGGTCATTGTTGAAGTGCCGTTTTTAATTTTTTTCTAGCAAATTCATATTTAGCGACCCATAAAAAACACTCGGGTAAATACTTTAATTATTCACCCTATTGCATCCGCCATTTTGTATTTTGCAAATCTTCCACATTCGTATTCAGTGACCACAAAAACTATTTGAAATTTAAAGATAATTTCGACACTTTTAAAAATCAGCACGTCGCACAGTGGCCGAAATACCCAATCTAGCGGCGCTTTAGCGAAATTTTAAAATTAAGAATTCAGCTAACTTTATTTTTTTTTTTGAAAATTTAAATCCTAACGTATTTTTTCCTGTTTTCTTTTCTGTTTTGTTCCTAATATTCGCACAGCTGTGAGCATTCAAACTTAACACATGTTTCAGCAAGTGCAATAACTATTTTTGAGCTTTTTTCAAGAGGAATTTTGTTGACAGCATAAAATTAAATATTTAATTTTTTAATAAGATTTGCGATTTCATTTTAATTAAGAGGTACGTATTTAAAAAAAAAAAATGGTTTGTGATCTGTGATTGTATATTTTAGTGCTTAACAGTGGAAAAAGAAAATGTCCTTTGTGAAAGTGTTTTTAGATATGAAATCCAATTTTGTGTGGAATAAAAGTAGGGTGGATTCGACCGGATTCGGTTCACTGTTTGCATAGTTTGTTTAAATGGTTTGTTATCTATGTCAAGTTCAAATATAGGCTGCAAGTTTTTGCTAAGTTTTGACTTTTTTCGTTTTTTAGTTACAATGGCAGAATCTAAACGCACCCTTTTTGTAATATGGCATAGTGAACCAGTGCCAACAAACAAATTTTTAATGGTTGAAAATCATATATTTTCTAATGTCATTGATCGTTCGGAATATAGCGAAGAACAATACCACCAAATTCAAAAACAATTAAGAAATTTTATTAGCAAACTTGTTCAAAAGTGGAAATCAAGTCACAGAGTTTTGGCAGTGTTCGAAGAGCGAAATAAGATGTGGTTGGATGAAGACATTATTTTCCCTAATCCAGCCGTTGCCCAACGTAAAGGAAAACCTTTTTCAGAGTGCACAAGCAAAACTCAAAAAAAAAAAATTGCATCAATTGCCAATGAAACACCGAATCAAGAGTTAATGGTAGCGGCGAGCGTTAGTCTTTACAAGGCTGGAAAAAGAAGCGCTTCGCAGGTGGTTTCAAAGTTATGTTCAGAATCTGCATTAGCTCCAAAAATGCTAAAATCTGTAGACTCTGAACCAAAAACCCCTATTCCGTATTCACCTGAGGAAGCTTTAGCTCTTTATACTGATGGTGGATACTCAAAAAGGTCATACAGACTAATGCAATATGGTGCCAAAGAACGAAACTGCTATATTTATCCAAGCTACGATATTTTGGCTAAAACTAAAACGGAGTGTTACCCCAGTGACATACACGTAACTGAACGTTCAGCTGAAGTTGGCTTGCAAAGTCTCGTAGACCATACTGTTGCACGTATAATACAAGGATTTTCAAAAGCTTTTGAGGATCTCATGACTGTAGGCAATAATAACGATTGCATTAAAGCAATATTTAAATGGGGCTGTGACGGTAGTAGTGGGCACTCTACTTACCGTCAGCGTTTCAGTGTTTCTGATACCGGAACAATTGATGAGCATTTATTTGCTGTATGTATTGTTCCTTTACAAATTAAAAAAGGAACTGCAATACTATGGCAAAATAGCCGGCCTTCTTCAACTCGGTTCTGCAGACCCATTAAAATAATTTTTGAAAAAGAGTCAGCGAATTTAGTCAGGGCTGAAATAGAAAATGTAAAAAGAGAAATTGCACAAATTCTGCCGACAAAATTTCGTTTTTTTGAAGTAACACACGAATTTCATTTGACCATGATCGATGGAAAAGTGTTTAATACCTTAGCGGAGTCATCATCACTGGCTTGTGGAATTTGTGGGGCGACACCAAAATTGATGAACAATCTAAATTTAGTTCAACTGAGACAGCCACAAAACCACTTGTACGAATATGGATTGTCGACACTTCATGCTTGGATACGGTGCTTCGAGTGTATAATTCATATCGCCTACAGAATACCGATAAAAAATTGGCAAATTCGTGGAGAAAATAAAGAACTTGCTCAACAAACCAAAAGAAAAATTCAACTTCAACTAAGAGAACAAATGGGTATTTTGGTGGACATTCCAACGACAGGTTCGGGGAATACAAACACTGGGAATACCGCAAGAATGTTTTTCGAGCAGCCAACCTTGGCCTCTATAATAACTGGCGTACAAGTGGAACTTATAAAAAGGTTTGGTTTAATATTGCGCACAATGGCATGTGGGTACGCAGTTAACGTAGAGGCTTTTCGCATATATGCCTGGGAAACAGCAAAAATATTTGTTTCCGAATACCCTTGGTTTTATATGCCTCCATCTGTACATAAAATATTAATACATGGAGCAGATATTATTGAAAAAGTTTCGCTACCAATAGGTATGATGTCAGAAGAGGCACTTGAGGCAAGAAATAAAGATTTTCGCAGTTATAGGCTGAACCACACTCGAAAAGACTCGAGATTGCATACAATGAAAGACTTACTGCACGCTCTTTTGGTTTCGTCGGATCCTTTTATTACATCTAAATCTAAAAGCACCTCGAAATACTCCAAAAAACACATCAAAATTGATGATGAGGTCAAGCAGCTGCTTTTAAATATAAATGACCTACCTGACAGCCTTAATTCTGAAAGCTCCGACTCTGAATAGTTTTTTTTTTATTGTTTTGTTATTTTCTTGTAAACTGTAAAAAAAATATGAATCAGAAACCTTTTTTTTTTAAATTAACTCGTGTAATGAAAACAAATATTCTAACATTTTTATATTTTTCATATGGTTAAAAATATACATGTATAACCAACTGACCGATTTTTTTTTTGTTAAGGGTCAAAGGTCATATTTACCAAATCCGTGGTTTAAGATGAAATATCTCAAAAAACATATACATATACATATAAAAGAGGGATTACAAATATTTTTTAAAAAAATTTAAAAATAAAATTTTTTGAGATATTTCATCTTAACCACGGATTTGGTAAATATGAACTTTGAACTTAACAAAAAATTCTTGTTGGATACCATTTTAATAGTAACCGCATTTTCTTAAAAATGAGATTTTGTTGAGTGTCGTTGCATAAAAATTGACAATAATATGGCCAATAACGTTAGACTGCTTAAGAAATATTTTGATGATTTTTTTACTTTTCATGACCTGGTATCTCCAGAACAATTTGGTCCAGCAATCCCAAAGTTTCTATTTGTCTTAACCATGTAGAATACAATTTTTATACCGAATTTCGTCAAGTTTGGAAAAGGTCAGTCCCAAAATGTCTATTTTATTGGTTGGTTATATATGGATCTACCCATATGCTTAAAAAAACAATCAAATTTTAAAATTTAATGAATTGGTTATATTTAAATATATATAAATTAAAAAAAAAAAAAAAATTTATTCACAATTTTTTATTTTTTTGAAGTTATTAACAAAGCGCCGCTAGATTGGGTGTTTCGGCCACTGTGCGTCGGTCGTATTTACTTAAATAAAAAATTTTCAAAGAAAAGCAAAAAATGTTGCCTTTTTTACAAAATTACTTTTTGTGCATACACTCACCAAAAAAAGTCTGTAATGGCAACTGAAAATTTTGCTGTTATTACGGGAAATTTTGCTAATTTGAGCCCAGCGGTATTTTTTTGCTAATCTTAGCAACACATGTCTGCTGACGTGTAGTACAATAAAATTAGTAGAAAAATTAGTAGCAGCTACTAAATTTTAGTAAACTTTTTGCAAAGTGGAATTTAAAACCTGTTTGCTAAAATCAGCAAAAAGATTACTAAAAATTTTTTTATTTTATTTTTTTTTTCAAAAAATATTTTAGACAAAATTTAAAAAAAAATCAAAGGTTAAACATAAACGAATTTATTATTTTGTTTTAATTTGGTAAATTCTTTTTTGGAAAATATTTGTCAATTATTTTTTACTTTTAAGATCAAATTTTAATTGTTTTTAGGGCTGATTTTTAGAACTAAAAAAAACTTTTTAGTGCTAATTTAAGTGGATGTGCTATTTTTACACATGAGTCAGTATATTCACTTCCGATCCTTTTTTTAATACATGTAACATTTTATGGCAATTTAAGTTTGTAGGTGTAAGTTTTAATTAGAAATAACATTTCCCTCAATATCTACTTCTTTAAATTAGTAATTTTTTTGTTAATTTTAGCAAATCGGTTTTCAAAAATTTGTAAAATGATTTCTGAAATTAGCAACAAAAATTTGTAAATATTCTGTAATTTGTAAAATGTCAATAGCAAAAAGATTTGCTAAATAATATTTTTTTTACTAAAAATTAGTACAAAAATAGTAAAGTGGGATTGAAATTTTTCTACTTACTTTTTTTTCTGAGTGTAGTAATAAAAAGTAAAAGTTGACAAATTAGGTATCAAATTAAAGGTATTTAGGAGGCCTGGTTAAATGTGTTTAAAACATGTCCATGCAAGAACAACTTCTTTAATAAAACATCAAAATATCCAAAATATGACATTTTGTTAAATTTTAGATCATATAATCATATTCTTTTTATAAATTATTTTATTGTAAAGAAACATGAAAATTTTTATTAATAAATTATAGAGAATAGAAATTGAGAAATTCCACAGAGCCAGCAGGATAGAATACTTCCCAACGTACCAAATGACTTGAGAAAAATATTATTATAAGCTTACAAACACAAGCCTTAAGCTTAAAAAAGACTTGAGAATATATTGAAAAAGGCTATCGTAACAATTGTAGAAAAATCAAAACGGAACCCTCATGAAAATATTATGTGTGTATGATTACTATAAGCTTATTCTTGCAATTGTAGAATAAGCTTACAAAAATAATATATTATTAATAGTTGAAAAAGAGAAATCATAATTATTTTCTTTAATTTCATTTATTTTTTATTTTAATTTTAAAAATAAATAATAATAACTTATTTTAAATATAAAAAATAATAATTCATTTTAAATATAAAAAATAATAGTTAATTTTAACCATAAATAAAAATAATTAAATTTAATATGCAATTTCACGTTCACTATATAAAATTTACAATTAAATGTACACGCAAAACACTTTTAACAAATTTAAAGAAAAAGTTATGGCTCTTTTTGTATGCATTATAAGCGTAGAACAAAGACAACAAGACTAGAATGTATTGAAAAATATTTCTATTTCAATCGTCATGTTGCGTTGTTGTTGTATGTTGTTCATAAGTATACTTGAGAAAAAGTTATGTATAATAATCTTTTCTCTAGCATTGTTAAATATTGCTTGTGAATTCAAATTTTATAAATATTATAATAAGCGAAATTAAGAAAAGCTTAAAACACACTATTAATATAAGCTTATTCTCAAGTTGTATTGCAGTTTGATTGCTAATATGGTATATTGGGTTAGTATTCGGTTGACGCTACCCAACCTTATTAATATCCACGCTCTCCTTTCTCCCCTTTTGGTCATTGTTTGTTGATGGTTGTCTATTTTATTTTGAGTGTTTGGAAACAAAATAACAAACTCGAAAACAACACATAATTAGACTAACATCAACGAAATTTAACAATTTATATATATCCTCTACATTTTACAGATTTTGTCATGAACTTTAATTCACAAAGTATGCAATAACAAAGCTTATATGAAGCCGTTAATTCTTTCAAATAATTGTCCTAATCCATATTTAATCTACAACATAATCTATGTTGATAGTTAATTATTAGACAATATTTTGAATTATATTTTGCACTGTATCAAAATATAAAAACAATGACCAAATCAACAAGAGCTGCCTCCAAAAAAAAAATTCAATAAAAAATTCTTAAAAATACGGTATGAATAGTTTTTGCGAAATTTACAAAGTTGGATAGAACTGCCACTGTTTCCTGGCTCTTTCACTACTTGGTTTAAGCTTTAGAGTTTAAGAGGTTATCTAATAGAAAATATATAAAAATCACCCATATCCCTGACAATTTTTCCTCACGAAAGTTTTTGAACATGAAAATATAATTTTATATTATTTCAAATTTATTTTTTAAAGGAATTTAAACAAAAATAAAAATTGTCTATCATATTTCCTAAAGACTATATAACATTTGCTTTGATTCAGTCGATTTGAAAATAGTTTAATTGCATTTTAGTTGATGTTTTTTTCTACAATTTTCTTGCCAAAGTTAACCAAATTAGGAAGCTTTAAGAAAAATAACAGAAAAATTCATATTAAAAATTTAACTGGTTAGTTGACCTATTTAAATCGATTGTTCGTGTCGAACAATTATCGACATTTAAAGAAATGTAGGCCATTATTCGAGGAATAGATTAATCGAGTAACTGAATAAGCCGTCGGCAGTAAATTTCCGCGGTGGCCTCGAAAAAAATAAATAGTTTTGACGTTTACGCTATAATTCTTTACTGGATCATCTAAAACAAAAAAAAAATCAATATGTTTTTCTTAGGTAAGATGTTTTTCGACGAAACGCAACAGCTTTTTGTTTTTATCGATTTTTACATTTTCGTTAGCATTTCCTATTCAAAAATTACATTTTCGCTAAAACCAATAGGTTAATTTCTTATTGTTAAATAAAAATGGATTGTAAAAAAAATCGATAGCGTTTCCTGGCGATTTATGTGTAAAGATATTGTACAAAATTTTAAGTCTCAGAAAAACGCTTTATGCACCGTTAATTTTGCTCCGTTTGACTTATAGTTTTCCAAATTTTACTCTTCCAAATTGAAAAATTCCATTATTCGTGATGAGAGCACTGGTTTTAAAATTTAAATGAAACAAGATTTCCAAAAATTTATATTTTTAATTAAAATTTTTTTTTATTTCGTTTTAATTAAAATCTTTCTTTTTTATAAAAGAAAATTAATTTCTTTTATAATAAATAAATTTATTTACTTCTAAGAAAAATCCACAATACATGTTTTATAAAAAAGGCTGCCAAGTTAAATGATTATAATGTGTTGGTACTTTGAGTACTTTTCGCATATTTTTCTGTAAATTTGTTGTATGCCTTTTTTAATTTTGTCAATGGTGACAACAATACTTAAAGTTACACTTTTCCAAGAAAAAATTTGTACACTTGTTTGTGGGTAGTACGAAACTGGCAGGTTTGTGGAAAATTAAAATAGAAAAAAAAAATAAAAAAATAGAAAAAAAAAAATAAAGAAAATAGAATAAAAAAATAAAAAAATTAAAAAAATAAAAATATATAAAAAAATTAAAATATATAAAGAAATAAAAATATATAAAAAATAAAAAAAAAAAATATAAAAAATAAGAAATAATAGAAAAATAAAAAAATACAAAAAGTAAATAAAATACAAAATTAAAAAATAAAATGTAAAAATTTAACTGAATTTATTATTATTTTAACTACAGCCTACATTTGTAATTGTTTTTAACTACATTTGAAGTTATTTGTTAAAATTTACAAGATTTTTGTTGTAAATTTTACAATATTTTTACGTTCTTTTTACTACATTTGTCAGTTGATTTTTAACAGTTAAAAAAAAAAACTACATATTTCGTTTAATTTAAATGCAAATGATAAATCTTTTCATATTTTTTTCTATATAAAAAGTACCAACAATTTGTATAGGTTTTTTAAAATAACAAATAAAAAACAACAAAAATATTTTCAAACTGAGGTACTAGTGAATGGTTCTTAGTAATATATTTCAATTCCTATTTTTATATAGTCCTTTAAGGAACTTAAAACAAAATTTAAATACCAATTTTTGGCATTTTCGTACCTCCTAAATATCGAAAATCGCATATAATAGAAACAGGTTAACCTAGATTTTAATTCTCTATGACATATCCGAGTTTTATTGAAATCGTCGTGTAAGCTTCGGGTTACTTTGCTTGTAAGTCAAACATAATTTTAAGAACGAAAATTTCGTGAAATGTCCTATAAATTTTTTTAGACTTTAAGGCTCGTTTACTGAATACATAGTTAAAATTTAACTAACACTTAAATTATAATTTTACTTAGGTAACAACAAAAAGTTCCAATGTGAAAATGATGCCAAATGATCAGTTTTAATTATTAGTTCTATTACGGTAATTAACATGTCACTCAAGTAGCTCGTGTAGCTTACAAATGGATGGCTCTATATTAAACATATGATCCAGTAAATATAAAGATATGTATATATTGTACCTGAGTTGTTAGTTCATTGTATGAATGTAGTTGTGAGTTTTTATTTTAAGATTCGACGTACTTTATATTTATACAAATTACGTTAATTGTTGTAATGAAATAATTATATCTACTTTACTGCTAGTTTGAATACATAAGAATATTATATGACAACACAGATGTGAACAGAGAAATACCAGTAAGTATCTCTCTGACAATGACAAGAACATTGTGGATCAATAATAAATAAATACGATTAGAGAAACAATTTCTTCAAACCCTAATGAAAATGTTTTGTACCTCTAAAATCGTAATTAAATAATGGATTACTTTAAAAGTTAAATATATTTCTTAAATCACTGCTATTTTATTGTTTTCATCTGTCTTTCTGTTATTTGTTTATGCACCTTTGTTTTGCTCTACATTTAAGTTTCGTACATTTGTCATTTATTGTGGGAATATAATACACAATTTTATAATGTAGATAATATAGTTTTTTTCATATTTGAAATATTTATTTTAATTTCAATATTCTTATCTTAAGTAGTGTTCTTTTTTTATCACCAATCTTTCAAGTGTTATTTAAATTTGTGAGATACGTACTTACACCCAAATGAACGTATTAAAATAACTATATTTTATTTAAAATTATTTCTGATTTTAATATTTTATTTGATTTGTTTGTGCTTTGTGACAATACAGAAAAATAATCCTCTCACACTTTTCAACTACTTTTATTTTGAGTTATACAAAAGAAACCTCAAAGTTATTTACAATTGCTGAAAATTTATAAAATAAGATTTTATTTATTTTTACACAATTTGAGTTGAAAAACACTTTATAAATATTATTATTTTATTT
The DNA here is from genome assembly GCA_949748255.1 of Eustalomyia histrio. Lineage (NCBI taxonomy): Eukaryota > Metazoa > Arthropoda > Insecta > Diptera > Anthomyiidae > Eustalomyia > Eustalomyia histrio. The sequence continues at coordinate 59,740,438 of OX456525.1, read as the reverse complement.
ATTTTGGTAAATGCACAAAAATGAATGATTTAAAATTTCTTAAGTTAGTGCAAAACAGCAAGCTGAGTTGAGGGTGGATTAAATAAACACAAAGGCAAAACGATAGCGCTCAGACTACATATATATGTTCCTTAGTATCATATCCTACACAGAGGAAATGGATTCATTGTGATAATTGAATTTTTTGTCAACCAAATCTTTTGGTTGGAGCCAACATTTTAATTAATTTTCTTCCAATAATATTCTCATTGTCTAGCCCTAGAAAAAACTAGACCGTAGCAGAGAAAATGTTTTGTCGTGCCCAGAGTTAACGATGCACATTCTCACTATATGGCGCGCATTAGCGTTGTGTCTCTTAATCTAACCAGTATGTCTGCCACAAATTCTTGTCTGGGCTGCTCACAAAATATTTAATTTTCAGTTTCAGGGCCTTCTAAAAAATTTCCAGAACTACCCCTATGTATCAAACCTCCGTGGACAGTTGAAGATTAATACCCTTGAATACTGGCAATCTAAAGAGCTAACTATATTATACTTTTGCTAGCTTAAGCAAATGTGCGAATACATGTAATCAAATGTGTATGACTATATTGTACTTAACAAACTTTTCGTTAAGTTTCGTCAAGTGTCATTTGCTTAAGCAAACAGCGAAACTGACCGCACTTTACTTAAGGATACATGTGTTTTTAAAAAAACTGTTTATGAAAAAAAAAACAAACAGCAATGTACGCGGAAAATATTTTTATAGAAAATTTAATTGAAAATGTTAAAAAACAAACGTGCGTGCATGTATAACAAAAGGGGTGGGTTTTGTATTTGTTTTCCGACTAAGATGCAAGCACTGTTGCATTTTTCAGTACTTTTTTATTTATGTTTTCATTTGTTTCTTAAATTATTTAAAATTAATATAGATTTACTCGTTAATTGTTAAATATTTATAAATTGAACACATTAAATAATATTTTTCGAAAAGACACATATATTTTGGAAATATAAGAAGAAAACAGTTTTTGCAAAAGTACAAATATTTGCAACTAAGTGTAGTAAGTATTTAAGTTTAAAAAGTACATTGTAGCCACCAAAAAGTCTTAAATAAGTTGATTAAGCATTTGACAGACTTTTCGTTGATTTTTGACAGTAGCTTAAGTTAGCAAAAGTATAATATAGTTAGCCCTTAAGACACCTATATTAATTCTACGCGTAAAGAACACAAGTGTTGTTTTGTCAGCAGGTTTACGAAAGCTTTCATTTTCTTACAAACTGTGCCAAGAGACCTTCCACACACCAAAGCGTACGCATTATCTGCATATGCATACCTAAAGCTTGAGTCTCCAGCAGAAGTAAGTCTAGTGCGAATTACTCCATTACCCTAAACTGTGACCTTCGTGGCCTACTGTCCCTCAGCGGTCAACAACCTTTTAGATAGCATTAAGTGAATCCATTTTACAACAACTGAGCCCTTCCCATGCGTTACAGTAGAGAACTTAATCAAGTCACAAGCAGTCGCAGGATGTAATCCTTTTTGTCAAGACAATTCTCGATTTTTGAAAAGATTATCGGTATCAAACGCTTTGATAGGCATTTATTTATTTATTTATTTAAAAAATTTAGAAAAAATACATAAATGTATCTACTAAATAAAGCTAAAGCTATAGCAACAAGGCCTTAAGCTTAAAAGATAGTAATATTATAATTCGAAATATCATAAATAATACAATATAATGTAATAGCGTAATATATATATACACATACATACAAGTTACAGAAGATATCTTTACTCAATATATTCGCTATTTATTTTTAAAGAATCTAAATTTCATTAAATAAATTAATATTTTTTAAAAATTGTATTATTAGTTTAATAGAATGGGTGGATGGGAAGGATAATAAGTTAAGGGGATTGATGTGGGAAAATATTTGGTGTCTTTGAAATTCATAGATTGAACAATCGGAAAGAATGTGTGAAATACTCAGTCGGGAGATGTTATCGCAATCACAGGTAGGGGGACTCGCTTTCGAGATTATATAGCCGTGAGTTAGTTTGGTATGTCCCAGTCGGAGTCTAATAAATTTTATTATATCTAATCTATTTATATCATAGTTGTCTGGTAGCCACTTAAATAGGTTAATTTTTGTTGGGTTAATCGATCTGTACCACCTGCTTGTAATATTCCATGTGAGTGAATTTAAGCTATAGGTCTGTGAATTTATCATTTTTTTAATGTCAGAAAAGTTCATATTCACTGCCTTACACCATGGGGATGCAAGTGCCTGCTTAGCAGAATAATCAGCAAATTCATTACCGACTATTGATGAATGGCCTGGAATCCAAATTACAATAATGTCCGGAAAATATTTGATTAATGAATTTCTAATATTCATTGCATAGTAGTTATTGTTGTTAATATTAGTTATAGCATGAACTGCTGAGAGTGAATCAGAGCATATGGCGATTTTTCCAGTTCCTCGATATAGTCTAATCCCCTCGTATATTGCCATTATCTCAGCGGTAAAGACAGTAGTAAATTCGGGAAGTAGGGAAGTAAAAACTATACTGTCATCCAGAGTAACAGCAAATGATACCGTTTCCCTGGTTTTAGAACCGTCTGTATAAATAAATGTTCTGTCATGGTAATCACTAAGAATTTGCTGAAACAGTATTCGATACTGATATGATGGCGTGTCTTCCTTTCTATAGAAAGAAAGGGATGAGTTTACAGACTCTATATTAAGAAGCCATGGGGGGTGAGTTAAAGTTCCCGGTTTAAGAATCTTTGTAGGAAGATCGAAATTAGGAGTGTTCCTTAGGGTATTGTATAAAGCAGAACGAATTTTATGCGGACTTCTAGATTTAAAATAATTATCTACAATGGATTGTAAAGGGGTATCTTGACAAAAAATAATGGACTTGATAAGTTTACCCGATTCCATTTGGTATAACAAATCTAAACTTAACATATTTGTTTCAAATAATATATTATTCACCGGAGTAGTACGAAGAGCTCCCAGGGCACAACGAGTAGCTGCGTTAATAATCGTTTTCACCTTCCCAAGGGAGGTTTTGGGAGCATCCCCATAGAGAAATAAACCATATCTAACCCTTGAAATAATCAGGGATTTTATCACGTTTATTAAGGTGGCCGTACTGGCATTGAACTTATTATATGATAAGCATTTGATTATATTAACCCGATTTGCTAAAGCATTAGTCAGGTATTCGATGTGATCATTCCATCTGAGGGTCCTACTAAAAATCACTCCCAATATTTTCAATCTATCAGTCTGAGTTAGCCGTATGTTTCCCGTAACGAAATTACAATTACAGTTATGTTTCCTACAAACGTGCATGAACTGGCATTTCGTTTGCGATAACACTGCACCAGAAATTTCACACCATTGTAAAATATTATCGAATAGATAACTGACATCATGGTTTGGATTTTTCCTCCTATTAGATTTTATCAGTATATTGAAATCGTCCGCATATGCGCAGAATTTAATATTCCTATGCACGGATATAATATCACACAGTTTATTGTATGCAATTAGAAATAGGATTACAGATAAAGGAGACCCCTGTGGAATTCCGTTGTATAAGTTGAAAGTTCGTGACTGTTCCCTTCGCAGCCTTACAATAAATTTCCTATTAGTCATAAAATTAATTATATAGTTAATAAGCCTTGGTCCTAATTTCCATGCAATGAGTTGATCAACTACTGTGTGAATGCCTATCTTGTCGTATGCCTTTTCGAAGTCAAGGGAAATTATGGTTAGATGACTTCTAGTGGCCAAGCTACTTTTTGCCAAATGTTCGACATATAGTAGAGCATCGGTCGTAGATTTACCCCTCCTAAAACCCATTTGACTCTCGTTCAGAAGCCTACCTGAGGTGACAAACCACCACAGTCTATTGGCAATTATCTTATCCAGTATCTTCCCCATACAAGAATTTAGAGAAATCGGTCTGTAAGACCCAGTTCTCGTCCGATCACCGTTAGGCTTTAACATCGGTACTATCAAGCTGGTTTTATACTGCTGGGGTATGTAGGTGTTTAAAATATTGTTGAAGAGCTTAAGGTTCTGTTTTTTAAGTTATCGGGCGAATTACTAATCATACTATATGTAATTCTGTCTAACCCCGGCATCTTCCCTCTGAGCCGGTTAAGAGTAGATAATAGTTCAATATTATTTATGTCCTGTTCTATAAGTTTAGCCCTATTTCCGGGATTAGTATTCACTAAGCGTTCCCTGAAAGTTGTCTTATTGTCCCTGAATTTATCAGGGAATTTTTGATCGGAGGAGTTGAGGGACCAAAACTCACCCAGCTCATTTGCAATATCAATTTGATTAGTCAAATTGTTGAACGGTGGATTGTTACCTTGGATACAATGGATATCATGTGAGGTCTTATAGCCGCAGAATCTTCTGATATAATTCCATACCTTCTTGGGAGAAGAATTAGGGTTAATCTCAGATGTAAAGTCCTGTAGTGCTTCACGTTTAGCTATTTTTATTTCCCTTTTAAAACGAGCATTTGCTCTTTTATAGTTTATCATATTCTCATTATTGATGTTTCCTCTGAATATATACCATAGCCTGATCTTCTCGGTTCTCAAACTATCGAGTTTTCGGTTCCACCATGGGACCGGTGAACGACTAGCGATTGGTCTGGATTGTGGGATCGATTCATTTGAGGCTTGGATAATGATTTTTTTCAGATTCGAAGCTTCCCTATTAACATTCGATTCGGGATGTCTAATAGTTTCATAAAAGGTACACCTACTCTTATACAAGTTCCAATTGGCACCGTCAGTCTTGAACCGAGGTTTAAGGGGTTGAAAGCTTCCACTACGATTATGGAATAATGACAAAATTATAGGAAAATGGTCACTTCCACATAAATCCTGTTCTACGGTCCAACTAGAATGTACACTAAGTTCAGGAGAACAAAATGACAGATCAATGTGTGTCAGAGTACTACGAGTGGAAAGATGTGTAGGTGATTTATCGTTCAAAATTACAAGATTGGATTTGTTAATAAATTTGGCCAAAATTTGACCTCTCTTGTTACTTTTATTAGATCCCCAAATTTGGTGCCAGCTATTAAAATCTCCAGTTATCAGTGTAGGTATGGAAAAGTTGTCTAAAACATTTAGCAGATTTCGATAATTAAAGTTTACCGAGGGGGAAATATAAGCTGATATAATATTGAATTTTATTTTAGAATGGATTTCCAAGCATATTGCCTCAAAGTCATTATTTATGGGTACATGTCTATGTTGAATGGAGTTATGGATGAGTAGAGATACACCTCCATAGGAGTTTGAAGAATTGTGATTATATAAGGAGAAATTGAGAGGAATGGGAATGTTGTTATTGTTATTAGTGATGTGAGATTCTTGAATTGATATAAGCTTAATACTATGTTTTTTAATTAGAATTTGTAATTCATTGTAGTTTTGAAGATAGCCTCTGATGTTCCATTGTAAAATGTTTAGAGATAACATGATAAAAATAAATAGCAGGTAAATTGATAGATGTCTACTGATGTTAAGAATTACAAATCATAACTGGAGGAGAGGTGCTGAGGCAACGCTTAACCCATACAGACGTCAAAGGCATATTAATGACAATTTAATTGGTTTCGGTTTCAGTAGAAAGGATGATAAATCTATCGATCTTAAACTTTTCGGCAAAGCATAGTCATCCTTCCCCGACATTGGGAATAAACACAACCTTAACATAGCAGCAGGACTGGCCCAAAAGACTGGCTTAGAGGCATTATAAAAATATCTTCGCCACTCGTAAGCATTATCGGGTAAATACCATCAAGGTATGACTATTTAGTCAAAAAATTAAGAAAAGGCGCACCTGATCGCTCAATAACTTCCAGGAAAGTGAGTAGACAACAAATATTATTGATTCCGTCGACTGTTCGTAAAGATACACCCTAAGAACAGAGTCTTGCTTACTGCCGTTTTGTTTTGCCAATCAAATGGTTTGGTTATGACAACCAAATTTTTTCGGTTAGAACTACAAAAATTTTGTCAAATTTCTGTTGTCTCAATTGATTTTATATTTTAATAACAGCAAAATTCAGTTACCACGATTCAACTATTCGACTGGCAACAAATTCGGTTGCTGGCACAAATCTGTTTTCTCTAACTACCATCGAGTTTCGGCCAGCTAAAATTGACAAGAATATTCTGTGACCAATAGGTCAAATTTTCTGTTAGACAAAATTGAAATTTTGAATGAAAATTTTTAAAGACAGAATGAAGTATATTGTCATATATGCTTACATGTGATCTATATATGCTCATACATAATCATATATGACCGTATATCCTCAAATTTCGGATCCGAAGATACATGGTTATATATGAGGCCATGCGTGAACGTATATGATCATGTATGTATATGTATATATTATCATATAGAAGACCATGTATAATCTCGTAGGTTCATATATATTTCGATTATCACATCCCATGTAAAATTGATGCATTATTTTTCATGGGCATGATCATATATGACCATTATGGTTCAATATATGACCATAAATGATATCATAAATTTCAATATATCTTCGGATCCGAATTTTAAGAGTATATTGCAGAATAAGGTCATATGTGATCATATAAGAGCGAACATAAAGAATATATGAGCATATATGATTGAAGAATACATGCATAATATATGAGCATATATGTAAATATACGGTCATATACCCTCAAATTTAGGATCCAAAGACAGGCCGATGCGTCACCTCTTCCGGATGTACGATTATCCTTATTTATTTGCAAGACGTAGTTTTACAACCAAGTGAACATTTCCAAGGGCGGAAATGGTTAATGGCTTACATACTTTTTCTCCATACTAGCTTGGAGAACCCAAATGGTCATAAAATGAAATATGCATGGACGTATATGATCATAAATGTTCAAAAAGGTTCATATATATAAATTTGGATTTTCCATCCCCCGTAAAAATTGATTAACTATCTTACATGGGCTGAAATATGATCATACATGGGCATACATGATCATATATGTCCATGTATAGTTAAATATATGACCATACACGATATCGTGTTTCAATAAATCTTGGGGCCCGAAATTTTTGGGTATTTGGCCGTATATAGCAATATGTGAGCATATATGGTCATATATGGTCTTATATGTAAATACACGGTCATATACCCTCAAACTTCGGATCCAAAGATATGTAGTCTTATACGAGATTATGCATGGTAATATATTGAAAAATGCATGAAGTAAATGATCATGCAAAGTCATGTATAATCATGTAAGTTAATATATATTTCGATTTCGATACTGTAGAAAAATTTCCGAATGTAATAACTTGTCTTTAAAAAAATTTCTTCTAAATTTTGGAGTGGTTTATTGACAAAATATCGAAATATCTGAAAATAAATATTGATAGACAATTGGTTTTAGATTAAGAAAATTTGTAAATCAAAGTTGAGGAGCCGGTTGCGATTTGTCAAAAATTTTTTTTTAAATAAAATTTAAATTCTCTAAAATTTTTTAAATTATTTAACGATTTTAAAGTTTCAGCACTATTTTCATAGTGTCCAGTTAGCTAACTGGGACTATGACACATTTATGGTTGTTGTTTCCCCATATAAAATTTTAACTTAACTGTTAGTTCAACTTTAACAGATAGCATTCAGCAAACGGGCCTTAGAGAAATTTATAAAACTGAAATTAATTTAAAAAGTTTTTTTTTTTCTAAATGAGTCATAGTTTTTAGTTAGGTTTTTTTTTTATATTAATGCATTTGAGATTCTTTTCGTAGTTTAATAATACACATTTTATATACAATAGCATATTTCATTTATAACTGCGGGTATTATTTGTCACAGTAATTTTTTTTTTATTATGCTCCCTTAATGGGCATCATCATTGTCGTCATTATCCATTATTGTAATGTGCCATAATAATGTGATAATAAAGTGCCGGGTCTTTCTTTATGAACACACAAAAGTGTGGCGGTGGCGGCTTCTAAATAATTGTATGCAATGAAAAAATGTGTATAATTTGATGTATTTTGGGAATAAAATTTATTTCATGTTTATAAATAAACAAAATTTTATCAAAAAATATCTCGTTTAAACATGAAGCTAAAATTATGTGACGTCTATATGTTGGAAAATTGTAAAGAAATATTTAAAAAAAAATTCCTAGACAATACAGAAAATAAAAACACACAAAATTTAATCATGCAAATATATCACGTTTATGCAAATTTCAAATTAAAATGAATTGAAGTTTTAATGTATGCCAAATATGAATTAAATTAAACGACAACAATTGACTGACTTTCAATATACGATCAAGCAAAAAACAAAAAAACAAAATCAAAAACCTTTGAGCATGCGTGGTTATTAGATTTTTATCGTTAAAATTAACCAAACAATAAATGACAAAATCTTATCGCTTCTGTATTGAAAGAATATCAATAAAATACAATGCAAATAATTGAGTGTTTTTATTAATTTTAAACTGAAAATTAAAGACACAGCTAATAAATAAATTAAAGCAATCAAAAGTCATTGGCATGTAATTTTTTTTACAACAAGTAAAGTAATGAAAACCCAAGTAGCAGTCAGTCGGCAGTCACTGTTAACGTCGCATAAAATGTGTGTGTAAACGCACCTATAATTTAAATTACGAAACACAAACATACATGCTGATGAAAACCGGCAGCTCGCCGGGGCAGGGAGCAAAAGTGAGGCTTAACAAACACCATAAAAATTGTTTTTTGTTTTTTTTTTCTTTCAACAATTACAAACCATACAAAAATTATTATGCATCATTTCAAACAGATTTTTGTTGGTGTTGTTGTTGTTGTTGTTGTTGGGTTTCTTACCCACAAAATATGAATTAAAATAAATTCCAGTGCATATTGCAAAAGTCTTTAATGCATTTATTGTTTATTTATATTGAAAGCCGCCTAATTATGTTGCAATTCGTATGCATACAGTGTAAACGCGCCTTTTTATTATTGTGTTTATTACACGTTTAGGGATTGTCTGCGCATTCAATAAATAAACGATTTCAATAAATTAACAAAATTGTAAGAAAACATGATGACACCTTGTATAATTTTTAAAATGATTTCTACTGGATAGTCGGGCCAAGATTATGAAATTTGCTTCTTTCAATTTTAAAGAATATTTCATGGCAAAATCGTCTTTGTTTCCTAAAGGTTTTACATTTAGCGAAAAAAAAGTTTCATTATGTAGATGATACCGTTTTAAAAATCGTTTGTCATTACAGGTTGGTTGAAAAGTTCCTGCGTTCGAAATGAAAGAATACTGTGTTTGTTACAAAATATATTTTTTTATTCAATATAATCTCCTAGAAGCTCAATACACTTGTTCCAATGATCTTCCAATAATTTTATCCGATCCTTATAATGGTTTTCCGGAAGCTCTGCAAAATAATCGTCTACGGCTGTTATGGCCTCTTCATTCGACGAAAAATACTTTCCACGAAGGAATTGTTTGAGATTTCTGAAGAGATAGTAGTCACTGGGAGCCAAATCTGATGAATACGGTAAATGTTCAAGCAATTCGTACTTTAATTCTTTGAATTTAGCCATCGCCAAAACACTTTTGTGAGCAGGTGCATTGTCTTGATGAAAAATTATTTTTTTCTTCTTTAAACCAGGTCTTTTCTCACGAATTTTTTCATCCAGCTGATCCAAAAGGCTGCAAAGTCGGTTTTATTCGGCTTAAAACGCTCCAAATTACGCTGGGAAATTTGTTTTCGATCCAGTTTTTGTTGAATTGTTAATGTGTGCGGCACTAACTTTCCAAACAGTTTTTTCATACGTAATTCTTCATGTAAAATATAGAGTACTCGTTCGTCTGAGATGTCTATGGCATTAGCAATTTCACGCTTAGTCAAACTTGGATCTTCACTAACCATATTATGTACCTGCTCAATGATTTCGGCTGCGGTTGCAGTTTTTGGTCGTCCTTCGCGTGGATCGTCTTCAAGGCTGGTACGACCACGTTTAAATTCACCAGCCCAAAATTCAACGGTGCGTTTTGAAGGTGAGGACTCCTTATACACTTCTAACAATTGTTCATAAATTTCCTTTGCTTTTAAACCCTTCAAAATAAAGAATCTAATGACTTCACGATATTACATTTTTTCCATATTAAAAAAAATCAATGACACGTCAACTTCAAATGGCTTGTAAACAAAGAAAGAATTGGCAGAATGACTTGCAACTTTGCATGTGTTATCAGGACAGTTATACCAACTTGAGAAAAAAAAGTTTGGAGCTAGCAGTGCCATCTCTTGGTGAGCGCAGAAACTTTTCAACCAACCTGTAAGGGGCTAAGTGGGTTTCGAAAGCTTAAAAAAGCATATTTTTAATGATATGAGCGCCCCGGTAGGCTGTGCGGGGGTCGTGGGTTCAATTCCCAAAGGCCGAAGGCCTTTGTTGCTAGTGCTCGGTTAGGGTATTAACATATAATTTGTAATTATATGATTAATAAATAAAAAAAAATTATATGTTTATTAACTGTGTCCAATTAAATATTTTATTCAAACAATTTAGCCGTATCAAAGATTCATAACAAGTACTTTGTGAAATTTATATTTAACAATTTTGAAAATTCAGCCATTGGCACATCGAGCTTTCAAAAAAAAAAAACCAATCCCCTCGGCGCCATCAGATTAACTCATTACTGGTTTATTAGAAATTAAAAAGCCAATTTTTTGTGTTAGGAGATGTATAAAAAAAATTAAAATTAAAATTTTTGGCAGAGTTGTGAACAAAAAGTTCACAAGTATTGCTTCATAAAGTAAGTTGTGATAAAAAAAAAATACCTCGTTCAAGCAGTCCAGTTGTCCAATCTTCGTTGACGAAATTGTCTTCAACGATGTTCTGAAGAAATTTTAAAATTTTTCGTGTACGCTTTTTGTCGCTTATAATGTCTTTAACGATAATGTAAGCGAAATCTGAACTTACCACGTGATGAGCGACAAAATAATATGACTGTCTTCAATAAGAGTACGTAAGCGACAGTTTTAGGCTGTAAAACATTACTGATTGTGATTCTCATTCTGTTTGTATTTTTATTTACTTAAACAAATAAAAAAAAAGAAAAGTAAAAAACTTCATCTTATTGGTGAAACTTTATCTTAAATATGAAAAAATTTCTTCCTAAATATTGATGAAACTTCTTCATAAATATGATTCATTCTTAATAGGATTTTGATCATATAATCATATTCTTTCTATAAATTGTTTTTCATTGCAAAGAAACATGAAATTTTTTTTTAGTAAATTATAGAGAATAAAAATTGAAAAAAATCGACAGAGCCAGCAGGATAAAATAATTATTTTCGGTTGACGCTACACAAACCTCTTCAGTATCCATGCCCTTGTTGGGTTAATGCTTTGATGATGAATAATTTCATAAATGTTTCATTGAAAAATATTCATCATATTTAAGAAAGCTTTCAAAAATATAAAAAAACATGTCATCAATTTGCAGTTTTATGAAACAGCTTCATCATCATATTTATGAAGTGTTAGATTGGATAAAAATCGATGAAGTTTTTCGCCATATTTATCAAGTGTTTGAATAATACGATAAAACTTTTTCCTTGAGTGTATTTATATTACGAAATTTTTAGAAAAAAATTATTTCAGATTATGAAAATTTTTCGAAGGAAAATTAGTCCTGGATTTAGATTTTTTTTTTGTTTTATAAAAAAGTGTCAGAATCCCGCTTTTTAGACGATTTACGAGTAAATTATACTTTAGCTATTGGAAGTTTTACGATTAAGTCTGACTTTGAAATGGAGGATTTAGGTGATGTACGCAGCCTTTTAGGTGTAAAAGATCTGCAGACTTTGGGCTATTGTAAGATCCATTCCTAAGTCTTATTTTGAACTACTAAAAGAGCTACAATTAAGCCAAATAATATAAAGAAGTTAATCGAGTAGAAGATGCGCGATAAAACATTAAGATTTTCTAAACTGTTTACCCTATGGACATTCGATGATTAAATGATCTGCAATTAAGCCCAACTTTGGACTGTCTACTGTAAAGTCTGGCTTTGAATCATTATATCATTTAAATTAAATCTGGCTCTGTACGATTAGATGATCTCTAAATTAAAAGACCAACGATTTAGCCTAACTTTAGACTACTATAAGAGTCATGATTAAGTCTTACTTTGAACTACCGCAAGAGGTATGATTTTACTTAAATTTTGGTTTTATTTTTAACTTCCTGTGTAAAAAAAGATTAGATATAATTGGATATGCTTAAATCTAATTAGATATGGTTGAATCTAATTACATCTGATGCCAGATCTGATAATATATGATATAGTTTATGGACATATTTGATCAGATCTGGTGTTCATATCTAAAGGAACCTTTAAAATATATGGGATCATACATGGTATCTTATATCAGATCTAGTAACAGATTGGATATAGTAACAAATAAAAATGTTTATTAATTTATTAATTAATTTTTAATTTATGTGCAGATCAAATTGAATCTGATTATATATGGCGCACCAGATATGTCTAGATCTGGTCAGATCTATGTAAGTGGATCTCAAATTTGTGCCTAATTTTGAGATCTAATTAAATCTGGTATAATTAGATCTAATGAGATCTAGTCAGATCTTAAATTTTTAAAACGGGCTTAAACGACATGAAGACCTGTAACCATAGTAGAACATACGCTTGAGCCTCTCTTGTTCTATTTAAATATCCATAGGCTCCTTCCTTTTTTTAACACCTTCAATTAAGAATACCTTTTAAACAAATTTGAGGACTCCTAAAATATCTTAAATATCCCTTCTTTAGAAGTCGCGTTTGGACATATTTCGTTCATCTTTTACCTTGAAAATACAAGTGCCATAAACCCTTTAAATTAAATTTTAAGCTTTAAATTTTCTTTGAAGTAAAGTAGATTTTAAATTTTTGTTTATTTAACAACAACTTGTTTATTTAACAACAAATTTATAAACTGGAATTTGTGTACCCATTTGGCATAAAAGTTAATAATAATTGAATTCTCACCCAGAAACTGGAAAACAATTTTTGAATTCAAGTTAATTACAGCTTAAATTGCAGCGAAATTGTATATAGGGAAATATTTGCAAATAAGCTTGACTTCTTCGGATTTTTGACTCTTAAAAGAAGATTTAATTTTAGGCCTTATTGACTTATTTTAAACCCTATAATTTATCACAGGTCCTTATTTAAATTAACTTTTTACTTCCACAGAGAGAACTGTGTAATTCCACAGAGAGAACTGTGGAATTCCTAAACACTCTTTAGAATATATTATTTTCCATATGGAAATTCGTAAAAAATAATTCATTAATTCTTTAAGTGTACACTACAATATCTAAAATATTATATTCATTTCCTTAACTATGCAATTTTCTTATAAATTTTAAAATTTATACACACTTTGGCCAGAGGTCATTGGGTTTTACCACACGCTATATTAAACTAATGGAACTTCTTCACTTGTATATTTCGTAATAACTCAATTTATTCCCAGACAACACTTTTCATTATTAATTGCTTTTCTCCATTAAGACAAAAATCAATCAATATTTTGTTTGGTTTCTTCTTTCTATCTATCGCCAGTTGATAAATGTTTTTTGCTACATTGTGAAATCTGGCAACAATCTTTCAGGTGTTGCCAAAGTAAATAACAAAATATTTACGTGACAAACAGCCACATGGCAACTAACCAATCTACAAGCAACAACAAATATAAACAATTGACTAAATGAACACAGAGTGCAACACTTAAAACAAACTTTTTATTATTAAAGAAACAAATCTACACAGGCACAGAGGGTTTGAGAGTTTCAACAACAAAACAAAAAGCACGCAAGGTTTATTGTTATTCCATCAACATCATCAGCGTCAACCAAACCACAGCAGCAGTAGTACTAGTAGAAACTGCAATTTTACCGAAAGTTAGAGATGTAAATGTGCGAATAATCTGAAGATGACACTTTCTGGTGTTAAACAATACAAGGAAAATAGTTTAAAGGTCTACAACAGAAGTTAACTTTACCCTACTAAGAGATATACGATTGATGGTGATTTTCCACATAAGAAATTACCAAAATGCAGGCTTATTTCGGCCTACGGTTGACTAATATATTAAACGGTTACAATTCTACTTTTTAGAGGGCCTTCCACTGATAACAATAAATTTAGAATATTAATACACCTACGACTGATGTTTACTTTGACCTAATACTGGATACATTTATTGTGATAATTTTGAACTATCAGAATGCCTACTAAGATTTATATTTACTTTTTAAAAGATCTTCGATTAACCTAAGCTTAAGAATAATTAATAAAACACCTTCGACTATGGCTAACATAGGGCTATTCGAAAACCTAAAATTGGATAATAATTTAGCTAGAAGAACTACGACTGAGGCTAACTTTGACCTTTAAAAAAATTTATAATTAATGATTGCTCTGGACTATTAGATGACTTACGATGCAGGTTATCTTTAGTCCAGTAATATAGATCTACGGCACAAATTAACTTTGGACTATCAAAGCCTACGATTAAGGCTGAGTTGGGCCCGTTGGATCACACACGATTTTTTAGCTTTGGACTATCAGAAGACCTATGACAGAGACTACCATTGGCCTATTATAAGATCTGTAACTACTAGCAACTTCCGACTATTAAACATCTACACACTGCTTTAAAATTTCGCTTATTAGAAAACCTATGAATCGAAATTTTGGACAATTGAGACAATTTAAACTGACATATTCCTTTGGGTTTAAAAATAAAGATACCACGATTGTTTATAATTTTGAACTATTAGAATACCTATGACTGATGGTAACTTTCGACCTTTGTAAGATCTATTATTGAGGCTAACATTAGCGTATAGAATGGCTTTCGATTGATGATAACTTTTCACTTTTATGACCTAAACGACTAATCTAGCTCCGCACTACTTGTTGATAACTACCGGATATTATAATATGGTCGACTTTGATGAAAAATTTCACGAGCTAACCCGGTAATGGATTAAGGTATTTGGAATGTACTAAATTTTGTATGTCAACGGTGGTAGATTCGCTCCAGAAACGTTTGGTCGCGTAACAGGACAATACTGTCAACATTCTTAATACCACGTATTGCGCCAAGGCATAACCGACCATCGTTGACGCTTTGCCAGTACTGTGCCGATCGAATTTTTCTGCCTGGAGTGCTAGAAAAAGTGCATCAAATGGGTATTTTATTTTTAATACCTTTGGAATATTTTCTCATGAGTGCAACAAAAATTTAAAAATTTTTTCCCATGAGTGCAACAAAAATTTGAACGTACCTCATTTTAACGATCGCGAACTTCCGGATTGTCATTTGAGCCCTTTTTATGGCATTTTCCATCACTTTGGCCAAAACTTCCGGTGATAGGTCCTCACATTCTTGACGGATATTGTCTCTAAGAGCTGCAAGAGTCTGAGGCTTGTTGACATAAACCCGCGACTTCAAAAAGCCCCACAAAAAGAAGTCTGGAGCGGTCAAATCAGGCGATCTTGCTGGCCAGTGCAAATCGCCAAAACGGGAGATTAGGCGCCCGGGAAATGCATCCTTCAGCATATCGGTTGTGGCACGTGCAGTGTGTGGCGTTGCACCGTCCTGATGGAACCACATGTTTTCCAATCCCAATTCATCAAGTTGCGGCAAAAAGAACTCGTTGATCATTGCTCTGTAGCGCTCACTATTCACAGTAACCGTTTGGCCCGCGACGTCTTCGAAGAAAAAAGGTCCGATGACTCCTTCAGCGAAGACAGCACACCATACAGTGACTTTGAGCGGGTGTAATGGCTCTTCGTGGGTTACACGCGGATTTTTAGTGCCCCAGAAGCGTAAATTTTGCTTATTTACGTACCCGCTAAGATGGAAATGGGCCTCATCACTCATGATTATTTTTGATGATAAATCATCATCATTATTGCTCAAATAAATAGTCATCAATATTCCGCTACACTGCTCCAGAAGCAGTGTAGCGTAACAAGTGTTTACTACAAAAATGTCAAAACAGAACTGACATTGGGGGCCAATCGCAAAATTTATAGCATTTTCTGATAAGAGGATTACTTTTGCGCCACCTTGTATCAAATTTTTAACTCTTGAGATGAATAAACTAAACCTGTTCTTCCTTTAAACGATGATTTTTTAAGTGTTAAAAGCTAAATAATTGCAATCCCGGTGACACGTTGGCGTTATCAGAAATGAGTTGGCTAATGAGTGTGCGAAGAAAGACTGCGAGTCGGTCGAAGGCCTGATACAAACAGATGTTCTGATTTCTCTGGTAAATCAATTCGATATAACAGAGGACGTATCGGATAGGGAAACGAAGGCGAGGTGGACTGCCATGACGAATTGTAGTATATCTCCAACCCTACGGTCGTTGCCTAATCCAAGGAGAACAAAAACTTTGTTGGTTTTGGTAAGAGGCAATAAGTATGCTTATGACAATTTTCATGGGTCACTGCCCGGTAGGCCGAACGGCTGTGCGCTGGGTTCACTCTCGTAGGAGTTGTGGGGACAGACATGGAGAGGAAACAGTGTAGCATCTGATTTGCGGGTGTCAGGGACTAAAACAGCTGTGAGCCGGGTACATGGAAAGAAGACTAGGACAGTCTAGATATATCTCTGTCTGGTCTTTCGAACTTTTTCGGGGAATCTGGATGGCTGTAGGTTTTTCGAGTCGTAGTTCTTCCATATGGTTGTGGGTGAGAGCAAGATATCGTATCTGACCTTCCATTCTGAGCTTCCATTCAAACTAGTCTAACTTTGATCTTTTAACAAACCAACCAATCATTAAAACTCCATAGCATAAATATAAATTAAGAATTTTGGAAAACCCAAAATTTAAGCACAATTTCTGACCATTGAAATTCATAAAATAAAACTTATTCTGGCATATTGGACATCGGTAGAAGACTACCACTTTTAAGTAGTGCCGATTAAAAGTAATCACAATTTTCCATCACTATGTAATTGCATTTTACAACATGCATTCATATTATTTGCTGCTGCCCTCATAATAACGGGTGAGGTTTTCTGTTTTGTTCATTTCCAAAGTAACACTACAGTTATGAGTATGGAGAGTAGTACAACCTTACATCGTAGGCACATACAATACGTACATTGTATTTACATATGGATTTTCATAGCAAATTATAAAGGTTTATGTAGAAATTAAAAAAAAAAAAAGTAAAATTGTGTGTATAAATGCATTTTATTTAGCATTTTTTACGTTTATTTATTGTTTTGTATGCTGATGATGGTTTCTGGCCACATCTAGTCTACACCAGACAGTATTAAAAACTTGAGTAACAATTAAATTGTCGTCTGTCTGTGTTGGCTCGAAGATGGTAATGACGATGAAGATGATGATGATGTGTGTTTTGTTGGATTGTAATATTTAAAGTCGAACCATTAACATCGTTGTTGTCGTCTTCATCATCATTAACATCTTTGATTCTTTATACAAAAAACAGCACTTTGCCATTTGGCCTCAAACCAACCTTTTAATTTCATCATATCCATTCATATTTAAACATGAATGAATAGTATTTATGTGGCACCACAACAAGCAACGAGTACCAACCATCATCATCATCTTCAGCATGCAAATATTTCCTATACGGTATTTTTATGTAGTAACTACAATGAAGTCAACAATTATAATTGCATTAAATTTTCAGAGGAATCGCTGCAAGAAAAAAAGTGTGTAATAAAAATATTTCCAAAAGAAAAGCCAACATGCACGATCATAATTTGAGCTACAACAATAGAATTCTTTTATTATTTTATTTTTTGTAAATCTGGGCTAAAATCATTCAAAGTCAGATTTTTAATGAGTCAAATTCAAATACCGACATCATATTTCTTGATTTTGCAAATGTTGACAAGTAATCGCCAAACAACTTTCGTCAATTCATAACAGATCATAACCAATGGTTAGTAACTTTGTGCCGATGGTATTTTTTTTGGTTGATTCTTTTGTAGTCGAAAACCTTTCAAAAGATCAGGCAAGATCAATAAAGGCTGCTTGCGGTATTGATGTCATTTCGGGTTAATTTGTCTTTTCGGAAAGACCTTTTTTCAACTACTAAATACAAACACATACACTCACAATATATTTTCCGTTACCGACTGTCGTTTATTTAAAAAGTAATACGTAGAGTTTGTTTTTAAATGAAGCATCAATTGGAATTCAGAGAAATATATATTTTTAACTATTTGAATCAGTCATCCAAAAAAAAAAAAACTTTTTAAAAATAAGGACTTTCAGTAGAAGTTTATATTTTCTGTTTAATGTAAAATTTTATATTTTCTGTTTCTAAAAATAGATATTCAAATAACTAATTCCTTTTTTTTATATCAAAATAATTTGCTTAAATACAAAATTATTTCAACAAAAAATTATTCAAATATACATACACACATAGTAAATCGAAATATATACATCTGCGTGTGTTGTGTTTTGTATTTATATACAAATAAAAGTAAACTTTCAATTTTAAAAAAAAATCACAAAAATCGTTTTTTCAAACGTTTTGTAAGTTAAAAATTGATGGTTATTTTAAACTACTTTGTGATTGTTTTTACTACTTTTGTCGATTATTAAACAATGATTGAGAATAAACAACAAAATGGGCTGAATATAAAATCAGTAGTCCTCTTTTTGATTGTATTTTTGATTAATTTAATATCTATTTTAACGAAATAATATTGTGACATCAATACTTATAGAGTTGCATTTTCCGTAGCTAAGCGTAATTTTGCCTTTTTAAAGCACTATGCAAATACAACCTCGTTTTTTCCGCATGGAAATTCAATCCTGTTTTGTAAAATAAAAAGTATTGAGTAGTAATGAGTATTCAAAAGTATCGACATTTTACAACTTACTCCTGCATGCCACTTTCACTACATTCCTGGTGAAAATGAATAAAATTTCAGGTTTCTGACCAAAGCGGTTTGGGAAGGCGTCTAAGGGAAGGACTTTCGCCTTTTGAAATCCCAAAAAGTACCTTATCAGTGAACTAGCTAATACTTCAAGGAACACATATTTTAAATTTCTAGTCACAGCGTTTTGGGCAGCGCATTTTTTTCTTCAAAATTCCAAAAAGCATCATCAGTGAATGAGCCTATACATCAGGGAACATATACTTTAAATTTTGGACTTCTAGTCGTTAAGGGAGGTACTTTCTCTAACGCAACTCTTGTTGTCTATCTCAAATTCCGGAAATTCTCAGATTCACAAGAATTTACTCAAATATTCTTTTTCTACTTTAGAAAGGGTTTCCTTTGAAAATGTCCTTGATTGTAATATTATTCTTAATTTTTTTACTGGCAAATTTTAAGATTCAAGATGTTTTCATCTTGAATCTTAAAATAGAAAATTTCTCAGTTTCTGAGACATTTTCATATAATTTGTACCAATGTTATCTCATCCTATGTTAACAACTTGTGCTTGCAAACAGAAAACGTTCCATTTTTGGGGAAAACCAAAGGTTAATTTGTAACGTGACGTTACATATAACCCACTTATTCATTTACCTAATACAGTTACTGATGCCCATAACCAATATTCTATTCTAGTAATTCTCACTCAGTTGGAAAAATTTATTACATATAGTGTCAAAGTTTAGTAGCCAAAAGGGCGAACTAGGATCCAGCTGGAATTCGAGTATACTTCGTCTAGCAGCCAAAGTATAACTTGTACTCCCGACCTAAGCCGACTCACCTGCCGATTATTCTCGTGATATACATATAACCTACTTATTCATATACCTAATACAGTTACTGATGCCCATAACCAATATTCTATTCTAGTAATTCTCATTCAGTTGGACAAATTTATTACATATAGTGTCAAAGTTAGTGACCAAAAGGGCGAACTAGGATCCAGCTGGAGTTCGAGTGTACTTCGTCTAGCAGCCAAAGTATAACTTGTAAGCCAACCATATTATACTCGTAGTTAGAACCGATTTAACCCGACTCACTTGCCGATTATTCTCTTGAGTTACTTAGAGTTATTTACTAACCATTGGACCTTTCCCCGATCTAACCCGACTCACCTGGCGATTATTATCGTGAGTCACGTAAACATAGTAAACTTAGAAACGATTTAACCCGACTCATCTGCCGATTATTCTCGTGAGTTACTTAGAGTTATTTACTTACCATAGGACCTTTCCCCGATCTAACCCGACTCACCTGCCGATTATTCTCGTGAATTATTTAGAAATATTTCTTAACCGTAGTTAAAACCCTTTTCCTGATACTACGACCATTTACCAAACCTTTTCGTTCACATTTCACGAATTAGCCCGACTCACCTTCGGGATACTTCAGACCCCCTGTCGTACTCCGACTTAGGGGATAGTTTCGCTATAACTCTAAAAGCAATTTGTCTATGCCATAAAACGTTTTCCGTTCTCGTCACCTACGAAAGTGATTATACTAATCATTAAAGGAAGTATACCTTTAATAGACCCAACCACCCCTGAGATTTCCCTGCCTGGAAAACAAAACTGCATTACAAATGAATAAATTTTATGCAAAAAAATTAAAAAAAAAGTATAAATTTGACAATTAACATTTTATAAACTTTTTCTCAGTAACTGAGAAAATTGCTTTCACTTTATTTTTTAAACTCTTTGGTAGGGTGTCATATACCTTTCTGCAATACAGTTTAAGTTAAACATGGTCCCTTACTTTCTTTTAAAAATAATTAAAATATATTTATTACTGGTAAAATGTACCTACACTAATAGAAAAAAAGTCTGTAAAAGTTTTTGTTTAATTACTGAAAATTAATTCCAAGCATAAAATTTCTGAAATTAAAAAGTAAGAGCAACAAGAAAAAATCTTTAAATATTACAAAACTTTAAATATTATATAACTGAAAATGACAGTTTAGCCTGGTTAAATGAGCCTAAAATGTTGCTGAATATTAGTAGACTAAAAGCAGCAGTTTTCTATTTTTATATCTGTAAATATATCTGTTAATTTAATCACAATAGACTGTCATTAGTAATCGAATAAATCTAACTAAATTTCAAGAAAATTTTGTAAATATAACTAAAATTTTGTAAATATAACTAAAATTTTGTAAATATTACTAAAATTTTGTAAATATTACTAAAATTTTGTAAATATTACTTAAATTTTGTAAATATTACTAAAATTTTTTAAATATTACTAAAATTTTGTAAATATTACTAAAATTGAGTAAATATAATTTTTTTTGCTGCTTAAGCAGGCTAAAATGTTTTGTTTTAATTAACTAAAATTTAACTCAATTTTAATCAGAGTTTTGTATTTTTAACAACTTTATATTTGCTGTTATTATCATACTAATACTAAGCAAAAAAATCTGTTAATTTTAGTAAGATTTTCCGCAGTACACTTTTCAACTAATTTTAGTACCTGGTTTTGTTATTTGTACGAATTAATTTCTATGAGTGTACAGTAAAATGTCCTTCACTAAATTAAATTTTGTGTAACATTTTAACAATATTTAATAAAAGTGACAAATTTTTTGCCTTTTAAATATGCAAAAACAACTGGCTATTCCTCAGAGGAGTAAAAAAAAGTTGCCGACATTGACAGAATTTAATTTTCTGTTTTAACTTTTAGAATACTTTGAAATTTTTTTTTAAACATCGAGTGAAAAAAAAAACAAACCACACCACACTTTTAGACGGTTTTGGATAGTTTCTTTTTTGGTATGAATAAAAAAAATACCACAGACCGGTTATACAAAAACTGGCCGACCACAGGCAGCTTACATCGTTGCAATGCCAGACTATTACGCCATTTACATGCATTCAGAATATTATTACTTTATAAACAGACAAACGTTTCCGAGTCACAGGGATGGTGGAATGGTACGGGATGATTTTTAAAATAAACAAACAACAATGTGAAGCGAGAAAAATAACATCATTCTGCTGCCACCATTTGTTTATACCAAAAATATGCTAAAAAAAAACTAGAATTCCAAAAAAGACTTTAAAAATTCATACAATTTTGTTTTTGTAAAATACATCTTAAATTTAAAAATACTAAAATAAAAGAATTCGTAAAAATATCTACAAATATAGAAAAAAAAACTTTAAATACTTTGAAATTCACATAAAAATGTACATTTTCTAAGAATAGATAAATCGTATTGAATCGTATTTTGTTTTATATACATAAAAGTTTTTTGGTGTTTAGAGTTATTTTTTTTACACAAAAACTCCATAAATGGTTGCTTAAAGAAGTATAAAAAAAAACTAAAAAAAAAAAAATCGAAACATCAAACGAAATTGTATGCAAAGATTTCTATCTTGTATTGTAAAGTTCTTTTAGTTTTTAATGCAAATCAACTTTGTTTTTTCCAACAATGTATGCAAACTAACTGAAAGCCCAAACATAGAAGACAATTCATATAAATCACATAAATCTATTAGTATTCACCGAGTTCATTTGTACTGTGCAAAAAAAAAGACAAAAAACCATAAAGTGAAACTTTTGGATCATGTAAAAAATTTAGAGTTTATTTTTATCAACATATTTTAAATTTTAGCAAATTTCTCCTATTTTTATGTTTAATATCGAGAATATAAAAAAATATTTACAGGTTGGTTGAAAAGTTCCTGCGCTCGAAATAAAAGAATACTGTTTTTGTTACGAAATATATTTTTTTATTCAATATAATCTCCTAGAAGCTCAATACACTTGTATCAATGATCTTTTAATAATTTTATCCCATCCTTATAATGGTTTTAGGGAAGCTCTGCAAAATAACCGTCTACGGCTGCTATGGCCTCTTCATTCGACGAAAAATGCTTTCCACGAAGGAATTGTTTAAGATTTCTGAAGAGATAGTAGTCAATGGGAGCCAAATCTGGTGAATACGGTGGATGTTCAAGCAATTCGTACTTTAATTCTTTGAATTTAGCCATCGTCAAAACACTTTTGTGAGCAGGTGCATTGTCTTTTCTCACGAATTTTTTCATCCAGCTGATCCAAAAGGCTGCAATAATATTCAGAGTTGATTGTTTTACCTTTCTTAAGATAATTAATCAATAAAATTCCTTTTGCATCCTAAAAAACTGATGTCATAACCTTCTTTGCTGATCGTTGTGACTTCACTTGCTTTGGAGCTGAACAACCAGCTTCAGTCCACTGTAAACGTTCTTGTTTCAATTTAGGATCATGGTGGTAGATCCAAGTCTCATTCATAGTCGTAAAACGACGCAAGAAGTCGGTTTTATTCGGCTTAAAACGCTCCAAATTACGCTGAGAAATTTGTTTTCGATCCAGTTTTTGTTGAATTGTTAATGTGTGCGGCACTAACTTTCCAAACAGTTTTTTCATACGTAATTCTTCATGCAAAATATGGAGTACTCGTTCGTCTGAGATGCCTATGGCATTAGCAATTTCACGCTTAGTCAAACTTGGATCTTCACTAACCATTTAATGTACCTGCTCAATGATTTCTGCTGTGGTTGCAGTTTTTGGTCGTCCTTCGCGTGGATCGTCTTCAAGGCTGGTTCGACCACGTTTAAATTCACCAGCCCAAAATTCAACGGTGCGTTTTGAAGATGAGGACTCCTTATACACTTCTAACAATTGTTCATTAATTTCCTTTGCTTTTAAACCCTTTAAAATAAAGAATCTAATGACTGCACGATATTACATTTTTTCCATATTAAAAAAAATCAATGAAACGTCAACTTCAACTGGCTTGTAAACAAAGAAAGAATTGACAGAATGACTTGCAACTTTGCATGTGTTCTCAGGACAGTTATACCAACTTGAGAAAAAAAAAAGTTTGGAGCTAGCAGTGCCATCTCTTGGTGAGCGCAGGAACTTTTCAACCAATCTGTATTTTTTATAAAATCTTCATATTTTTAACCCTCTAATGCTCTTTTGATATCAAAAATGTTTATATAATATACAGGGTGAGGCAAAAACCATTATCTGATTTTCTTTCGCTATAACTTTTGTTTAAAGTAAAAACTCATTTTTTATTATTGTTAAGTCAAGATCTGGCTCCACGGCCGGCACTGCGACCCATATGTATCTTTTGTACCAAGGATCATAAAACTAAACCAAATATTGTACAATATTCCCTATAAACTTTTAATACAGAAGATGGAGAAGAGTTTCTAATGTCCTCTGGTTCCAAAAATTAACAATTGAAAACTTTTCTTCTATTCCTATGCAATACAACACACTCACACAAAATGTGGATGGTTGTATCGTCTTCCTTAAGACATAGTCGACACAGAGGCGATTCCAACAGATTCAACCTCCACAAATGGTAGTTAAATCCAAAATGGCCGGTGAGAAACCCTGTTAGTAACTTAATGTCGTTCCTAACAAGGTCCAAAATTCTCACATTGAAAAAAGGATTGATCAGTAGTTTCGCCTGTCTCATCCCCAAAGAATTGTTCCAAAGGTCCTTTGCCATTGGTAGTTCTCCCATTTGGTTTTTAACAGATTATGTTAATTCGTACTTAAAAACTTTGTTTCAATTAATTGTGTCCGACAAATGACCGTCGTTGGAGTTGATGCAAAATTAGGCTCTTTTGATTGCATTTTCCACAACTGTGCGCAGCAATTGTGGTGTGACGTTGTCAATTTCGGCTCGAATATTATATTTTTACTCTTCCAAGTTGAGGGGCTTGTTCGCGTCCACCGACGACTTTAAATATCTACAGAAGAAGATGTCTGATACATTCAAATCGTAAGATCTTTTCTGGCCAAGCCAAATCACCGAAACGCGAGATTACGTGCGTTGGGAAGGCATCCTTGAAAATACGTTATGTGTCCCGTACAACAGGATGGGGCCTCCAAATTCAGACCGTCAACTTCCTGTAAGAAAAATTCAGTCAGTATGACCCTGTAGCATTTGCGTTACCGTCGGCTCCTTCAAAAAAAAAAATTGGGTAAAATCACGATTTCCAACGTAATTGCACACCACACGGTGATTTTGAGCCCACGCCTCCAGAACCAAGAATTTTGCTTATTTTCATGCCGCAAAACAAAAATCAGAATCGTCGCTCATGATAAATTTTGTTGGAAAATCATCCACTTCGCCATTGAGTTCCTAAATTTTACGGCTGTATGGCCGCCTAAATTTTGTATGGGAACATTTTAAAGTCCAATGGCAAAATGCGGTGCAAGGAACGCCACGAAATATGCAATAGTTGAGCACGTTTTCTTGTAGCTATTTTGGACTCCTCTACCACATGTTCTCGCACTGCTCGGCCGGTCCCGTGTTGTGTCGCTATCTATAAATTTTGTCTCCAGACGTCGAATTGTTTGCGCTGTGGGCACTGAACTATTGGAATATTTTCTCCAAAATTCACGTTGTTTTAACACCACTTATAATTCGTCAGTGGTTTAAACGCAAAATGAATTTATCATAATAATAGCTCGTTTTTATGAGAAAAGGGCTTTCAGTTGGGATATCGTCCATATCCCGAAAGCTAAATAAGAAAATAGACAACTGTCTGGCCCGAGAAAGTCATTATGGGCCATCTGTGAAAAAGTGAATACAATCAAAATTTCAATCCTTTATATTTCGCAAAATGAAAGAACTAAAATTTCCACCAAAGGCTTTATTTGTAATATCGTCCGTATCTCGGTAACTAAAACAACTGGAGAAAAACATTTTTTGAACACACCCACTCAATATTCTTATGCTGTAATCAAAATTCGACTTTAATAGATTTTCAGATCGCGTTTTCCTATTGCAAAGAGACGAAGACTTCTAATTAGAGTCATAATGACCCATCGTGAAATAATAAATACAAAAATGTTGTATCTCAAAAACTAAAAGAGATAAAGGAAAAAATTGGAACCACAGCTCAGAATCCATTACTCTAACTCGGTTCAATACTTACATGGCAGAGAGAAAAAGGCCTAAAGTTTGTAAATTTTTGGCGATTTTTTTAATTTGGTGGTTTTTCTAATTCTGTCGTTTTTTTTTTGTTTTGACAATTTTTTTAATTTCGTAGTATTTTAATCTTCGCAATTTTTTAACTTTGGAGATTTTTTCATTTTTGACAAATTTTACAATATTAGTGATTTTTTTAATATTGTTGATTTTTACAATATCGGAAATTTTTACAATAATTTCGAATTTTACAATTTCAGCGATTTTTATAATATAAGCGATTTTTATAATATAAGCGATTTTTACAATATTGGCGATTTTTACTATAATGACGATTTTAACAATATTGGCGATTTTGAAAATATTGGCAGTTTTTTACAGTTAATTCTGACGATTTTTTTTAAATTTTGGTAATTTATTTTATAATTTCAGATTTGTTTTTTTTTATTTTTCCACTTTTTTATTTTATACATGAGTCAATCCATGTCAACTCAATCAGAAAAAGGGTATTTTCGGATTGACCATCTCCGACTTAAATGAAATTCACCATAACTGTTATACTCGACAAGTACTCAACGAAACATAATTTCCATATCATGGGCTCTTTAGGTTTTCGAAATATGACGTCATGAAAATTGAAAAAAACTTAAAAAATTTACTAAGGTATCTTTACCAAATCGACTATAACTTTAAAACCTTAAAAGATGCGAAATTCGTCTTGGTCTTATTTTTTAGATGTGAAAGAGAACTGTAAAATGATATGCATATCGGTTTAAAGGTAATTTTTTGGGGTCTAGAATTCAAATCCATATATCTCAAAATACTCATCTTATGTTTTTTCTTAAAAAATATATGTTCAATATTGAACCTTTATCTACATTTGCGTGAAAAAAATAAGGTGGACACTAGATTCGTTTCAGAGTTATAGTCAAAAACGTGAGCTATAGTTATATTTATTTCTGACGATACTTTAGTCAAATTTTTGAAATCGGAGATGGTCGATCCGAATGGTGATTGAGTTTATGTGTTTTGACTCACATTTTGACTATTTTTTTAAGTTTCACGGTTTTGGTAATTTTGGCAATTTGAAATTTTGGATGTTTTTTTTTTAATTTTACGTTTTTTTTTTGTTAAATTTTGTATTTTTTAATTTTGGCGATGTTTTAAATTATAGTTATTTTTTCAATTATAGTAATTTTTTAAATCATAGCGATATTTAGGCAACTTTTTCAAATTTTGAAGTTTTTTTAAATTTTGCCGATTTTTTAAATTTTGGCGATTTTTTTAAATTTTGAGGATTTATTTAAATTTTGGCCATTTTTTTTAATTGGCGATTTTATTTTAATTTTAACGATTTTATTTATATATATTTGTTAGCGATTTTTTTTTAATTTTTTTCGTTTGTGATGTAGAAAAGATATACCTTACCCTCTAGCTTACAAAAAAACACAAAGTAATGTATTTGAAAATAGATTTGCAAAAATGTTTTAATTCCTGTTTTACATCTATAAACCTGGCAATATGAAATTAATAATTATTAACTCCTCATTAAAAATAATCCTGGAAGTAATGTGTTGTCATTACAAGGTAATACATAAGTATATAGCATGCATTACCAAAGTTTTGCTAGGTAGAATACAAATGCCACAACAAAAATATGTTTGTAAAATACAACCTTACAAAATAATTTCCTTTAAAAATTTAATAACAATGTATTGTGCGTATTAACTTCCAAAAATTACAGGTAATAAACCAAAACCAAAATAACTACAAGTTTCCCAGTCATAAAGTTTAACATAAAACCCAAAATAAATATTTCTATTTATAGAGACAATAAATTTGTACATGTTAAAAAATAAATATATTTATATTGTAGAATATTTCTACTCTACCATGACCACAGACACTTTAAAAATTATACAATATTTGTTGTTTTATTTTAAAATGCCACAGAAAAGACAAGTACGAAAGAGAAGTGTTTTGTTAGGTGGAAATTCAAAAAAAAAAAAAAAATGCCAAAAGTATGGAGCAAAAAACACAAAAGAATTTTCACTGACGTCAAACAAAAGAATTTTATTTTGTGGTTTATAAATAATAATAACATGAAACATGCCCCTCATTATAAATTAATTTGAAATTTATACATTTTTATTTCCAAAATGTTATTTTTACATTTTTGTGCAAATTATGGTTGGTTTGTTGTTATAAATATTTCACATTTGTAATTAATATGAATTTTAATTATAAAAATATAATTTTTATAATTATAAGAGTAATATTGTGAAACTATTTTTAAACTAAACTAAAAACGTTTTTAATTACATTTTATTAACACTATAAACACCAGGATCTACTTGATTTATTTGATTTGATATGAATAAATTTCAAAATATTGATGGTCAAATTAGAAAATTCATTTTTATCACAATATTATTTTCATTCCCAGCAAAATAAGAGCTGAGGAAGAAGTAGTTAAACACTACATCGGTGAATCATTAATGATGTTAACATTGGCGTGTCATTGGGAGGAAGTAGTTTGTTTCGGTGTTATGAAAAATCGATGATCAGATGGACTTTTTCATTAGCTTACTGAAATTGTTAAATAAAAGGGCCTACAAAGTAAAAATAGGGAGTGGCTTTGTTTTAAAGTTAAAAATGTGATTTTGAACACGCCTGGTATGCAAAATATGTTTTCTATAAGGCATTGAATTCCTGCAGGAATTAACCATTTATGGACCAGCTAAATAATTGATTTTTCTTACTATAACTATAAATAAATATTAAAATTAAAAAATTTTGTGGTTTTCAATAGAATTGTTACAAATATAGGGTTTTCCAATAAGGACTTCACAACTTTTTTTTAAAATAAAACGAAAACCATTTGAGATATTTCCAAAACTTTATGATTGACTTGAAATACAATCAAAACATTTATGAATGGAATTTAACTTCGTTCATATGGACACCGCGAGTACGTCGGCAGCGGTCGATTCGTTGGACCCAATTTTCGATAACTCGGTCACACATTTCGGCCGTAACGGCCGCTATTTCGCGTTCAATGTTGGCTCTGAGTTCTTCCAACGTCGTCGGCTTGTT
Source organism: Eustalomyia histrio (assembly GCA_949748255.1). Taxonomy (NCBI): domain Eukaryota; kingdom Metazoa; phylum Arthropoda; class Insecta; order Diptera; family Anthomyiidae; genus Eustalomyia; species Eustalomyia histrio. The sequence goes on along the minus strand of OX456525.1, from coordinate 59,711,350 downwards.
GGCATAGACCAATGATTTGACGTAGCCCCAAGAAAAAAATCTAGAGGCGTTAAATCGCACGAAGGTGGCGGCCAATTGACTGATCCATTTCTTGAGATAACACGCTCAATCAACTTACTCTTCAATAAATCGATTGTAACGCGTGCTGTATGGTTTGTGGCATCGTCTTGTTGAAACAACATATCGTCCAAGTCGATGTGTTCCAATTCCGGCAAAAAATAACCGGTAAACATGGCGCGATAACGATCGTTATTATCGACGAAAAAATATGGCCCAATGACGCCGCCGGCATGCAAACCGCACCAAACAGTTATTTTTTGTGGATGCGGTGGTGATTCATGAAGCACATGTGGATTTTCACCAAACCAATAACGCATATTTTGCTTATTGACGAACCAATTGAGCCAAAAATAAGCTTCGTCACTGAAGATGGCTTTGCTCTTAAAGTTGCGATCACCGACTCCAAATTTCGGAATTTGCATACGTTGTTCGTTCGTGTACTTTACTATTATGAAAATGTTGAGTTTACTGAAAAAAAGGAATGTTACAGTTAGATGATCAGTGAAATAGTGGGTTCACAAATTGCATTCAAAGTTGTCAGGTACCTATTGAAAACCCTTTTTTTCATAAGTAGGAGTTAATATCACATTTTGGAAGTGGTTTACAAATCCAAAAATTTGCACTATTTACTTCTATGGATGTTTTGAAAAAAAGATTCCATTTTATTTTGCTGGTTTTGTTTATGTAGTACGTATATGATAAATATCCTGTGTTTGTTGGTTTTAATAGTGTTAATTTGTATGATATATTTGTTGCTAAAATGTATATTTTTTATTATTACATTTCTTCTAGTTTTAAGTATCCTTTTCATTTGCCCTTAGGGTTAAAAATTGCAATCTAATATTACATTGTGCATTTTCCGAAAAAACTAAAAAAAAAAAAATCAACATCAAATGTCTTCTCCAGCAGATTCTATATCTATTTCATTTTGGTGGCCATTTAACTTGTTTTTAGTTTTTTTTTTACAAACTTAATATTATATTTTTTATTGCTATTGGCAAAAAGTTGTGTCTGAGTTGTCTTTTTTTGCACATTTATTAGTTTTTAATTTTATTGCACCAACAATGTGAATGGAATTCTGTTTTATTTTTAATATGCACTTCTTAAGTTTTCTAAGAAAAAGTTTCATTAAACATGTGATTGCTTTTGACAAATAAAAAAATTACACAATTTTTAAAATAATTTATTATTAAAATATCTTTAAGGACAGATACGAGTTACTTATTTAAAAGTATGCTTAATTTATAATGTTGTTTAGGGTTAAAGTCCTACTTTGATACCTTAACCAAGAGTACAATTTGTATTAAAATAATTTTGAATAATGTTTAATTAAGCTTACTAATTAAGTTAGCCGACTTAAGTAGACGGAATTGGTCTGGGAATGTATTAAAAGGTAGTGGCGTGCCCAGAATTTTGGTTCGGGGATCCAACATATATTTTTTCAAAATAATGTGAAAACAAAAATGCATAACGATAAACTTATCCAAAAAAGAAAGCTTTAAGGCGTTAAGTGGGGTTCGAAGGGGGAAAAAACGTATTTATTTTTATTTTTTTTTTTTTTAATAAATCAAATTAAATATTTTATTCAAACAATTTAGCATATCAAAGATATATATTTAACAAGTACTTTGCAAAATTTTTATGAAAAAATTTTAAAAACTCAGCCATTGGGGCCTCATTTGCTTTGACCTCTCAAAGAAAAAATAAGTTCTCTCGGCGTAATCAGAATAACTCATGACTGGTTCATCTTAAATTAAATTACCCAGCAAAACTTTGGTAATGGGTGCGATATTCTCATGCGTTACCTTGTAATGATAGCTCGTTACCTGTTTCATTATTTGCAAGCATAAAGTAATAAGTTACTCATTATTGGTTACGTAATATATGATTTATTAATGTAAAGTAATAATTGAAATATATTTGAAAATCTATTTTTAGATGCATTACTTTGTGTTTTTTTTGTAAGTTTAAAGCAATCAAATACTATATGCGTCGATAGCTCAGTGGGTAGAGTTCTTGGCTGGCAACCAGTTTTCCCTGGTTCGATTCCCATCTTGACCACATTATTTTTATTTACAAATATTTTAAATAAAATATTTGTAATAATTTTTTTTTAATAAAAATTCCTCTTTTTTAAAAATCTATTTTTAGACAGATTACTTTTTCCATTCTCGTAACCATATAAGTAACCCCTTACATTATCCCCTCTAAAGTAATTACTTTGAGGCTCATCGCCTCAAAGTAAGGTGTATGGCTATACATTACTTTACCCATTATTTGGTAATGTGTGGTTTTGCTGGGTAACCAATCATCTATAAAGCTCGTGCTTGAACGAAGAAAAATAAAAAATTAAAATAAAAATTTTTGACCGAGTTGTTACCAAAAAGTCCCATTTTTTGTTCCAGTTTTCATCACGTATTGTCCCATAAAATAAAAATCCTTCATTCAAGCACTAGATAATTTTATTTTGAAGACGTGTGCAAAATTTCAACATAATCGTTTTACAACTTTTTGAGAAATCATGACTACCAACTACAAAAATAGAGTTTCGAGAAAAATATTAAACACATATAATTATCGATTTTGGCACCATAAATTCAAAAACCTGCTACAGCAGGCATCGAAAAAATTTTTGAACGGCTGTAAAAAAAAATTCATATAATGATATTAAAACAAAAACCTTGAAAAATTTATAATATTTTTATTAAATAAATACCAGTTGGGTGAAACTTCAAATTTTTATCACATTTGTGTCATAAATGTTTTAGAAACGCTGCACACTGCTTTAATACTTTTCGCGTCTTAATTTTTTCCCACAATTTGCTCGACGGATCTAGCGGTTTTAAGAGGGAAAATTGTCGATGGTGGTATTAGCCGTAAATTTAGTGAGTTTTTATCAAACATAATTTTACTTTCAAAAATGTTAGAGAACTCGCAAATTAATATTATTTTTTATAAAAAATTAACTGTAAAATTATTTTTTTTTTACAAAAACTTTCTAAGAAAATCCAAATTTAATTTTACATTTGCTTTTAATGGATTAATTAGTTAAAATACAAAGAAATATATTTCTCAATCCTTTTGGAGATTTATTGAAGAATAAATTACACTCACAATATTATTTCGTTAAAAATAATCTAAAATACATATTAAATTAAACGAAAATATAATCAAAGAGAGGACTACTGATTTTTCATTATATCAGCCCATTTTGTTGTGTATTTTCAACCATTGTTTAATAACACTGCACAACAATTTCAAACTTTTTCCAAAATTACGACGACTGATTCTTGTTAAGGAGAACAAAAAACAAATATATACGTGTGTCGGCGTTTTGATAGTTAATATCGGAATTTCATTTTAGAGGCGGTTTAACTTTCCCAGCCCTGGCCTGTTTTTGCAGCATATCGGTATATAAAACTATGTTTTCTTTACATCTGAGGTGTAGGGTATGTTTAGCAACTTCGTAGATAACGTTATGACAAATATTTTTGTAGAACATATTAACCCTCTAACTCCCCCTCATAACGACATTTTTTTGGCTTTATTCTAACAAATTGTAAAAAAACATCCTGAAAAAGGGGAAGGGCGGGGATGAAATGTTCTACAAAAATGTTGGCCATAAGACTATACTATATATGTCAGAACACACTAAAGCCCAAACTTTAACACAAATACCAAAAACCAGACAAATTCAAGATTGCTCATCAAAATTCTAGTTTTTGGTGTTTGTGTTAAGTTTTCGGTTTCGATGTGTTCTGACATATATAGCAGAATTTTATGGCCAACATTTTTGTAGAACATTTCATCCCCACCCTTCCTCTTTTTCGGAGTGTTTTTTACAATTTGTTAGAATAAAGCCAAAAAATGCCGTTATAAGGGGGAGTTAAAGGGTTAATATGTTCAACAAAACTAATTGTCATTCCGTTATCTACAAAGTTGCTGAACATACCCTACACCTCAGATGTAAAGAAAACATAGTTTTATATACCGATATGCTGCAAGAACAGGCCAGAGCTGGGAAACTTAAACCGCCTCTAAAATGATATTCCGATGTAAACTATAAAAACACCGACACGCGTAAATATTTTTTGGTCTCCTTAACAAGAGTCAATCGTCGTAACCCCGTAATTTTTTTTGTGTTGAACTGTGTAATCGACAAAAGTAGTAAAAGCAATCGAAAGTCATTTAAAATAACCATCAATTTTGGATTGACAAAACGTAGAAAAAAACTATTTTTTGGTTTGTTTTTCAAATTGAATTTTTTTATTTGTATGTAATTTTGCAAAACACAACACACACAGTTGTATATATTTTTATTTTCTATGTGTGTATCTATGTTTAAATTATTTCTTGTAATTTTTATTGAAATAATTTTGCAAATAAACAAACTATTTTGGTAAAAAAAAACAAAAAGAAATAATATGAATTTCTATTTTTAGAAACAGAAAACATAAAATTTTACATTTAACAGAAAATATCAATTCCTACTAAATATCTGTAAATTTTTATAGTTTGTTTTTTGAATGACTGCTACAAATAGCTAAAAAATATTTCTATGAATTTCAATTGATTCTTCATTTAAAAACAAACTCTACGTATTACTTTTTAAATAAACTACAGTCGGTGACGGAAAATATATTGTAAGTGTACATATAAATACGCAATTTCTGTTACAGTTAATATTTTTATTTAAAATGATTTGTTACAAAAATACTTTTTATTTTAAGTAAATTTTGAATATTATTTGATCTATCTGTTTTAATTATATATTTTTAATCTTATCAGGCTCAAGATCATAATTTTTTTATTTTAATGATACTAACGAATAGTAAACACTAATTTTTTTTATTAAATGGAAAAAATTGTAAGGATCAGCGCTAGAGGGAGTGCACACTTTCGACCTGAGCGACCAGGTCATTTTCAGCCTCCTTCTGAACCACGCAACACAAATAACTCATGGTTATGAACAGGCATTTATATCACACACTCTAAGGAAAATGACTATGTGAAATTACATTTTTCAGTTAGTGAATGATTACCCGTACAAATGAGCTTTTTAAATTAATTTTTGTGACAATTTAACAATAATTATTTTAGTTTTCTTCGATCTTATCTATTCATGTATTATTCCTTATCGAGCTAAAGATCCTTTATTAATAAAAAAATTAAATTATAAATATTTATTTATCCCAATATTTCGTCACCACATTGGGTGACTTCTGCAGGGGAAATTGTCTTTTTTTTTAATTAATAAATTAAAATTATGAATAATTTAAAAAAAAAATATGAATAATTTTAATTTATTAATTATAAAAAAAGACAATTTCCCCTGAAGAAGTCACCCAATGTGGTGACGAAATATTGGGATAAATAAATATTTATAATTAAATTTTTTATAAATAAAGGATCTTTAGCTCGATAAGGAATAATAGACAATTTAACAAGCGATGTAATCGAAAGCTCATTTATTTTTACGGATTTTGTAGTTATTTTGTTGGCAGTTAAAAAAAAGGAAAAATTATTACTTTTTACGGATTTTGTAGTTAACTAGTGTTTTTTTCTGGAAATAAAAAAACTGTAAAAAATTGGCCGATTTTAAGAAGAATAGAGTTATCTATAATAGTAAAAATTCAGAAGTACCCAGGAAAAAGTGTTAGAAACGGTTTCTACTATAATAGGTTCAAATTCTACAGATGCTACAGAAGCGGAATATTAAAAAAAAGTTTTTTTTTTTTGTATGTTTTTCATTTGCCAACAAATTTATTTGTAAAGATTTTTTTCTTTTCGAACTACCGAACATAAAAAATTATATCACACATTTAACGGGAGGCCCTAGGTACGCCACTGATTTTATTCATTCCTTTTTAACTTAACTGAAAACATTTTTATTAAACTACAAACAGTAAAACTTATAATATTATAAGTGTGGTAATATCTTGGTGAAAGATGTAATATGAGTACAATTTTTTTTGGGCATTGATTATCAAAATTCGTTTTCAACTTGTTTGGTGATTATCGCTTTATTTAAGCGATAAAATTTAATTTTAAAAATACCATCATTGTTTATTTTTCATGACCGGCACATTTCGTGCATTAGAGGGCTAATTTATAGTTATATCAGAAAACTACATAATTGGAAAATCATGATAAGTAAGAATTTGTATTGTATGCTTTCAAATAAGTAAAATATAAACAAACAAGAAAAAAACATTTAAAAAAAAAACAAATATTCAAAAAGACCAAAAAGTGAAATTATAAATTTACAACCAAAGAAAACAAACAGACAAACAAATAAAATTGGAACAATAGAATTTTTTGGAATAATAAATAAACAAAATACAACATAAACAAAGGGTGCCAAGACTACAAAGCAGGTGAATGCGATAATACAACAGTCTCATGCTACGTTAGTATTTACATTTGCATTCATTATTATTATTATTATTAAAATTTTCTTTTGTTTATAAAATACAATACATAAATAAAAGTGAAAATAATAAAACAGAAAATTATTATATATAAATTTTGTATTTAAATTTATTGCAAATTAAATTAAATATTCTTGTTTTTTTTTCTTGTTGAAATCATTTATAAATTATTAACATATTTACAAAATTTTATTGTTATTATCATTCATCATTAAAATAATTATTAATTTTTATAATATAATAACAATCATACGCCTCATATGTCGGTCAGACGATTAAATTATAATTGTTGTAATTGTGTTGCATGGTAAAATATTTTTGAAATGTCCTTTGATAAGCATTTTTGTTTTGTTAAATAATTGCATTATTGCGTGTATCTTTTTTTATATATTGGGCGTATTTACGTATTAACTTTAACGTACATAGTAATTTTTATTTATTTTTATACAATAACAATAGTAATAAAAAAAAATTGCAATACTATAATATTTCAATTGCAAATTGCAATTTAACAATAATTATTTTGTTCATTCAATACCATATCTCTCTTAATATCATTTAGTTCATTTAAAATATGATTTTGTTTTAGTTGCATGTTCAGTGAAATCAAAGAGTTTATACAGTAATTTGTTTTTAAGTTTTTCTTATGTAATTTATTCTTTAAGGAATCGCACGCGGCATACTGACAATAAAAGCTTAATTTAACCAACTTTCTTTAAAAATGTGTAGGGAAAATAAGACTAAAACATTTCAGTCGTTGAAGAAACTTCTAAACATAATTTTCAGTTTTTTTAACAAAAATGCCGTGTGTATTTTCAGAAAAATGTGTTAAGTTTAAATTTTTAACCTCTGATAAATAATAAAGACATATAGAGTTGCGTATGAGTATTATAATTTTTAAAATAATTCCATATTACTTATACGTTTTTTAGTCCAAATATATATGTAACACGTTTCTTGAGAAGGTTTATTAATGGAAGTTTTCCATGGTTGGCATTCAATACCTTTTTATAATAACGGTAATTGGCTACCACAGCTACTTTAAGACTAATATGATAATTTTAAACTAGCCATTCTATTGAAGGCAAGTTTCTTTTTGTATAACCGGGTTTATTGCGTTATTTTACCGTTATAATAACGCTAAACTACCGAAACACCGATTTATAACGGTATTTTGAAAATATAACAAAATTTAACAGGTACGATTATGAAATAAGCTCAGTTGAAGACACATGTCACTATTGCAATCGCAGTTTTAAAATTTTCGTATCGGTATTGATCAGAACGTGATAGACAGCTACCGTTGTAATGAAAAGGTATTGCTTGCCAACCATTAAGTTTTCATTAAATTTGCTCCGATATCAATAAATTTTATTGAAATTATTTCCATTGCCATTTTGTATTAATGATAAAGACTTTTATATTGAAATTGTCATTACTTGTCATTTGAGCGCCCCAGTAGGTTAGTTGGTAGCGTGATAGCTTATCAGTGCGGGGGTCGTGGGTTCGATTCCCACCAGAGGATCTGGTCTGTTTTCGCTTCAACGAGCAAAAAGCCTTTGTTGCTAGTGCTCGGTTAGGGTATTTATATATAATTTGTAATTGAATTTGTAATTTGTGATTATATAGATCTGCCAATTATGAGGTTCTGTCAGTTTTCGGAAAAGCCAAAAGTGGATCTAATAGATCTTTTGACGTTAAATTTGAACCAGGTCTAGCACGCCAAGTTACGGATTAATTTTAGGCTAAAATTTGAAAAAAAAAAACAAAAATATCAGTTTAAATAATTTTTCCATATATCTGAAAAAGCTATCGATAGATACATAAAATTAATTATTATTGACTAAATGAATTAAGTGTATCGCCTTAATCAATATAATCTATAACCATCAGCAAAAACTATCGATAAACGCGATAAGTATGGATAATTAACGATTAATATAGATAATTACCGATTAAAACCGAACAATTTAAGCAAATTCGTTAAAAATCTATAAAATCACTAAAAATCGATAAATTGTAGTAAATTCGACTAATACATATAGTATCGATTAATATCAGAAAAATTGATAAAATCTATAAGCTATCGTAAAATTAGGAAATAAAAGTAAATAAATATCAATAAAACTTAAAATATCGATGAAATGAATGAAATCGATTAATATCAATAAAATAAAAGCATTAAGACGATAACAGATTCGATAAATATCAACAAATTCGATAAATATCGATATATTCAATAAATATCGGCAAATTCGATAAATATCGATAAATTCGATACATATCAATAAATTCGATACATATCAATAAATATTAATAAATTCGATAAATGATCGATCATTTGAATAAATATCGATAAATTCGACAAATGTCGATATATTTGATAATTATCTATAAATTCGATAAATATCGTTACAATAATTATATATCGATAAAATAGATAAATTGCATTATTATCGCACGAATTATTCCCGAAAATATAAACAAATTCGATAAATATCTATATAATATTTAAACAACTATAAAATCGATAAATTACAATCATATCGATTAATATCAACAAAATCAAAAAAAATATTGATAATTTCCAATTAATCCGGAAAATATAGAAAATATGGAAAAATTCGATAAATATTGATAAACCCCATTAATATCTACACAATCTTTAAACATCTATAAAATTAATTAATTGCAGTAATATCGATTAATGCCAACAAAATCGATAAATATCGATGAAATCGAAACATATTAGGCATGTTTTTTTTTTGTACACTTAAGCTAGCAAGTTATTTCATTTATATGGAGAATTAAGCGAGTTAAGAACTAGTCGCTTAGTACTAGCTTAATTCTCCATATAAATGAAATAACTTGCTGGCTTAAGTGTACAAAGAAAACATGCCTATTAAAAATATTTATAAAATCGATACATATTATATGAGTGAAATCGATGAATAATAATTCGATATACATCAGTATAATCGTCGGAATTCGAGAGCTGTTTTGAGGATTTAGGGGTGGTTGGCGCAAACAGTTTTTTCAGACTTGTCTAGCTGTCGATATAAGTAGGGTTTAAATTGTATCTTAGTGATTTTATATATTTTTGCTCACAAAGCGGGGCCGTTTTTATTCATCTTACACTCAGAAAAATTTATGAACTAAAAATAAGTTTACACCATACTAAAATAAAAGCTATGAGTTTTTCCTTAAAATTAATAAAAATGCTTCAAAATAATTCAAATTTTTTAATTTTAATTTAAAAAAAAAGACAATTTCCCTGAAGAAGTCACCCAATGTGGTGACGAAATATTGGGATAAATAAAGATTTATAATTAAATTTTTTATAAATAAAGGATCTTTGGCTCAATAAGGAATATAATGTAAAAAATAAACTAAATTTTAGTAATATTCCAAAAAATTTAAGACTTTATTTACTTTAAGAAAAAAAAAACTTATTTTAAGTAAATTGTTTGTACTCCTTTTTACGAAAATTGTATACTTGACTTAAGTTAAAATTTCTTTGGAGCCAAATCATTCCCAAATTGCTTAAAATTTAGTTAAATTACTTAATATTTGGTAAATATTTTTCTGAGTGTACTCAATTGCTGATATCTAACTTAATTGGCAATATTACAAATTAAAGCGGTTTATAGTTTATTATTTTTTTTTACGATTTTTCCATAAATGTTAAAAAAATGATGCGAATGAGTAATATTTTTTTGATAATAATTACATATTACTCATAATCCTTTTAGTAAATATTAATTTCAATTAGTTGTATTAAATTACATTTTTAAAGATTTAATTCTATTAAAGTGCAAAATTAATTCTTTAAAATTTTGCCTAACTTTCTATGTCAATAGTTATTTTGCTGTTATTATTATATTAGTTTACATTTCAATTCAATTTCCGCTATATTTTTACATTAATGCTTCCACACACACACACACACTCACTCACACCTTAGTTAGTAATAATAAGTAATGTATCTATCTGTCTATAATTTTGTCATTAATTTTCATGTTTATGAAGTTTCTTCTTCTTATTCTTCTTGAATTGTGTTTATATTTTTTGCTGTTGCTATTTGTTTATATTTTGTTTTTCTTTATTTATTCGATATTATTTATCTACTGTTGTTGACATTTGTTGTTTTCATATTTTTTTTTTCATTGTGTAAAACTATTTCTAGTTAAAAGAGGATGTGATACACATTTCTACCTTGTTGTCAGCTTTTTGTTTTGGGCTTTAAATACCTACAGCAACGACAACAAAACATTCACATCGACCACATTTAATTGAGTATTTTTCAATATTTTATGACACACCTTATACTTGTATTGTTGTAGTATTGCATTTCTTTGTGATATATGCCATAAAACTTTATAAACTTAATGGTTTAATATGTTTATTAAATATTTAATTCCAAAGGGTTTTTGTATTTTTTTTTTTAAACAAAGGTGAAGTAATAAATTGTATATTAAATGGATGACAATATTTTTAGTTTGTTTTAAAATGTTGATTTAGCTAAATATATAAACCGATATTTATATAAACTGTATTTTTTTAATTTAAATATCGAAATTGTATTTCTATCGATAAAAACAAACATTTTGTTAATTAATATTTGCTAAACTTTGATAAAAATGAATTAGAATTCGTTTTAACTGTTTACTTATTCTAGCTTTTTCATCAAATGCATTGGTTCACGTAACGTATGAGTAATATTTATTATGTAAACATTTAATATTGCTCATACGCGACTATACTAATTTTTTTATGTTCCGAGGAGAACTCTTTTTTCAAAAGAAATTTACTAGATTTGTCAAATATAAACTTGCCAGGTTTTCGAATTTCTAATAAAATTTAAATAATTTTTAGGAAATTTCAAAAACTTTTTGTTGATTTGTATTTAGTTTATTTAGATATTAAAGGACATTATGTATTAATTTATTTAATTTTAAAAGCATACAATTTTAAAATGAAAATTTATAAAAAGTTTAAATTTTTGTATAATAAAAGTGACTTAAGCTCAGTTTTGGTATGAAACATAATTTAAATAATAAATTTTTTTAGTTGTAAAAAGTTTTAAATTTTCGTTTCATACCGATACGTACACTCTAAAAAATGTTTGTAAATTTACTACTATAAAATCGGTAAAGTTTTAAGTAATATTACAAAAATTCGATAAATATAAACACCAAATGCGTAAAATTTTTTTGCGCACACTTTCATATACATTAATACACACAGGAAGTATTTCTAGACACTATGGGCCGTATGCAAAAAAAAAATTAACAAAGCTTGGTAAACCATTATTAAGCAAAATTGCTTAAAGTTGTATCCAAAAACATTTATTAGCTTAACATACCTTTGGTAAACGTTTGGTAACTTTAAATATTTTAAAGTAGAAAGCAACGTACTTTAAACGTATGTTAGTGATATATTGTAAATAAAAATTTTCTGAAAATTTTGATTAAAGATAATAAGTTGTGAAATTTAAAAAGAATTGGAAAATTTAATTGTGATTTAGTGTTAATTGTGTATTGTTTTTACAAGTATATACTATTATCTAAATCGGAAATTATTATCGGCCAAGAATTAACAAGCCGAGGACTGATGGGTTCTCTCTTCAGATGGCCAATTTAAAAAAATATAGTTTTAACAAAGAGCAAAAATAAAAAAAAAAATAGAACGTAATAAAACACATCACAAAACAATGTAAATGTAAAAATGTTTTAGTGATGTACTTACAATCAAAACCAAACAATACAGCTCGTTATTCGAATACTTAAAACATTTCTAACATAAAAAATCTGGTCAGTTCTTCTTAATTTCTCTAATTTAGTTCATTTTGTGTTTATATTTTATTGAATAAGTAAATCGAAGAAGATTGCATAAAAAACATATTATTTTATGTTAAAACAAGTAAGAGCGGCTAAATTCGGCTATGCCGAATCTTATATACCCTTCACCATGGTTGGAAAAAAACTGAAGTTTATATATGGACATATATGGAATGGACAGATTTATATACGGACGCCTTTAAGGGGAAATTAACCATTTAGTTTGGTGATAAAACTTGGACTCGGGAAGATTTATGGTTCCAGAAAATAGGTATTTAAAAAAAATTATGTTTTGGGCATAACTTTTTTGTATCTGAACCGATATTTTCGAGTTTTTCAGCAAATATGTTATACTAAAGATTTTCGATCTTTTGCTATATAAGACGTATCCATAGGTCATATTACAGCTCTAGAATAGTGTTTGTTGTTTGTGTATAAAAGGTGAAGAGGTGAAAGAAAAGAATTTCAACAAATCGTTAAAAGAAATCACTAGAACTGCATGTGTTTTATTTCTACAAAAACGTTTGATTTAGCTGGCAAATTTGTATTTGGGATTTTATTTCGCTTTTTTATTAAAAATTTTTTTAATTTCTTTAGTTTAATTTTAAAAATTTTAAGGAAAATAGTTTATAATTTTTTTTTTATAAATTATTATAAGTTATGACCTAAAATAGTTGCACTCAAAGGGAAATTATATATAAAATTTTCTTAATATATGAGAAATAAAATGGTTTAAAAATCTTTTTATAAATTCTTTTAAATCGGAGCAAAAAATAGAAATAAAACCGTTTGTATTTTGTTTGTATCAGAGGGTTTTTATAAAAGTCTATTTATGGATTATTTAATTATTAATATAAAATTTTATCTTAATTAATTATTAAATGTTAAAAGAAACAAAAAATAAACAAAAAAAAAAGTCTTAAGAAAATAAAAAAAATGTACAAAAAAAGTGAATTTACCGGGATTCGAACCCGCGGCCTTAGAGAAAAAAAAGTATTTGTGACATAGCGTCTAGACAACTGAGCTATTGAAGCTCACACAAAATCATCGTCAATAGAATAACATATATAAAAGTCTTCGCTTATTAGAGATTTGTTTAGTTTATATTTAAATGACAAATCTTTGTATGTGTGTTGTTTGTGTATAAAAGGTGGAGATAAAAGAAAAGAATTTTAACACATGGATGTGTTTGTTATGCGTAAAAATCTACATAGATATTAAACAAAGGGATTTTACGGAAAAAATTAGAGGTAGTCCTGGTTTTTTGCTAATATCTCAGCCATTTATTAACCGATCTGGCTGATTTTTAATAGCAAACAGAAATGGATCACATGTAACAGAAATATAAAATAATCAAGTCCTTATCATGTCTGGAGTCTTCGAAAAACCCATTTCAACACACAGACGGACAGACGGACATCGTTAAATCAACTTTGCTCTTCATAATAGAAGAATATATATACTTATATACTAAGATCAATATTGTAGATATTACAATATGACAAACTTATATATACCCTTCCACCTGTGGTGAAGGGTACAATAATAATTACCCGGCTGAATTAATATTCGTTTTAATGCATCGCTAACCTTAAAGTGACAAGTGAATATAATGGCATTGCCAGAAACAAACTATAAAGTTCATTAAAACTTTTATTTGTAAAAGTGGGTTTTTTGCACACGAATTTTTAACAAACGTTTGTTAGCCTTAATGTGTTGTAAACTAATGTGAAATTTAAAGCTAAAGTAATTTATTTTTTTGCATACTTGCTATTAAACACATTATGCCCAAAATTAGTATTATTTTGTTAAATAAAAATTTTACGCACAAAGTTTGTAAATATACTAACTTATAATAGTAAAAATATGACATTTCTAAATAGAGAAAAAAATGAAAAAAAAAAAAATTAAAAAATTAAAAACAAAACTGTATTAGTTTTTTAAATTTATGAATTATCGTACCGTTCGCACGTTTTTTTTTTGTTTCATTTTTCAAATTAAGATAATATTAAATGCTCAAAAAATATAATATTAAATGTTTGAAAAAATAAATTTCAAAAGCAGAAATAAAAAATAAGTTATGGCTATTGGATTAAAATTCAAATTTCAGCTGGTAGTAATCCCGGCGATAATTATATGTCGGTTGTAAAACGTCTTAAAGTTCAAGGACAGAATACAGGCATAATTTACTATCATTTACCGATTTTTTTTCAGTTTCATTTATTTTTTTCATTTGTTTGAAATTTAATAAAAATTTACCCACAAAACGGAAACTTGTGGTTTATTTGTGTCCGTAACAGTTATTACAAATTTAAATTTTGTTTGCTATCTGTTTCAAAAAGAATATTCAAAAAATTTCAATTTGTTTTTTTATTTAAATTGGTTGTATATATACAAAATTTTTCAATACAAATTACAAGAACTTCATAAACACACATACATATACAAATACATTCATGCAAAAAGTGTTTATAGCTTCATATGCATACATATACATACATATACATTTTGTATTGTACGAGTATATTAAAAAAAAAAAAAATACAAAAACGGAAATAATTTCAAATAAATGAAAAAAACATTTATTTTTTAAGGATTGGTAAGTAAAATTTTGACATTTATTTTAACTGATTATATCAGTTGTTTCTTACAGATGTGTCAGTTGATTAATCAACATTTAAAAATAAATAACAAATGGCATTTAATATAAATGAAAATTAAGTAGACCGGTTTTTAAATGAAATACCATTTCTTTTAAATGATATTTTTAGTTATTTTAACTTACAAACTTTTTTAAGTGAGAAAGAAAATACACATTGAAGAAAAACATAGGCCAATCATGGAAATATAAATGTTTGGAAATGTGGAATATTAAAATTGCTGAAAATATTTATTCAAGATTCACTAAAAAACTACTTTTATTGATGTTTTCCATCGAGATGAATGCATATCAATAAGCATTATATAAAATCAATTCATATATGAAAAACACAAACTTTTTTAAGTGTATGAATTCATCATCAGCCTCTTTAGTTCTAAAATTTGGAGTATTTTTTGTTAAGAAAAATCGTACGCTTTTTATTGAAACCCGCTAATCTACATATGTTTATATCATATGTATTTGCACATTAAAATAGTTTTTTTTTAATTATATCATTTGTGAAATTTACATGTACTTTTATATATTTTTTTAAAATAAATAAATTCAGATTTATTATAAGAAATAAAGTAATTGTTTTTATATTTCTTGTGAATTACTAAACAATACATTTAAAAAAATGGGATTAGTGGGATTTTTTTTTTCACATTCTATGTGTACATTTACAGCAAAAACGTGTGTCTTTACGCACATATTTGGTAAATTTTAACGTACTTTTAATGTAATTTTACCTATTTTGTGTTCATCAACTTACGCATAATGTGTGTATTTTTTTTATTTACGCACACAGGGTAAATTTACCCAATTTATAGTAGGAGTACAGTTTCATACTATAAGTTGGGTTGAATTTCAACAGAAATTAATTAGAGTGTAGCTAAAGTCACTTAATTGCAGTTATGCCTTTTAGATTCTAACAAATTTTCTATTAAAAAAATCTAAGGTTCTGATAATTTTTAGTATTAAAAAAAATTGTATTCTAAGCATTTTGGATAAAAAAAGAAAATTTTTTAATAATTTCTAAAAAAAAAATTGTCTCATTCCGAAAATATGTCTCTTCAAATAAGTTTAACAATTTTTATTAACAACTATTTTTTCTTTTCTTTCTTTTTCAGGTAAATAAAATTCTTTAAAGCTCCTCGAATACAACGTCGTAAGTAAATAATCTGTAAAATCATGCACAAACATAATTGATTTTGTTTAAGCTTAAAATAATTTTTCAATTTAATTTTACTTAAAAAAAAAAAACGAAAACAGGAAGAAATCCATTTGCACTAAACTACTTTTGTTTTATTCAAAGTCATTAAATTTGTTACAACAATTTTGAAATTCATACCAGAAAAAAGAAGGCACTAAAACAAAAAAGACAAAATACATGACCGAAATCAGTAGCCAAACAGCAGCAGTCTGTTTTATTAGTGTCAGTGCATATGGTATGAGTACCATATGTTTCGGGGTAGAGTCTTTTACAAAAATTCAATTTTTTGTAAAAAAACATATGAGGAAATAAATTTTGCAAAATCAACATAAAAACAAAACTTGTAGTTACAACAAAGTTACACATGATCGAGTTTATATGTTACGTTTATGCTTTTTTGTTTGTTTATTTGGTACCTGAATGTCAAAGCCATTGTTGACAGCCGGCCTATTAGAAATGTTGAGACAGTTGTATTTGGCCGAGTGTATTTTTGTTTTGGCTTGCATTGGCGGTGTGTGTGTATGTGTGTGGCGTGTATTCAAGTGTTCAACAATGTGTAGGAAAACCCATTTAGCTAGTTTTCCATTTAAATACCATAAAAAGATATTAGACAAGAAAACAAAAAAATCCAATATAGAAAATAAAAACAAACATAAATATTTAACTACATAGGCACAGCTTCCCGTAGTAGTGGTAAAATATTAGAGTGGCCAGATTTTATAATTATGATTACCAATTTATACATGTAGTAACTGAAAACAATATTTAAGATTATAAATTATTTTTTATTTGAAAAAATCGTCTCACTTCTTGAGAAAAAAATATTCTAAAATTTTGAGTTTAAAATTTTCTACAGAAAAAATAGTTATAGATTCTGAAAAATTTTTGTATATAAAAATAGCATCATTTTTTAAAAATTTTTCTATCGAAAAAGAGTCTTAGATTTTGACTATTGCATTGTGTAAAAATTTCTGTAGCAAAATAGTCTTTAATTGTGAGATTTTTTCTAAAGAAAAATATTCTCAGTTACTTATATTTTTTTCATAGAAAATAGTACCAGATTCTGAGAATTTTTGTACAGAAAAATAAACTCAGATTTCTTAAATTTTTATTTAGAAAAATGGTCTTAAAATTTTGAAAAATTTTCTGTAGAAAATTAGTATCAATTTTAGAGACTTTATCTTCTGAGACGTTCTCTATAGACTAATTGTCTTACAGACTGTCTCAGATTATGAATTTTTTTATTGAAAAATAGTATTTTTTTTACAGTAAAATAATAATAATTTCAGAATAAGAGAGTTTTCCATAGAAAAGCAGTCTTTGATTCAATTTTTTTTTTACATAAAATAGTCTTAGTTTCTTAGAATTTTTTTATAAAAAAATATTTCCAGATTCATAGATTTTGTTATAAAAAGAATATTCTTGGATATTGAGAATTTTTCTATACAAAGTTGTCTAAGATTCTGCTGAAATAATATAAGAATATTTCTATACAAAAATTTAACCAGGTTCTGACAATTTTTGTATAAAAAAATCTCTGCAATTCAAATTCGAAGATTTTTTTTATAAAAAATAGTCTCAGGTTCTAGAAATTTTTTGTGTTAAAGTAGTGTTAGATTGTGAGAATTTTTTTTTAAATTATATCAGATTCTGTGAAGTTTTTAATACAAAAATAATCTTAGATTCTAAATATTTTTCTTGTACAAAAAATAGTCTTAAAAGCTGAAATTTTTTTTATAGAAAAATAGTTTCAGGTTCCTAACATTTTTCTGTAAAAATAGTCTCAGATTCTTTAATTTTTTCTTTAGAAGGTAGTCTTGAATTCTAAGATTTTTTCTTTGAAGAGGTAATTTTATATTCCGAGAAATTTTCTAAAGAAAATAGTGTCAGATTCATATTTTTTTATTGATAGTCTCAGATTCTAACATTTTTTCCAGACAAATTGTCTGAGATTGGGAGAAATTTTTTTATTTTCTTTCTTAAATTCTAACAATTTTTCTATAAAAATATTCCCAAATTATGAAAATTTTTCTATATAAAAATAATCTCGAATTCTGTATTTTTTTTTTTTTAAATGGTTTTGGATTCTAAAAATGTTTATGTACACTCACCAAAAAAAGTCTGTAATCGCAGCTGAAAATTTTGTTGTTATTACGGGAAATTTTGCTAATTTGAGCCCAGCGGTATTTTTGCTAATCTTAGCAACACACGTAGTACAATGAAATTAGTAGAAAAGTTAGCAGCCACTAAAAAATTTTGGTAAACTTTTTGTAAAGTGGACTTAGCATTAACTTAAATTTTCTATCTAGATATAATGCTGCAATTAATAGTGGATTATTAATAAAGTGGTTATCTCTTTTTATAATATTCAAATATAATTCTTGTGAAAATGTTTTTGTTTCGTCATCTTCTTTTAGCTCTAATTTAAAACTAAGCCAGATTCTATAAAAATCGCCTAAAGTCATCTGTTCTTTTTGTAGTTTCAGCAGTACTTTTTTTACTTCTACGAATTCTTCACAAATATTCCAAATATCATTCATAGCATCCAGTAATTCCGAACAAAAACTTTTGTATTCCAATAAGGCTTGTCATAACTGGAATTCCATCTAGTTTGACAGTCTAGTAAGGTTTTTTCAAGTTTAGCTTCTCAGTTACAGAATAAATTTTTGGTGTTTGCAATTTTTTGCAAATAGCTCTTTCTCAAGTACGAGTATTTGCTTAAAAGGAATAGATATAGTGTCGAGCACTGCAAACTGGAATGCAAGAAATGTAATATTTCTTATGATTTTTCTAGAAGAAATATTTTTTTTTTTTATTTTTTTTAACCCGAACCTGGTTAAATTTTTGGGTTCAGCGGGTACGGGTTCAAAGTTTTTATAAACAGCGAACCTGAACCCGTTTGGGTTTGGGTTCGGTTTCAGTGCCTGTTTTATTGTTAATAATAATTCGGTTTCGGACGGTAAAGAATATATTTAAAAATAATATTTTCGTTCATAAAATCGCCATAGAATTGAAAATGTTGAGCAAGTTTTTTTTTTAATAAAACTTAAATATAACATTTGAGAAGAACCCTATATACTCTTTTTTTTAAATTTCTGTTACCATCTTAGCGAGTGAGTGATTTATTAGTTGTACTTAAAATATCATTTGTACGGGAAGACGATAACAACACATTGAGTTTTATTTTTGTATGTATTTGTTGCCACTTAACACACATTATAAACTGCATAAATTTGTAAGCAACATACGGAAGTTGTTGCAACTTAATTTATGTGTGGATTTCATAAAGAAAAAAGGTTCACAAAATAAAACAATGAATGAAATTAAAATATTATTAAAACTATATAAACGACACACACACAAATATCAAAAATAAGAGCGACTTTATACTAGAAAAAAGAAAGAAAAAAAATAACTCAGGCAAACCTTGTAAAATAACTGAATTTTAATTGAAGTTCATTATGACAAAAATAAATGGCAGCTGCAGAAACAACAACAAGAAAAGGGCAACCAAATCACACACCATGATGTTGATGATGGTGAGGTATATAAAAAAAAACCGAGAGTCAAAGAAATAAGGGGACCCAAACCAACATTAAAAAAAAGCCAAACCAGAGATTACTTTGGATTAGATACAACAAGGAAAACACACCTCAATGCCACATCTAAAAACGTCAAGTGTGTGAGTATGAATAAGTGCATGTTATTTGTGTGTGCGAAAAGTGTTGCATAAACTTAATATGGGTAAACAGAAGCAGCAGCAACAATAACACCAATGTTGTTGTCGCTGTTGTTGAACTTAAAAATGTATTAACAACAAAATAACAATAACATCAAAAGAGTCTGGTCTATTCAAACATACAACAAGTCAGGGATGGGACATAACATATAATATTAATTACATTGAATTATTCTTACTCCCAAGGAGGAGGCATAAACGCTGTTTTCGCATAAAAATTTTGTTGGGATGAACGAAAATATAATAAAAAATACGTGCTGTATTTCATACGTCTTACGGCGAAAACGAAATGAAAAACTTTATGGTGATGTTTCTATAGGGTCCGCCATCTAACGTTTTTTTTTCAACTAGTTCTTATTTCGTGAATGGTAACACTTAACTCATGTCTGATTTGATAGATAATTAGTTTCATCCTTCCGCTGAACGAATATGGTTGTGTATACGCTTGAACAACGCTGGGAAATATTGCGACATTACTTTGAAAATCATAGTAATGTTGCAGAATGTCATCTTTTCAATGTCATCTTTTCAGATGAAGCTCATTTTGGTCTTGGTGGGTATGTAAACAAGCAAAATTGTCGCATTTGGGGCACAGAAAACCCGCATGCATACATTGCGGATTTTGGTCCAGAGACATAATTGGGCCATTTTTCATCGAAAATGAGCAAGGAGTGGCCGTTATAGTCAACGGCGATCGTTATCTTCACAAAAATTGAACAGGAGGATATTGGCAACATTTGGTTTCAACAGGACGGCGCTACGTGCCACACAGCCGAAGCTACACTCGATGTTTTGCGCCCTGTTTTTGAAGATCGCATTATCAGCCGCAGAGCTGATGTCGTTTGGCCACCTCGGAGCTGCGATTTCACACCGTTGGACTATTATTTGTGGGGTGCCGTCAAAGATAAGTGTTACGCCGACAAGCCAGAGACAATTGACGCTCTAAAGGACAATATTCGTGAAGCCATTGATGAAATACAGCTGCACACAATCGATAATGTGCTTAAAAATTGGACCGATCGTGTAGGCTACTGCATGGCCAGCCGAGGTAGCCATTTGAATGAAATTATTTTCCATTATTAACCGGAAGGATTGTACTTTCAAATAAAAAAAGAAATTTGAGAAAATATTTAGTTGTTTTTTTATAGCATTTTCAAAAAAAAAAAAAAGTTATTTGGCGGACCCTATAGATCAAGTTTTGCTTCAGGCGAATATCAAATGCATTACTAACTTAAAATATATGCAGCCATTCATTTGTCTCGCGACGAATGTCTTATGAAAACACCATGTATATTTTTTTTCAGTTGTATTACCTTGACCATCCCTGCATTTAGTCCATGAGACAGTTTTTTTTGTTGTTGTTGCAGTTTTTTTTTAAATTTTATTTTAATACCATCTAAAACCGTAGACTCTCTATTGACAATAGTCTTCTTATGAATGAAATTGGCAAACAAAACATGCTCGCTTTTCTTTCCACACTCCTCCACCATCATTGCTCTTCACTCCTTTAGGTTTTATGAACAAAATTCCAATTTTTTTTTTATGAATAGTAAAAGTATCTAAATATGTACATATGTATCAGTGTTTGCGTGTGTGTGTATTTGTATTGAGTGTGTAATAGATGCAGCTATAAAAACAAAACAAAAATCTGCATGATGTTGTTTGAGGAACAAGATGCAAGAAAAAAAAAGAGTTTTGTTTGGTTTTCCTAAATGGCCAAAGTGTTGTTGAACTGGTGCATGACAAACATACAAACAAACTACTCATATGGGTTTGTGTACACACAAAAACACACAACACACCGCACCTCGTATGATGTGATTTTGGCTATGAACGCGATCATGTAAAGATAGAAAACAAAATCATGGTTAAAAATAAACGTGGGCGCCTATAAAACGTTTTTTTTTTGCATTGGCGCAAAGGTGGCCAGATTTGCAAAGAAATTTAAATATAAAATAAATTTAGAAAAAGTTCTAGGAAGTTTTTCTACATCTGGACATTTTTTATTTTTCAGTTTCTTTTTGTTTTTGCAGAAGAATCCACAAAACTTAAGATTATTTTTCTATAGAAAAAAATCTTTACTCTAAGATTATTTTACTTAAGAATTTTTTTTTCGGAATTTTAGATTACTTTTTCATAGAAAATTTTCTATTGAAAAATTTCTGTATAGAAAAAAATTTTTATAAATCTAAAATTTTTTGAATTTGTGACTATTTTTCTGTAGAAAAATATCTTAAACTCTGAGATTATTTTTATATAGAAATATACTAAGAATCTTAGATTATTTTCCTATTACAGGACCTTAAAAGGATCCTATTAAAATTTATGTAATTTTATATTTTATAGTAATTTTTATTGTTCTTGTTTTTCAGTTAAAATTGGAATACATAATATTGTAAATTATTTATAAAAGTTTTGAACAAAGTAAGTTTGAATGTAAAAGTATCCAGCAAAATTAAGCTGCCAAAGAAGCAATAAAAGCATCACTTCTTTTAATGAATTAACATTGCCGTGTTGTCATAGGATGGAAATATTCCAATATAGCTGCTACCATTACTCATACTTTACTCTAAGGAAGCAATGATTTGATATTTTGATGCATTAGTGGAAAATGTTCATATATTTTGTAGTATTAAAGCTTTGATGAAAATTTAATTCATAAGAATGCTAAAAAATATGTGTAAAGAAGCGAACTTTTCTTTTGATATAGAAATACTCTTTATTAGAACAAATAATAAATTATGCATTAATGAAAAAACATTTTTTGGGCAACTTTGAAACATTTTTCAAAAACTTTAATGATTTTTGGACAAGTTTTAAATATTTTTGGATAATTTAAAAACTCTTTGGACAAATTTGAAACATTTTTAGACAACTTAAAAATAATTTTGAACAATTTTTAATAATTTTGGAACATTTTTAAATCCTTTTGAAAAATTTTTACACAATTTTAAAATTATTTTGGAAAATTTTGAATTAAAGCTGGAAATGGTGTAGTGTTAAATAAAATACACAGTGCACAGATTGCATCGCCATAACTACTTAAAACTGAAAAATGCATTAAACAACAATATAAAAATGATTTAATAAAAAAATTATATAAGGTCTTCAGAACTATTTTCACATTGAAATTTTTGACTTGAATAGTCAGAAAACAATATTTTCAAATAAATGCTTTAGATTCAGAAAATATGCGGTATACTATCACTTATGCTTTTGAAGCAATGAAGATTAATTTTCTAAGATATGCATCGGCTTTATATCCAAATCTCTACATTAGAAATATGAAAATATGAATTTTTTTAGAAGTTCCTTAAAATAACACCAAAAAATCATAAAATAATGTTAACTGATGTTTAGGAGGCAATGAAACAAATTATAGCCACAGAATGACTACCATTTTTTTTGCTGGGTATGTAGATCTCCTATAGGTATCTAAGACTAGATTTCTACAGAAAAATTTCTCATCTGAGAAGTTTTCCAAAATCTGGACATTTTTTATTTCTCAGTTTCTTTTTGTTCTTGTAGAAGAATCGCAAAAGTTAAGATTATTTTTCTATAGAAAAAAGCCTTTCTTTAAGACTTAAGAATTTTTTTCTCGGAATTTTAGATTATTTTTCTATAGAAAACTAGATAAGATGCAGTGATTGTATAAATCTAAAGTTTTCCAAAATCTGGACATTTTTATTTCTGTTTTTTTTTGTTTTTGTAAAAGAATCCACAAAAGATAGGATTTTCCAATTCATTGAATATTTTTTTTCTATAGAAAATTCTAACAAGCCATGGCTATTTTGCTAAAGAAAAATACTTAGTATCTTAGGGATTTTTCTATAGGAATATTTTTAGAATCCGACAGAAAATTTGTATGATGTGCTATAGAAAAATTTTTCACAATCTGAGACTAGTTTTTTTACACCAAACTTTTTACAACTAATAATATTATTTTTCTATAGAAAAATTTTCAGAATCCAAGAACTTTTTTCTACAAAAAAAAAAAAAAAAAAAATGCAAAAATAAAATTCTTTCTATAGAAAATTTCTCACGATTGATAGAAAGATTTCCACAATCTGAGAATATTTTGCTATAGAAAAACTTCAAAAATTTGAGACTGTATTTTTACAGAAAAATTCATAAATCAGAGTCTTTTTTTTAATTTTATAACTTCTATTAGCTAAGAGTATATTTCTATATAAAAATTCTATTGAAATTCTATAGAAAAATTCTCAGAATTTAAAAACATTTTTTTGTGTGGAAAAAAATTTCAGAATCTGATAGTTTGTTTCTTTAGAAAAATAACTGGTTTCAAAATCTAAGACAATTTATCTATAGATAAATTTATAGAATCTGGAATTGTTTTTCAATAGGAAAATTCACAGAATCTGAGAATATTTTTGAATAGAAAAATTCACAGAATCTAAGACTATTTTTCTTAAGAAGGATTTACTGAATCTGAAATTAATTTTGAATAGGAAAATTTACAGAATATAAAATTTAGTTTTAATGAAAAAATTTTCAGGTTATTGCATTCTTTTTCGTAAAAAAAAATTAAAATAAAATTCTCAGAATATTAGATTTTTTTCTTTAAACGAATT
Source organism: Eustalomyia histrio (assembly GCA_949748255.1). Classification (NCBI taxonomy): domain Eukaryota; kingdom Metazoa; phylum Arthropoda; class Insecta; order Diptera; family Anthomyiidae; genus Eustalomyia; species Eustalomyia histrio. The sequence continues at coordinate 59,686,834 of OX456525.1, read as the reverse complement.
TCTAAAAACCTTGTCAATTTTTATATAGAAAAATTCTCAGAATGTGGGAATAGTTTCTATAAAAAAATTCTCAGAATCTAATATTTTGTTCTATAGAAAAATCATCACAATCTGATACAATTTGGAGAATTTTAAATTAGGAAGAATTTTTTTTAACGAGTATTATAGTACTTTTTCCAGAGAAATGTTCTCAGAATTAAAGTCTATTTGGAAGAAAAACTCTCAGAATGACAGACAATTGTAGAATTTTAATTTTAAACTATTTAAATTAAATACTTTGGAAAAAAATTAACAAACTTAATGAATTAGTGTAAAAATCTGTATTAGAATTAACCTTCAATTGTGCAAAAAAAAATATACAACTTTATTAATAAATAAAAATTGATGTTTGCATACATTTAGCTTAATTTTATTGCTCAATTTAATTTAAACACAATGTAAATTGAGAATTTTATGAAGCGTATTAAAAAAACAAAAACAATACAAAACACGAAAATAGTAATAGAAAAATAGTAATAAATAGGGAGATCGACACACTGGCCGTCAATCTGACAGAACAGATATTTGAAAGAATTTTGCTTAAAATCCGTTCGTTTTGAATTTTAAACTAATAAATCTTTAAATATGCACAGAGAAAAACTCATATTTAAATCAATTATTGTATCATATTTGAATTAACATCTAATTTTTTATGAAAATTTTTAAATCAAGTATGATTTTTTTTAAATTAAAATTGATGCTAGTTAAAATGAAATCTTTTTGTATTTTAATTATTATTTCAAAATTTGTTTTCGTATTTTAAAAATAATTAAAACCACATTTTTAATTGAAAATAAATCAGTTTTCATTTCATTTCAAAATTAATACTATTTAAATCAAAGTTTAATCTGCTTGATTTTATTTTTTCTGTTTTTATAAAAAGTTGAATAATTTCATTAATCACTAGGGAAATATATTTGTGAAAAGCTTAATTATACACGTGCAATAAAACATTTATTCATATTAACGCCATTTATTACTAAAATAAAATGTTTCGGAATTACTAATGCCTGGTTTTCATTATGTCATATGAACTGACAACAAAAACTGACTCAAATGAATTCTCGTCATTTTGTGTCATATGCTTTTTCATTACATCTTAAAAACTGACAATAAGTCGATAAAGCAGAGCGTCTCAAAGACTTATGTCAAATTTTGGTGTCAGTTGACTGACACGCCGTTTTCATTACAAAGGTCAAATATGATGAGGCGAGCGAACAGCTGATTAGAAAATATTAATTTGTGTTCAATAAAAAGTGAAAAAAATTTAAAAATAATAAAAAAGAAACAAATGGCTATAGCTAGTGCGGCGTTTTGTGTTATTACATTACCATTTCTTTCTTTATTTAAAAAATTTCCATTGCAATTAACTTTTCCAGGAAAAAAAAAAAAAAACAGATTTGCGATCGTCAAAAAAATGCTGCCATATCTGTTGACAAACTGAAATTTGACGTTTTCACTAGTCTGTCATTTTAGACGGCAGTTCGTGTTCATAACTGACTGCAAACTCAGATGACACCATATGACAACCCGTTTTCATACAATTGCCAATAATTTGGAAAAATTGACATTAAAAATGACATAGTGAAAACCATGCATAAGACATGTTTCTTAAAACAAAAATTAATGAAGCTTTAAAAATGTATTTAATTCTTTTAAATTTCTGCAAAACAACCAACTGTTGCGATAGAGAAAAGGTAAATCAAAACAAACAAAATACAAATAAAAACTAAGTAGTACAAAAAATTAAAAACACTTTATTTAGTGATTTTTTTTTTTTTGTTCTGTAATTTTATTTTAATGATTTTAACCTTGATTGTTTTTTCTATTTTCATTTAACTCAGTATTCATTTATTTTTATTAATTTTCTACTAAATATTGGTTTAACAAAGTATACAAAATTTTTCTTAATTTTTAAAAGTGAAAGCTTATTGTTAATTTTACGTTTATCAACAGAGGGCGTTTTTTAAAATGCCTTAATTGTCAGTTAAATTTCATTTCTGTTTATTATATGACAATTATGTGATTTATCAATATAATTTAACCCAATTTTTATGGTTTTGATTGGGCTTTTTTTATACGTTTGTTGGTAGGTTCATGTATATTAATTTAATATCACTTTTTTTGGAAACTTATTTTGACATTTGACAAATTGTTGACAGCTTTCATGATGTTTTATCATTTACAATATCTACAATAAGCAGCAGCGGCAGGAGGAGAATAAAATTACATATCGGTGATGCGACCTACAAACTTTTAGAATGCAACTCTGCTTATTATTTTATTTTTGTGAAATACGGTTCATTATTAATACGCAACAATATCTACATCAACAATAATCACAGTAATAAGAACAACCCAGCAAAACCTTTTATTACCTTATAATGCACTTAGAATATTATGTAGTTAAAAAAAATTTTTTCAGTTCAGTTAGAAATAAAGGAACACAATTTTTTTTCAAATAAATATTTATTTTAACCTTTAATATATTTGTTCAAAATGATTTACTGTCATTTAGCTATTTTTTCAGTTTAATTTATATATTTTAAGTTGTTTCAAATTTAATAAAAACGGAAATTTGTGGTTAAAAAAAAATAAATTAAAATTTGTTTTTTATTTAAATTACAAGAACTTCATAAACGCACTCATATACATACATACTAAGTAATATTTTAAAAAACAAAAAAAAAAAAAAAAAACAGAAACAATTTTAAATAAGGGAATAATCATTTATTGTTACGGAATTGGTAGGTAAAATTTTAACATTTATTTATTTATTTTGCTTTTACTGCAATCACATTTGAATATGCTAATCCCAACCAAAGTACACTTATCAATTTTGTTGGCCCTTTATTTTTCTATGAGTTTTTAAAAAAAATTTTCAATTAAGTATCTGAAGCGATGACCGGGTAAAATGTAAGGTTCCAAAGTAATGCAAGGGTAAGGTGTTTGAGGTATTCCCAGATAACAACAACCAAAGTTTTGCTGGGAATGACGTCCTGTAGCACAATGTAAATAACTTAAATAATAAAAAGATTATGAAGGGAACTTTAGGCAACCACATCGAATATAGCTTCAGCTACAAAGCACTTGGTAAAATATAAAAAAAAAGATATTTTCTACAAAAAATTACCCGAATCTAAAACTATTTTTTTAAACCCAAGAAATATTCTTAAAATCTAAGGGCCAGTCTAAAGTAAGATTTTTTTTTCCAAAAAATTTCTGAAACTATATTGTCCGAGAAAATTTTTATTACTTTTTCTCTGAAAATATACTCATCATAATCTGAATCTATTTTTACCTATAAATACCGCCAGAATCTAGGCCTAATTTTATAAAGAAAATTATTAGGATTTAAATATATTTTTCTACACACAAATTCTCAGTTTCTAAGATAGTTTTTTTTATAGAAAAATAATAACAAAATTCTCAGAATAGTAGAGATTTGTTTCTAGAAAAAAATTCTAAAAATCTGAGAGCTATGGAATAATAATTAGATTATGCATTTTTTTTCTGTATGACTAAATCTTAAAATGTGATGCTATTTTTTTATAGAGAGATTTGAGAATCTGAGACTTTTTTCTCAGAATCTGATACTATTTTTCTCTGGAAAGTTGTTCACATAACACAAAACAATTTCTACGATACAAAATGTCGATTTTTTTTTAAATCTGATGCAGTTATCTAAAGAAAAAACTAAAAAAGTTCCGTAAGGATTTTTTTTCCAGAATTTGTAATTTTTTTGTATAGACTTCGTAATATTTTTTCTTATTTCGCATTTTCAACAAAATTTCCAATATTTTTTACAGAAAAGTTCTTCGAATCTTAAAAAAAGTTTCTCAAATCTAAGTAAAAGTTTCTTAAGAAAATTTATCAGAAAACTGATATCTTTGTGTGAAACCAATATTCAAAAACTGTGTAAATTTTTTTACAGTAAAGTTCTTCGAATCTTCAAAAAAGTTCCTCAAATTTTAGTAAAAGTTTCTTAAGAAAAGTTGTAAGAAAACTGATATTTTTGTGTAAAAAACGTGAAAAATATGATATTTTTTTTTATCAGATTAAGTCTCAAAATCTGTGTTACATTTGCTTAATTAAAGTAAACACAATTCGTTGTAGTTTTGTATAGAATCAATCAGGAAATTGGTGTTATATTCAAAGATTTAGTTAAAATATTTGTGATATTTTTGCTTAGAAATTTATCACAATCCGATATAATTTTGTATACAAAACTCCTCCGAATCTGTGTTTAATTTATTCTCTAAAAAGCACTTAAGGTCAGACATAAACTATAGAAAATTTTTCAGAAATTGTGTCTATTTATGGCTAAAAAACTCATCAGAATCCTTAGAATTTATTATATGTATACTCTCTAAACCTATAATATCTTGACTTGTTATCAGAACTTTTAAAGAGTTTTATATGAGAAACCATTTAAAGTTATTTGTTTGTATTTTATAAAAAAAATGAATAAAAATATAGACTAAACAGACACGACACAAGATATTTTGGGCCAAAATTTACCAGAGTTGCCAGACTTTAAAATCTCGTATCGTCTTTGTTTAGTCAGTGTAAAAACTCTTGAAAAAGTGCCTAAAGAACCAACATCATAACTCCATACAGTATTTTTGAAAATTTTCATATTTTTTCTAAAACAAAATAAAACTGCAGAATCTGTAAAAAAAATTTTATTAAAAGAAAATTTATTAGAATCTTTGGTGTAAAAACTTCATTAATTTTTATAAGGAGTGCACATCTGCGATATATATATATTCTATAGAAATCAAGGATATCAACAGAAACGGAAAGCTTTGACGGTTTTCGTAACGGTATAATTTTGATCATGTATTTTGGTTACTGTTACGGTTTCAGTTTTCGCGCAACAGTTTTTAATTTCAAACAATTTGTTATCTCTCAGGATTTGAAACGGTTTCTATTTTTAATTTCAATCCGGTTTTAATTGAATACGGTTTTATATCAGTTATAAAATATGTAAAAATATATAATACGATATAAGTTAACCTCACGGTTTTTGGAAAGTTCCGGTCTACGGTTTCACGGTAAATCGGTTTTAAATAAGTAAGATTTTAAATAGATTTGATTTCAAGTACACTCAGATCAAAAAGTTTGTAGAAAAATTTATAAACGGTTTTCAATCCCACTGCACTATATTTTTGTACTAATTTTTAGTAAAAAAAATACTATTTAGAAAAAAAAAATATTATTTAGTAAATTGTTTTGCTATTTACATTTTAGAAATTACAGAACTTTTACAGAATATTTACAAATTTTTCTTGCTTACTTCAGAAATCTTTTTACAAATTTTTAAAAACCGATTTGCAAAAATTAGCAAGCAAATTTACTAATTTTAAAAAAGTGGATATTGAGGGAAATGTTAATTTTAATAATTAAAACTTTAATTGCCTTAAAATGTTACATAGGTTGAAAAAGGGATCGAAAATGAAGATACTTTTGAGCGCCCCGGTAGGCTAGTTGGTAGCGTGCTAGCTTATCAGTGCGGGGGTCGTGGGTTCGATTCCCACCAGAGGCTCTGGTCTGTTTTCGTTACAACGAGCCAAAAGCCTTTGTTGCTAGTGCTCGGTTAGGGTATTAAGATATAATTTGTAATTGAATTTACTTTTCAAAACCGAACCATGTCCAAAAATAGGACATCCACCTAGATAGCACTAAAATGTTTTTTTAGTTCTAAAAATATGCCTTAAGACAATTATAATATGACCTTTAAATGCAAAAAATTTACTGAAAATATTTTTAAAACAAAAATTACAAACTAAAACAAAATGATAAATTCGTTTATGTTTTATTTTTTTTTAACTTTGTCTAAACTATTAAAAAAAAAATAAAAAATATTGTTCGATAAAAAATATAAATTTGTATATTCGAATTCGTAGGGCAATTTGAAAAGAAATTAGCAGCTTTAAAGTGTAACAAGTGCATGTAAAAATAATTGGGTTAATTTGAGCATTTTAATAATTTTTTTTTTAATAAATCAAATACAATTTTTTGAGTTTACAGCAATTTGCTAAAATTTTGTAGCGCTTACTAATTTTTCATACTAATTTGATTGTACTTATATAAATATAATTCAGTACATTTTTTGCTGATTTAAGTAAACAGATTTAAGATTTCACTTTACAAAAGTTTTTTTTTAATTTATCAGCGGCTACTAATTTTTTCTTCTAATTTCATTGTACTACACGTCAGGAGACATGTGTTGCGAAGATTAGCAAAAAAATACCGCTGGCCTCAAATTAGCAAGATTTTCTGTAATAATAGCGAGATTTTCAGTAGTCATTATAGATTTTTTTTGGTGAGTGTATTTCTGTTAAATTACGTATTTTTTTATAGAAAATGTTTTAGAATTTGTGTTTATTTTTAAAATCATTATTTAAGGAATATGTATTTTATCAAAGATGGCATTCGCAACTGATGTAGATCCGTTATCGATAAAAACTGATTTTAATTGAAAATCGTAACCGTTTCAAATACCGTAAGCGTTATATTCCAAGACCGTAACTGTAACTGATACCATTATCCCTATTAAGATTAAACCAATATGGCACCGGTGTTATACCAAGGATAAAAACCGTAACTGATATAAAATTGCATCCGTTTAAAACCCGTTATGTACGGCGAAATACCTTAAATATATAATACCATTAGGAATACAGTAAACGCTGTTCATTTCGGTAGAAATCTTTTGTTTTCTTTATTTTTTTTTTTAAAGTTTACATCAATGGTAAACATTTTAAATTTCTAAAAAATATAGTAGGGTATACAAAATAAACATCAACTTTTTAAAAAAACAACACAATAACAGTTAACGATATAAAATTGCAAATATCTGTTAATATAAAAAAAATATTTTGCAAACAATACGAAGAAAATATAAATTGCATTTAAAATTGTTAAACCCCTCCTCACACGCATGTTGTTAAAATACAATCATGCATGTATAAACATGCATTAATAACAGAATATTTTTGTTTATCAAAGACGCCCCAAATTGAAATGAATGAGGATGCCGTTGATGATGGCGATGCTGTTGTTGTACGTTCGTTCCTCCCTTTAATCTGTTTTAAGGTCTTTTACCCAACCATTAAATAACAATACACAAAAAAATCTTATCATATTATTGTTCATATTCACTTTTATTCTTTATTGTATGGATGGCAAACGAAATTAATAATGGTATCATTTTTAATTTCAATTATTAAAAAGAATATATAAAAATCTAATAATTTGATCAGATTTTGTTCTAAAAGTCATTAATTTCTGTAAAAATACATTAATTCCAATTTGGGTAGCAGTTATATGAAAAATGTTTAAAAATTCATATGAAAGTACAACAGTGTGTGGTACAATTGGGTCCAAATGAATGAGAATCTAAATTTTGTTGGAGTTGTTAATTAGACAGCTGATAACAAATTTTAAGATTAATATATTTTAAAATTCATCCCACAAATATTATTTACAGGATAGAAAGCATCTAAGGACCTCTAAAACCCCTAATCAAATGGTTTACAATTTTGCATATATTTTACTAAAACATTTATTCATTCATAAGCATTCACATTTAGTCATTCATATGCATTCGAGCCTAAGTAGACAAATTAAATCTTGTTTGGGGTAAACAATTCCAGTTTAAAACACAATTTTTTAAAAATTGTATAAAAACGTCCTGGATTCACACCCATGGAAATTTTTATTGAACTAAAAATGTACAAGATTTTTTTTTTGCCTAAATATTTGTAGTATCTTTGAGGTTATGTTAACAATTCCCTAACGGGTAACTTTTAGAGTTTGAATTAAAATGTAAAAATGTGGATCCAAATTTTTTAATATAAGTGTACAACTTTTTTTTGGTCGACTGTATTTTGAAGCATGAGTGGAAAGTTTTCATATATTTTATAGTATTAGAATGCAACAAAATAAGTTTAAAACAGCGAACGTTATGCATTGAAATATAAATCTCTTTATTAGAACAAATAAATAATTCTGCGTTAGTGAAAAATCATTTTTGAACAATTATGAAACATGTTTTGATAATTTTAAAATATTTTTGAACAATTTGTTAATTTTTTTAGACAATTTTAAAACTATTTTAGACAATTTGAAATAATTTTTACACAATTTTAAACTAATTTTGTATAATTTTTATACATTTTTACACAATTATAAAATTATTTTGGAAAATTTTTGAATAAAACTTGAAATGGCGTAGTGTTGAATAAAGTACGCAGATTACGTCGTCATAACTACTTAAGGCAGGAAAATGTAAATGACAGGCTAAGCTAGCTTCAATTAAAGGTTACTCGATTTTTCAAAACTTATTTAAATTTGCAAAACTGCATAAATTTTAATCTGCATGAAATTTTAAACAAAAATATAAAAAATTATTTAATAAAAAAATTATAAAAGTTCATCAGAACTATTTTCTCATTGAAATTTTTGATTTTAAATGAGCAGAAAACAATATTTTGAATAAATGCTTTAGATTTAGAAAATAGTCGATCTACGATAACTTATGCTTTAGAAGTAATGAAAAAGAGCGATTTTTGAGATATGCATCGGGTTTATATCCAAATGACTATATTTGAAATATGAACATATGAATTCTTTTGGAAGTTCTTTGGAATAACACTAAGAAACCAAAAAAGAATGTTAACTTAAGTTTAAGAAGCAATGAAAGAAGTTATAGCCACATAATGACTACCATTTTTTTATGTATCTTTGTCCATTTTCCAACTATAATTTTATTTTATTATACAGTTGATTTAGAAAAATTAATAAAAGGAAAAAAGTAAAAATTTGAGTACCATTTTTTACTCCCTAAACATGTATTATAAGAAAAAAACCGGTAAAACTTAGATTTTTATCTCTATCATTATCTGAGTTTCATTCAAATCGTGTGTAAGCGTTGGGGGATTTTTTTGTGATAGAAATTTTTTTTACCTTGAACCTCCACCCAGGAGAAAGCGCTACTTAATGCTACAATGCGGTGACTAGGTATGACTTCACTTATCTATCTCGTCAAAACACCTTTTGGAAAGTTTTAATAAAAAATTTAGTGTTATCCTCAAAAACTTTTTATTAAAAACCGAATTTCATAAGGGTTATTAAAGTCTTCCATTAGTCTTAAAAATAAAAGTTTCTTTGTGAATATCTTCACGGGTATCTGAATAATAACAATATCGTTGTTATATTTAATATGGTTTTACAAAACGGTATTTGTGTGTGTATCCAACCTTGCTTCCTTATATGCCTTTCGATTTTCTTCTTCTTTCAATATTGCAGCATATTATGATGATAAATGATATAAAATGTTGATGCTACAAACATTTGCTTTAAGGCCATATTTTTTTAGACATGATTCTCCTTCTTCTTGTTCTTCTTCTTTCATTTGTAACCCACTTTGTAACTCTCCTTATTGTTATTTAATTTTTGTTAATGTAATTTTTTTTAAAACATATTTTGTTTGTCTTGGATTTTTAGATAAAATAAAAAATTGACTTAATTAATCTTGTAAAACAAACTGCAATTTACCAAAAAGAAACCAAGAAAAATTTATTTAAACCAATTTAAATGCAATATTGTTTTTTTTATTTATTTTAAGGTTATTTATGAAATTATATGTTTATGTTTACATGTGAGAGATTAAGATTAATATTTAATTGAAAATTTGTTAAAATAATAATATGAGAAAATTTTTAAGATTTCAAGTAAAGAAAAACTGCTTGTTAAGATCTCCAACAAATAAAAATTGATGTATTTTAGGAAATCCTTGTATAAATGCCTTAGTTTTTATTAATTCAAATAATCAAGTATTTTCTTAGGAAAAATACGGTCCTTTTTTTCGTTTTGTTGATTTTTTTTTGCATTTCATCCACAGGATCTATATAAAAATAAGGTATTGGTTGTAAGTTTAAGGGTCGTTTACTGAAGCCTTTTAATTTTTTCAAACACCCTGTGTAAATATTAAAATTTCACTTTTTAAACCTTGACGGGCCAAGGTGTTTGAAAATTTGAAAAATATGCATTTAAAATTTTAAGAAATATTGATTTTTTTTAAACATTTTCAATAATATCAAATAACTTTTGTATTTTTTCAAAGAAAGTGGTTTAAAAATTTCAAACGTTGGCAAAAAGGCAGACATATGAGTACAGTGGCCAGCAAAACTTAAATTACAGCAACATGTTTTAGGGTTTCTTTTTATTATTTTTTTTTATTAAATAAAAATATTAAATCTGAGTTGGGTAGTGTAAATAGGGTCGAGTTTAATGCACGTAAGACCCAATGTTGTTTGTTGACCTGAAGACGGGCCGTGGGGTCACCAATGTCATCTGTAATCATGGGGTGTGTCGATATTGAGGAATTAGATGCTCTTGATGGTCTGGGCATGAGAATTCAATGTGATGTCCGGTTTCGAAAGAAGTGTTAAGGTTTTCTCAACCGGTGCAAAAACTATTTCACTTCATCTGATCTTCTCACTCTCTATACCACCTACACCCAGAAAAAAAATTTTTTCGAAAAATTTGTAAACTGTTTTCAATTCCACTTTACTATTTTTGTACTGATTTAAAAAAAATATTATTGTTTTGTAAATTTTCTTGCTATTTACATTTTACAAATTACAGAATTTTTACAGAATATTTACAAAATTTCGTTGCTAATTTCAGAAATCATTTTACAAATTCTTAAAAACCGATTTGCTAAAAATAGCAAAAAAATTTACTAATTAAAACTTATACATACAAACTTAAATTGCCTTAAAATGTTGCAAAGATTGACAAAAGGGACCGGAAGTCAAGGTACTTTTCAAAACTGACTCTTGTCCAAAAATAGGACATCCAATTAAAATAGGATTAAAAAGTATTCTTGGTTCTAAAAATTTACTAAAAATATTTTTTTAAAACAAAAATTAGCAAATTAAAACAAAATGATTAATTTGTTAGCGTTTTTATTACTTTTTAAGTCTTTGATTTTTTTTTAATATTGTCTAAAATAGGGTACGTGCCGAAAATTTGTGCATCACTGCGGCAGTTATGCCAATTTTTGTTGCTGATGCGTGATCATCTGTTGCAGATGCTTTGCTACTGTTCAACAACTGAACAGTTTGCTTTTTAGAACGTTTTGCAAAAGATATAATTATGTTCACCGCAATAACATTGACAACTTTTTGTTAACTTATAATAAAAATAGAATTAATAGAAAGATGAAACGACTTTTGATTATTAAAAAGCAATTAAAACGAAAAGGAAGACTAATTTTGCACTATTGCATCAGACACTTTAATGATGCCATAGTTGCAAAAATTTGCGCCAGCACTGTCAATTGTTTGCATAAAAAAACGTTTGACGTAAATCAGTGCTGCCAAGTGATGCTTTTTTGAACGTTTTACTTTTATTATGCTGCAGTGATGCGCAACTACTGCATTTACGAACGTACCCATACTTTTTGAAAAAAATTAATAAAATAAAAAATGTTGCTCTATAAAAAAAGTATAAATTTGTATACTAGGATTCGTAAGGCAATTTCAAAAGAAATTAGCAGCTTTAAAGTATAACAACTGTATCTAAAAATAAATGAGTTAATTTGTGCATTTTAATATTTTTTTATTAATTGAAATTTTGGTATATTTTACAATTCATTGATTTTAGTTCACTAATATTTATTATAAATTTGTGTTTATTCGATATAATTTATTTTAATTTTACCAATCTTTAGTAGCGGTTATTAACTTTTCTGCTATTTTCATTAAACTAATATTTAGCACGATTTATTGCTTATTTTAGCAGATCGATTTTAAATTGCAGTTTATAGCAGTAGCGCCTACTAATTTTTTATATTAATTTTATTGTACTATACGTCAGCAGACATATGCTGCTAAGGTAAGCAAAAAGTACTGTTGGCTTCAAATTAGCACAATTTCCCGTAATAACACCAAAAGTTTCAGTTGCCATTACAGATTTTTTTGGTGAGTGTATATACGTCCGAAAATGGAATACAACACCTATTTTGCACTGTTTTATAGATATTACCATGGAAGGTGTTCTACCGAGATAAGTGAACTCCCGGATTTTTGTTCGGAATACTCGCTTATCTAACAGCACATCCGTTTGTTGTAAATTGGGCAGTGGATCGCACAACGCATTGCAAGGAAAATTCGCAGAGGTCTTTCCTGTCACCTACAACTTAGTGAAATTTAAGTCAAATGCCCACAGAAACTATCCCCTCTTTTCTCTAACCTAACTTTTTTTCGCCAACGCAATGCGCAGTATTAGTATGTAGGGATATCCCCTGAGTGTTACTTCAAATAAAAAAAATAAAAAACAAAAACTAATGCCTCGTTTTTGACTAAAATCGAGATTTCGGTGGTAATCTCGTGTAAGATCTCAAATTTTCCCATACAAATGAAATTCCGCAAATTAACGATATTTATAAGAAATTTCATAAAAATCTCGCAAAGTGGCGACGCTGCTCAACAGCTGGCAAAAAAATAAATAACAAAAAAATATATATATTTTAAAATACCGAATAAAATGTGTTCCTAATCAAAAAAAAGTATTGCGTGTTTCTAATTTGTACTTCCGGCGGAGAAAAACTTTGCAAATTTCATCTCTTGCTCCCATAAATATATTGATAATTCTTGACTTTAGCTTGTAGTTCTAACTAAAAATAAATTTACTAACCTAATTAACATTAAATTAATAAAAGTTTGACGTCGCTAAAGCATAAAGTACTTTTTAGATATATTTATAATTTGAGGTAATTTTTTATGTTGTTTAAAAATTTTGTTTGTGTTTAATAAGCTCCATTAATTACATGTGTCAAATCAGCTATCAGCTGATATTGAAAGACATGTGTTTGGTTATTTTAAACTTTCAAAATCACAAGAAGCTTTATTACTTTTTCATAAAACAAATTCATCATGATATCTCTAGCTAATGTTGGATTTTTGCAGTTGTTTTTCACATGTTGATTTGAATTCTTTTAAAAAGTAATCTTATTTTCTGCATCTATGGTAAGCTGTTTTTTTACCATTTGGAAAATATTATTTTTCATAAAAAATAACAAATAAATATTGGTATATGGTTGTAAGTCAGTGTTATCAGTTATAGAGAATTTCTATAGAGAATTATTCAAATTTTGAGCCATAATTCTTAGGATTTGAAACACACTTTTTTGTGGGAAATACTTAGAATCCTAGATTTTTTCGAATAGAAAAATTTAAGTCATTATATCTCTTAAAAACAAATAGAAATACAATAACATGGGATTTTCAAAGTATTTAAAAAAATAATTTATTTTACATATATAAATAAATTTCAAAATTACTTTCTTTAAGCACCAAATTAAGCAAACATTATTATAATTTCAGCTTTTATTAATTTTCTCCCACTTTATTTTAAATTATTAAATCAATTTAACAAAAATCAATACAATAAAAATAGTCAATATTATCACGTCATAATAGTTATCAGAATTTTTTTTATCTATTTTTTAATACCTTAAACCATCAACATTTTTTATTTATTTTTTTTTGATTAACAACTAAATTGGAAATTTAAGTAGGTAGACGTTATTGCATTTTAAAAGCTTGTTATAAGTATAAAAGAAACAAAATTAGTATATTTTAAGTTCAAAAAAAAAACTGTATTTTATTCATAGAAAAATATTCAACAAGTTTGACTTGTAAATGTGATGTTTACGTTGATAGACAAAATGTAGCAAATAGAAACAGCTGTTTTCAGACTATTTGTAGACAAGAAACAGTTTTTCTCCAACGTTGTTGTTATTTAACTATATTCGTCGTATTTTATTATCGTTACTATCCTATTCTATGTATTTTAGGTTCATAGATTATTCCATAAACAGTGTAAGATTCCAATAACGAACAGATACGGCCGAACACTACTTTTATCATTATCAAGTTATTTAATTTTTTTAGACAAAAAAATTGGTATTTTTTTTTGCCAAATTTTTGCATTATTTACAATATAAAATAAAATTGGTTAGAGCTTAGTTTTTTTTTAGTTAAAATTTTGTTGTATTTATAAACTCTTCTAACTTAATTTGCAAATACAATTAATTTGTTTGTTAATACAACAAAATTTAATTTAAATATCAATATAAATTACTCTATTTTGTGATATGTTAAAAAAAGGAAAGTCGATGAAGAGTCTATTTCTACAGATAATTCTACTTTAAAATTATCCGCTAAAGGAAGATGTCTACTATTAGAAGATTTCACTGTAGACAAAATAAAATTATAGCATTTTTTTTTTATTTCACATAATGTTATTATGGGCGTAAGTGACAGATGGTTGGCAAGAAAAAAAATAAAAAATAAAATAAGTATAAAATATACAGTTTAAGATTTAAAAACAACTTGAAGTGTAGCATTTATTTACAGAAATCATCATAAAGCATGACTAAATTTTACACAGCTAAAAAGATTTAGTTAAAGCTAATATTATAATATTTTAAAGTAACACAAATGTTTTAGAATTTTTTTGCACAAAAGTATGGTAAAATTTAAGAAAATCTTGCTTTAGAATACAAGACCTAGAATCGAAAGAATTTTCTATAGAACTTTAAAATAAATGAAACAGTACAACAAAAAAAAAAATACGGGGTTCTGGTAGAGACAAAAAATACACGTGTGCCGTCGCAAAGTGGTTGTGCCAATTAACATATTATGATAACAAAATAGCCATGTTATTACCATAATATTGTCCCTACATTTATATTATTATTCAAAATTATCATATTATGCTCCTAAATAAACATGTTATATTGAATTTATCATAATATGATGCGCGTTATTCTCAAAATATTATCATATTATGGTCCCTCAACTGTATTATGATTCCTGGATTATCATTATATGATCCATAATCAAAGAAAATTTCTTAAAGAAAAAGTTCTTAGAAACCAAAGAAAAAAACTCTTTAAATTTAAGAATATTTCCTTTTAAAAAGTTTTTTCTAAAAAAAATTAATATTAAGGACTTTTTGAAGAAAAATTGTTGAGGAAAAAATCATAGATTCTAAGAATTTTTCATTCAAGAAAACTTTGATTCTGTGGACTTTTTTAAGAAAAATACTTAATTTTTTTTGTTAAATTCTAATGACTTTTTTAATAAAAAAACTCTTAGACATTTCAAAGATTTTTTTAGAAAGTTTTTAGACATTTTTCTTTAGAATCTAAGTATATTTCTACTAGAAAAAGTGATTAGAATATAAGTATTTTTTTTAAGATCTATAATTTTTTTTTCAAAGAAAGGCCTTAGAATCCAAGTTTGCTTGGAATATATGAACTTTTGTCTAAGAAACAGTTTGGAGAATCTGACAAACCTTTTCGTACAAAAAAAAAAAAAAAAAATCATGGGTTCTACAGAATTTTTGTTATAAAAAATATATTTATTAATATTTTGAGAAATTTTTACAAAAAATGAATTAAACATATCTTTTTTAAAAATTATAATTGTTTTTATTAAAAAGAATTAAAAAATATAAAATCTTTCAGTAGAATCTTTTTGACAATGAATTGATTAGTGTAAATAATATTTTATGTATAAGAGATTTTCGGAAAACCCCTTTAAAAAAATATTCTTAATGGGTCATTTGATGAAATGTTTTAATGACATGTGAAAGGTATTTTCTTCTATTTATTGACTGTTGCCAGCATTTTAACGTTGCATAATTATCATATTTTTTTCATTGTCAGAATTATTACCAGAATATGGTTAAAGCCAATCATGATATAAAATAGAAGGTCACAATCATTAAATAGTAAAACATTTACTAAATAATGATGGTAGCGATGGTTAGAAAACTAATAACTTGGTTGTGGCAACCATAGCCGATTGCAGCAAGCACAATATAGTAGCAGTGATCATATTGCAACCATGTTTTTTCTCTGCGTGCGGAATTTTATTTTAGGTGGAGTTAAAGTTTCCCCCTTTGGACTGTTCGTGCAGCATATCGGTATATGAAACTATGTGTTATTTACATTTTAGGTGTAGGGTATGATCAGGAACTTTATAGAAAATATTAACGCTAATATTTTTGTGGAACACATTAACCCTCTAACTCCTCCACATAGCCATCAAATTTTACTATATATGTCAGAACACATCAAAGCCCAAAACTTAACACAAATACCAAAAACCAGTCAAATTTAAGATTGGTCATTAGTTTTCTAGTCAGATTTTGGGAATCCTACATATTATGGCTCAGATCCCAAAATCTGACTAGAAATCTGATGAGCAATCTCGAATTTGACTGATTTTTGGTGTTAATGTTAATTGTAAATATCTCTTATTTAACTCACAACTTTAATGGAATAAGCTAATGAAATCTAATTGACTTAGTGAGTTAAGTTGAATTGTACTTACTAACTTTAGCTGTGTTTAATAATCTCCATTAGTTATATATGTATGGTATTAAAAGAATTTTGATGACAATACACGTAGTTCAACGTTTCTCCAATTTTTGTATCCCGTCCATAAAATAGGCATTTGTGTGATCAATAATTTCATCGTTGGAGCTAAATCTCTTTCCACCAAGCCATTTCTTTAGGTTTGAAAATAGTCACTGGTGGCTAAATCCGAAGAATAGGGCGAATGAGGAAGCAATTCTTAGCCCAATTCATGGAATTTTACCATTGAGACTACACACGTCACACGATTACGTTTATGGTCAATTGAGAGCAAATGCGCACTCATCTTGCAGACAGCTTTCTTAAATCCAACTGATTATATAAAATCACACTGCCATATGAAATGCCAATGGCATCAACAATCTCACGCACTTTTACTTTTCGATCGGCCAACACCATATCGTGGATTTTTTGACATTTTCGGGTGAATTAACCTCCATTGGCTGTCCAGAACGTTCAGCGTCATTTGTACTTGTGCGACCACAACGAAAGTCAGGAAACCACTTTTTTACCATTGAAATCGATAGTGCAGAGTCCCCATAGTATTTATCAAGCTATTCCTTGGTTTGATTGAAGTTTTTTTTTTCGCAAAAAATAATGTTTAATGAACACTCGAAATTTACATTTTTCCAGTTTTAAAAAAGTCCACGAGGTTGTATGTTTTTAACAGCTTATAAACGCAAAGTAAATAGCGGAACTTGCTCAAAATTTGACAGTAGTCTATTAAAAGGTGGTACTTGATGGGAGCAGTATTGCATTTCATATAACTACAAAGGAAGTTCGAAAAGTCACGGACTTATTGATCCGCGCTCGTAACATTTTCTGAGTATTTGAAAATTATTATTTTTTTTATTTAAAAAGATTTACATGAAACGAAGAGAATTTCATAATGTTTTTTTTATGGCGACCTTATGAAAACTTCTTCAATTTTCGTCCAATGTAACAATTATAAAAATGTTTATGACGCATTTCGTAAAAAACACGAATAATAATGAGCATAAAACTGTCTTTGGAGCCGTCATTCTTTATAAAAAGTATAAAATTTAAACTTCATTAATATGATCATAAATTTTATAAAATATTTTTTTTGTGGGTTTTATAAAATGTTTCAAAAATACACAGAGGAAACAGATTTGTTGTGACAATAGACATTCTTGCCAACCGAGTGGTTTGGTTGTTGCGATCAATATTCGGTTAACACAACAGAATTTCGGTTGAAACTACATATTTAAATGGGTTGCAACAACCAAATAATTCGTTTACTACAACCGAAATATTCAATTGGCAAGGAATTCGATGATCATGTTTTCTCTGTTTGTGAAATGTTATATTAATCGAAAATCTATAAATCATTTTTTTTTTTTGTGTACACTAAATATAATTTGGGCTAAATTTCAGGAACGGTCCATATTCCCGTAAAAGTCTTGATCCTTCTTTTATGAACAGGAAGGCAAATATGGAACAAAATTGCCGAACAAGTCAATGTAAGCAAATGCGGGAAAAAAATATGATACGGTTATCTTTCAATTTGGAGGCATGAATTATGGTATCATAACATATAATATTCGCAATTTAAATTTTCTTTTGGCTATTTAAGCCCAATTCAGTTAGGAATTTTCTATGGGATAGGAAGTTTCTATATAAGTTTGCAACTAATTTCACCCGCGAACTGTACTTTCATTAAAGTTTATTTAAGCAAATATAGGGATGGTTGATTCATATTGGGATTAGGTCCAAATATGGTCCGATTTTATGGTTCACAAACCAAACTCCAACGAGATATATATGCGTATAAATGCCATTTAAGCCCAATATAATAAAGTTTTTACTATGGGAGGTAGATCTGAAAATGTAACGTTTAATCGAATCAGCAAGCGATCTGAGTCTCAAACCGATATATAACATATCAGTCTGAGAATTTTCTATTGCGTTTAGTTTTAATCCGCTACAAATTATTCAAAAGTCTGCTCTTGAGAGGATATTAAGTACACAAAAATAGTTTGTAGTTTAAATTAACTGAAAATATAATTTAAAATACAATGAAAGCTCCCGCAGGCCGTCACGCTGATTTTGTCCGGTTGCGAGAGGTGTCCGTCTACAGGATAGTTTTTGTCTTATTAAGTTCCAAGAAGGCAACAAGAAATTTGTCCGTGTATGTAAGCTGTCCGACTGCGGGAGCTGTCCGTTAGTAGAGATTTCAGTGTAAATGGAAAAACACTTAAAAATCGGTATAATAACTTGTCATTTAAATGAAAATAACTTTTTACTTATATTTAAATGTAATAAATTTACTTAAAATATCCTTAAAAAAATAATAGTTTTTCAGTTATTTTAACAGTTAAAAACAAATGATATTTCCCATATTTATTTCTATTAACTATCAACAAATTACTAAAAAATCCGTAAAAATAAAAGATATTTCCTTTATTTGGCTCTTTTCAATGTCATAACAACAATTAACTACAAAGCCTGTAAAAATAAAGGAATTTTCATTTATTTTGCTTATTTTAACCAACATTCCATTAAGTATAAAAAAATATAAATATTTTTCTTCAACAAAACATTTTAAATGAAAATATTAAATGTAGCAGAAATTCGGTATTTATCTGAAATTTATTTTTTAAATAACTGTCGAAAAGACTTGAAAATTATATTTGCTAGTATTTTAACTACTTTTAATAATTTAAAAACAAACGTACGGATAACTTTTTTAAAAGTGTCTTTAAATTTGTATACCTATTATTTTCTAAGTGTTTTACAAGTACCGTATTATTTGTTGCGCTACGTAAAACGGTAACTAATATGACGATAACATGACAATTAGTTATTAGGTCATGTTTTTGGAGGTGGTATTTTTATGGTTTGTTGATGAATCAAGAAAACACAAAAAAAAAAAACACCTAATAAGAAGTGAAACAAATTTTAAAAGACACTAAGCGCTAACAGATGAAATAATTATAATAATAAAAAAACTTTTAAAACAAATTAAATATAATCAAATTTTGAATTCAAAAAAAGAAATGAAATTTCAATAAAATTATTAAGTTTTTTTGAAAATCGATCAATCAGAGCAAGGAAGCCAAAATCAAAATGTTCTGTTTGGTTGATTTAAATTTATCAATGTTAATGAAAGTGTGTACTCCACTTAACAAAATCTTCCAAATATAAAATACTATTAAACCTTTCGCCAAAAAAGAGAAAAAAAAAACAAAAAATCAACAAAATAATTTTGAAATTCTATTAATGGGCAACTAACTACTTAATCTCTTTGAAAGCTTTCACCAAAACAAGAAAATAATCCCTTTCTTAAATCCAATTACAATTATATGGTTTGGTGTGCTGGTTAAGTGACTGTGTGTGATATAAAATAAAACAAAAAAAAAAACACATAAAATGTAAAACAAAACGAATTACAAATCTCACATGATTTTCAATACTAAAGCGATACTAATTGACCAAATTAAATATTGTAACCGCTAATGTAATCAGCTTATTAAGAGGTAAAAGAGAGATAACAAACTAAGTGGTAAAATCCAAAATATTAACACAAACAAACTCAAATGCTTAATATGACAGGCAAAAAATTAAAATGACACACTAATGTCAGTTTGACAGATCATAATCTTTTTCATGCCATAAGTGAAGTACTACATCAATGTAAACATTATTTGTTCAAACAATTCTTATGACCTCTTATAATTATCATTTCAGTATTTAATTTTCATATATATTTTATTTTTAATTCTATAATTTGACAACTTCAAATTATAATCAATATTTTGAGTAATTTTGTAGAAATGATACAAGAAGAGGAAATAAAAATACATTTAAACATATTTCAGTATATATGTACAATACTATTTAATGTATTTGTTCATGAGTGTATTCTGTGTTTACAATTTCAATAATTCTTTTTATAGGTCAATCAATTGTTGACAATTGTTATTTGATAACTTTTTTCTAGACACATAAATTTTATTTATTTTTTGTATAACTCAAAAGTTCAATGAAACTTCTGAATAATGTTCAATTTTCTTTCAAATAATTTTATATGAATTAATCGCTCTTTTGTTCAATTAACCTTAAATTACACTGCGAAACAAGAAATTTTAATACTTACATCGCATACAAGGGTCGTATGAAATGTTTCTAGCCTGACGGTATAAACAGCAAAAAGTTCAGTGTATTAAAAACTTTCACCTGTCGTATGAACACATGTTAAATTTCATTTCGATCTGGCAACTCATTCGTATAGTAACAGCTGTTAAAAAAGAAATGCTTCAGTTATTTTTTTTATAGTGGAAAAATTAGAAATTCGTGGTGTCATTAAATATTTACATAAGAAAAGTATATTGGGCCAAGAAATGTCATGAAATGAAATGTCGAACCTGCTAGTGAAGAGTTGATGGGATGATTTAATTTACACTTTGGTGCTGACATATGGGGATTTATGTTTCTACGGGTAAATGGAAATTGATGAATCAAATTTCCGTAACAATATGTAGATTATATATAATCCCTTTATATTATCCAAAATATATTACAAAATTCGTTTCCCTTTTTGTTTCTTTTCACACCTTTCTCTGAAGACATTCTATAGTATACAAATTAATTAGCTGCTAAATTCTATGGCAAAAATCATTTATCCAAAAAAAAAGCATGACATCAAAAAAATAACCCATAAACCTTCACATCCATATGCTTGATTAACAAAAATCGACAACAATTGAAATCAAAATAATTTCTAAAATTCACAATATAAATTGGTTTAACCTTAAAGGCAAATAAATAAGGAAGAAACAAAAAACCGGCGAAATGACGTTTAAACACTATAGAGAAGAAGTTATATTTAAAGTATACTACAAAACCATTAAATTAGGTCAAATAAGTTAAAAGTAGACAAGTCAGACACAGCTTCTATACATTTTGTTTGTAGTCAATGTTTTTTTTTTTTTTTGAGTACTATGTAACATAAAAAAATTTTTTTTTTTTTTGTTTTTTGATTATGTTTTCGACATCATATTTTACATATATTTCATGGTATTTAACATCAGAATAAATGGGTATGACAGGGAAAAATAATAGAAGATATATCGTAAATAACTCTTTAAAATCAATTACTCATGCTTACTAGCGTTCAATCTTCCACAAGATCAAAACATACACCAAACTACTGTTTTCAAAATAATAATAATAAATGTTGTGAGTAAATGAGTGTATGACTGACATTTTATTACACTCACCAAAAAAAAGTCTGTAATGGCAACTGAAAATTTTTCTGTTATTACGGGAAATTCTGCTAATTTGAGCCCAGCGGTATTTTTTGCTAATCTTAGCAACATGTGTCTGCTGACGTGTAGTACAATGAAATTAGTAGAAAAACTAGTAGCCCGTACTAAATTTTAGTAGACTTTTTGTAAAGTGGAATTTAAAATCTATTTGCTAAAATCAGCAAAAAAAATTACTAAATATTATTAATATTAGTAAAAAGCTTTGAATTTATTTTTCTTATCGAGCATCAAAAATTTTGATTATATTTTTTAAAAAACGAATTAATAATTTTGTTTTAATTTGGTAATTTCTGTTTTGGAAAATATTTTGGTCAATTTTTTTTTTACTTTTAAGGTTACATTTTAATTGTTTTTAGGGCGGATTTTTAGAACTAAAAAACCTTTTTAGTGCTATTTTAAGTGGATGTCCTCTTTTTAGACATGTGTCGGTATCTTTACTTCCGATCCATTTTTTAATATATGTAACATTTTAAGGAAATTTAAGTTTGTAGGTGTAAGTTTTAATTAGAAATAACATTTCCTTCAATATCCACTTTTTTAAAATTAGTAATATTTTTTGCTAATTTTAGCAAATCGGTTTTCAAAAATTTGTAAAATGATTATTGAAATTACCAACAAAAATTTGTAAAAAAAGATTTGCTAAATAATAATTTTTTACTAAAAATCAGTACAAAAATAGTAGAGTGCGATTGAAAACCGTTTACAAATTGTTCTACTAACTTTTTTTTCTGAGTGTACAGGGGAAGTATGTCAAACAAAAATATTGGGTATTTTTTGTTAATTTATAATAAGTTTACAACCTCTGTATATTTACAAACTCAAAGCAAATTATCTAGTTTTAACCGGACTTACGTGTTTCGATCCGACATAACTCGATGTTTTAGAAAAGCTACAGCATCCAGAAAAAGGCAGAGCTTAAATTTAAAAAGTATTATTTTTATTCTTAAGGAGGCTGAGGATGACTTAGTCGCTTAGGTCGAAAGTGTGCACTCTCTGTAGCGCTGATCCTCACAATTTTTTTCCATTTAATAAAAAAAAAATAGTGTTTACTATGATCGTTCTGCGGAAAACATTGCTGTTGTTCGCGATAGTGTGTCATGAGGTCGGCCAAGCATTTACCGTGAATGGTGTTCGTTATCGCGAGATAATAACGAACTTATTGTGGCCAGGAATTGAGGATATGACCCTGGATGATATGTGGTTTCATCAGGACGGTGCCACTTGCCACACAGCTAACGAAACAATGGCTCTTGCGCGACAAATTCAATGGCCGTGTTATCTCACGTGGTGGCGATGTCCTCGATATGATCCTCGTTTTTCATTGGATCTAAAACCCTTCTTATGATCTAGAGAAAAATTAGATCTTTTGATGTTCCCAAATAAATTTTGAATTCTTAATTTAAATTTTAACGGGACATCAGCAATCGGGCCTTAGCCTCATTTTCACAATCTCCCCTTAGCTTCTACCTAAGAATTGAACTGACACTTAACTGTTGGTTAAATTATAACGGAAAATTCAGTAATCGAGCCATATTTATTAAATTACTTTATTCGAAATTCTTGGAATTTTGATTAGAATAAATTTTTTACATTTTGTATTTTAAGAATTTAAAATCTGGTAAATTGAAACAAATCACTTAAACTTAAGCCATAGTTATAAATGTAAAATGTATATAAAAATATATATGATTAATGTTAAACTTTAGTTGTTTTTAAAATAAGTTACCCTTCATAGATTTGAAATGTGGTAAATTTTATTTAAAATCACACTTTTTGTAGTTGTGAAAAAGAACTACCTTAGAAGAGGAAAATCAGAACTAAACGATACTTTAGAATCTTTAAGAATCACTTCCATTTATTTTTGCTGCATATAATTTGTTCTGCCATTTTTCGGATGAATTAGATATTTCGTAATCCTCATATATATTGCTTGAACTAATTCGATCTACCATTTTTTAGATCAAAAAAGCAGATTCCATTTGATTAAATATATAATTTTTACTGGGGTATTAAATCTTAGTAACACACGGTATATTTAAATTGATAAAATCTCTTAAAGCCAAGTTTTTACCTAGGAATACTTTCCCTTACAGTTTCAACGATCTATTTCTGTTGTCGATGGATCACTTCACTTTTATTAAATTTCGTTGATCGTACGCTCAAAATTTGTTGTTGTTTAAAAACATATTTTTTTTTTTGCCAATTTTAGTGCATTTAATTCATAAAATTTAAGTGTTATTATGCCATTGACTTTGTGGTGTTCCTATTGCCAAAAAGTAAAATTCTAGTGTACGTTTCTGTTTCCAAAACATTACTCTGCCAAGTTAAAGGGCAATTTTTATGCTTGTAATATTTTTATGGCCAATTTTTTCTTGTATTGTTTTTTTTTTATTTAAACAATAAACCATTTATATTGAAAATTAATTATTTATTAGTGGGGTATTACTAATTCGTTGAAATTAATGTTTATGTTTTATATTCTTCTTATTTATACCTACATTATGTTACTTTTATAGCTTTATCATCATTTATCTTTTATTTTTAATGGACTCTTTAACAAAATTTTTAAATAGATTTATAAGAAATTAGGATATATTAATATGCTGAAGCAAAAGATTCATTTGAAAAATTTTTACAGGAAATTTGCATAACTGAAAAGATAAAAAATGCAATTGTGTAAGACCAACTATAAGAGACTATATTTCATGGACTATTAGAGGAAAAGATTTAAAAATTGTATCTTTGGCTGGACTAAATTCAACATAAAATACCAAGTTTGAAAAAATTTGAAAATGGCAGTGAAATTTGACATTCAACAACTGGCATTTTGCACCTCAGAAAAATGATGAAAGATTTAGGGTTTTTAAGGTCTTAGGAATCGATTTAAGTAAAATTTTGTCATATTTCTAATTTCTCCAAAAATTGGTATAAAAAATAGAACATTTTTTCAAAGTAAAAATAAATAAAAACTAAAAAAAAAGATACATTTTCATACATATCCCAGTAAAAAAAGACTTTGCCAAATAATAGGTTTTAGAACGAGCAGTAACTGGTTGAAGTTTGCCTGCTAAGCTCATTATTTTAACATAGTGGAGGTAGCTAGTTAACTATAACATTACGAGTAGGGGGTAAAATAACTAGTTAATGGTAAGGTTAAAATAACTAGTTATAGGTAACGAAAAAATAACTAGTTGCAATTCATATAATTAAAACTGGTGGCTTGAAGGTATTTAATAACTGGCTGCTTATAAAGGGCATAATAATAGGATACATAAGGGGTGCAAATAACGCATTATAAATAGTTACTGAAAGAGTGGCTACATATAATGAGTTTATAAGTCATTACAGAACTGATAACTAGGAAGGAGCTGTATAACTTCACCGTTTCCAATTTTATTTCAGATATTAAGAATTGTATTTCAGAAATTTATATAATAATAACTGAAATTAAATTAATATATGTGAAATTAAATTGATAGCATCTGAAATGAAATTAATTACTTCTGAAATTAACTGATGAATCTGAAATTAAATTGCAAATTTCTTTAATTCTTATTTTCTAAAAATAAATTGATAATTTCTGCAAGAATTGATAAATTCTGATATTAAATTGGAAATGGTGTATAACAATTAATATATATATATTTTTTTTATAAAATTTATTTATAATGATAAAAAAACTTATATGCAACATATGTACTTATATGTACACAAAAAAAAAAACAGATTAATTCATTTAAAACTCCAATTCCAAATGGTATTGGACAAATCCCATTTTAAATTGAAAAAACCTACAAGTACAATAGAGATTTTCCTTGTAATTTTCTGATTTTATTTGTTTTTTTTTTGTATTTTTTCAATTTAAAATAGAAAATACAATTTTTTCAATATTATTTGGGAAACTCGCAAATTTAATTTAATTATAATTAACAAGATATTTCAATTAAATCATTAAAAACAGAAATATTTAAAATCAAACAACTATTTTTTATTATGCTTCAAATTTTTTTCTATTAATTTTTTATTTGCTTTTAATTTGAATTGATTTTTTTTAACAATGTGAGATTATTAGTAACTCATTATTTTCACATTAAAAGTAAAGTAGTATGCAAGGAGCAGACATGAAATATCAATGGCTGTCTAACACATTATTAGTAACTCATAATTTTCACTTTAGAAGTAATGCAGTGGGCAGGGGTAGGTCATTATTGGTAAGCAAAAAGCAATGAGCTGCTGTTAATACATATAATATATAATAAGTATTAAAAAGATCAACTTCAATTCAAAAAATTCCAATCCCATTAGGGACTTTTGCAAGAAGTTTGTTGCACAGATTAAACAAAATTAGACACCATTTAGCAAGTTAAGTATAGAGAAGGTTCCAATGTTCCGTTAGGGGTCCTTATTATTGTTTTATGTATAAAGCAGAAAATATAGAAATAAATCTGAATGAAATTAACGGAAAAGTTAATTTAGGCAAGTTCGGGGAAATAGGGTTTAATATATGGGGACTAGGTCCAAATATATATACAAAGAATTATATTTTCGGCCATAAAATTATCAACCTTTCCCATAGTGAAGTGACATTAATTCGGAGACTTTAGTTGACAATCAATTTTTATTGTTAGCAATAATTTAAAAAATTATTTGCAATACAAATGAGAAAAATCTCTTAAAAAAAAAATTTAGTTTCCAGATTGCAATTTTATAATACTACAATACATATTTCAAATAGAGCTTAATTTATGCGTATTTCCAAAAAAAAAAAATGAATTTTGTTTACCCTTAAGGTTATTAAGTGAATTGTTGTAACTTATTCCCTTGAAAATAATGTAAATTGTTATAAATTAAGATGAAAACTTGATTAATGGAGAGCAAAATTATAAAGGCAAAAATGTCTTAACATATCAAAACAAGTTTAACTGTTTTAAATTTGTGTTTAATATAATTATTTATTAGCTAAATATATATTTATATTTATATGTATATGCATGATAATTACATATAATATCCAGCATTCATTTTTATAAAAATATGTATAAAAATCATAAATAACTTAATACGCCAAAGGTCAAGAAACATAAACATTAATAATGTTAAATTTTTTTTTTTCTACTTAAATATTTTCAGTATTATCAACCCGCATGAAACAATTGGCGTATTCATTAAAAGATTTTAATTTTGAATGCATTGGCACAGCCCAAACCGATGATGAACTGGTCATTTGTGAGAGTTTAAAACATTTTGGTGATATTATTAGTATGATAGAAGATGAAAGAGAGAAAATGGTAAGTAAGTTGAAGCTGTTGTTGAGCGGAATAGCTTCTATGGAATTGCAAGGGATTTATATTTAATTCCCCCCACTTTTTTTTTGTAATTACAGTTAACCCTTGCCGATGAACATATCATTGAACCCTTAGAGGATTTTCGTAAAAAACAAATTGGTGGCGTTAAAGAAAATAAGAAAAAATTTGATAAGAAAACAGAAAAATTTTGTCAATCACAAGAAAGATTTCTTAATATGTCTACCAAAAAACCAGAAAATACAATACAAGAGGTAAGTGGAATAAATATCATTAAATTGAATTTCAGGATATTTGAAATTCTCATAATCTGCATTTTTTAGTTTAAAAATGTATTCTTTACAAATTAAGGGTAGTTGACAGTTACAATATCACCAGAGATGCGAAGGAATTAATTCCCTAATTTATTGTAAGTATGGAAATGAATTCTTTCACTAAATGAAAATAATTTATTTTTTCTTGAAGGAATACATTTTTATACCCTAGACCATTACACAGAGAAAACAGATTCATTGTGAGAACCGATTGCCTTGCCAACCGAATGGTTTGGTTGGAGCTACCGGCATATTTGTTTGTGGTGACCGAAATTTGGTTGAAACAATATAGTTCAATTGGATCAGGAATAGATTTGTTTGCAACAGCGGAATAATTGGGTTGCTGCAACCAAACTATTCAGTTGGCAAGAAATTCAATTGTCACAATGCATCTGTTTTCTCTGTGTGACCCTGCGGAAAAGGTCCTATCCCAGGACACGTCACGTGACCGGTTGCTTGTGATAGGGACCGGTCACTTTGGGCTTGTTTTAGTAGGGGGTCAATTGCCCTCTGGGACATGTCACAGGACTGGTCTAAAAGAACTTGTCATGACTTTTAAACCGGTCAGGTGGTAGGAATCGGTCCTATTTTCACCTAACTCGTGATATGTATTTTTGAAGCCTATCACGGGACAGGTCCCAATTCCCAACTGACACCTTTTTTCCCGCAGGGGAGTTTGAGCTGATGTTTGTTACAATACTAACAAAAATATCGGCCTGAGCCCCTGTAGTTCCTTGTAGTATACCAATTGACGCAGAAGCACTTCCTAAAGTACAGTTTACAAATAGAAAATATTTGGATGACATTTGGTACATAAGCTTTAATTGGCGCACAGTATTCAATTTACTTATATTCAGAAATATCTGTCATTTAGACGCACAAAACCGTATATAAAGGATTGCAATTTTGTTTGTGAATGTTATAAAGAACCATAAATCATGCCTCTTGAATTCAAGAAAAATCATTCCATGTTTGAATCTAGTCCCCATTTAAAACCTACCTTTCTGATATTGACCTCTTATCAAATATAAAGATACGAGTATTTGGATGAAATTTTTGGTTTCTACTGGTCGAAACCTATTGAATTTGGTCAGAATCTGTGTATATTCAGACCTAACTCCCATAGAAAGGTCCTTTTTGAATTGGGATTTAATGGTTTATAGAGCATACATGGGACTAGTTAAATGTATAGGACAATTAATTGAAGTAATTCAATACCAATTAAATGTTTTGGCATTCCCAAGGTTTTGGTTAATTGCTATGCTTTTGAGAGAAGATGTTTCATTACCAATGGTAATTATTTAAAATTTAATTACGATTATTAATGCCTCAATGGAAAAAAAATCATTAGTATTATTTAATGTCATTTATTTTTTTGCTTGAATGTTCGTGTCATTAATTCACTAAGATAACATTACTATTACTATCTGCCCTAAAATAAAATATATGCCCCACTTTTTAAGTAATAAAAAAATCTGCAGTCGTTCTTAAGGCAGAAAATTAATTGAAATTAAAAAAACCGTATGACAAACCGTTTTTACAAAAAAACAAAATGCATACTATGATTGTTCACAAATAAAATGCTTTTTGTAAAAAAAAAAATAATTTTTTATTCAATTGTAACTTTTCTTTAAGGTATTGATTTGATTTCATTACAATATCAATTAAAAACTGCAATTGTCATTAAATGGTAATTATTTACAGTTTGCATTGGTTTTAAATAATGCCAATTAATTGGTTTTAATTGATGCCCAAGTATGTTATAGAGACACAAAATTTTTGAAATTTTTGAAAAGTCATGCCTCCAAAATTAAAGAACATTGGACCTAGTCCCAAATAAATTTACCTTCCTAAAAAAATGATCAGGACCCTT
Organism: Eustalomyia histrio; assembly: GCA_949748255.1. Taxonomy (NCBI): domain Eukaryota; kingdom Metazoa; phylum Arthropoda; class Insecta; order Diptera; family Anthomyiidae; genus Eustalomyia; species Eustalomyia histrio. The sequence goes on along the minus strand of OX456525.1, from coordinate 59,657,549 downwards.
TTAAGAATTCGTACCATTTCCCGAAATTTGAGTCGAATTATACTTGGACGACATGCCTGACTAACATTTTTACTGATTTTAAACAAAAATATTTTTTAAAATTCAAATATTCAAGAAACTATAAGCACATCTTTAAGGTCTTTGCTAGCAGGTTATAAAAATTAATCGAATGTAAAAATATAATGAAAATACACAAATGACGATTATTTTTTTATGCACGAGGTGCCCCACTTTCGGGGCTCATGTGGCCATCTACAAATATTCTAAATTTAATTATACGTAGTCCACTCAGTGGATAAGAATAGGCTTATTTTATTTATATTTTTTGAATTACTGACTTTTAGCCCAAGAAGTTTCAGTAGGACTTTTTTTTCCATTTTTACTCCACCCGTAAACAATTTCATAAATCCCATCTTAATAGAAGTCTAACATATATGGGACTAAGCAATGAAGGGGACTAATTAAATGATGATTTTCATTACCATTGCATTCATATCAATTCTAATTAATTTAAATTATTTTTATTACCATTTTTTTAATTATAATGTTTTAATGATTTAATTTCATTTACTAATGACAATCGTTTTCAATCTTTTACCATTTAATAATGCACCAATTAAAAAAATTATTAGCATTGACAAATAAGTTTTCGAAAAACATAAAAATGGTGAAAAATCTTTAAAAACAAAAAAGATCTATGTTCAAATCTACAAATATCACTGCAGTCCAGGCTCCCTCCTTTCTATTTGGCTTCCTGTATTTAGTGTTGCATATCGTTCCCTTTGTTAGTGTTTTATTTCCAATTATTTTCTGTTGCATTACGTTCCACTTGCGTGGTGTTTCAATTCCACTTCTTCCCCGTTCGATTCGATTTTGTTCCCTTGTCTTATATTTCTATTCTATTCCATTGTACTTTGTTCGCCTTTTCTAATGTTTAATTCCATTCATTCCCTGTTCAGTTCTATTTGTATAGTGTTTTATTTTCACTTGTTCCCCGTTCCATTCCATTTCGTTTCGTTTAACAGTGTTGCAATTCCACTCGATCCTTAAATGTCAGGTTTATAACCAAAACCAGGCTTTTAGAGACGGCCCCTATTTTACCACACTCCTGGGAACACATATTTAAATTATCTGGTTACTAGCTAAAGCGCTATGTGAAGGCCGTTAAGGGAGCGACTTTTTTCCGTTTTAACCACGTTCCTACAAAAAATCCAAATTTCCGAGGAAACACATAAATATTTTAAATTTCATGTTTGTAGCCAAAGTGGTTTGGAACGCCGTTTTTACCACGTTGCTGGCGAAAATTCCAAATAAAACATTTTTAATAAGTGAGCCCATCTTCTATGGAATACAATTTTAATTTTGCAGGTTTCTAGCCAAAGCGTTTGAGGCAGGCCGTTAGGGAGGAGAATTTTACCATTTTGAACCCCCATTTTCAATGTGTCTGGCAAAAATTCCAAAATGTACCCTATCACTGAATAAAGGCCCGATTGCAATTGGCTTTAATGACTTAAGCTTTGTTTTGGTATAAGAGAAAATTTAAAAAAATACAAATTTTTAATTTTAAAAATTTTGAATTTGCGTTTCAATGAAAGTTCCCCTTTGGAACTTTTATTTTTACGAAGTTCCTGAAAAAAAATTTTAAAGGGTACCTTATCAATGATCAGCCACCGAGGGGAATTCCTTACGAGATTTACGTTTTAAATTAAATGAATTCAAGAGAAATTCATTCAGCAGGGAATAAATTTCAAAATTGGAATAAAGCCATTGGTTAATAATTTTTTTTGGTCAGGGAATTCTTTCTTCAGTCATGGAATTTTTATGCTAAATTTTAATTTTTTTAACTCATTCATTGGAACTGATTCCTGTTTTTTTCATAATAATGACATAATTCCCTGAATAAATAAATTTGATTAAATTTGTAGGGGATTCATTCAAAAAAGAAAGAATTCTTAAAAAGTTTAAAAGTTTTTAAATTTAGAATTATTTAAAAAAGTTGAAAAGTATTTTAATACGTCAAAAAACATTAAAAGTACTGTCAAATTATCCACAAAAAAAAAAAACGTATGTGATAAAATGAGTTAATAACAAAAATTTGTGGAAACTGCCACAAAATTTATCTGGACATATCACCGAACTGCTTATTTCAGGAGAGATCAGTGGCATTTCCTCGATTAGTTCTTAGACATGTCACCGAATTATATTTCCTTTGTAAGATTAGTGACCTGACCTAAGTTAGTTCTGGGACATGACAACGCCATGAAAATATAAGAGGTTTCTTTCATAACAAGGTAACGGTGCTCTGGCAGCACGTCTAAATTTCTCGCAGGGATTTAGTCATTGTAGATTTTTTTAAATTTGTTATATTTGCTTATCTTTTTTTACTGTTGCTTCAAAGAGTTTATTCCTTTAATTTCTGAACTGTAAATACATATTTTTTGATTAAACAAAAATTGCAGATGTTGTACATAAAAACTTTATAAATTCAATAACAGTTAAGTTCATCTGGCAACAGCATCTTTTAAGTGTTTCCCTTTTGTTGCCTGCCAATATTTATACTAAAATTTTTTTGTTTGTAAAAGAATTTGTATTTGACTCTATAAAACCAACCCCACCCCAACCCCTATCAGTTTAATTTTGTTGTGCATTTTCTTTCTCACATTTTTCTCTGTTGAGTTCCTTGACCTAAGTTAACATTTAAAAATTTCATTCCAGTCTATATACTATAAACAATTTTACATATAGAAAAAAAAAATACAAAACTAAAACTAGTTTGAAGTAAACCGCCCTATAGTCTAATAAAACTAGCAAAAGCTTTTAAACCCTACATCGTCATGCAAACATATGAATGGAATGGCATGCCTCCACAAAGGATATTCCCTCTAACATCATACACCCACAATTATGCGAAATAAACAATAGTTTTGTATAGAATTTGTAGTTGGTAAATGGAGTAGGAGTATTTGTAAATGGTTTAAATAAAACTTTTTCATTTGAATTCAGTATTTTACTGCCACAAATATAACTATTTGCTATAACTACATATAAAGCAATAAAGCTTTTTGCACGTCAACCACCACCCACTATCATTAAAGCCTTAAAGCTTTTGTCTGACTTTTTGCACAACTTCCCTATTCCTATTCCTTTTAAAACTATTATTTACGATAGATAGTATTGTATGCAGTTATAGTGTTTGCTTCCTCTTTCCGTTCCATTTTCGAAATAAAAAACTCATGACATCCTTTAACATGTGATAATAGTTTGATGCGAATGGGAAAAAATGTAATAGTTGTATGGATTATATTAGATTCTGCAAATATTTATTTAAAACATAGATTACAGACATGTCTGTTGGTAACATTGTAACTATAAACTCTGTTTTAGTCTTAAGATACCTTTTATGTTGTTCATGCATCTATGCTGTTCTCATCTTAAGAACTTAAAGATGGGGGGCATATAGTGCACTTGTAGCATTTTGTGTGTGTGTGTGAGTGTTCATGTCGGTGAATAAATGAAAACTTATTAAAGATTATAATAGATTCTTAAGAATTCTTGTATTCTGCCGTTGTGTTATCCTTAGAAGGAAACTAATTTCATGGCTATCATTTTCTTTTAAAAGTTATACAAAGTATATAAATTAGTATTTTATTTGCTTACCTGGCTATCAGCACATTTTTTTTTTTGTTTAGGTGGTCCTTAGTATGATAAACTTGGTGTGACAAATTTAAAAATACTTTAAATATCTTTAAAGATATTTTTTATGACAACTGAGAAAATATTTTTCTTTAGAAAATTGATTAGAAATTTTAGACATTTTTCTTAAGAATTTAGAATTTTTTTCTATAGAAATTTATTTAAATTCTTTATAAAAAAATTTCTCGGGTTAAATAAGACTATGTCAAGGAACACTCAAGGTTAAAATTAGTTGCGCACAGGAAAACGACAGCCCCCTAATAAACTAATGTTTATTCGCAAAAAAATCCCCCATGAAGTACCACCTGTTAATAGACTACTGTCAAATTTTGAGCAAGTTCCGTCATTTACTTTGCGTTTAACAGCTTTGAACAGCCTCGTGGATTTTTTTAAAAATGGAAAAAAGTGAATTTAGAGTTGTCAATAAACATTATGTTTTGCGAGAAAAAAACGTCAATCAAACCAAGGAAAAGCTTTATAAATACTACGGGGACTTTGCACTATCGATTTCAATGGTTAAAATGTGTTTTAGTGACTTGTTGTGGTCGCACAAGTGCAAATGACGCTGAACGTTCTGGACGGCCAATTGAAGTCAATACACCTGGAAATGTCGAAAAATCCACGATATGGAGTTGGCCGATCGAAAAGTAAAAATGCGTTGATGCCGGGCATTTTATATGGCAGTGTGGTTTGGACTTTAAATGATCAGTTGGATTTAAGAAAGCTGTCTGCAAGATGGGTGCCGGGTTTGCTCTCAATCGACCACAAACGCAATCGTGTGATAACTTAGTTTCCATGGTAAAATTCCAAGAATTGGGCTACGGATTGATACCTCATCCGCCATATTCTCCGGATTTAGCCCCCAGTGACTATTTCCTATTTCCAAAGAAATGGCTCGGTGGAAAGAGATTTAGCTCCAACGATGATCAAACAAATGCCTATTTTATGGACCTCAAAAAATCCTGTTTTTTGGAATGGATACAAAAATTGGAGAAACGTTGGACTAAGTGTATTAAGCTAAAAGGAGATTATGTTGAAAAATAATTTTTTTGGCCAAAAAAAACTGTGTTTCATTCAAAAAGTCACGGAATTATTGATCCGCCCTCTTAGTTTGCACCAACAACCGAGGCGTTTTTAAATTTAAGAAAAATATGCCGTAACTTCAATATACGTTACAACTCGTTTCGTGCAGAGAAAAAACATGGTTGGGGCAAACATATTCGAAGAGCATCTATATTTTTGGGATTATGATTTATAATTTATAATATAGTTATCATATTATGATAATAAAATAGTCATAATTTTATCAGTTATATATCTTTCCGTATTTTCCATAGTCACAATGTTTATTACCACAGTATGGTTATAGCCAATCATGCTAATAATTAGAAAGCGATAATCATGAATTAATAAAATATTTAGTATAATAATGATGGTAGCGACCATATTGATGTTTGAAACAAATTTATAAACCAATAACTTGATTGTGTCAGCCATACCCAAATGCAACAAACATAATATAGTAGCAGTGATCATGTTGCAACTAAGTTTTTTTTTTCTGAGTGTAAAGACGAATTTTCGGTTTATATTGAGTGTATAACTTAGAAATGCGGATATTTTTTGACTAATTTTAGGCGTTTCTTGTGAAACATTGGTACTATATAAATTTATTCAAAGCATTGGTCATCGTTTACTATGACCACTTCCAATCTTTTTGGCAACTTATGGATTCCGCGCCAAAAAAAAAAAACAATTTTTTTGAGGCCAAAAACGAATCAAGCCAATTTCAGATACCCTGTTCTGAAGTACAATATAATAATATAATAGTATTCTGTATCGATCAAAACAAATGGTAGTCGGACGGTGCAAGGTCTGTACTTTAAAGCGGGTGAAGTAAAATTTATCAACCACTAATTTCTTAATAGTTTTTAAACGGTCTTGCAACATGTGGTCGGGCGTTGTCATGATGTAATGTTTTGGCTTCATGCCTGGTCGCATATTCAGGACGTTGTTTGGCTCAAAAAACGGTACAGGTCCTCTGTGATCGTCTGGCCGGACTGGCCAGACTCTTCCACCAAACCAGAGCATTATATTGGCGCCATGGATATTTGACTTTGGTGTTGATTTGGCTGTTTGGCCGGGCTTTACATATGATATCTTGCACTTCGGGTTGTCGGAATGGAACCATCGCCAGTAATGATTCGATATGAAAATTAATTAATGTTGATTGTTTTGGTTTTATAGTAAAGTTTATATGTGGTGTTCTTCGTTCGGTTCTTCAAGATCATGAAAGTTTTGCTGTCTAACACAGATCCAGTTTCAATTAAAATATTATATCAACTTATTTTTTTTTGTTAAAATTAATTGAACTTTTCAATTATTTTTTTAATCATATCAATTAAATTTTTAATCAAAAATCTTCAACATTTTCAATTAGAGTTTTAATTATATAAATTAAAACTTAATTTAAAGTTCCAATCAAAAATCAATTAAAATTTTAATCAAATTTTTAATTGAAATTCCAGCATCAAATCAATTAAAATTTTAATAAAAGTTTTGTTTAAAATTCCTGATTCAAATTAATTAAAATTTTAATCAAAAAAATATAAAAATATAAATAAATCAAAATAATATGACTTTTATATGTTGTCAATAGTATTTATTGTAAACTAGAATATTTTTTACACCAAGTTCATAAGCAATTAAAATTTTAATTGATACGTTTAAACTTTTAATTGAAAATTAACAAAAAGTCTAAACAAAAAAAAAAAAAAAAATAAATAATTTTATTGAAAATTTTTGGCAATAATTTTTTCTGTAAAATGAATACGAAAATTATAATTTGTAATTATGGAAAATATACAAACATTCCGTATGTTTTGATTTTTTTAATAATACAGAAAAAAGTGGTTTTAAAAAATCCTTTAATTATGTCATAGTTTTTCAATCTTTTTTAATTTTTGTTTTAATTTATGTCAATATAAAGTCAATTTATATCTTAAAAAAAATTGGAACTTGTTTTTTTTTTTCAAATGACTTTAAAAAACATCAAAAAACGTAGTAGAAAAAACTTGAACTTGATTGATTTGATGTTTGATTTTGTGTTATTGTTGTTGTATTTTTATGCACTGATTGCATGAGTAAGTTGTCATGGCAGTACATGCTACTTGCTATTTATATTTGTAATATTTTTTTTTCATAGTTTTATTTATTTTTTTTTTTGTTTTCTAATCAAGCGCCACAACCGCATGCCACATATTAAAATACATGTTGGGGTTGATGGAATTGGAGTTGAAAGAAATACAAAAAAAAAAAAATATGTATAAAAAAAAAATCATAGAAATAAAATCACAATACAAATACGAGTTGTGAATGATTAAGTACAAGTAACCGCAAAATAAAAATCAACAACATCACATAAGAAACAAACATATTGTGTTGTTGTGGTTTAGATTGAAACAAAAATAAAACAAAAAACATTGGAAAGTATCCCAATACTAACAATCAACTGCACTTCTCCAACTGATTGACTGGCCTGGCTGGCGCAATGATTTTTAGGCTCATAGAGTTGTAGACTCCACTCATACATAGAATATGATTGGGTTGTGGGGGGGGGGGGGGGGGGGGTTCTCAATCAAAACGTACTGTTAATCGTTTTGCTTCAATTGATTTTTGATTACATTCATCAAATTACAAACAATAGAGAATGTACGAACGAGTACAATGAACAAATCTACAAAACATAGAAAACTAAAATCGAAATTTCAAATAAAAATTGTTAATACAAGTTTTAAATGTTTTATATTGAACTACTAGTTGTTAAAACAGACCTTTTTCGACACACAACATGTGCATTACTCAAGTTTAAAATTGTTTATTAAAAATCAGAGACGTAACCTTTTTTTTTTTTGAGAGTTTTCCAAAAATTTAAACTCTCAATTGAGTCGTTCATGAACGAACTAAAATAATTTTAACTAGTTCACTCAATTGATCAGAAGATCTAGTTCACAACAAAACGCTCTTTTAGTTCAAGCGTTCATCGGGACAATTTGATCTCATTTATTAATTTTTATTAATCTTATTTTCTGAAAAAGCAGTGATAAGGTGATAATAATAGTTTGCTGACGAGATGACCAAGGGAACGATTGAGAAAAGCTATGCATATGATCGATTGATTCAGAATAAAAAACTATGTAGTTCTTTACAAAATATTAAACTAGAAAGAGTGGTCACGTACGTTGTAACGGGTGGTAATGTACGTCCAATTTACATCTGAATTTTGATTTCGACTTTACTCAAAAATCTTTGTCAAAACTTTGTAATCATAATCTCAACAAAAAAAAAAAAAAAACAAAACAATTTAAAAAATCTTAAATTCGGCTGTGCCGAATCTTTGTATACCCTCTACCAATGTCCTAAAAAAATGTTCTCACTGTTTTTGATACAAATAATGTATAAAGCTTTAGAAGTGAAATTAAAGTGATAAAAAAATTTTTTTTGGATGTGAAAATAAATTTTTTGGCTTGAAAAAATTTTATTTTGCGGTGAAAAAAATTTTGAGTGGTGAAAAAAGAAAATTTACTTGCCAATCGCTACTATGTATGAAATTGCAGAAAATTTTACCCTTGTTTTGCGTATTTTGCTACGTTTCTGTTAAATAGATTGTGCTTTATAAATGTGTATTTTACTTTAACATTTTGAGGAAAACCCATTGCCAGCCTACAATAGTTCTTTTTTTACCCACGGACGGACAACTTTAGAACTGTACAATACTTAATAAATTTATTTTATGGATAATTTGTATATATTTAGTACAAGTACAACTTTATTGTATCCTCTGTTTAAAAACGGTAAACAAGATAAATTTATTTTTATTGATTCGTACAATTGACCGACTGACTGATAATGGGTAGCAGTACTACTAACTGTAGTACTGCGGGGTTTATTTCAAGTTATGTGAAAGAAATTAAGTTAAATGTTTATGTGAGATGTACTTTTTTCGGTTCGAGATCATGAAGTATTTTTTTTTCCTAACTTATTATAATGGGGATATACACAGAAAAAGTTATTAAACACTAGCCGAATGGAATGCATTTTTAAGTAAACTATAACCTTCATTAACATTCTTTACGCAAAAATCTCTTGGTAAGTAAAAATCTCTTGTTTATGTATTTTTTCCATTTTCCAAATGATTAATATGTTCTTATCAAAACAATCAATATTACTAAAAAGAATTGCTGGAGTTGCCTTCAAATGCAATAAAATGATAGCAGGCAATTGTCAAAGTAATGTCATCTAAAGTGAAGATATTCAATTTAAATGTTATTGCAACATAATGATATTGTTGGCATACAATCGGCATCTTGTCTTGATGGCAAACAATCAAAAGCTACTTCTTCAATTCATTTTAATTCAGCAATAAAATACAACACAAAATTTTAGTAAAAAAAGTAGAAAAAAAAAATAATTTTTGATAAAATCATGAAATGGGAAATTGTTCTCCACTAGAGTTCAATTGACATAATTTTGGGATTTTTCTGAATTGCTTGCTATCATTTTATTGCATGTGAAAACATCGAGTTAGAAGGCTAACATATGTTAACAACTCAGTTTCACATTTCCACTTGCATTTACAGCAAAGGGAAAGAGGAAAAAACAACCACGTGTCTTAATACAGGTTGTTTGAAAAGTTCCTGCGCTCACCAAGAGATGGCACTGCTAGCTCCAAACTTTTTTTCTCAAGTTGGTATAACTGTCCTGAGAACACATGCAAAGTTGCAAGTCATTCTGTGAATTCTTTCTTTGTTTACAAGCCATTTGAAGTTGACGTGTCATTATTTTTTTTAATATGGAAAAATTGAATATCGTGCAGCAAAGGAAATTTATGAACAATTGTTAGAAGTGTATAAGCAGTCCTCACCTTCAAAACGCACCGTTGAATTTTGGGCTGGTAAATTTAAACGTGGTCGTACCAGCCTTGAAGACGATTCACGCGAAGGACGACCAAAAACTGCAACCACAGCAGAAATCATTGAGCAGGTACATAATATGGTTAGTGAAGATCCAAGTTTGACTAAGCGTGAAATTGCTAATGCTATAGGCATTTTAGACGAACGAGTACTCCATATTTTACATGAAGAATTACGTATGAAAAAACTGTTTGGAAAGTTAGTGCCGCACACATTAACAATTCAACAAAAACTGGATCGAAAACAAATTTCTCAGCGTAATTTGGAGCGTTTCAAGCCGAATGAAACCGACTTCTTGCGTCGTTTTATAACTATGGATGAGACTTGGATCTACCACCATGATCCTAAATTGAAACAAGAACGTTTACAGTGGACTGAAGCTGGTTGTTCAGCTCCAAAGCAGGTGAAGTCACAACGATCAGCAAAGAAGGTTATGGCATCAGTTTTTTGGGATGCAAAAGGAATTTTGTTGATTGATTATCTTCAGAAAGGTAAAGCAATCAACTCTGAATATTATTGCAGCCTTTTGGATCAGCTGGATGAAAAAATTCGTGAGAAAAGACCTGGTTTAAAGAAGAAAAAAATCATTTTTCATCAAGACAATGCACCTGCTCACAAAAGTGTTTTGATGATGGCTAAATTCAAAGAATTAAAGTACAAATTGCTTGAACATCCACCGTATTCACCAGATTTGGCTCACAGTGACTACTATCTCTTCAGAAATCTCAAACAATTCCTTCGTGGAAAGCATTTTTCGTCGAATGAAGAGGCCATAGCAGCCGTAGACGGTTATTTTGCAGAGCTTTCGGAAAACCATTATAAGGATGGGATAAAAATATTGGAAGATCATTGGAACAAGTGTATTGAGCTTCTAGGAGATTATATTGAATAAAAAAATATATTTTGTAACAAAAACAGTATTCTTTCATTTCGAGCGCAGGAACTTTTCAACCAACCTGTAATATTAGCCGATTTGACATATGTTGTAATTAATGGGGATTATGGAACACATACCGTTTGTAAGTAAATTTTATGTTAAATCAATCAAAGTGGCGCTAGCTTTCACCTGATTTTTCGTTTAATATTGTGAGTTAAAAGATATTTTCAATTAACACTTAATGGAAAAATTCTCATGAATGTCAGTAACGTATTTTGAAAGTTAGTACACACACTCACAATATACTTCCCGTTACCGACTGTAATTTATTTTAAAAGTAATACGTAGAATTTATTTTTAAATGAAGAATCAATTGAAATTCATAGAAATATATTTTTTAACTATTTGAATCAGTTTTTCAAAAAAAAAAAAACTATAAAAATTTACTGACATTCAGTAGGAGTTGATATTTTCAGTTAAATGTAAAACTTAATGTTTTCTGCTTCAAAAAATAGAAATTCAAATAATTCCTTTTTGTTTTTTTTACCAAAATAGTTTGTATATATACAAAATTATTTTGAAAAAAATTACAAGAAATTATTCAAATATACATACACACAAAGCCAATAAAAATATATACATCAGCATGTGTTGTGTTCTGTTTTGTAATTACATATAAATAAAAAACTTTCAATTTGAAAAACAAACCACAAAAGTAGTTTTTTTTTAACTTTTTGTCAGTAAAAATTTGATGGATATTTTAAACGACTTTGGATTGCTTTTACTCCTTTTGTTTTTATTAAACAATAATTAAAAATAAACAATAAAATGGGTTTAATATAATGGAAAATCAGTAGTCCTCTTTTTGATTGTATTTTCGATTAATTTAATATGTATTTTAAGTTGTTTTTTAACGAAATAATATTGTAAGTGCAGAATAAAATCACAAAATTCTGTTTGTAATATTGAACATCTTTCATAGAATATTTTTGTAAATATAAATATATTCTATAAAAGATGGTATTTTTTTTTTTAAAGGCACCAAGAATGGAATTTATAAATACAAAAAACTTTTTTTTATTTTTTTTTTATCTTCAATTTTTATTTTCAAGGAATTTTTTTATGAAAAATAAAAATTTACAAACAATTCAAACAAAAAATTATTGGAAATCGAATTTAAATTTTAACAAATATTTTAAATTACTTAAAATTTTGTGATACTTTTTTCTGTGTAGACATTAAAAAATTATATTTTTATGTTTAAGAAAACTTTTAAAAATAAATTTTACAAAATGAAAAATCTTTAATTGACGTTCCAATTAAAACGCGTCGAGCATTGCAGTTGTGAAATAGAATTTATTTTATTTTTACAACGTTTTTTCTTATTCTATGATGAGTAAAATAAACATATGATATTCTATGGCTCTCATGTTCTCTTTGTGTACTAGATAGTATTTCCAATTATTCGACCCTGCCTGTTAGGTCATAATTCTAAAAATGAAGAAAACTTGGGTCGATTAATCGGAATAATGGGCGATTAATCGTTTAATGCAAAATAAATGTATTTCTTTCATCAATTAGATCACAAAGACGAAAATGTCAGAACTGAACACGAGTGGATGGAAACCCTTAAAAAACGCAGTGCTTTTTTATATAACACTGTCCAGAATAAAGAAACTGCTTAAATAAACAAGAAAAATTCAATAACAAATTCTTAAAAATATGGTATAAACAGTTTTTGCGAGGTTATCTATCTATTAGAAAAGATATAAAAATCACGCATATTCCTGACAAATCTTCATCGATTTTTCTGTGTTTGTGCAATTTTTAAAACTTCGCGTTCTGATGAGATCTTTTGTCAGCTCGAAATATATGTATACGGAGGTTGACATCTCTATTGCAAATTTTTGGACATGAATATATAATATAATCTTATATTATTTAAAATTAATTTTTTAAAGGAATTGAAATAAAAATAAAAATTGTCTTTCAGTCGATTTGAAAAGAATTCGATTGTATTTCAGTTGATGTTTTTTCTAGGATTTTCCTGCCAAAGTTAAGAAATTTAGGAAGTTTTAAGAAAAATAATCGAAAGACTCATATTCGGCCTGATTACGGTTGTCGAATTCGTAGTCGAAATTTTCGACTTCATACAAAATGGTTTTGCGTAAATTGGAAATTATGAAGAATTTAAATTCTGATTATATATTTTTTATTATTTGAGTGTTATTTATAATAAATTCGACTTACTGTCTAATTCGACTACGACAAGCGTATTAGGCCGATTAAAAATTTAATCGGTTAATCGACCTATTTTAATCGATTATTCGAGTCCAATAATCATTTGAGTTTAAAATTATTTGTTTCGACACTGACCGGAATATAGGCGACTAATCGAGGAATCGGTTAATCGATGAAATAAAAATAATTATTTAAAAGGAAGTTTACAAGACAATAAAATAAAAAAATAAATGAAAAAACACAACACTTCAAAAGATGCTTTTGTATCACCAAGTTGGTACCTTACTGATATGACCACGAATGACCGATCACAGGATAGGTCCTTTGGGGTCAATTAACTGATCACTTCCTCCAATTATTATAAATACCCTGCGGGAAAAAAAGTGTTAGTTGGGAATTGAGACCTGTCCCGTGATAGGTGAAAACTGGACAGGTTTCGAAAATACATATCACGAGATAGGTGAAAAGAAGATCGGTTCCTAAAGTAAAGTAAAATAGTTCAAAATAATTTCCAACGGTGGGCAAATGTGACTCCTAGAGCCCTTTGTTTTTACAAGTGTGTGAAATTTTGTCTTGACTAAAGTCAGCCGCTCGTAAGCCCATAAAAAATGGCGAGTGTTTAAGGCAAAGGAGTGGTCCGATCCTCAGTGAAGCGGTTGGAAGGGGTATCTTCACTTCCTATTCCTCTTTTTCAACTTAGGCTAGGTTTAAAATTTTAATTCATCTAAAACGTTTTCTTAAGCATATTTATATCACTTTACTGTTAGAAGCTAATTCTGTCCTGTTTTCACCAGTAACGGAGTAGGAATTTTCATACCGGTCTTCTTTTCACAGGTACTTTCAAACCGGTTCTATTTATACCGTTAACGGCACAGTGCTTTAACTTTAACTCTGATCCCTTTTTTCACAGGGATTTAAAGAATGACATGACAAGATTTTGTTTTCATCAAAACGTCGGTACCATGTTGTAGTATTATTTTGGTCCAATTTTTTTTTGTTATAATTCTGTTGATGATCGTTACCACCATATTCATGTTGATTATTTAGCTGCTTAGTGTTTCTTACAGTTTTGCACATTCAGTGTAGTATGTTTTGTGCTTAAATTTTATAGTAAATCATCTAATGAACTTGTTGTTTTCTAATTATTCTTGAGAAAATTGCATTTAATTTCATTTGTTTATTTGCTAAATCAAACATAAATAAACTTAATAAATAAACTTATTTTAAAACTATTTTATTATTTAATTGGGGATTGGTTATTGTTTCTAATGAAAGTAATTTCAAACATAAAAAATACTATTATCTGCTGCTTTGGCTAAATGTTTCTAGTCATTGATTCAGAATGACACAGAAAAACACCGAGACACCCCAACTTAATTTTGGGCCAAAGAAGACAGTGGTGGTGGTCCGTTTTAAAAGATCAGGTCAAAATCAATTGATTTAAGTTTGTACTGTCTCGCAAGCTATTTTAATACTATGTATGGAAAAGGGGTTCCAAAACTCTTTTAAAATAACATTATTTATTGTTTATTTGTAGATACCAAACCTGGGCGAGCTCAATTATATTTTGCAATTCTTAACTTGTGTAATTTGTTCATATTAATAATTCGTTCAGACCATGTCATGTTTGTGGTAAATTTCAAAATTTTTACTAGCAGACATGGGAAATAATGATTATTTTTGTGTTCTTAAATATAATGCAATTAAATACAATTACTTTGATTACATGTAATGGATGTAATTGCCTGTAATTAAGTAAACATACCATGTGTGGTATTAAAAAATTTGAAATTTTCCAAGGAAAAGTTTTATCTCACAATCGTGAGCGTAGAATTATTAATATTAACAAACTACACCAGTGAAAAATTGAAAAATGTAATTGAGATCGCCCAGGTATGGTCGATATTTAACACTAACAATGAAAGCCGTATATTTTCAGGTGGATACAATTCAATTATTTTCAGTTTGTGTCACTATTTAGGCTAAACTAAACTAAAAAAAAAACTAAAATGTTAACCACAGCGTATACGTAATTTTTTAATTTAATATTATGTATACGCAATGTTTCACATACTTAATATAATTAGAAAGATGAGAAAAATTCTTGATTATAACACAGTACGAAAGTGGTTGGTACTCATGAGAAATGTTAACAGAATATGAAAATAGGCTTAAAATAAAGAAATACTTGTCTCGGCGTTTTGCTGTAGCACGTCAGAATTTTGGAAGGACCGTGGAGGTTCATTTGTAATGTAATACTATTATAAAAAGTTCTATAAAAACAGAATGGGTGAACCGATTTTAATGCTTGATCCAGTTTTGAAAAGGGAATTAAATTTGGATTTTTTTTAAAAAAAATATTTTTTTTTCTCTCCGCTAGATGGCACTTTAATTTTAATGTAAAGTTAAAAATTAACCAAAAATGTACGAAATTCATTAAAAGTACAATGTTGTTAATTTGAATTTGATAATCATTTTATTATAGAATTGTGTTATCTGTTTGTTGTTTTTTTTTTTTTTTGTTCGTGAACAAACTAGTTCAATTTAGCCCTTGGTCACCACTAATGACTTTAAGTTCAATCGTTAATTTTATTATCTTTCTACGGGTACAAATTTTTTTTCCTTTTTAATTAATTTTTCAACAGTTACCTATGTTGTTTTTATTAACAAATAAAAATATTCGAATTCAAAGTATAACAAAGTAAAAAAAAAATTATTATAAAATATTTTTTCCACAAAACATTTTGCTTTTATAGTAGTAATTTTTTTTTAAATTCTTTTTTTTAGTGTACTAAAGGCAAGGAAAAAAAGAAAAATATGATAAAAAGGTGTAACGAGCTATTAAATAAATTGTTTAATGAACCAACTTATCCTAAGCAATTAAATTAAGGTTGCGAACTAGTTCCTTACATCAAATTGAACTAGAAAGTATGCTCATTAAAATGAAAAAGTCTAGTCTAAGTGAAATCCGCTGTTCTTAGCTGTTACTTAACGTATCACAGAAAATTCGGGTTTTAATTGGTTGATCCTGAACGTAACATTACGTTACAGACACACACATTTTTTCCTAAACCAAAAATAAATCTGCTGAAACGTTACGTGCAAACTAGTTCTTCCTTTAGATTTTTAAAAATTTTCTTAAATTACACCCACCTATTAATAAAAATTGTTCGTCAAAGTAAAACTCCTTAACAAAGCATGCAATCAGGATAATGTTTAAACATGTTCCAGCCAACAGAACATTCAATACAATGAATGAAAATGTGATTAACACACACACACCCACCCACCCATCACAAAAGTCAACAGTATTACAGACGAAAAGTTAAAGTTAAGTAAAGATGATGATAATAAATGATTTGAACATGTGGTGTTATAACAACAACAATGTTTAAACAAAAAAAAAGGAGTATAAGAAAATTTTCTACAACCCTGCAAAACCTTGGTAATATGTTGGCATTACTACTTATGTTTATTACCTGGTAGAACATCAAACTCCTTCCCCTAGTATTAGTTTGGAACTTTACCTCTTCCTCTTGCATTATTTCAAATACCAAATTCAGACTTTTGAATGTTTAATGGTATAAACAATTCGTTTTTCAATAAAATTTAATATATTTTAATTTTAATTTGTTTTTTACAAAATTTGTGAAGTTCTAATTAATAATCGAGTTAAAAAATTTAAATTTATATAAAATTTTTTTAAAACTCCTACTTGTAAGTTAAAAATAACATAAAATTAGGTAAGGAGTTACCTCGATACACCCAGAAAACAGTATCAGTTGTAGCCACCGAATCTGTTACTAATCGAATTCTGGCGGTTACGACAACTGTTTTCATATTAAATTAAGTTTTTAGTTGTGAAAGCCCCCAACATACCAAATGACTTGAGAATAATATTATTATAAGCTTACAAACACAAGCCTTAAGCTTGAAAAAGACTTGAGAATATATTGAAAAAGGCTATCGTAACAATTGTAGAAAAATCAAAACGGAACCCTTGTGAAAATATTATGTGTGTATGATTACTATAAGCTTAATCTTGCAATTGTAGAATAAGCTTACAAAAATAATATATTATTAATAGTTGAAAAAGGGAAATCATAATTATTTTCTTTAAATTAATTTATTTTTTATTTTAACTTTAAAAATAAATAATAATAACTTATTTTAAATATAAAAAATAATAATTCATTTTAAATATAAAAAATAATAATTAATTTTAACCATAAATAAAAATAATTAAATTTTATATGCAATTTCACGTTCACTATATAATATTTACAATTAAATGTACACGCAAAACACGTTTAACAAATTTAAAGAAAAAGTTATGGCTCTTTTTGTATGCATTATAAGCGTAGAACAAAGACAACAAGACTAGAATGTATTGAAAAATATTTCTATTTCAATCGTCATATTGTGTTGTTGTATGTTGTTCATAAGCATACTTGAGAAAAAGTTATGTATAATAATCTTTTCTCTAGCATTGTTAAATACTGCTTGTGAATTCACATTTTTATAAATATTATAATAAGCGAAATTAAGAAAAGCTTAAAACACACTATTAATATAAGCTAATTCTCAAGTTGTATTGCAGTTTGATTGCTATATGGTATATTGGGCCAATTTTCAGTTGTACAATTTAATATTTATATTCCATAGAAATATTACGTTTCACAAAATTTTATTTAAAAAAAATTTAATTTTTAGATTTTTCCGGTATGGAACGGGGCAATCAGATTCATAGTTCACACTCTTGCTTACTGCACCACAACTTATTTAAATTATCTTTGATATATTTGCCATTTAAACTTTTAAATATTTTATTTTAATTAAAAAAATCAATTTTTTAAATGTTTGCCTTTTCCGGGATTTAATCTCGGAAATTCGGAGTACTGAGCTACCTCTCTACCCACCACACCACAAACACTTATATAAATTTGATGGCTAATTTTGAATTTAAAGAATTTGTTAGAAAAACAAATACATATTAGTATAAAGTTTGTTTATCAATACCAATCATTAGTGACGTCTATTATCAATACAATCCACAATTCGGTTGCTTCTACTGAAACCCCAATTAAATGATATATTTGATCAGAGTAACCGCACTTGTAATTACCACTTTTAAATATCGACAATTTTTTAATAAATTTGATAGATTTTACCAAATTTCTAATATATCTATAATAGGATTGATTTTTAGTTTCTTTTCCCTTTTTTAATTCCCAATACAACATTTTTGCTTTATTAATGAATTTTAGGTTATTCCAAATAAAATTAAATTCTCACAAATAAATGTTAATGGTTTTGATCGAATTGCAACCAATCTTTTCTCTGGGTGTAGGCATGCCATTATTAAAATAATAGATTTGTGATAGAAAAGGAATAGGTAGGTAACCTTTTTTCTTCTTACTTATAATCGGGTAATATAAGGTTTTGCTGGGTAGCATAAACTTGCAACAACATCAAAAAAGTCTGCAAAAGAAAAAGATTGAAACAGAATCCATCAACTTATTGTCTACAAAAAAAAAAAAGAAGAAGATTGTTAAAACCGTTTTTATTTCTTCCTTGGCAGAAAAGTTAAAAACATCCCTTTTTCCAATTCATTAAAAATAGAAAAACAAACACAGCATGATGATACACGAAATGCAAGTAATAAACAGCTACCTTATATTACTTGCTTTTAAAGGTTGCAACCAAATAAGTGTTTTACAAGATATGTATGTAAGATTATTATTTTTACTACCAATAATGGTACTCCTTACCTTCGGTATTATTTTGAAACATAAAATATGTTTGAGATTTGCTTGATACTTAAGATAGTCAAAGGTTTTCCTAAGAAGTCTTGCCTTGACTGATGAAGTCAGCCGGTCGCAAGCCCGAGAACGATGACGAGTGTTTTAGGTAAATGAGTGGGTTTGATCAAAAGTTTTCAGGCTAAATTGTATATCCTATTTTTGGATATGATTCGGTTGTAAACAATTCCTTCACTTCTGATTTCGCTTTTTCAACCTAACCTACCTTATATTTTAATTTACTTTAAAAAATATGGGTGTATAACGTAAAAATGTGGGACTTTTGTCAAATTTTGGGCATCTATTGTGAAACATTGGTACAATATGCATTTCAGGTCATGTCTAACATGACCTCTTTCTATCTTTCTGGCAACATATGAATTCCTTGCCAAAAGAACTGCTCTTTTTTTTGTAAGGCCAAAAACGAATTAAGTCGAAGAGCGTTCTGCATCGATCAAAACAAGAGCGTTCTGCATCGATCAAAACAAATGGTAGCCGGACGGGGCAAGGTCTGTACAATAAGCTGGATGAGGCAAAACTTCCCAACCACTATTTATTAAATAGTTTTTAGCCAGACTTGCAAAATGTGGCCGAGCATTGCAGTGATGGAATATTACTGCTTCACTGGTTGGTCGCAGATGCCGGGGTTTTTCGGCCAATGCTTGCTTCAAACAGTCTTCGGTACAGGTCCCCTGTGATCGTCTGGCCCGATTTTAGCAACTCATAAAACATGGTACCTTTCTATTCTCCCCAAATATAGATCATTACCTTGTATATTTGGCTTTTGCGTTGATTTGGCTGGTTTGCCGGTCTTTTTTTTTTTTTTTTCCATATTTTATATTATTTATTGAATCTTCACTTTTAAAAACTGTGAACTAACAATAATTATCCAAATCTTAAAACTAAATATTAATTGTTAAGTCCAGCCAGTGCCAGACTGATGTTGTGTGGTTCAACTGGGACCATTATTTCCCCTTATTATTAGCGGACCAGATCCGCAGTGTCCCTCCTCCTAAGACGCTGGTGGCCGTGATTATCAGTTAAGTTACGGGCTAGTATGTTGGGGTGTGTTTCCAGTTTTGTTAAATAGCGTTGACAGTGTCTAATAATTTCATCTTTGACCAGGGGTACATTCAGGTCTTTATGTATGTTGTAATTCCTAACATACCAGGGTGCGTTCGTGATCGTCCTCAAGAATTTATTTTGCATTCTCTGAATTTTCCCTATATTGGACGCAGAGGCAGTACCCCAGAGCTGAATTCCGTAGCACCATATGGGTTTCATCATCGAATTGTAAATGAGTAATTTGCAGTCCAGGCCTAGTTTAGAGTTTTTGCCAGTAAGCCAAGCGAGTTGAGCAGTTTTTAGCCTCATCTGAGTTATTTTCGCATCTATATGATTTTTCCACGTGAGTCGACGGTCAAGGTGAATACCCAGATATTTCACACATGTGTGTTGGGGTATATTCAGATTATTAATTTTAATGGGTGGACACTTGTATATCTTGTATATCTTGAGGAGAGCTGACAAAACTTTTTTCAGCAAGAGTGAATTTTCGATTTGTTATATAGCTTTTGAGTAGCTTGTGAGTATTTGTTGGTAACAAAAGTTTTATTTTAAACAGTAGACCTTCATGCAAAACCTTATCGAAAGCCTGTGAAACGTCGATAAAAAGGGCAGAGCAGTATTTTTTCCCCTCGAACGTTTTTCTGACAACAGTAACCAGCCTGTGGGCTTGCTCAATGGTGCTGTGTTTTCTCCTGAAGCCAAATTGGTGTGATGGAATACAGTTGTTTTGTTCCACATAAACAGTTATCTTTTCCATTAGGATTTTCTCGAACAGCTTTGACAAATTGGATAATAGGCTTATAGGCCTATACGATTCCACTTTTGTGTAATCTTTGCCTGGCTTGGGTATCATTTTAACGAGTGAAACTTTCCATTCTGGGGGATAGTATTCAAGGCGTATAATAGCATTAAAAATAAAGAGAATTATCTTTAATGCTATACGGGGTAACTCCAAGAGCATCCTGTTACCGATTCCATCGATACCAGGAGCTTTTTTGGGGTTTAGTTCAAAAATAGCCTTTTCGACCTCTCTCATCTCAAACGTTAATCGGGTAGCTGCTCGGTGCTGGGGTAAAATCGGTGGCAACTCTGTTACAGAACTTGTTATATTTGGCGTGAATACTTTTCTTAAATGTTCTACAAACAGATCTCCTTTTTCAGTATCATTTCTAGCCCAACCTCCGTCTAATTTTCTCAAAGGAGGCTTACATAAGACAGGTCTTTTTAAATTTTTCGTTGCACGCCATAATGAGTAATCAGTTCTTGATGTTGGATCTAAATTTTCAAGATATCTGTTTAATGAAGCAGTTCTCTTATGTTCAAGTAGCTTTCTTAATTTTTTAGTGCATTCTTTCAACCGTTCCTTAAGTTGAGGAGATCTGTGCTGTTGCCACTCTCTTCGAGCTCTTCTTTTTTCATTTAAGAGTCGTTCGACATCGGCAGACAAAATAATATTTTGTCTGTTGTGTCGGGGGGGTTTGGTAGCAAGTTGAGCAGCAAGTTTGAGATTTAGTTCAAAATTTTGAATCGAGAGGTCGATATCTTCCGGTGTTCTTAGCGGTATGTTTTCCGAGCAATGTGTACTGATAAATTTTTTATACTTCAGCCAATCTGTTGTTTTGCCTGTCAGTGCTAAGTCACCAGAGGGGGGTACAATTCCTCGGGGGTTTAAAATAGTAACAACTGTAGGTGTGTGATCAGATGAGAGATCCAATAATGGTTCTACATGGACCAATTCTCTCGCAATAGACATTGTTATTCCAAAGTCTATCAGATCGGGTATTTTTCGACGATCCGTTGGCCAGTACGTGGGTTCTCCACTAGAGATCACATCCATACCCAGCTTAGAAATTGTATTAAACAAAACACGGCCCTTAGGGGTAACAAGCCGTGACCCCCAGAATGTATGCTTGGCATTATAGTCTCCAGCTGCCAGAAAACGCGGTCCTAATGATTCGAAAAAGACTGTGTACTGATCCTCCGTTATGGAGAATCTGGGGGGAGAATAAATTGACGAAATCACCAAGTCCCTATCGAATTCTTCAAAACATATAGTAGTGGCCTGAAGATAATTTTCGCAAAGATCACACATAAGAAAATGTTTTAATCTAGATTTAATGAGAATAGCTGATCCTCCACATGACCTGCCTCTTGGGTCCTTAGTATCATACATTGTGTACCCGCGAATTGAAAATGAACTTCTCAGGGTTAAATGGGTCTCAGAAATAAGCATTACGTCAATTTGCTGATTTCTGAGAAAATACTCGAGCTCTTCTTTATGTTGGCATATGCCGTTAGCATTCCAGTAACATATTTTCAAACTGTTCATGGTTTAGTTAATAAAGCTTGCATCAAAATAGACTGATTTCTCATCATCTCTTGCATCATATTACTCATTGAGTTTGTAAAGTTAGTAACAGTTTGAACCAGGGATTCAATGGATGCTTCAAGTCTGCTGAAATTTTGTATCTGGGGTTCAGATTGAGAAAGTGGAGCATTTGGATTGACTTGTGCGGCTTGTGGAGTTTTTGGGGGCTGTGGTTGTCCTCTTAGAACTTCAGAGTATGAAGCACTGTTGGTGATAATTTGTGGGTATTGTGGAATATAAAATTCGGGTTCCAACTGTGATTTCATTCGGGGGTTTCGGGTTCTGTTTAAATTTGAGTTTTTTAATTTTAAATATACCTCACAACCTCTGTAATTAGCAGTATGGGGGTTACCGCAATTGCTACATTTCTTTTCAGTATTTACTGTCTTTGGTTTGGTGCAGTCAGCTGTGCTATGCAGCTCACCGCAAACTACGCAAACTGCATGTAGTCTACAATAAGACCTAGTGTGACCATACTCCTGGCAGTTCGTACACTGAGCAGGTCCTCGTCGCTTATGTGGTGCTTCAACTGTAACTCTATAGTGTAGCAAGTACCTAAGTTGATAAATAGGGTGTGTTTCATTTTTCTTCAACTTGATATCGCCAGGCTCTAATTCAACTCGGAAAAGGGGTTGGGGGAGCTTATCCCGGTTTCTAATATTAACAACGGACTTAACTTTAAAGCCGTTGATTTCGAGTGCCTTCTTTACTTCAAGTGGGTCATTGTATGATTCAATACCCTTAATGACTATCTGAAGACCTTTGCTGCTCTTCAACTGGTAAGTATAAAAATTTTTTTTTCTGGATTCAAGAAATGATACTAATTTTCTGAAATTGGATTCACATTGAACTTGAATCTTAGTTTCAACAATTTCATTATCTTCGCTTTCCAGTATGGCAAAACGGTTTTGGGATTGAGTGACATTTATTTCACCTCTACTAAGCTTAGGATAGGGAGCTGTTTTAGCCGATTTTGGGCTTCTTTTCCTTTTAACTATTTTAACATACCTGTCTAATCCAGTCTGTACCAATGGTTTGGCGGTAATGATGACTGGCAGGTCAACATTGGGTGTTGCGCCAGTTGAGGGGTTAATAGTTAAACTACTTACTGACGGAAAGTGAAGCATACTTTGGGGCTGTTTTAAGTTGTTAGGTTGCCGGGCTTCACATACGATTTCTTGTGTTTCGGGTTGTCGTAATGGATCCATTTTTCAATAATGATTCGATGTAAAAATTACTTCTGTTTTGTGGCGTTCAAGCACCATTACGGACATCAAAAATTGTCTTTTAAAGTCTCGCGGCTCGTGGATTACCCCATTTATTTACTGGCGCATGAATCCTGTTACTTGCAAACGTTTTGAAATTGCTGCTTGAGTGATTCTCAATGATTTTGCAAGTTCTTCTTAAGTTTGACAACAATCTTTATCGAGTAATCATCTTTAAACTTTCTTGGCTAACCCCGGCCGTCTTTGTCTTCCTTGTCAAAATCACTACTTCGAAACCGCACAAACCATCTCTCGTACATTAAAATCGAACATATTCAGGATAAGCTTATAAACAATTTAAGCAAAACTTCCCGCAAATGATGATTTGTTGCCAGAAAATTCGACAATTTCAAAGCAAAAAAAAAAAAAACATTGTTGTTTACACTATTTTGTTCAATGACTAAGTGAGATTTAGTATATAAAATAATGCGTTGCCAATAACGGCGTTGCTAATAATGGTTTATTTTTATTATGATTTTAAAACACAATTTATATGCCCTGGTTATTTTGTAATTATTTTATGAAAATAAAAATTTCAGTTAGTACTGGTTATTAACGAAAGCAAAGACCGAAAATTTGTATTTATTCTTATGTATTTTTGACGAAAGTAATTTGCCAATTTATATTCGAAAGAAATAAGGCTATAAATTAAAACTTAAATAAATATAATTGAAAAATTTTAATTAAAAAAAATATTATAGAGTATTAAAAAATTATCGACACATGGTTTTTCTAAAACAAACAAATCTTAAAATATTATACTTTTTTTGAGGGGAAATAAAATTTCTGGTAAAAATAAAGTATCTAATGACGTGCTTCCTAAAATACCCTTAAACATTCCTCGACATGATTATATTTAAATGAACATTACTTTTTGTTGACTTTAAATCCATGAAAAATAAAAGATATTTTAGACATAAAGCATTTTTTCCTGAGTCGTCAAAGGTTAAAGAAAAGAAAAACCATAACTCGAAAGGCGATTTAATGGAAATTTTTTTGGACTTCAAATATGTGATAAGAAGTCAAATTTATTTTAAAAAGTTTTGGTAGAAACCTGGGCAAAACCACTGTAGACCGGTGTAATCGATCTTGATCGATAATATTTGTATAAAAATTGCAGTGTACAGTCTTTAGCTTTTAATTTCTTCTTGCATTTTTATTCTGCACTCATTGCTAGACGCACCAATACAATATTTTCAATTTCCTTAAAAGTAACATTTTTCATTATGTCTACTGCCTCAACTCGTACCCAACGTCTATCCCCCAATTTAAATAACGACAACAACAACCCCATTGATTTCAATCCTCTGGAGTAGGTGTTTTTTTGATGCAAAAGCAACATTAAAAAAAAAATAAACAAAACGCAACATTTTATCACATTACACCTCTTTGTTTTGAAACAGAGCACACAGAGACATTCATTTCATACTTTGTATCCGCTGAATATACAAAAAAACCCATGGAGTACAGCCGGGTAGAAAATACAATACAACAACAATAAAACTGTGGTAATATAGCGGAAAACAGTTTCTGATTGTGATAAAATATTAACTTGTCTACTTGTGCTCATGGTATGTATCAGAGCTGTAAAAGATTGCAAACGATTTAATGGTAATCACATGATATCGCGTTGATTACATTCGAGAAAGTAAATTTATTTTATGATTTCAATTTGAATAAATTCATATATTAATTGATTACAATCAAATCCAGTTACTGCAATTATAATTAAATTATAATTAAAATACTCGTCCTCTTCTAGAAATAAAGCTGACTCTGATAATTTTAAATTGCCAACAATGTCAGTTTTTGTTTACAAATTTTTTTTTATAAAATTGGTGAGCATAATTTTTTATTGCAATCAGCTTTTACATAGAAACAAAAAGAAAAAGCCTACGTTTTTTATATCATTTTGGATCCGATAAGTTTTAGTTGTTATTTTTTAATCCAAATAATTTGTTGCTTTTGTTGTTTTTTTATATTAATTATAGTTTTTGATTTTTCTATTTACCTAGCCGTCGAAGATTGCTGGAATACCAGCTAGATTCCAAGTTTATAATATTTTGTTGGACTTTTACTACATTTGTGATTTCAGGGGAATTCATTGACATAGTATGATTTAAACAAAAATTTAATTGCCATCAAATTGATTGCAATTAAATTAATTACATTCAATGATTTCTAAAAAATATTTCAATTTTGACGAGATTTCATTTTGAAATCTGAAATCATTTTGAAACAAAGAATGAAATTAGTTTCAATGCCAATTGATTGCAGCTTTTTACAGCACTGGTATGTGGTACTGCTACCGTCTTTTTGTTCAAATGTGTGTATTGAGTGGCAGCACGTGCTGGTCGCTTGCCAACATTAAAATCGCAGGGAAAAAAATATCCATAAAATTACCTTAAAAATTTGTTTTTTTTAGTATAAAGGGTAACGGTAAATAATGACAGAATAAAGTGTATAATAATATTCATTGAACACCACAGGGTTGCCAGATGTAAAAATTTTTCATATAGAAGATATGAGATCATATATGGTACCCAACTCTTCTCTACCAATTGAAATAAAAAAAAAGTTCGGAGTTTAAGAACTAAATCCTTAAATGAAAATCGCTAAATATGACAACTTTACATGGCTTAATATATTTGCCAGTTATTAAATCTCGCCCGTGGTTTACTTTCCAAATGTACTTTTGCATCATTCAGGAAAATCAATATAATTTATTCTGTATAATGATGGTATTGGTGATTTTTATCACCAGTGCGTATGTACATAATATTTATGTACAATATTCATTTACTTCTACATACATATGTATGTATTATGTGAATTGTTGGTTTTATATAAAACTTTGTTATTTTAATTTACATAAATTATTTACTTTTTGCGGTTATTTTATTTACTGTTATACAACTGCAGTTACGTAAATAATATTAGAATTGAATATTTAATATACAAATTATATAATTATTTAAGAATTATTTGTGATTTAGAAAATAAGTAACTTAATATTGTAGTCAGCTTAGACCGGAGTTTTGATACTTTTAGCATTTTTCCACAGTCCATGCGGGTTCTCCTTTTTTTTTTTTTTTTACAAATAAAGACTGATTGTGCAGGAAATCGAACCTGGGATTCCAGGGTACCAATTCTGAATGGTTTTATTACTTTTAAGTGATAAAAACTGTCATTTGTTATTATTGTTTTTAAATGACTAAAGGATAATTTTTCATCGCTTCACAGATATTCAAATCATTTACAATTGGTACCCGTGGTATTGATTGCAACATGATCATGAGTAAAAAAAATTAGATATAATTCATCATTATAAATGCATATGACAGTATGCTTTACCATGTATAATTAAATATTACATTAATATTTTAAATTATTTTATATTTTGTCATATATAACCACATCTAATTATATATTGATATTTATATCATATAAAAGTATATATAACACTATATATAATTATATATGGCTTACGCGATACCATATTTATTAAAAAATTACTCATATAGAACCACATACATATATACATAGCTTCTATAAAACCATATATAATTATGTATTTATGTTATCTAATATTTAAGATATGATAGTATTATGGTCCATTATCAAAAATATTTTTTAATATGGTATGAGATAGAATTATATATGATACAATATTTGCAAAACAAAAGCTTGTGATATTTTTATATAAAGGGTGGTTAAATTTTAAGGGCCGATGTTGAATGTGAACCACACCTAAACGTCAAGTTTTTTTCTGCATTTCATTTGACATTTCTTAATTTCAGACTTACTCAATTTGAACCATGGAAAGATACACAATCGAGCAACGCGTTAAAGTTATTCAGGCTTATTATGAAAATGGGCGTTCAAATCAAAATGAATTTCGTGCACTTAGTGATTTTTTCTGGTCAGCATAATCGACCAAATGTGTCTACAATCGGGAGAGAATTGTAGGCAAATTACAGAAAACCGGGCCTGTGAAAACACCTGTGCATGCTCGCCCATTTCGTTATGCGGAAAACATTGTTGTTCGCGATAGTGTGTCATGAGGTCGATCAAGCATTTACCGTGAATGGTGTTCGCTATCGCGAGATGATAACGAACTTATTGTGGCCAGGAATTGTGGATATGACCCTGGACGATATGTGGTTTCAACAGGAACGTGTTCTCTCACGTGGTGGCGATGTCAATTAGCCGGGTTATTTGAAAGAAAAAGTGTACGTCGATAAGCCAGCAGCAAATCAAGAGCTAAAGGATGAGATAATTCGGCACATTAACGGCAAAGAACCTCAATAATGCCTTAGCGTCATCAAAAATTTTGAATATCGGATGGAGGTGTGCCGCCGAGGTCGCGGCGGCTATTTGGCTGATATTTTGTTCCATCATAATAAAAGCAAATGACAATAATTTCCTAAATAATTTGTGTTTTATTCAAAATCAACATCGGCCCTTAAAATTTAACCACACTTTACATATAGTTTTATATCTAGTGTATTTTTAATATATTATAAGATATAATTATAATAATAATAAAATATATAATAAAATATATAATAATAATTATATGTAGTAATTTATTTTTATTTTTTTATTAATAGATTTCTCAAAACTTTCAATTTTCAATCCAATTCGGATCAACAAGACCTAGACATTTTT
Organism: Eustalomyia histrio; assembly: GCA_949748255.1. Lineage (NCBI taxonomy): Eukaryota > Metazoa > Arthropoda > Insecta > Diptera > Anthomyiidae > Eustalomyia > Eustalomyia histrio. The sequence goes on along the minus strand of OX456525.1, from coordinate 59,629,596 downwards.
GATATAAGATATAATTAGTTTATAATAACACTCTAAGTAAAATTTCATATTTTGAAATGACACACGAAAAGCCTGACACCCTTAAATTTAATTTTAGGTCGTAGAATTCAGTGGCGAACCCCGGTTTGAAGAGTCAAGTCATTTTAACAAGATATTTAGATTTTAAGTTTGTATTGACTCTAACAATTTTTTGATTAAATTTTACTGAAAAGACTTTGAAACTCTTTTGCAGTGACTTTATTGATTTTTTTACTTATTAATATTCTTTTTTCGTTTGCAATCAAAAAAATCAAAATATTTTTCAGAAAATAAAAATCTGTTACAATAATTCATATACGCATTGGTGTACTTTAACTGGGATTAAACACATCGCAGTGTAGAATTAATACTGGGGTATCATTATACAGGGTGGCGCAAAAATAACCTTCCGATGTTTTTTGGCTGTAATTTAAAAAAAAAAATGAAAAACTTTGATTCTTCTTGTGGATTATTTTTATTTGGTCTTTTAATTTTTTTACATCAAGTCGAGAATATGATGTCATGTAAATGGCCGCCGCCACAGTTGATTGTCATTTGAGCCCTTTTAATGGCATTTTACATCACTTTGGCCAAAACTTCCGGCGATAGGTCCTCACATTCTTGACGGATATTGTCTTTAAGAGCTGCAAGAGTCTGAGGCTTGTTGACATAAACCCGCGACTTCAAAAAGCCCCACAAAATGAAGTCTGGAGCTGGCCAGTGCAAATCGCCAAAACGGGAGATTAGGCGCCCGGGAAATGCATCCTTCAGCATATTGGTTGTGGCACGTGCAGTGTGTGGCGTTGCACCGTCCTGTTGGAACCACATGTTTTCCAATCCCAATTCATCAAGTTGCGGCAAAAAGAACTCGTTGATCATTGCTCTGTAGCGCTCACCATTCACAGTAACCGTTTGGCCCGCGACGTCTTCGAAGAAAAAAGGTCCGATGACTCCTCCAGCGAAAACAGCACACCATACAGTGACTTTGAGCGGGTGTAATGGCTCTTCGTGGGTTACACGCGGATTTTCAGTGCCCCAGAAGCGTAAATTTTGCTTATTTACGTACCCGCTAAGATGGAAATGGGCCTCATCACACATGATTATTTTTTGATGAAAAATCATCTTCATTATTGCTCAAATAAATAGTCACCAATATTCCGCGTTCTGGAGCAGTGTAGCGTAACATTGTTTATTAACGTGTATTTCGCATGTGTTTACTACACAAATGTCAAAACAGAACTGACATTAGGGGCCAATCGCAAAATTTATAGCATTTTCTGATAGGAGGATTACTTTTGCGCCACCTTGTATTTTTAAATACAAGTAATTATAACTCCTTACCTTCTAGATTAATTTAAAAATAATAGTAATAAATAGTAAATAAGTGAAAAACTATTAATTAATTCATTGGAAAACAAATTTCAGTCTTTTCGGTTAAATATAACCAAATAAAATGTTGAGTCAATACAATCTTAAGATCTAAATATCTTGTTAGAATGACCTTACTCTTCAAACGGGGTTCGCCACTGAATACTACGACCCAAAATTATGTTAACGTATCCCAGGGTTTTTGTGTGTCATTTTGACGTACTCACTGATCAATTTCGATCATTCTAAATCCCCAAATATATTGCTGAGTCTAATTTGTCCGTCATTTTACTTTATTTATCTAACTTATTTATTTTTTTTGAGCTTAAGTTTCGTTTTTTACAAACAAGTTTATTTATTTTTCAATACTTTCGCTATTACATTGTGTAGCATTTTCAGAAAATAATAATTATTACACAATGGAGTAGCGAAGTATTGAAAAATAAATATTTTTTTTTGTAAAAAACGAACCTTAAGCTCATAAAAAAAAATTAGTTATTAATTAAATAATTTTTTATAAGAAAAAGACTAGAACCTAAGAGTTGTTTTGTACGAAAAGGTTTCTTATTCAAAATACTAGATTCTTAAAAATTTTTAAATTCTATAGACTTTTCCTTAAAGTACAGTTCTCAGACTCTGTAAACTGTTTCTTAGATAAAAATTCATATATTCTTAAAAAAAACTTAGATTCTAAGGAGGACTTTTCATCATTGAAAATACTTAGATTCTAAGGACTTTTTCTAGTAGAAATATTCTTAGATTCTAAGGACTTTTTCTAAAAGGAAAATACAGAGACTCTAAGAACTACCTTAAACAATTTTAAAAATATCCTTATAATCTAAGAATTTTTCTATTAGAAAAAGTCCATTGAATCTATGTTCTATTTTTATTAAAAAAGTCTTAGAATTTAAATTATTTAAATTATTTTTCTTTAAAAAGTACATGGAGTCAAAGAGTCATTAATATCAAATTTTTTTCTTTAGGAAAAATATTTCTTAAAGATATATTCTTAAATTTAAAGGGATTTTTTATAGTTTTAAATCATAATATAAATGTTGGAACTTTATTACGGTAAAATCATGATTATGTTATTATCATAATATGATAACTACACTCTAAAAAAATGCTTGTAAATTTACTACTATAAAATGGGTAAAGTTTTTTAAAGTTACTATAAAATGGGTAAAGTTTTATGCGCACACTTTCATATACAATAATACACACACGAAGTATTTTTAGACACTATGTGTTTACAATTAAACACATTATGCCTAAAATTAATATTATTTTGTTGAATAAAAATTTTACGCACAAAGTTTGTAAATATACAAACTTATAATGGTAAAAAAAATATGACATATTGAACAAAAAAAGATCTGAAACATTTTCAAAATTTAAAAAGAAAACTTTATTAGCATTTTAAATTTTTCAATTATGTGGAATTACTAATCAAAAAAATTATTGTTTTTATTCTTTTTGTGAGTTTTCAAACAATAAATTTATTGTTTTTTTTTTATTGTGAATTACTTAACACTAAATTTATTGTTTTTATTACAAAACAAACACCGTAGTAGAAAATATGCGCATTTTTTTAGGATTTTTACGGATCATATGTGTACATTTACGGGAAAATCGTGTTTCTTTAGGCACAAATTTGGTAAATTTACTCTTCAATTTTAAAATTTGACTTAAATTTCAGTCACTTTTAATGTAATTTTACCTATTTTGTGTTGATTAATTTACGCATAATGTGTGTACTTTTTATCATTGTCGCGCACAGAGTAAATTTACCCAACTTATAGTAGGAGTATAGTTTCCTACTATAAGTTGGGAAAATTTCAACAGAAAATGATTAGAGTGTATATTATAGTACGTCTAGTGCCACATATATTTGATGCTCTTCGAATATGATTGGCCCAATCATGTTTTTTTATCTGCGTGCAGTTCTACTCTGATTTATTTTATTAATATTTGTAATATTTGATAGTTTATTTTTTTTTTTATTTATATTCAACCTTATTCTAGTTGTCGTCATCGACACAAGACAATGTTGTCTTGGGATTTTTTTTTTGAAATTGGTATCCCCGTTGTTGTTATCGAAAATAATTGATAACTGTCGACAAGTATTTGGTATTCTGTAAGAAAATGTGACGACGATATTATCTTGAAACGACTCTCATTTTGTCGACACAATTTTTAGTAACGACTTGAGCAAAAGTAATGACTGAAAAAAAAACGGAAAAAAATGGGAAGAAATATCAAATTTATTAAATGCACTTGGCCCACCTAGAATAATGTGAGATGGATGGCAGAAGGTAAAGAAAGCATGATCATATAAAGTGCATTATAAAAATATAACAAAATTTATTTATAGGTTTAGCGAGACTTAAAATTTAAAGTTAAAAAGAAAATGGTAGCCAACAAAGCCGAGTGTAATGCTACAGGTGGCGAAAGATTCAAGCAATTTATATTGAGCCCGCTGGAGGAAGCTGTGGCAAGTCTTCTACAGTTTCAGAAACAGCTGAACCCTAAGTTAAAGTAGTTTTCAACACTGAGCTGGTACGACCCCTTTTAAAAAAAGTAGAAGATTAACATTCTTTAAAGTAACAGACTTTGATTTTGCTACTCACTTGTTATCCGGCAAATTAAAGATATTGGATTTCTGTATGAGAAGTACTCTTTCCAAAACTAGATTTTCTTTATTTTCTTCATCACTGGTATCAGAAATTAAATTACACATAAAAAACATTATTTCGCAAAAATAATAAACAAAATAAATCTGCCGACTTAATTTTTAGAGATGTGTTTTTGTTTAAATCGATAAACTGTCAACGTCGTTACAACACTGTTTTAGAATACCAATTTGGTGTCGAAGTGATGTCGACGTCGAAGCAAAGTGATTAATCATATAATTACAAATTATATCCTAATACCCTAAACGAGCACTAGCAACAAAGGCTATCGGCTCGTTGTAGCGAAAATAGACCAGAGTCTCTGGTGGGAATTGAACCCACGACCCCCGAACTGATAGGATAACACGATACCAACTATCCTACCGGGGCACTCTATATTTGATAGTTAAAAACTTAAATGACTTAATGCGGCAGTCAAACATAAAAATATATTCTCTCATATTTTATGTTCTAAAAGACTGCAGAAGGTAATAACACATTATTTTAAGCATTAAAGTGATTCAGAAGGTAATGTTTTAAAATAATGCAGAGGGTAAGGACATATTATTATTGGTAGTACAAAAAATAATGATACCCTATTGCCATATCTACACTGGGAAACTAATTCACATTAAACTCACAGATTTTAATAATACCGATATAAGTACATTTTTATGAAGCAATGAGGAAAAAACATGCACTTTTTTTATCTACCCAATCTTTATTTTTGGCAGTGAAATGGGATTTCAAAATTGTTCCAAAATTTTAAGTATCATTGGAAAGATACTTGATACTTTAGAAACTTTATACCCATTTGTTTGGGTAAACATGAAAAAAAGCGCTTATAATAAATATTTTAACATACTCTGGAGATGAAATAAGCGAAAAATTAAACGCTTCCCTGCCCAGAATTCTTCAGTCTCCCTTATAAACCTTGGAAAATTAGACATGGATAATTTATAATCAACAACTTACTACGCAATCGTTATTCTAAGGACAATTTTTCACATAAAAAAAATTTTAAGTTTACTTTTTCGAATTCCAACAATTCTTAAAAACCACGTTAAATTTTATCAAAAATGTCACTTTTAATTGTTTATTCACTTTATTTAGTTTTTCATAAATCAACAAATTTAAAATTTATGTTACATTTTGCCTCTGTATGTCAAATTGTCAATTGTGTCAACTTGTCGTTTGTTGTGCAAAGGTACACAAAGTTAAAAAATAAAAAAAAAATAAAAGTACTCTCATACTCATATCCTCCTGTACTAGTAGTTGGCTATTAAAAATGTACACTTCCTTTTAGGAATTTGCACTGTGAATGGCCAAACAAATAAATAAATTTAATTTTAGTTCTTTTTTTTTTTTGTTTTTCGTTTGTTTTTCTTTCCAACGTTGGCAACACAAATTGAAATGGCCAGCAAGCATAGAGGCAGCCAAGCACAGCATCCTTTGCTGGTAACTGGGTTGATTATAATCTATGAGAATTATTTGAAAGAGGATAAGAAGTAGATATTGTAGAAATAACAGATATCTGAAAGAAAGAATTAATAAAAAAAAACATAATTTTGTACTCTTATTATTAGTAAATTTTTACAACAAGTTTCATCTAGGGTAGAAGGCTTATACGCATTTTTGTTAATCTTATTAATAGCAATTGACAGCTTTATTTTTATATCTCTGTTTAAGTTACATTTATACAACCCGCTAACCCTGGTCTTGTATATAGTATATAGTAATTGTTATATAAATTTCCCTGAAATTTAGTTAGAATTTTTTTCATATAGAATCTCCAATACAAAAACATTAATTGAAATTATATTTTTAAACATCCATCATGTTTTCCGTTTGACAATGAATAAAATTGAAATTCTTTTAATTTTAATGGAATTCGATCCATAAAGAATAAATTCTTTAAGTCTCCTTAGTTAATTTCCCCCACTGTAATATAAGAAGAACCTACACATTAATAAGCTTTGTGTGCAATCATAATCACCCGAGTAAAAAAGTTTATATATAATCATAAGCTTTATGTAATAATATTTATATTATTTATACATAATTAAATATTACATTATTTTCTTTTTAAAATTACCTTATATTGTGCCATATATAACCACATCTAGTTATATATTGATCTTTGTAAAAATAGATATGCTTTATATGATTAAATATGGTATATATTACAATATATCAACTAATATTGTTATTATTTATATATAACTGTATATGGCTTATACAATACCATATATATGCTATCATATATTTAAAATATAATATATGGTCTTCTATCAAAAATATTTTTCGAAATGGTGTAAAATATAATTTTGTATGATCCAATATATTGCCTCATATAAAAACATTTTTTTTTGATATAATATAAGATTTAATTATATATGGTAAATAATATATCGTAGGCTCTAATCTGATACAATTCGATCTGTCATTTTTCGGATAAATTTGGATCTTACTTAATTCCTAAATATATTACTAAATTTAATTTGATATGCCATTTTTTGAGATCAACTTCGGTCTTACTAAATTTCCAAATATATTGCAAGATCCAATATGATCTGTCATTTTTCGGATCAAATAAGATAAGCTTAGATATTACAGCAGATATTAAATAATATTAAATTGTGCATTATTAAATATTGCGCCAGACCAATTTTTTTTTTTTACACGAGCACATACACACATATATATATATATATATATATAAATTGTTATACGGAGTACAGAAGATAAACACCCACACATTTATTTAACTAATTCCTTGACAACCCAAATAATCTATGTATATAAATCTTAATTATCCTGGACTGGGGTTGTTAAATGTATTTGAAGTGTTTGTATTTATACGAGTATATAACGTGTTTATTTGTGTTGGTATGGCAATAGTTAAATTCTTTATAAATCGTTTTCAACTTTAACTTGTGATTAGTGCTTGTTTTTTTTTTTTGGTAAATAAACAAAGCATTTAATCTAAAAACAATTAACTTACTTATTATAGACACTTAAAATTAGTTTGTAAAAGCTATAAATTTATTTAAAAGCTTTGAAAGTTTTAATCTAAAAGCTTTTTGCCGAGAAAAGGATGAAACAAAAATTTGCTAAAAGCTTTAAAGAATATGTTGTTGACAAAAGAAATTTCCAAGTCAAAAGCTTCAAAGAATTTGTTTTAAGCTTTTAGTGGGAAATGTTTAATAGTTTTTAAATGCCTTTTCATTTGTACAGTACTTTAAAAAAGCTTTATCAAGTTTAGGGGACAGCCTGCATGAATGGACCGTACTTTCCTCAAATATCTTATACTTAAATCTTAGAACGAAATTTCAGGAATTTTTAAAGTTGTTGCTTTTCGAAACTTCAGTCACATTGTGTGTTTTTTTTAATTTATTTTAAATAAAATTTTTGTAATGTTTTTTTTTTCATAAATTTGCTCCACTGCGTACAATAAATACCCTGGGGGAAAAAAGGGGTCAGTTGGGAATCGGGACCTGTAGCGGGATAGGTGAAAACTGAACCGGTTCCGAAAAAACATATCACGAGATAGGTGAAAAGAGCACCGGTTCCTAAAGTACCTATCACATAACCGGTTTAAAAGTCACGACTTATCCATTTAGACCAGTCCTGTGACATGTCACAGAGGGCAATTGACCCCCTCCTAGGACAAGCCCATGTTAAAGTGGTCAGTCCCGTGACCGGTCCCGTGACCGGTCCCTATCACAATGAACCGGTCATGTGACGTGTCCTGGGATAGGTCCTTTTCCCTCAGGGTAGTAACAATAGGAGGCATAATTTTAATGCAAATTTAAAAATAAGTGAAACGTATATTATTCTCCATTGAAATTCTTAGACTCTAAGAAGATTTTAAAGATTTTTGTAGATAGTCCTTTTTCTTTTAGAGATAGTCCTTTTTCTTTTAAAAATTGTTAGAATCTAAAAAAGAAACAGTTTGCAGAATCTGAGAAATTTACTTTAAGCATAAGTTCAGAGAATTTAAAAATGTTTCAATCAGAATAGTTTATAAAAATCTAGTGTTTTGTATAACCTTTTCGTATAAAACAAAAAATTATTATTTTATTAACCCTTTAACCACTGGAGTCGAAATACGAGGTTAAGGGGACAGCCTGCATGAATTTTGGAAATTTTGGTTCTAGTATCATTTTGGACTAAAAAGCATGAATGTGAAGTCCATTTGTCAAAAAAATTTAACCTGAAAGCGCCAGGTGGAAAAAATGAAGGACAACCTGAAGACAAAAAGCTCGACCCAAACAAAAATATTTGTTTCACAAATTAAACACGCAACAAATTATCAAAATAAAGCTTGAAGCTACTTTCCAAAAAAAATTTCGAGTCGATTGAGCTGTTGGAAAGTATGTTTTTTTTAGTTTTAATTTTGCACCAAAATCACAATTTTCGTGTCTGTGTTGACAAAAATCTTGACAGAAATGGGTGTATCTATCAAACTATTCAACTGAGCGTGTTCAAACCGGCACTGTTCGAAAGGTAAATTCAAACAGACAAAAATGTCGTTGGCGATTATTGCACCAAAAATATTGCTTTGGATATATGTAATTGGACTTTAGTGATGACCTTCTGTAGACGATCTTAGTGGTTAAAGGGTTAATATTGTGAGTACTTTTTAAACAAGAAAGTCGTTATTTTACAAGAAATAAATTAAAAACATATATATTTTTTTAAATATTATAATTTTTATTGACAAGAATTAAAAAATATAAAAACTTTAAATGTAGAATCTTTTGGCAATGAATTGATTAGTGTAAATTATAATGTTTATGTATAAGGAATTTTCATAAATAAAACCTAGGTGAAAATGATCATATGTTATCATTTTTACTTGGGTGACTGAACTGATACATTTTTGTATGAAAACAAGACAGTATTATGTCTGTATATGTAAAAGTCATATTTTATAATTATTTATTGATTATTGACAGCTTTTTATAGTTCCTTAACTATCATATTATATTTATAGCCAGAACTTTTGTAACCACAGTATGGTTACAGCCAATCATGTTATAAAATATAAAGTGGCAATCATGAAATAATAAAATATTTATTATAAAAATTATGGTAGCAACGATGTTGATGATTAGAACCTATTTATAAACCAATAACTTGATAAACATACCCAAATGCAGTAACAATAATATGGAAGCAGTGATCATGTTGCAACCATGTTTTTTCTCTGCGTGTACACATCGACAAGCCATGAAACGCTATACTCCTCAATAACGCGGAATATTCTTGACTAATGGATGATTTTCTGTCCAAATTTATCATGAGCGTTTCCCGCTGGAAGACTCAACTGCATACACACAGCTCACGCGACAATAAACTTTTTGATTTCCGGTCGCCTACTGTCCCGTTTTGGCAATTTGCCATTGCCAGCAACTGTTTCAGACTTCTTCTTTGGGAGTTTTTGAAGTCACGGCTTTATATGAACAAGCCACGGACTCTGGAAGCTACCAAAGAGAATATCAATTGTGGTAAAAGGATCCCAAATGATTATCAACAATGGCGGCGCCCGCTTGACCGATATAATCTTCAAAAATTAATGAAAAATAAATATTTGAAAAAAAAAAATAAAATATTAATTCATTTCAAATTTGTTAACGTATACCAACCAATAGTTGCGTCTATAATCATTTCAATCCACAATTAAGTTGGTTTTACTGAAACCCTAATGTAATGGCATATTTGATTAGAATAATCGTTTTTGCAGTTAACACTGGAATATCGTAATTTTTTTTAATACTTTTTATAGATTGTACCAGTTTTCGAATATATTCGAAATAAATCGTTGCTTCAACTGTATGCAATTGCTAAAGTTGATTCCAAATGCCAACAATTAGGTAATAGAATTGTTCTTTTTCCCATTTTTAACCCCTCATACAATATTTTTGCTTTATGAATCGATTAAAGGCAATTCCAAATAATAAATTTAAAAGGTTTTCATCGAATTTTTTTTATTGGGTGTATAATTTTGTTTATAACAAACTACAATACATTTTCGATATCTCAATTCTGACATCTTAGAAAAAACATACAAACACTTTTCTATAGAATGGCACCCTTTTATTTGTTTTAATTGGGATTAAAATTACGCTGCCCCTCTCCCCTACTTTTCGATAATAAAAAGAAAAGAGTAATGATATTGAAAATAAAATAAAAATAAATTAAAAATTTTTGATTTCAAAATGTCGTCATTTTAAAACTACTTGGAATTTCGTTCTGAAATTGATGTACACTAACATTTTTTTCGCACTATCTGGAAACCCAAGATAAATTTAAACTACACTTCAATTTGTGTGAACCATTTAACTTGATTAAGGATTAATTTTAAAATAATTCAAGTCTTACCTCATTCGAAATATAACAACTCTGTGTTAAATGACAGATAATTAGTTTTTTTATTTATTATTTTTTTTTACCTATTTTTGCTTATTATTCTCTTTTATTTTGTTTTGCTAAAATTCGTAACACATTGTTTATACTTGACAATCTTACACGCATGAGCCAAAATTTTACGATTTTCAAAAAAAAGACAATAATGCGTAATTAGAGTAAAATTAAAGAAAATAAAACAGGTTGAAATTTTAATAAACAATTACAAATATAGCACCTAAAAATAGTGGGTATTTTAAATTTTTCTAAACAGCCTTAAAGTGGGCTTTAAATTTTGTGTATTATTAATTTAACTTAAGAGAGCGAGATTTATAACGTTACTCTCTCTTGTTGTGTTTGTTGTTATTTTTGTCAAGTATTTATTTTTGTATTTTCTGTTGTTGCCAGGCTTGTCAGACTTGGGGTTTTGCACTCAAATTTGGGGATTATTCTTGGGGATTTTTAGAGGCTATTTCAAATTTCTGATATAATTTTTATGACTTTCGGAAAAATTAATTTTCATTTTCGTGTACAAAATTAATTCGTTTAGTTAATTTCATGTGAATCCCTAAAAATTTTAGTTTATGTAGACTAAAATTTGCAAAATAAAAAATTTTATATTTCTTAAGAAAAAATCGTACAATATTCTCATTGAGTTTGTATATTAAGTACAGAAATATTTCTAGTTCATCCAAAAACTTTATTCCATGACAATTTCTTTAAGCAAACATTAACTCCAGATTGGGGCCAGCTTACAACAAACTATTTTTTCACAATTTGATTAATAAATTTAAAATATCGGTAGAAAATAAGGTTTGCTGTTCAAATTTTATTTACTAATGGTATTTTATACGAGAAGTTATAGCAAGAATCTATCAGATTTAATTCAAATACAAGTCTTTGGGTCTTATAATTTCTTATAATTTATATATTACAATAAATAAAAAAAAAAAAAAAATATTTATGATAATAAAAAAAAAAATGTTCAAAAATCTTGGAAATTTTAAGTTAAAAAATAGTTAAATTATATATTTTAGAATTTATCAGGTTCGAGATGATCATTAAATGTTACTAAGGAATAGTAAACATTAATATTTAAAATATAAAAAATTGTGAGCATCAGCGCTAGAGGGAGTGCGCTCATTTGAACGGGTTATCATTCACAAACTTGTAAAAGGAATTTTCCTTAGAGTGTGTGATATATAAGCCTGTTCAAAACCATGAGTTGTTTATAAGTTGGCTGGGTGGTTCAGAAGGAGGCTAACGATTACCAGGTAGAAAGTGCTGATCCTTACAAGTTTTTCCATTTAAAAAATTATTCTTTAGTGTTCCTTAGTAACATTTAATTATGATCTCAAACCTGATACATTCTAAAATATATAATCAAAACATAGAAAATACAGAGAATATATACAGAATTTACATAGTTAATTTTCGATGAGTTTGTTGATCGAATTTACAAAAAATGATTTCTTCGAAAGTCCATCACCCTAGTTTTTTTCTAAAAAATCTCATAATTTAAAGTTTTTGTCGTTTAACAAAGGTAATTATGCAATAATTTTATGGGTAAAGTTAATTTTGACTATAAAATTAAGAATTTTTGGGGATTTTTTTTATTTGGTTGGTAACAACGAAAAAAAATATCTGATAAGCCTAATCACGACCGACCCCAACAAACTATGTGAGTACAGAATGCAATAAGTAGTTGTGCTTTTGTATGTATAACTTATATGTAGTATTTACATATACTACACTAAACAGTGGGACAGATTAAATATATTTTCAATATTTGTAACTAATAGTAAACACTAATTTTTTTGTTGAATGGAAAAATTGTTAGTAACATTAAATTATAATCTCGAGCCTGATAAAATTTAAAAATATATGATTAAATGTGCACTACCTCTAGCGCTGATTCTCTTAATTTTTTCCATTTAATATAAAAAAAATTGTGTTTACTATTTGTTAGTAACATTATGATCTCGAGCCTGATAAATGTTAAAAATATATATTTTAAATATTGGTTAATCAGTTTCTACTGGCAATACTTTCATACAGTTATAGCCAAGATAAATAAAATCTATACCCCTAAAGATGTGACATGATGCCCCAAAATTAATCACCTTAGCTTGAACTAAAATTTAAAAAAATGCTTCTTTTACAGTTTTATAAGCAAACCCAATTAACATTTTTGCAGGCAGAGAAAAAACATGGTTAGGGCAATCATAGTCGAAGAGCACCATAAATTATTGGGATTATGATTTTGCCAACCATAGTTGCACTATAATATAGTTATCATATTATAATAATTAAATAAACATAATTTTACCACAATAAAGAAAAGTTCTTAAATTTATAAATATATCTTTCAGAAATATTTTTCTCTAAAGAAAAAATTTAATATCAAGGATTTTTTCAACAAACCTTATTTGATTTTTAAAGAAAAATAGAATTTTAAATTTTAAGGACTTTTTTTAATAAAAAAACATAAATTCTACTGACTTCTTGTATTAGAAAAATTCAAATTTTTTAGGTAGTCCTTAAAGTGTCAGAATTTTTTTTTGTTCATTAAATTATTAATAGTCTTGTATAAAGAATTTTGCAAAAAATAAAAAAATCAATCAAAATAAGAAAAAAATGTACTCGTTAATTTTTGATACCTTGTTTTCCTCAGATGATGAAGAATCCAACGAGGGTATTGGTGTTATCAAACGGTACAATATTGATGTCAAATTACAAATTGTGTGTTTTTTTAAATAATTTGAAAAAAAAAAATCCAAACTATCGCGCAAACAATTTAAGTGATGATTTTGACATCTGAAGTGATTATTTTTTCAGCGCAGTGATTTATGAAATTCTAATTTGTATATAAAGTAATGAACAGCTGTTTCAACACGAGCAATCACCTAATTTATTCAAGTGACTTAGAAAATCAATTTTTTAATAAATGATGTGAAGTGAGGCGTTGCTTTTTGCAAATGATTGATTCGTACTTTTTTATAAACTACTGAAATTTTTTTAACTTAAATTGGCAAAATGATTTTTGGCAAACGAGGGTTAAGCATCATAAATAAGTGTTATCCCAGTAAATATTTTATTTAATTCTACGGATAACCCGTTGTTTGCCAGTACTTGATTTTTTGTAACGCTGTCACTTTCAGACTGGGATGGTACAATTTCAGGCTCGATTTCTTTAATTACGCAAGAATTAAGTTTTCGGGAGAGCAATAGTGTCCATCGTTAAAAGCAAAACTCATAGCAAAAAATAAACTTGGTCTTGTAATCAATGCCCACATTTTTCATGCATTCTTTACTGCTAATTTTATAAATATAAATATAAACAGTATAATACTTTAAAGCCTTATGGGCTTAGTGAATTCGAAGCACTTGCTTACTTAATTATCAATCAAGCGCTTGCTTACTTAATTATGCCTTACAAAACAGCTTCTGGGTAAGCAGTATTTTTAACAGAATTTTAATTCTTACCCAGCAAAACTTTGGTAACGGGTGCGATATTCCCATGCGTTACCTTGTAATGATAGCTTGTTACCTTTTTCATTATTTGCAAGCATAAAGTAATAAGTTACTCATTATTGATTACGTAATATATGATTTATAAATGTGACGTAATAATTAAACTATTTTGGAAAATCTATTTTTAGATACATTACTTTGTGTTTTTTTGTAAGCAAAAGGGTAATGTATGTTTGTTTTGACAACACTAGCGAAAAAACGAAGCGCAACAATTCATTTGAGTTTAAAGCAATCAAATACTATATGCATCGATAGCTCAGTGGGTAGAGTTCTTGGCTGGCAACCAGATTTCCCTGGTTCGATTTCCATCTTGACCACATTATTTTTAATTACAAATAATTTTTTTTTAAATTCCTCTTTTTAGACAGATTACTTTTTCCATTCTCTTAACTATATAAGTAACCCCTTACATTATCACCTCTAAAGTAATGGGTATATACATTACTTTGAGGCTCATCGCCTGTAAAATTCATCAATGAAGTAAGGTGTAAAGTAATCCATCGGCCCCTAGTGCTATACATTACTTTACCCATTATTTGGTAATGTGTGGTTTTGCTGGGTAATATACTCCAAACATTACACACAACTCTTGAATTTGTGGGAGAAAGGGAAAGAAGAGTGGTAATTGGTACGTAGTTGCTTGTTCTCGGCAATTTGTTTTAATGTTTCATTCTTCTTTTTGATTTTCATTCTTCGTTTTGTTTCTCATTCATTTTAAACCAAATGTAGACGAAAATTGTTGAAAAAAATTCTCTGTGTGAACATAAAACAGAATTTACAGTTATTGCCGCAACAAAAGTTGCTCTGTGTGAAATGGGACCGAGTTATGCCAAAAATATGTTCCATCTCTGACCACTGTAATCTGTAGAGCAGAATGGTTGGCAGTAAGTGTACAATTTTGTTAACCTCCCTTAGACCTATCATCTTTTTCGGTTGTTGTTTTTGTTACATTTTTGTATACACTTGCGTCAAAAAAAGAGTATTCTTGTTGTCATCGTTTTCTACTTCATTATTTTTTATTTTTTTTTTTTCATTCGAACGTACTTATTTCATGTTTCGTTTTATGTTTTTGCACTTTTTTGGTGTAACGATTCTTAACTCTTGTGTATCTACTTCTAGTATGAACGCGTGTATAGTATGTACGCGAGTATAGATAAGCGTAGAGTAAATGTCAGAAAAATTAAGAGTTTTCCAAAAGCGAATTTTTACAAATGTGGTGTTGATTTACAATTAGTAATTTTTTTATTTAAGCAAGATGAAAACATCGAATAAAAACAATTTTTTATTATAAGAAAATAATAAATTACAGTAATTTTAATGAAAAATTATTTAAAATTTCTTTCTGAAATTCTATTTTCTATTGCTGGTGTTTTGTAATACCAAAAGTGAAAAGTGAAAGTTTCGTGACGCATTTATAAGACGAAAAAAAGTGAAAAATTTTGTCATATATATATATATTATACTTAAAAAATATTAAAAAGTCTTTTTAAAATTCTTATAGATAATTAAAAATTACAAATGAATATTTAAACACTTTGTTGTTTTAGTGAACATTTTTACAAAGAGTACGTGTAATTTTGAAGTTATATTCTAATTATTGTATAAAAAATGAAAACCGAACCAACCACCCTTTTTTCCTAAACAATTGAATTTATATATTTGCCGTTTTTTTTTCTTCTTAACGGCTTAAAAATTGAACTTTTCATTCACCCCTTTACCTTTTCATATTCATGGAGTAGAATAATTTCAAAGCAGACATGTTGTTATTTTATAAAATATTTAATGGTGAGATTTAAAAAAAATATATATATATATTAAAAACTGTAATTAAAATGAAAAATTTTTACATTTGTTGGTAAAAAAATTTAGTATATATTTAGGAATTGTTATTGGTAGAAATATGTAGCATACTTTTTGGGGGCTGGTGCTATGATAATTGTATGAAATAATCGAAGTTATAATATATAGACGAGAACATTTGTGTTAAAAACAAAAAATAAATAAAAACGAGTAAAGAAGTTAAGGTCGTTCATGCCGACTTTAGCATATCCTACACCAGTCTTGTTGAAAGCCAACTTGTTTTTGGTTCCGAATTTACAATGAGTTTAAATGGATTAAAAATATATGTCTATAAACACATAGGTAAACAATCAAAAAATATGAGACAGATAATTATGAATTTGTCAGCTATAGTCACATTAAAATCAATTTTTGGTGACAATTACATGCGGATTAGGTCAAAACATGCATGGACCGAATGCCACCTTAAGCAATAAGAGAAAATTTTCGGGGATACTAGGTTGGTACTAGGTGTAGTCATGGACTGATTTTAACCAAAACCAATACCCTTTCTCCTTGAGTCTATATGAGTCAGTGTACAACATTTCATTCAAGTATCTTTAGAATATTTGCCATCTACATATAGCGAACATAAAAGTGGGATTTCTGGTGTAATAGCTTTTAAAGTATTTTGGTCTCCTAAACCCGACCCTGAAGTCACAAAAAATTGTTGTGGGCACATCTTTTTTCAACTCCTGATCCAGAAAAAAATACTTCATGGACCAATATTGTGTAGATATACCTTATTTTTTACGGATTTAAATTTTACATAGAATTGCCTTTTATTGAGTATAATCACATCAATAAGCTAAAAGATGTCTTTAAAATTGCCTTCTTAGAATTGTCCTTAAAGCTCCAAAATTTTCCAAAAATTTTGGAATTACTAAAACTATGCGAATACAAGGGTACTTTAATAATTCTTAATATTTGAAAAACAGGTTAAAAATTTTGAACAAAAAATTTAAGTAAGAAGATTGATTCGACAGAGTCTTTTGAGCTTAGATTTCTTTTTTAGGAGACCGAAGTGCTTTTAAAAAGTTTTATCTGGCAATATTCAAGATCCCAATATAGTCCTAAAAAAACACCTTTTAACATTTCCCAACAATATTATACTCAAATGAATGGTAATTTTATGTGGAATTCAAATCCATATTTCATACAAATCCAGAAATTTGAAATATTTCTCCACAGTAAAATTTTTCCCTGGGTCAGGAATTAAAAAAAGTAAGCGCCTCAATTCGGGATTGCGATTTGACGGAAATTTTTTGACTTCAGATTTGGGCTTAGGAGATCAAAATACTTTAAAAAAAAATGTTTGAGTAGAAGCCTGTGCAAAAACCTTTTCGAGTAGTGTTATTAGGGTTACAGCGGATTGTATGGAAAAAAGTTTTTGGTGTAGATTCGTGCTGGACCAAATTGGACAAAGTTAAGACGCAGCCCAAATTTTCAGTATCGACATTTTAGTCCCAGTTTCAATTAATTTTGCCCGGCGATTCTTAAAAATTAATGCAATAAATACAAAATGCTGTCACCCTTATGGCACATATGGATACTCGTATACATATTAGGATGACTCGATTTTGTATTTCTTGGGTTGCCAAGCCAAATTGGATAATTAATATTCACCCCAATCAAAATTTATGTTATAAGAGATACCTGCACTCCACCTAAACGCACATAATCCCAATATCTGGTTTTGGAATTAAATCCAAAAAACTTTCAGTCATTATCTCAACAATGGAAAAAAGGGTTATGACTGTTGTTTTTTGGGGTTATGACCAAAATATTATTTATTGTATAGTACAGTAATATAGAAAAAATCTTTAGTTAGCGACTGAGAACTGACTGGGGGCCGGTTAAATAAAAACCCTTTTATCAGCGAAGCCGGAATTGATCATACCCCAAGTGCTGCCCACAAACTCTTTATTTGGCAAAGTAGTTGTTGAACAAAATATTATGCAGATTATGACCCTAATTCTGGGATTTATGTCTTTTGGGGATAACCGCCGAAAATGCTCCAATTTTCAAATCGAAGATTGTGCTATATATCTGTTATAATAATTTTTTGTTGAGGTCGACTCACATCCTAACCATCCCTGACCACCCATAACTCCTATTTCCGGGAATGGTACTAAACCTTTTTTATGAAGAGAGCGGTAACTATAGTGAAATAGTCGAAAAGTTCACTTAAGTAAATACCGGGATAGTGGGTTTATATGGAGAGAATCGACAATTTCTGAAATACAATTAACTATTTCTGAAATACAATTAACTATTTCTGAAATACAATTGGAAAAGGTGTCCTCATATGAACCCTCATTCCCGGTATTTGCTTTAATGAACCTTTCCGGAAATTTTGTTCAGATGTACATATCAGAGAACTGCAAAATCAACTTTTTTCTTGATTTAATCATACACAAAAATTCTTGTTCACATTTAATAATTCAACAAAATTCACTGTAGAATAAAATCAGCATCATGTTACTGAACGCGTAATTGGAATCAGTGTGAATCATCTGTCGTTTATGTTTTATGCAAATGTAATCACTCAACAAAAAGTCAGCGTTGAATATTTCAGAAAAAACAACAAACAACGCGTATGAGTTTATTCATAGTTAAAACAAAATAGAAACACATTTTATAAGGGGGCGTTTTTGTAGAAAAACATTTTATAAATGTTATACGTATATTAGGGTGGGTCTAAAATCCGCTTTTTTAGAATTTTTATTAGTAATAAAAATATTCTTATTTGTGAAATATAAATATTTTTTTGGAAAAAAAATTTAGGTCGATATCTCAGGCTTGCCTCATCCGGAAAATTTAAATATTGTCTAATTTTTTTTCATCTATTTTGATTGGAAAATTAGGCAATATTTAACTTTAAACGGATTGGGCGAGCTTGAGATGTCGACCTAAATTAAAAAAAAAAAAAATTTCACAAAGAACAATATTTTTGGTATTCCTAATAAAAATTCTAAAAAAACTTATTTTAGACCCACCCTAATATACATATAACGTTTATGAAATATGTTTTTTTACAAAACCACCCCCTTTTTATAGATAAGAAACTGTTTTGTTTTAATTATGTTTACACTCATACACGTTTGTTGTTTTTTCTGATTTATTCTACATCAAATTATTATTGTTGGCTCGAATGAACAGAATAAAATCAATGGTTCAACAACGACCGATGATTATAAACCAGTGACAAAACAATTTGCACATCGTTTGATTGATTTAGAATCATCAACAAATATGTGTGTTGGAGTATATTCAGCGTTTGAACGCAAACACAATTTATTCTTGTGTTGATTGCGTATGAACGTTTTGCAATCAGCAAATGCAGTTCTCTGGTACATATATGTTTATTATCCAATCTGCTTAATAAATAAACTATCGGCACCCTTTCCGGAATTTGAACCGTCTCTTGAAATTCAACTTAAATTATACTTGATGTATGGTATCATATCGTCAGTATGCCCGGCTTTAATTTTTCTACTAGTTTTTTTTTTTTGTTATTAATATAAAGTCAATGGTCTTATATAACAAATGAAAAAAAAACCTGGAGGACACTTTTCCAACTACAGACAACAAAAAATAATATAAAATTGTATTCTAAAGTGTCATTATTATATAAGGAAAAATAAAGAAAAATCAAAGTAGACGACAAATTGTCATAAATAAGACAGCACAATGACGTGCCGAATTAACGACTAAAACCATTCCATAGAATAAAAGATTAAAGTTAAACAGGATATACAGACTTAATAATATTATTATAAATTTATCCTTAAGTGTTGATAAAAAAATTGCAGAAATCTTAAACAAAAAAAAAAAGAAAGAAATAATAAGTACAATAATTAAATAAATTACAAAAAAAAAAGAAAAATGAATAATATAGGAAAAATTGTAAAATTCACTATCATCTTCTACCTATTGTTAATAACTGTCATACACAGTATCTCTTAGAAATATGTTTTAAGTTTCCGTTAACAATGATCTTTTTTACGTTTTCCCCAATTGTTTGAAGTAAAATGTCAATGTATTATGTTGACCATAAAAAACACACCAAAGGTCAGTTATGTTTTTTCAGCTTACAGTCTCTTATTGTTTCTATTTTTGATGTAAATGCTCCACATATGATGACGACAGTCAACGTTAATGACCAACACAAAAAAGCATTAAATTCCCAATAATGCACTTGAAAAAATATAAAATATTTTGCAGGGAAATGCTTAAATTAATAAATTGTATTTATGTAGGTAAGATTTAAGGGAAAATATTCAACAAATTTATAAATTAAAATTTTTTCAACTTTTTACTAATCCATCTGTTAATTAAAGTAAAAACTAAGCTTATCATTTTTGCTCAGTGTATACTATTAATTTTTAATTTTGTTTTCAACTTTGCAACATAAATATTTATACAATAATGATATTCATAAGCATTTTAGCCTTTAAACAGTGGGTTGCTTACTTGACTTTTATGTTATTCACTTGAATTTCATAAATTATAATGAAATGTCCTGTGTGTATAACCAAACTATTGAAGTGATTCATCATTGTTGTTTGTTAGATGAACTTCAATTAAAAATGTGTTGTTTTTTCGATTAAAAAGTATACTTATAATAGAAACTTCTAAAACAATAAAAATCTAATTATCTACCTTTCATTTTTGTTCTCCTTGCAGGCGGATGCCAGTTTAGGCATGCATGAACGTGAATATGTCCAAGAGTCATTAAGCTATGTCCTGCGTATACAAGAAGTCCAAGAACGCATCAAATTTGAATTTGTTGAAATATTATTGGCGTTTATATCAAGTTGGTTAGTCTTCTATCACACCGCCCATGAGCAGGCTGAAGATAATAAAGATTATTTACAAGATTTAAGGCATAAAGTTCAAAAGGTAAATTTTAAAATGATAATACAAATGTTTTGTAGTGAAAATAATTTGTTTGTTTGTTTTTTTTTTATAGACCCGTGAAAATTTTGAAGGTACGCGAGAAAAAGTTACAGAGCTTAAATTGAAATATATGGAAAAGCGTACAGTAAGTATGAGTGTTATTATAATTAAGAATTCTTCTTTCAAATAAGTTAGTAGACAAATTTGTAAACAGTTTTTAATCCCACATTACTTTTTTTTTTTAAATATTTGTTGCTAATTTTTAACATCATATTAAAAACTTTTGAAAACCGTTTTGCTTAAATTTGCAAAAAATAAAAAAAAAAATAATAATAAGCAAAGTGGATATTGAAGGATATTTTATTTCTAATAATTAAAATTTATACTTACAACCTTAAATTGTCTTAATATACGAGTACAGGTGGATTATATTGGCATGGAAGTAAAGGCTATCTGCTATAATACAGCATAATATTAAAATAAAGTGGAGTTTTTGTAGGATTTAGTAGGAAGCATACATTTTTAGGTATTTAAAGTGCAAAAAATTCATATTTTGATGAGAAAATACGAAACATTATATCTGAGCTATATACACAGATTTTTGTGTATTGTAGTAAATTTCTTAAAGAAATTTTTTGACTGATAAATTTTAAGGCCAGTTTTATAGTGAATGCTTAATTTTTTTAAATTTAAATGTACTATTTAGGCTATTTCAGTGAACGTACGAGGGCGGATCAATAAGTCCGTGACTTTTCGAACTTCTCTCGTAGTTATATGAAATGCAACACTGCTCTCATTAAGTACCACCTGTTAATAGACTACTGTCAAATTTTAAGCAAATTCCGTCATTTACTTTGCGTTTAACAGCTGTTCAAAACATACAACCTCGTGGATTTTTTTTTAAATGGAAAAAAGTGAACTTCGAATGCCGATTAAACATTATTTTTTGCGAAAAAAAACCGTCAATCAAACCAAGGAAAAGCTTGATAAATACTATGGGGACTCTGCACCATCGATTTCAATGGTAAAAAAGTGGTTTACTGACTTTCGTTGTGGTCGCACAACTACAAATGACGATGAACGTTCTGGCGGCCAATTGAGGTCAATACACCCGAAAATTTCGAAAAAATCAACGATATGGTGTTGGCCGATCGAAGAGTATAAGTTCGTGAGATTGTCAATGCCATTTCATATGGCAGTGTGGTTTCGATTTTAAATGATCAATTATATTTAAGAAAGCTGTCTGCAAGATGGATGCCGCGTTTGCTCTCAATTGACCATAATCATGTGACGTGTGTAGTCTCAATGTCAAAATTCCATGAATTTGATACCTCATCCCATAAGGGATATAAAAATTGGAGAAACGTTGGACTAAGTGTATTGAGCTAAAAGGAGATTGTGTTGAAAAATAAATTTTGTTTGCGCAAAAAAACTGTGTTTCATTCAAAAAGTCACGGACTTATTGATTTGCCCTCGTATTAATCAAATTTTAAAAAATTCTCTATATCCCACCGAAGATGGGATTAAAACTGGCATATATGGGCAGGTGCTTCAAAATCTATTTTGGAAATTATGGATCGTTTCTAAAGCAGGTGCTGGAGCTTCTTAGTTACAGTACACTCACCAAAAAAAGGTGTAATGGCAACTGAAAATTTTGCTAATTTGAGCCCAGCGGTATTTTTTGCTAATCTTAGTAACACATGTCTGCTGACATGTAGTACAATGAAATTAGTAGAAAAATTAGTATCCGCTACTAAATTTTAATAGACTTTTTGTAAAGTGGAATTAAAAATCTGTTTGCTAAAATCAGCAAAAAAAATTACTAAATATTATTAATATTAGTACAAAGTTTTAAATTTAGTTTTTTTATCGAGCATTTTGATTATATTTTTCAAAATTATTTTATACAAAATAAAAAAAAAAAATCAAAGGCTTAAAAATCTTAAAAACTGTTAAAACATAAATGAATTTATCATTTTGTTTTAATTTGGTAATTTCTGTTTTGAAAAATATTTTAGTCATTTTTTTTTTTTACTTTTGAGGTTAAATTTTAATTGTTTTAAGGGCTGATTTTTAGAACTAAAAACCTTTTTAGTGCTATTATAAGTGGATGTCCTCTTTTTAGACATGAGTCGGTATATTCACTTCCGATCCTTTTTTTTATCTTTGTAACATTTTAAGGCAATTTAAGTTTGTTGGTGTAAGTTTTAATTAGAAATAACATTTCCTTCAATATCTACTTTTTTAAAATTAGTAATTTTTTTTGCTAACTTTAGCAAATCGGTTTTCAAAAATTTGTAAAATGATTTCTGAAATTACCAACAAAAATTTGTAAATATTCTGTGAAAATTCTGTAATTTGTAAAATGTAAATAGCAAAAAGATTTGCTAAATAATAATTTTTTTACTAAAAATCAGTACAAAAATAGTAAAGTGGGATTGAAAACCGTTTACAAATTTTTCTACTAACTTTTTTTTCTGGGTGTAGGGTGTTCAACTATATTGATTAATTGGGGCATCTTGTTCTATCTATCCTACAATGGGAGGTTTTGTACTTATCAGTTTGTTGTCGATTGTCCAGTGAATTGCACAGCGCATTACAGGGAAAATTAGTTCATCAGTTGAACTTGTCATATAGGGAATAGACTCCCCTTAGAGGTCTTTCCTGATATTTACAATGTATAATGTCCACAAACCCTACTCCCGCATTTCTTTTGCTCATAACCAATTTTTCACAATGTTCTGCATTTATAGGAGGCATCACTTAGGTTTTGGTTAAAAAAATGCCTCTAGGCATCTCAACTGAGGTGGTAGATTATATTTTATATGAATATTTTCACATAAAAGAGGCTTTCCTGCCGATGGGTGCCGCATATGACCATTTCAAAGTCTATTATTTGGAAGAAATTAAGTTAAAATAAAAAAATAAAAATCCATAGACTAAATGTATCGAGCAAAACCGAGACTATGAGGCATGTGATGAAAATCGAAAACCATCCGATTTCCCATGCTTAGTTTTTTACGATCTATGTATATTTTTAAAATTATTTATACCCTTCACCATAGGTGGAAGGGTATATATAAGTTTGTCATATTGTAATTTCTACAATATTGATCTTAGACCCTATAAAGTATATATATTCTTCTATTATGAAGAGCGAAGTTGATTTAACGATGTCCGTCTGTCCGTCTGTGTGTTGAAATGGGTTTTTCGAAGACTCCAGACATGATGAGGACTTGATTATTATATATTTCTGTTACATGTGGTCCATTTCTGTTTGCTATTAAAAATCAGCCAGATCGGTTGATAAATGGCTAAGATATTAGCAAAAAACCAGGACTACCTCTAATTTTTTCCGTAAAATCCTTTTGTCTAATATGTATGTAGAATTTTATGTATAACAAACACATCCATTTGTTGAAATTCTTTTCTTTCACCTCCACCTTTTATACACAAACAACAAACACATACAAAGATTTGTCATTTAAATAAAAACCAAACAAATCCTTATTGAACGAAAACTGTTTATTTAATTCTATTAACGATGATTCCACATGACCTTAATAGCTCAGTTGTCTAAACGATATGTCTCAAATACTTCATTTTTCTCTAAGGCGCGGTTTCGATTCCTACACCCTTTAATAGTTCAACTTTTTTTTTGTACAATTTTTTTTTTTGTTTATTTTTTGTTTCTTTTAACATTTAATAATTAATTTAGATAAAATTTTATATTAATAATTAAATAATCCATAAATAGACTTTTATAAAAACCCTCTGATACAAACAAAATACAAACGGTTTTATTTCTATTTTTTGCTCCGATTTAAAAGAATTTATAAAAAGATTTTTAAACCATTTTCTTATATATTATTTTAGAGCTGTAATATGACCTATGGATACGTCTTATATATCAAAAGATCGAAAATCTTTAGTATAACATATTTGCTAAAAAACTTGGAAATACCGGTTCAGATACAAAAAAGTTATGCCCACAACATAATTTTTTTTTAAATACCTATTTTCTGTGACCATAAATCTTCCCGAGTCTAAGTTTTATCACCAAACTAAATGGTTAGTTTCCTCTTAAAGGCGTCCGTATATAAATCTGTCCATTCCATATATGTCCATATATAAACTTCAGTTTTTTCCCCATCATGGTGAAGGGTATATAAGATTCGGCATAGCCGAATTAAATTATAAGTTCTGAGTTACACAAATTAGTAAATATTGCAATAATTTTAAGTAAATTTCATTTTCACAAAACCATTCTAGATTGAAAAGCTCGTATATTAAAATTCTTGTTCTTAAGATCACATTGTTGTTATGCAGTTTTTTTTTTCAAAGTTTGGAAGCTATTTTCTCCCCTCTATTTCATTAAAAAAACAGGTTGTTTTCTAAATATTTTTTCTCTGTCACATATCGAAGTTTCAAATAAATCAGAGAGTTTAACTTGAAATACTTTCTTTGTTAGCATTAACATATCTACAACAACTTGATTTAATTTAATATTAAAATCTTTCTCTCTTTCTCTCCCCTTACAGAAGCCAGAAGAAAAATATACCAAACGCGGCTATTTGTTTTTGATGGAAAAAAGTAAGTTTTTATTCAGATTGTGCAAGTCTTCACATACATAGTTATATCTGAAATGTTTAAATATGTATACATATCAATACATATTGTAAATACATTTACTACTTATTATATACATTAATTGTTATGAGTGTTCCAATATGATATTAATACCCATAATTTAGGTTCTCTTTTGAAAATATCTCTTTTAGAACCATTTAAAGCAACATGGACAAAATACTATTGTACGTACCGAAAACAAAAAAAGGAGTTTACAATGCTCCAATTCAATCAAATGAATCACAGTTTTACTAGACCTGAACAAAGAGAAGAAGAAAAACTAACCTTAGTATCGTGCCAAAGACGTGCCTCAGAATTTGAGAAAAGATTTTGTTTTGATTTAACATTTAAAGAGAAACCTGGTATTGTGTATACATTTCAGGCCTTAAGTGAAGAGGATCGTAGAGCGTGGATAAGCGCCATGGATGGTACAGAGCCGGTAAGTTAAAACTTATGCTAATGCAGAGAGAAAGTTTCTCTTAATATTTACATTTGTCTTTTGCAGACTTATTTAGCTCCCGGCAAAATTAAAGCTGGCGATGAATATCAATTAGATGAAATTGGTTTTGCTTTTGTACGCAAATGCATTGAAACTTTAGAAAATCGTGGTTTAGAAGATGAGGGCATTTATCGAAAGAGTGGTGTGGGCACTAAAATATCCAAACTATTGTCTTTGGGTATGGATCGCAAAAAGGCAGATAGTGTTTTTACCGATGAACAATATCGTGATCTCATGGAGAGCAATACTATTGCGAGTGCTCTTAAAACCTATTTGCGAAATTTGACGGAGCCGCTAATGACATATCGTTATCATAGCGGTTTTATTGAGGCAGCCAGTAAGTTTTTTGGGGCATTCAATTATCTTAACGAGTTAAGTTACGATTTTTAATTTCAATTTCAGAACAAGAAAATCTTAATCAACGTGTTCATGAAGTCCATAAGTTGGTTTATAAATTGCCTCAATCAAATTTTGAAATGCTTGACATGGTCATCAGACATTTAACTGAGTAAGTTGTGATATTAAATAAATTTATTTTATCTTACACATTTGAATGCTAGTAATGTACTAAAACTAATAATAAGAAAAATACATATTAATAGAGCGATTAAAAAAAAATCTAGATGGATCTGGGTTAGATATCGCGAATCGCGAAATGGGAGCCAGTATCAGGGGGTATCTAGCTAGTTATAAGTCAGCTTTTTTACAAAGTCGGAAAAAATGCACAGTTATTTTTTGTTGATTTAAATCAAATTTTGGAGCTACCCAAATTTTTAGACGGATACAGTTTCTGGATGATAAGGATTATTTTTGCGAATAAATAAAAATATGTAATAGTGAATACAGAGTGGGTCAAAAAATATCATCTGATTTTTCTTCGCTATAACTTTTGTTTAAAGCGAAATCTCTGTTGTTTTGTTTATTTGACCTTTTTTATTTATTTTGTTAAAATTAATTGTGGAAAATTATGTCCGAAAAATGGCCGATGATGCAAATTTGTTCTCCTTCGATTACATTTTGCATAAATGTGCGCAGCATTTGCAGTGTCATGTTGTCAATTTCGACTTGGGTATTGTTCTTTAACTCTCCCAAGGTGCGGAGCTTGTTGGCGTATACCAATGACTTCAAATATGACCAGAATAATAAGTCCCAAATAGTCAAATCGCGAGGTGTGGCTGACCGAGCCACATCACGAAATTATACGCGCTGGCAGGGCTTCCTTTAAAATACGCATTGTGTCGCGTGCAGTATGACCAGTGGCCCTGATCTGTTAGAACAACATATGCTTCAACTCCAAATCGTCAAGTTCCGGTAAGAAAAATTCAGTCACCATGGCTCTATAGTGTTTGCCGATCACCGTAATAGCGTTAAGATCCAATCACCTTTTCCGACGTAACTGCAGACCACACCGTGATTTTGAGTGGGTGTAATGGTGCTTCATGAATTATGCGTGTATTTTTCGTCAGCTTATTAACGCTTAGATAAAAATGAGTGAGCCTCCATTTCATCTTTGAAATTAAAAATCGTTATTTAGGCGTACAGCGATTCATTATTATTCACTACAAACTTCGCATGTGTCTTCTCCCACTTTCCAATTGGGTGATACTGATTGCCCCATCTTGTACTATGTACTTTCAAAAGTTCTGCTACACTTTTTGTGGTGATAAAATAAAAACAACAGGATTGTTTTAAGTGTTATTTGAAATGGACACCATTTACCACTTAGCACGACCAAGGACTGTTCATTCACAATTCGATTAAAATTCGAAAGAAAAAAAAAACACTAAACACGCCGACAAGTGGGAAATTTACCGAGTAGCTTTAGTAGTTCGTCGACTATTGACTGGCAGCGTAAACCTGAACCTTTTAGCATAAAATTTTTGGATATATTTTGATGTTAGACTTGCAGTTGTTATCACCCAAATTTTGAATCTTTTGCCGGACGAGTACGTACTTGCAGTCGGAAATTCCCTCAAGAATGAGATGTGTTTTTGATTGATTTACAGAATGACGGACATTCGTTGTGCTATAAAATAAATGGTATTGAATCCAAACAAGACTTTTTTGCAGCTCTTTTAGAGTTCTAGTTGGCTTTCGGACTTTATCACGAAAAAGTCGTGCTATTTCCGTAGGTATTTTCCAATACATTTAAGTTTTTTTTACTCATTTCACGGTTCTCCGGAACAAATTTTAAGGAAATTGAAAATAATTGCAACTTACATGAGTATTTAGGTTCTGCGTAGATGATTTAAGAAAATTATTTAAACTTTTAATAGAAAAAATCGATGTTTTTTACAGTCAGGTCATTCCTAGGTTAACTAGTTATTATCTTATTCGATTTCCGTCATCCGATGTTATTAATGTTCTTTGATTAGAGAATAATCTTCACATCGAATTTCCATTCACTATAACATGGCATTGTTATAGGAAGAGGAGGTTGACTCAAAAGGCAAAATATAAATGTGTAATCTTCCTCTTTCAGATTAAACTTACTCTTTTTTTTATCCCACAAAAACTTAAATTTTCAAGCTGAATATATAAATCTTTCCTTAATTTATTAATTATTATTCTTTTCCAGAGTATCTCGTAAATTTGAGAAAAATAAAATGTCTGTTTTTAACTTGGGTGTGGTTTTTGGACCCACTCTATTACGACCTCAAGAAGAAACTGTAGCTGCCATATTGGATATTAAATTTAATAATATTGTTATTAATATTCTTATCGAAAATTATGAAAGGATTTTTAAAAATGATCCCAGTGTGGTGGGTGCCCATATACAATCGAATTCGAGTAGTCCACCGGTGCGGGTGCCAAGAGCCAGTCAGGCAAATAAATCATTATCAGCTGGAGGTGGTGGTGGTTCGGTGGGTCGTAATTCAATGTATTCGCCACAACAGCAAGTGTATAGAGTGGTGACAAAGTCCAATTTTACGGATTCTCCCATGTCTTCAAGTTTACAGAACATTCCTAATGGCATGATATATGGTTCAAGCGGCGGAGGCGGCGGCGGCGGCGGTGGTGGTGGTGGAAATTCGGGTGTTATTAGCTCGAATGTTACCAATGGTGGTCTACTTTCCACACATTCCAGTAATGGTGGTGGGAGTGGTCCGAAAAGTCTGGGTATGAGTGTAAATATGGGTAGTGTTAAAAATTTGCATTCTATGTCACAGAGCGACATTAGTATGCGTCGCAATAATGCCAATGAGGCGGTGTATGGTATTCTTACCTCTAGCACAAATGGTGGCTTAACTGCTCATCATGCCACACCCGCTAATGCCACTAACTTGAGACATGATTATCTAATGGCTACTGCAACACCAGCCTCTACAACGATTTATAGTACGAATACCTCCGGCAATCGCATTAGTTTAAATAATGTCTCACCACCCACATTAGCCATGCGTAAGGAAGCCTTGTATGGCACTGGTAGTGGTCCACAGCAACATCCACCAGTCCAGCTGCAACGCAGCAATCATCTGCCATATGCCCCCAATAAACATTATCCTTCGGGTGCTGCTGCCTCTACTTCAAGTTCCAACGAAAGCGTATGTGATTCTCTGTCATCAACGAATGGCGGCGGTCAGTCAAGTCGCCTCTTATCCGCCCGCGGTTCTATAGACTATGTGCCACATTCCTCACAAGCTACATCACTGTCCACACTGTTGGGTTCTCAGGTGGATGATGTAGTTACCGCTACGGCTGCTCCTTCTATGATTGTGGGCAGTACGGGTAGTTCACCCAACGAATATACGACTACACCTCAGAAGGTACATCGCAATAAGGATGTTACACAAATCAAGAGAGACTTAGATGCTGGCACAGCGTAAGTTATATATTTTTATTTAATGTTTTATGTTAAAACTTATTTTCCTGTGTGTTTTCATTTTAGGAGAGTACGTACTTTATATGCGTGTTTAGGTGAGAGTGAAGGTGAACTATCATTTGAACCAAATCAAATTATAACAAATGGTAAGTTTGAATAATATTCTTATTTTAATTAGTCCCTCAAATAATTATGTTAACCTGTTTTGCTTCGAAAATTGTTGTGGAATCAAACAAATTTTGAGAACAAAAAATTTAGTGCGGCATCTCATACACTTAAGACGGTTACGGTTACGTATGAGTGTTATTTTCAATAATTAAATTAATAATACTCATACGCCTTCGTTGCTTTTGGACTAGTCGATTTTTTTTGCACATACATTCACTAAAACAATTTTAAGGTATTTTAAGCTGGTAACGTGAGTCTAAAATCAAAAAAGTTTTATTAAATAGGCTTTTCGAGTTAAGAGACTTTCTATTTTTAATACTAGGTGAACAACGTTTAGCTCAAAATTGCTGAGAGAACACTTCTCTGCAATATCTTATGTTTTTTTATATATGTTTACTAAGGTGGTCAAAGAAAAAAGTTCAAATTCACAAATGTGTCATTATGGAAAAAATATGGTCTGCCAAAGAAATTAAAAAAAAAGTTTTATTTGGAGGTAGATTATGGCCATTGAAGTTTCGAAGTTACACTTTTTGTATTATTTTAAATAAATTAAAAATTGAGAAAAATAAATATAATTATTAAAATCGCGACTTGTCAAATCTAATACATTTTTGGGTGTACATTGCGAATTTAAAATCAAAATTAAATTCGGAGTCATACAAAATATTTTCGAATTTCATCAAGAAATTTTCTTATATTTACCTCTGCGCAAAATTCTTTTTTGAGTGATTATATGTCCACGGAATGTCTTCTTATGTGAGGCAGGATTTTTGTTAAGTACGCTAAATAATAGCGAAAAACTAAAAAAAGTCAAATTTTTGATCACTATTTAAGATAAGTATTATGCTTTCGGAAATAAAAAAGCAATATCATGTCTAATTAAAGTCCTTGGTAAGTAAATTGCTAAAGTACAACGAGTTGGATTTTTCGATGATAATCTTTTTAGATAGGAAAATAAATATTACAAAAAATATAGAATAATTTAAAAACTACAAATTTGTTTTCAATTTTGATTGCGGATTCTTAATCTTTATAAGAATTAAGATCAGATTTGTAAAATTTTTTCATATAAAGCGTTAGCAAGTTGAATTTTTAATTCCATCTTTTTAGAAAATTTTGATATTTCGACTAAAATTTCTATTTTTATGTATAAATTTAAAAAACAATCGCGAACTACTATATAACTCAACTTTTTGTAGAAATTTCTCTAACGACAAATTAATCACCCTTATTCTAGTTTTCGTCATCGACACAAGACAATGTTGTCTTGGGGGTTTTTTTTTTTTGAAATTGGTATTCCCGTTGTCGTTATCAAAAATAATCGATAACTGTCGACAAGTATTTGGTATTCTGTAAGAAAATGTGTAGAAAAATATAACAAAATTTATTTATATGTTTGGCGAGACTTAAAATTTAAAGTTAAAAAGATTCAAGCAATTTATATTGAGCCCGCTGGAGGAAGCTGTGGCAAATCTGCTACAGTATCAGAAACAGCTGAAACCTGAGTTAAAGTCGTTTCCAACACTGAGCTGGTACGACCCCTGGGCTAAAAATCTTAATGTAGCTGCCAACTTTATTGTTTTGGAAATAAATGTGGACTTGATTCCGGTTTTCAAATTAGGTGCTATTGTTTCCAGCACATCTTTGAAGGCTGTTTTATTCAGCCGAAAGTAACTTTCAAACCTTTTAAAAAAATTAGAAGATTAACATTCTTTAAAGTAACAGACTTTGATTTTGCTACTCACTTGTTTCCGGCAGGTTAAAGATATTGGATTTCTGTCTGACTAGTCTTCTTTCTAATGAAAAACATTTTTTCGGAAAAATAATAAACAAAATAAATCTGCCGACTCAATTTTTAAAGATGTGTTTTTGTTTAAATCGATAAATTGTCAACGTCGTTACAACACTGTTATAGAATACCAATTTGGTGTCGAAGTGATGTCGACGTCGAAGCAAAGTGATGTTGACTCAAAAACGACGACGACATTGATAACGACAACTAGAATAAGGGTGAATAATTCTTAAAAGTTAACTTCTGGTGCTACCTCTAAATAAAAACGCAAACTTGGCGCAGAGAGTTTTTAGACATTAAGAAATAGGGGCAGCATTGTGGAGATTGCGAATTCAAACCTTGATGTTTTTTTTTTGGATCACTCTAATGTTTACCCCCTGATTCAGAAAAAAATTCCGTCTTGTATAGTACATGTCCTTTGTTGTTGTGTTCAAGAACAGAATATGTGGAAATTGTACTTTGTGCCGTCTTTCTGAATTTGGGTCATATTTACTAAATAAAAATGCCTTTCATTTGAGTTTCATCATGTTGGAAATGTTCAAGGGTATGTCAGGGGTCCCCCTGAAATAACGTCTCTAAAATCCAGCGTGACACCCAGTTAAATTCCATTTCAAATTCTCCCCGTTTATACTTCTAAATTTGACAGCAAAACTGGATTCCGATTTGATAAGCACAACATTTCGTTAACCAAAACCAACATAAAAAATAACCATAAATTTAATAGGTTTTTAAAAAGCTATCAATTTACTTGCAAAGTACAAACTATGTAGCCATTTTAAGAGAACTAATATTAGATCGCTAAGAAAGGGCTTTTTTTTTATAAGGAATGACTGATTGGATGTTGTTTGCAAACAAAATAAATGAGTGCTGCATTTAACCTCCCTTTCAGTTTATAACGCTGTTTTATTGGGTTTTCTTAAATTAAAACTTTTAAATCTTTTATAATTTTTTTGACAAGGTTATGCCACATGTTGCAAATATCCCCTTGAAAAATTCTTCGAAAACACAATGTTGTATCACTGTAACTGGATTTTTAAAATCCAATTTCATATATAATATAGATATGAAATTGAATTTTTAGAAAATCTGGTTATGAAACTGGATTTCTTTGTAAGGGAAATCTAGTTAAAGAAACAAAAAACACCCTCACATATACTTAATTTTTATTTGAATACAATTTGCAATTTTTATTTGAATATAATTTATTGTCGCCATGGTTTGTTCGAAAATATTTCAACAGAAGGTCCAATTTTTGTTCACTTTTTGCACATTTTGAGACCGTATATCAGTAATATCGCGGCAAATAGTGTCTTCTAAATTGTCAATCTCTCTGACTTGTCGGTGAACACTAAAGATTTCACATACTCCTTTTCCCACATCAAGGCGCTTCAATTCAGAAATCAATAAGTCATTGCTCTATGATCATTACATCATTAACTCTAACATTTAGCCGACAATGTTTTTGAAGAAGTAGGAGCAAATAATTACACCAACCCATAAAATGCGCCAGTCACTTTTTTCGAATGTAAATGGGGTCTCAACAATTGAAGCACAGCCGCGAACAACGTTATAAGCGACCAAATTGAAATTGTTGAGAAATCGAAAAAAAACGTTTTAAAAATTGTAGGTGTATCCCACTGACTGACTTCTTTAGATTGCATTTTCATAACGAAGTCCTGCATAATTTTGCCTAATTAAGTCATAAAAGAGAGTTATTCTAACGGTAATCAGGGAAAAAGCAGGTTTTGTTAAAATTGTCGCGTAAAACGTTATTCGCGGCTCCGCTTCAATTGCTTTATTCCTAATACGGCAGTATTACTTAGTGATGTAACCCTTCAATCAAAAATTAACTTCACAGCTAAACAAAATTTTCTTGCTAAAATTGGGATCAACAGAATTATGTTATTTATTACAAATAAATCTGCACATGCTGAAATTAAATATTAATCACGTAAAAGCTATCAAAATTACTGACACTTAAAACAGTGTTTCTAACATAAAGTTCTATACCTATTAAAGTAATAAAGGAGAAAAACAGATGCTGTAGATAATAGCTCCCAGAGTCTGTGGCTTGTTCACATATACCCGTGACTTCAAAAAACCACAAAGAAAAAGTCTGGAGCGATTAAATCAGGCCGAATTGCTAGCAACTGCATACCGCCAAAGCGAGATATTAGGCGAACCGGAAACGGATCCATTAAAATGTGCATTGTCGCGCATTGTTGGAACCACAAGTCCTTATTCAACAATTTGCGGCATTAAAAACTCGTTAATAATGGTTCTAAAAAAATCCGGATAACACCTTCGGCGTTAACCGGTTAGGGCATTATTCGAAAATTTATTAATCGGTTATTCAGGCCAATTAATCGGCAAAATTGGCAATTAATTGTTTAATGCAAAATAAATGTATATTTTTTACCCATAAAAACACAGTTCTGTTTTTTTTTTTTTTTGAAATATCAAGTGAAGTCTATTGGGTTGGTGGTATAAAGTGTTTGTTTGTATAAGGAAATTCAAAGCAATCTAATACTTTTTAAGGAATCAGGCCTAAGAATCTTGGGGTATTTGGGAGGAATCTGAGGGCTATTTAAAAAATAAAGTGTGGCAACACATGATCAGTGGAAGTAAATTCTTAACCCTAAAACAGATAAACGCAGTGTATATATTTTGTTAATAAGTCCGGGTTTTTATTTCCGAGAAATTTGAAAATTTTATAAATAAACAAAAGCTGTCTTCAAACACTATTTATTAAGAAAATTTACAAAGTTTGACAGAACTGTTACTGTCAGTATCTGGTCAGTGCTTGTAATTTCATAATATGCGAAATGAAATAATAAATATCTGTAGATTTTTGACAAAAGCACTTAGGTGCACTTAAGAAAATTTTTCAAATTTTGTAGTCTATAAATTTTTTTTAAAAAGGATATTCCTGTATATTCCTTATCTAGTAAATTACAACGATTTATTTTTTGGGTTCTACTTATATTATGTTTACCCCTTCAATTTTTTTTTAAGGTTTTAAAAGTTTTTGTATGTATTTTAAAAAAATAATATTTTCGAATTAGAAGCAATTTTATAACATAACTAACGTCATAGTGCTTGTTAGAAAAATACTTAGCCACGTGTTTGATTGATTTGAACAAAATATACTTATTCGTATATTCTAAGGATGAAAAAGCTTCAGATTATGAGAATTTTTAAGAGCGAATTATTTTTAAAGAACCTGGATCAATAATTTAAGGAAATTTTTTTGTTTCTAAGAACTTCATGCCCTATATAATCTGTTTTTCTATCGGTGTTAACACCGATAATTTTTAATATAAATTTAAGGTAATAAATAGTCAAGCTCAAGGTCAATTTTATAAAAAATAATTTTTTTTTTCTATTCAATATTTCGTTCAATGGATAGCTTCTTCAGGTATTTTTGTTCTTTTAATTTATTACCTTAAACCGATAATTTTTGTTGGAAATAATTTTAAAAATAACCAAGTATTCCTAGAACCACTTCTGGAGCTAATTCTATTCTAGTTATATCTTGCGGGTTCGGGTTCCATGGAATTTGTTCTAACAGAACATGTAGAATAGATTTGGTTGGGAAACGATTTCAAAAGAATTTTCTTGATAGAATTTCTACCGATGTAATATACATTAATTCGATTTTTTAAAGAAATTTGAACAAAAATTAAAAATTGTATTTCCTAAAGCATACACAGCATTCGCTTTGAGTTGATTAATAAAGTTATCTGATCCTTAGGAATCTCTTACACTTGATTTTAAAAGGATTTAATTATATTTTTTTAAGCTTTTTTTATTATATTCTTAGCCAAAGTTAAAGAAATTGGAAAAATTTTAGAAATAATAAAAAAAAAAAAAAACATATAAAAATGTAACCGGTTAATATATTTGTTTTGCTCGATTTTTCGGGTCGAATAATTATTTGAGTTTTAAATTATTTGTTTCGGCATTAACCGAAATAGAAGCGATTAATCGAGGAATCGATTAATCAATTAACCAAATTAGAAACACTACGAACTATGCAGTGACTTTAAGTGGATGTTATGGCTCTTCTGCAATGATTAGTATATTATAAGTGCTTTAGAATTGCTAATTTCTTAGATAAAAACAGACTTCGTTGCTCATGATGAACTTGGGCAGAAAATCGTTAATTGCAAAATAGTCACAGTTATTCAGCTTTCTTGAGAATTATAGCGTTCCATGTGGTATCCCGTTGTTAATTTCGGCTAAAATGCTGTTAATCAACTCCTCTAAGGTACGGGGCTTGTTCCCGTATAGAGAAAGAAGTCTAGGACAGTCAAACCGGGAGATCTGACTGGCCAAGCCAAATCACCGAAACGCGAGATTACTTTCGTGTGACCTCGTCCTGTTGGAACCACATGTCGTCTCGTAAGAAAACTTCTCTTAGATAAATCTCAGCCCCGTCGCTCATTATCAACTTTGATGGCAAATCATCTACTTTGTTGTTGAGCTCCAAAATGGATTTATGTTATTCAGAATCCATACAATATTATACACTAAAAATTTCGGAAGTGTCTGCTTCACGAATGTCAAAAGCAAACTGGCATACGATGCCATTTGCAAGAATGCCAGCACTTTCCCGTAGGGTGATCCTTATTGCACACCTTGTACTTCTCTGCAATATTAAGCCTTGAAGTATTTCCCCCAGGTCAGGTAATAAAAAAAAATAGAAAGCTCCAAATTTGGAACAAATTTTATTTCAGATTAGCACTAAAACACTTTCAAATTGTTTAAGGAGAAGTCTGTACAAAAAGTCAAGACAAGTAAAAACAAGTCACAGGCGTATGAGTATTATTAATCTATACAATGAAAGTAACACTCATACGTTACCTGACCCAACTGAAGTGGATCATTCCGCAATGAATTTTAAACGCCTACATATTGAAATCTACAATTAAATTTAATTTAATTCTAATTTCAGTTGGTTTTTCCCATGAACCAGGCTGGTTGCAAGGTACATTAAATGGTAAAACCGGACTAATACCAGAAAACTATGTTGAACACTTAAAACCATACCATTAGTCATGTAAGTCTAATCATCAATTATCTATAATATACATAAAAACATAATTATTATTTAGTCATAAATTGAATTAATTTATAATTAAACATAATATATATAAAAAAAACACAATGAATTGTAGTACATTAAATAGAAAAAAAAAGCATAAAAATAAAACAAAAAACAACTAATGTGATGTTTTGCAAATGAATTAAAATTTTCAATTTGAAACAAAATTCTAAAAAATAAAAAATAAAAAATTAACCTTAAATTGAAGTAAAATTAAAATAAATTAAACCAAAATTAAATGTATAAATATTATACAAGCACAAAATTAAATTAAACTGAAAAAAAAAACAAACAACAAAGCTAAATGTTCGAAGTAAATTATACTCCGATAATAAACCATGCATAAAAATAAGTAAAGCCCGTACGTGTGACAATTGCTAGACTTCGTATTGATTTTGTATTAACGAAAAATTTATGAATTTTCTTATGGCAAAATAATGAGTGTAAGGATTTCAACTATAGAGAATAAATGAGTATCTATCGATAACACAGTACTCCCATTTGATTTACATTGCTGTCAATATGAATGTAATACAAAATAAATGTAGTGTCATATGGGTTTAACAAAAGACAAAATAAAATTGTAAAATAAACGAAAAATTGTTGTTTTGACAACGTATTTTTATGCATAATTTATTATAAGAAGAGGAATAAAATGTTTGTTTAAAAGAAACATTAAAAAGTAAATTAAAAATAAAAATACATACAGAAAATGAATTCGATTCCTAAGAGAAAAAAAAAATAATAAAGACCAGTTTACTTTATGAAAGAAATTTATAAAATTTTTGTTAAACTTTTTTTTAGAAACATATTTTTTTTTTTGTTTAATACTTTGATACCAATTATTTAAAAAAAATATTTAGATATAATTAAACAAAAAAATTAAACAAATTAAATATTCTTAATTGCTTTACGCACATTTACATTCAAATTATATGTAAAAAAAATCTATAATAAATATTTATTTATGAAATATGCTTAAATATTATGTATATTTCCTTTTACCTACCCCAGCTATAAAAAAAACAAAAAACTCTCTATGTGTATTATATTGATATTAAATTAAAAAAAAAAATATATATATTTATATAAGCTTAAAACTTATTGTTGTTGTATTCTAATAATAATTCCAAAAAAAAGGCTTATTTTAAATGAAAAATATTTTTGCTATAAAAAAGAAAACCTTTTAATCGCTTTTTATATGTATATTCTTTTAAAGAAATTTTAAAAATTGTTAAAGAAATTTATAAAAAATATAAATTGAATATTTTTAAAAATTTTCATAAAATTTTAAAAAATTTTCAAAATATTTTTATATAAAATTTATTGGCAATTTATTTTTTTTTCTTAAACTCTTTTCTTAAAAAACTTGAACTTGAAACGCTTACTTTGTATATAAAAACAAAAAATGATAATTTAAAAACAAATCTATAGACTTTTGACAAAAGCAATTATTTAACAAACAACATACATTTTGCAGCAGAGCTAAAAACATATTTACAGTTGAAAGAAAAGAATAAAGAATAAGAAATAAACTAGAAAATTTAAAATTTTGTTTCCTTCATTTATTAAAATTTATAAAATTTATTTTTTTTTTTCATGGATAAAATCTCAGAAAAAACGCCAAATGTTACAAATTCTGAAAAATTTGCTTTAATCGACTTCAGTGCTTTTGTCAAAAGTCTACAAAATTATTAGTTTATTTATTTTTTTATATAAAACAATTTTAAGCCTGATTAAATGCAGTATAAAAGTTTTAAAAAAATATCAAAGCATTTTATAAAAAAAAAGTTAATATTTAAAACATAACCGAACTATAATAGTTTTAACAAGGACTGGAAATAATAGAAAGAAAAAAATATTAATACCATGATTTTTTTTAGTTAAAAGTTTATTCAATATTTATACTTCAAATAATAGATTTTACTAAAAGAGAGAAATATAAGGTTTTTTGAGCATCTTTTTTATAATGTTAGTCAGCTTGCTAGTAAAATAAGACGGTGTTTTCAGATCACGTTTTGCTTTAGAAAATAAAAAATACAATTATAAAATAGATGTCATGCGAAAATAAAATCTATGTAGTCACTCATTCGTCTTACGACAAAACGTCTTGTGGAAATTCCATAAAAATAACAAAATTTCTTAATCGTTCATTTAGATTTCAAGTTATTCTATGGGTCTCGCCAACTACTTTTCTTGGCAAAAATTTAATATTTGTAAAAAATGCATTTTGTTTTTCTAAACGCTTACCTATTGTAATATAACAAAGTTAATCTGGAAAACGAAATTAAGAACTTAAGTAAAAATGGTTAATAAAATGCTCATTTATAGGAACAATTTTACAGACACAAGAGATTTAGTGTCAATTGTTAATAAATTTTTATTTGTTAAATTATCTATGTGGACAAAATTTGTATGCAAAAATTTAACCCGTGACCAGGATTCAAAACGGCAGCCTCGTAGCATTACCTCTTAACGACATATACTATGATCGCGACAGAGCGAAGAGTGCGGCTTATAGATATTTTATCAACCACAGCCTTTACAATAAATATTTTTGTAATGAGAAATGCCAGGATAAACAGTTTATTTTTTCAACTCTAACTTTTCATCTGCCTAGATTTATAAGGGAGTTTTGCTAATACTTTTTTCACAAAATTTGTCCACCATATATAAACAAAACCCTATTCGAAAAAATTGGTTCTAGCGCTTTGCCAGCGTTAACAAAATCTTTTACTGACACAGTATTGGTTAACAGTGCTTTAACCATATTTTTAAAAACAGTTTTGCCAGTACACTTGTATAACGAAATTAAGGATTGTACACTTAAAGAAAAAGCTTCATCATATACATTCAATGTTTAATATATTTTCGTTTAATGTAACTTTTTATAGTATCTATGAAACATTTTATAAAATGCAAAAAATACTTCATAATATTTATTTTATTAATGAAGGATTTCATACTTTTCATTTATTGTAGAATGACACTTTTATGGTCATTATTGAGCGCTGTTCTAAGTTTGAAGACTTTTAATTTTAGAATGGATTTGTTAAAGCATAAGGAGTTTTAATATTGGGAAATTTGCTGTTTTGGAATTCACATATGTATTTCTTTTTTTCTTTTTTTGTACTCCAATTTTTCTTTTTCGAAAATATGTATGTCAAATATGCCGAAAAAGTATAATTTTTATTGTTAAACATAATAAATTTTTGAATATATATATAAAAAAATGCCTGGAGTATTCGTTTGGCGTTATCTTGAACTTTGGCGTGGAAAACTCCATTAACAAAATATCTGAAAACAATATCTGAGGGAGGCATTATATCCTATTAAATGCCCGAATCAGCGTAAGTTTAAGTTTTCTTTATTAATTCTAGTAGTAATTTTAAGTTTCCCAATGAAAAAAAAAAAATAAAAATAATAGAAATTTTTTAAAATAATTTATTTATATATTAAGAACCTGTGCGGGGTAGCTTAATAAATTTTAAACTAAAAATAAAGTGACAAAAGGTTTTGAATTTTTTTTGAAAATTTTTTAAAATTTCATAGAAATTTTGAAACCTTAATTTAGTTTAGATTAAATAAAAACGCACCCACACTAAATGTTTTACAAATTTCAACATTTAGGTAAAAATTCAAATTTTATATATTTTATAGCTGTTATAAATATTTCTTGGGGAAAAAATGCATTCGTTTTACTTTCCCCAAGCAACCCCAATTTTTTTTTGTAAATGTGGATCAAAAAACAGCAAAAAAAAGGAATGATATACTTTAGTATTTTTTATGTGGATTCGGAACTAAGAACAGTGCTGATTATTATTTCGTTATTTATGAAATGTTGTAAAATTACTCGAAAAATGGAAGAATCTTTTCTCAGGGTGTATACTATATGAAAAAATACTACCGGCAAAAATAATTAGTTTAAAGGGCTGTACTAACATTTGAAAATAGTGTTTTGTCGGCACATACTTGTTTTACTAAATTTGCCATTGTTCATTGGTAATAATTTATCTTTTCAAGTTTGGTAATCTAAAAATTTGGTAAATTTTCACAACTTAAAAAAAGGGTGCAAATAAGTCACAACATTTCTAATTGTAAACTTGCCAATTTGAATTGTGATTTTTAATTTTAAATTAAGAAAATATTATTTACGATTTTTTTTTTTTGTCAAATTACAGAAATTTTAAAATAGAATTGAGATTTTTAACTGGAAATTGATTTTGATTTTTTTTTAAATTTATGTTTTAATACAAAAAAAAAAAAATTCAATACAAAGTATACTCTATTTACAATATATATTTTGTAAATAGAATATATGAATTTCTGTAAAAATTTTATTAACTTCAAATGAAAAATTTCCATTTTGATTAACACAATTTTAAAATAAATTTTAACTTCTTGTTTAAAAATTCATATCACTGATGGAAAATCACAGTTTCATTCAGTATTTGACCAATTTTAATTTAAATTTCAAAAACCAACCAATAAAGGCAACGAAAATCTTTGTTTAAATCAAAATTTGTACAAAAATTAAAAAAAAAATAAATTAATTAATTTGAAAACTATTCAACAAATTTTTAGAATGAATTAGAAAACTTAATTTCAATGCCAAGAAATTTATTTAGGAACTCAAATCCTACAGAATTATTATTTTTATTGATTGCCAGCAAATTTTATTTCTTTTTTTCATACATAAATCCCAATAAACAAATCCAAGATTTTCTATTTTTTAACAATGTTTAAATAACACCTTTACATCATAATGGAGATTTGTAGCTAAACAAATATTTATTAAAAAATATATTTTGAATACACAAATATTTGTTTTAAAAAATATTTAATTTTCTATTCCATCCTTGTTAAGGCTCATTTACACGGAAGAGAAAACTGTTAGAGATAGAGCAAAAAAATCCCCTCTAAATAGCTCTATCGTGAATAATTAAAGTTATTTTGGGGTGTTTATCTCTAACTGTAAGCCACTACAAGCATAACACCCCTTGCGCATACAAAAAAAAAAATAATTTTTTAATTAAACTTTTATTTTTTTTTAATTTTTACAAAATGACAAACATTTACACCGAAATGAAACAACAACAATTACAAAAACAAATTTTTTACATAAAATTAACAAACAAAAATAATATAAAAACGAATTCCATTAAACTTTAGTTTTTTTTATTTTTTTTTTAAAAAAGAAATACATTTTTTAAATTGTTTTATTGTGATATTTAATTATTTCTATGCGAAAACAAAAAAATAAAAATCCCTCAATAAAGCCAAGTTAAAAATTAATTAATTAAAAAAAAATTAAAACAAAAACCTCCATTCCATTTTTTTTTACAAAAACAAATATTAGAAAAACCAATCCATATATTTCAATAACCTAAATAAAAAAGCCTATAATTCCAATATTTTATTACATTTGTATACATTTTCAAATACTGTATATATAGTTTAAAATTATTTAATTTTAAAAATGTATTATAATTTTTTTTTTGTTTTGTTTTTAAACTTAGTTTAAAAAATTGTAATGTGAATTTTAATTTAAAATTTTTATTAAAAAAAAAAAAATAAAACGTTGTTTAGCACTTTTTGTTTAAAAGCACAAAAAAAATTAAATATTTTTTTAATGTATATGATAAATCAATTGCCTTATTGAATTTTTTTAATTTTTAAATTAAAAAAATATTTTGTAAATATTTTTTCTCTTTAAAATATTATTTTTTATTTATAATTTATATTTGCTTAAAAATAATTAATAATTTAAACATACTTGTAATACTTTGTTATTTTTCTGTTGTTAAAATTATATTTAATATTTTTTTATATAATTTTTAGGTTAAAGCTAAAAATACAATTTATTCATTAAAGAAAATAATTATTTAAAAATAAAAATACATAATAATATATTATAATATTAATGAACAACCCACATGCCACTACTAAATATTATATTCTATAAATGTACATTTTTAATAAATAAAATAAACAAGAAAGAAAATCTAGTTATTGTAATACATATGTGAGAAGTAATAATTATTAAAAGAAAAAAAATATATACTGGAAATAAATTATATAAAAAATATATTAAAAGGTGTTTTATTTTAATGAAACTCTTAAATGTGTGATAAGAAAAATTAAACTAAATCTATAGTAAAATGATGAAAATATTATTTTGTAGCTTTAATTATAGTATTTCTTTCCTCCATAGACAGAAAAGCATGAAATGTTACTACTGAAATATAAGATCAATACATATATTACTCTGTTGCACAATGTAGCGTAATTGTACTGATGAAGACTGGTGCTGAAGTAGACTAGTTCGCTTTCTGGAGAGCCATCTGGCGACAAATAGTTATAACTAATGCTATTCCTAAAAAAACCGAGTTGACTTAAAGGACTACTATTGTTTTGGATTTTTTATGCTTTTTCAAAATTTTAACTCAAGTTGTTACATTAAAATTATTTGACAAAATATGTAAACAGAAAAAATTTTAAAGCAAATTTAGTTAAAATATTTCGAAAATAAAAAAAAGCATTGGTGAATTTTCCAATAAAATCGGTAAAGTAATTCCCCAATACTGGCAAAACTAGAATTCGTGTAAAGCAATATACTATTTCTAATTAATTTTCCATATTACGTATACGTATTGTAGTACAAATTATTTGGTACCATATTAAATATTATTTTCAAAAATCATCACGCTCTCTCGAATTCTACAATTGCTATTTTGGATTTTTTATGGACTTTCTTATTATCATAACCAAATTAGCTTTCTTATTTTTTGGATTTAAACCTTTTGACATACTTTTTAAATGTAACAGATTTAAGTTAAATAATCAAATAGAAAATTTTAAATCCAAAATAATATTAGTTTTCAAATTGGTGCAGGCAAAATTCAAAAGCAAAATTTTGTTATGAGATTGATCGATTATAATTTTTTT
Organism: Eustalomyia histrio; assembly: GCA_949748255.1. Taxonomy (NCBI): domain Eukaryota; kingdom Metazoa; phylum Arthropoda; class Insecta; order Diptera; family Anthomyiidae; genus Eustalomyia; species Eustalomyia histrio. The sequence goes on along the minus strand of OX456525.1, from coordinate 59,585,886 downwards.
TTTTTTTTTTTATTTCAATAAATTTATAACCGAGCCATGAGGCCATATATGGTTAAAAATACTACTAAATAATGAATGTTAATGCAAAATTCATACTTAATCTCAGAATTTCCCAGGGATTTAGGTACTGCCAAATAGCCCTTTAAATTCCCTTTTATTTTAGTATAATATTGTGTGAAAAAAAAATTTCGATTTTTTTTTTGCAAAAAAGGATGATGTATATATACACCGTCTTTTTTGCCAAAAAATGAAAAATTTTATTTGCACCAAATATGATACTTAAATGAAAGGGAATACTAAGGGCATCCAACAAAACTACTTTTCACTGCGAAATTCCTTCTTGTTTCTTAGAAAATGATGATTATGGAGGATCGATTATAAAAATTTTAATGAATGTTAATGCAAAATTTATACTAAATCTCAGAATGTCCCAGGGGTTTATATACTGCTAAATAGCCCTTTAACTTCCCTTTCATTTAAGTATAATATTGAGTGAAACAAAAATTTTGCATTTTTTGATAAAAAAAAGACAGTGTATACATCATCCTTTTTTGCAAAAAATCGAAAAATTTTTTTTCACTCAATATTATACATTATTATACTCAAATGAAAGGCAATTCAAAGAGCTATTTAGCAGTACATAAATCTCTGAGAAATTCCGAGATTTAGTATGGATTTTGCATTGAAATGCATTAAAATTTCCATAATCGATCCTCCATAATCATAATTTTTTCAGGAACTAAGAGGAATTTCGCAGCGAAAAGTAGTTTTATATGATGCCCTTAGTATTTCCTCTCGTTTGAGTATAATATTGAGTGAAACAAAAATTTTGCATTTTTTGGCAAAAAAGACAGTGTTACATCATCCTTTTTTGCAAAAAATCGAAAAAATTTTTTTCACTCCATATTATACATTATTATACTCAAATGAAAGGCAATTCAAAGAGCTATTTAACAGTACATAAATCTCTGGAAAATTCTGAGATTTAGTATGGATTTTGCATTGAAATGCATTAAAATTTCCATAATCGATCCTCCATAATCATAATTTTTTCAGGAACTAAGAGGAATTTCGCAGCGAAAAGTAGTTTTATTTGATGCCCTTAGTACTTCCTCTCGTTTGAGTATAATATTGAGTGAAACCAAAATTTTTCATTTTTTGGCAAAAAAGACAGTGTATACATCATCCTTTTTTGCAAAAAATCGAAAATTTATACATTATTATACTCAAATGAAAGGCAATTCAAAGAGCTATTTAACACTACATAAATCTCTGGAAAATTCTGAGATTTAGTATGGATTTTGCATTGAAATGCATTAAAATTTCCATAATCGATCCTCCATAATCATCATTTTTTCAGGAACTAAGAGGAATTTCGCAGCGAAAAGTAGTTTTATTTGATGCCCTTAGTACTTCCTCTCGTTTGAGTATAATATTGAGTGAAACAAAAATTTTGCATTTTTTGGCAAAAAAGACATCATCCTTTTTTGCAAAAAATCGAAAAAATTTGTTTCACTCAATATTATACATTATTATACTCAAATGAAATGCAATTCAAAGAGCTATTTAGCAGTACATAAATCTCTGAGAAATTCCGGGATTTAGTATGGATTTTGCATTGAAATGCATTAAAATTTCCATAATCGATCCTCCATAATCATAATTTTTTCAGGAACTAAGAGGAATTTCGCAGCGAAAAGTAGTTTTATATGATGCCCTTAGTATTCCCTTTCGTTTGAGTATAATATTGAGTGAAACAAAAATTTTGCATTTTTTGGCAAAAAAGACAGTGTATACATCATCCTTTTTTGCAAAAAATCGAAAAAATTTGTTTCACTCAATATTATACATTATTATACTCAAATGAAAGGCAATTCAAATAGCTATTTAGCAGTACATAAATCTCTGAGAAATTCTGAGATTTAGTATGGATTTTGCATTGAAATGCATTAAAATTTCCATAATCGATCCTCCATAATCATAATTTTTTCAGGAACTAAGAGGAATTTCGCAGCGAAAAGTAGTTTTATTTGATGCCCTTAGTACTTCCTCTCGTTTGAGTATAATATTGAGTGAAACAAAAATTTTGCATTTTTTGGCAAAAAAGACAGTGTATACATCATCCTTTTTTGCAAAAAATCGAAAAAATTTTTTTCACTCAATATTATACATTATTATACTCAAATGAAAGGCAATTCAAATAGCTATTTAGCAGTACATAAATCTCTGAGAAATTCCGAGATTTAGTATGGATTTTGCATTGAAATGCATTAAAATTTTCATAATCGATCCTCCATAATCATCATTTTTTCAGGAACTAAGAGGAATTTCGCAGCGAAAAGTAGTTTTATTTGATGCCCTTAGTACTTCCTCTCGTTTGAGTATAATATTGAGTGAAACAAAAATTTTGCATTTTTTGGCAAAAAAGACAGTGTATACATCATCCTTTTTTGCAAAAAATCGAAAAAAATTTTTTCACTCAATATTATACATTATTATACTCAAATGAAAGGGAATTCAAAAAACTATTTAGCAGTACATAAATCTCTGAGAAATTCTGAGATTTAGTATGGATTTTGCATTGAAATGCATTAAAATTTCCATAATCGATCCTCCATAATCATCATTTTTTCAGGAACTAAGAGGAATTTCGCAGCGAAAAGTAGTTTTATTTGATGCCCTTAGTACTTCCTCTCGTTTGAGTATAATATTGAGTGAAACAAAAATTTTGCATTTTTTGGCAAAAAAGACAGTGTATACATCATCCTTTTTGCAAAAAATCGAAAAAATTTTTTTCACTCAATATTATACATTATTATACTCAAATGAAAGGGAATTCAAAAAACTATTTAGCAGTACATAAATCTCTGAGAAATTCTGAGATTTAGTATGGATTTTGCATTGAAATGCATTAAAATTTCCATAATCGATCCTCCATAATCATAATTTTTTCAGGAACTAAGAGGAATTTCGCAGCGAAAAGTAGTTTTATATGATGCCCTTAGTATTTCCTCTCGTTTGAGTATAATATTGAGTGAAACAAAAATTTTGCATTTTTTTGCAAAAAATCGAAAAAAATTTTTTCACTCAATATTATACATTATTATACTCAAATGAAAGGCAATTCAAAGAGCTATTTAGCAGTACATAAATCTCAGAGAAATTCTGAGATTTAGTATGGATTTTGCATTGAAATGCATTAAAATTTCCATAATCGATCCTCCATAATCATAATTTTTTCAGGAACTAAGAGGAATTTCGCAGCGAAAAGTAGTTTTATATGATGCCCTTAGTATTTCCTCTCGTTTGAGTATAATATTGAGTGAAACAAAAATTTTGCATTTTTTGGCAAAAAAGACAGTGTATACATCATCCTTTTTGCAAAAAATCGAAAAAATTTTTTTCACTCAATATTATACATTATTATACTCAAATGAAAGGCAATTCAAATAGCTATTTAGCAGTACATAAATCTCTGAGAAATTCTGAGATTTAGTATGGATTTTGCATTGAAATGCATTAAAATTTCCATAATCGATCCTCCATAATCATAATTTTTTCAGGAACTAAGAGGAATTTCGCAGCGAAAAGTAGTTTTATTTGATGCCCTTAGTACTTCCTCTCGTTTGAGTATAATATTGAGTGAAACAAAAATTTTGCATTTTTTGGCAAAAAAGACAGTGTATACATCATCCTTTTTTGCAAAAAATCGAAAAAAATTTTTTCACTCAATATTATACATTATTATACTCAAATGAAAGGGAATTCAAAAAACTATTTAGCAGTACATAAATCTCTGAGAAATTCTGAGATTTAGTATGGATTTTGCATTGAAATGCATTAAAATTTCCATAATCGATCCTCCATAATCATCATTTTTTCAGGAACTAAGAGGAATTTCGCAGCGAAAAGTAGTTTTATATGATGCCCTTAGTATTTCCTCTTGTTTGAGTATAATATTGAGTGAAACAAAAATTTTGCATTTTTTGGCAAAAAAGACAGTGTATACATCATCCTTTTTTGCAAAAAATCGAAAAAATTTTTTTCACTCAATATTATACATTATTATACTCAAATGAAAGGCAATTCAAATAGCTATTTAGCAGTACATAAATCTCTGAGAAATTCTGAGATTTTGTATGGATTTTGCATTGAAATGCATTAAAATTTCCATAATCGATCCTCCATAATCATAATTTTTTCAGGAACTAAGAGGAATTTCGCAGCGAAAAGTAGTCTTATTTGATGCCCTTACTACTTCCTCTCGTTTGAGTATAATATTGAGTGAAACAAAAATTTTGCATTTTTTGGCAAAAAAGACAGTGTATACATCATCCTTTTTTGCAAAAAATCGAAAAAAATTTTTTCACTCAATATTATACATTATTATACTCAAATGAAAGGCAATTCAAAGAGCTATTTAGCAGTACATAAATCTCTGAGAAATTCTGAGATTTAGTATGGATTTTGCATTGAAATGCATTAAAATTTCCATAATCGATCCTCCATAATCATAATTTTTTCAGGAACTAAGAGGAATTTCGCAGCGAAAAGTAGTTTTATATGATGCCCTTAGTATTTCCTCTCGTTTGAGTATAATATTGAGTGAAACAAAAATTTTGCATTTTTTGGCAAAAAAGACAGTGTATACATCATCCTTTTTTGCAAAAAATCGAAAAAATTTTTTTCACTCAATATTATACATTATTATACTCAAATGAAAGGCAATTCAAATAGCTATTTAGCAGTACATAAATCTCTGAGAAATTCTGAGATTTAGTATGGATTTTGCATTGAAATGCATTAAAATTTCCATAATCGATCCTCCATAATCATAATTTTTTCAGGAACTAAGAGGAATTTCGCAGCGAATAGTAGTTTTATATGATGCCCTTAGTATTTCCTCTCGTTTGAGTATAATATTGAGTGAAACAAAAATTTTGCATTTTTTGGCAAAAAAGACAGTGTATACATCATCCTTTTTGCAAAAAATCGAAAAAATTTTTTTCACTCAATATTATACATTATTATACTCAAATGAAAGGCAATTCAAAGAGCTATTTAACAGTACATAAATCTCTGGAAAATTCTGAGATTTAGTATGGATTTTGCATTGAAATGCATTAAAATTTCCATAATCGATCCTCCATAATCATAATTTTTTCAGGAACTAAGAGGAATTTCGCAGCGAAAAGTAGTTTTATTTGATGCCCTTAGTACTTCCTCTCGTTTGAGTATAATATTGAGTGAAACAAAAATATTGCATTTTTTGGCAAAAAAGACAGTGTATACATCATCCTTTTTTGCAAAAAATCGAAAAAATTTTTTTCACTCAATATTATACATTATTATACTCAAATGAAAGGCAATTCAAAGAGCTATTTAGCAGTACATAAATCTCTGAGAAATTCCGAGATTTAGTATGGATTTTGCATTGAAATGCATTAAAATTTTCATAATCGATCCTCCATAATCATCATTTTTTCAGGAACTAAGAGGAATTTCGCAGCGAAAAGTAGTTTTATTTGATGCCCTTAGTACTTCCTCTCGTTTGAGTATAATATTGAGTGAAACAAAAATTTTGCATTTTTTGGCAAAAAAGACAGTGTATACATCATCCTTTTTGCAAAAAATCGAAAAAATTTTTTTCACTCAATATTATACATTATTATACTCAAATGAAAGGGAATTCAAAAAACTATTTAGCAGTACATAAATCTCTGAGAAATTCTGAGATTTAGTATGGATTTTGCATTGAAATGCATTAAAATTTCCATAATCGATCCTCCATAATCATCATTTTTTCAGGAACTAAGAGGAATTTCGCAGCGAAAAGTAGTTTTATTTGATGCCCTTAGTATTTCCTCTCGTTTGAGTATAATATTGAGTGAAACAAAAATTTTGCATTTTTTGGCAAAAAAGACAGTGTATACATCATCCTTTTTTGCAAAAAATCGAAAAAAATTTTTTCACTCAATATTATACATTATTATACTCAAATGAAAGGCAATTCAAAGAGCTATTTAGCAGTACATAAATCTCTGAGAAATTCTGAGATTTAGTATGGATTTTGCATTGAAATGCATTAAAATTTCCATAATCGATCCTCCATAATCATAATTTTTTCAGGAACTAAGAGGAATTTCGCAGCGAATAGTAGTTTTATATGATGCCCTTAGTATTTCCTCTCGTTTGAGTATAATATTGAGTGAAACAAAAATTTTGCATTTTTTGGCAAAAAAGACAGTGTATACATCATCCTTTTTTGCAAAAAATCGAAAAAATTTTTTTCACTCAATATTATACATTATTATACTCAAATGAAAGGCAATTCAAATAGCTATTTAGCAGTACATAAATCTCTGAGAAATTCTGAGATTTAGTATGGATTTTGCATTGAAATGCATTAAAATTTCCATAATCGATCCTCCATAATCATCATTTTTTCAGGAACTAAGAGGAATTTCGCAGCGAAAAGTAGTTTTATTTGATGCCCTTAGTACTTCCTCTTGTTTGAGTATAATATTGAGTGAAACAAAAATTTTGCATTTTTTGGCAAAAAAGACAGTGTATACATCATCCTTTTTTGCAAAAAATCGAAAAAATTTTTTTCACTCAATATTATACATTATTATACTCAAATGAAAGGCAATTCAAATAGCTATTTAGCAGTACATAAATCTCTGAGAAATTCTGAGATTTAGTATGGATTTTGCATTGAAATGCATTAAAATTTCCATAATCGATCCTCCATAATCATAATTTTTTCAGGAACTAAGAGGAATTTCGCAGCGAAAAGTAGTTTTATTTGATGCCCTTAGTACTTCCTCTTGTTTGAGTATAATATTGAGTGAAACAAAAATTTTGCATTTTTTGGCAAAAAAGACAGTGTATATATACATCATCCTTTTTTGCAAAAAATCGAAAAAATGTTTTTCACTCAATATTATACATTATTATACTCAAATGAAAGGCAATTCAAAGAGCTATTTAACAGTACATAAATCTCTGGAAAATTCTGAGATTTAGTATGGATTTTGCATTGAAATGCATTAAAATTTCCATAATCGATCCTCCATAATCATCATTTTTTCAGGAACTAAGGAATTTCGCAGCGAAAAGTAGTTTTATTTGATGCCCTTAGTACTTCCTCTCGTTTGAGTATAATATTGAGTGAAACAAAAATTTTGCATTTTTTGGCAAAAAAGACAGTGTATACATCATCCTTTTTGCAAAAAATCGAAAAAATTTTTTTCACTCAATATTATACATTATTATACTCAAATGAAAGGGAATTCAAAAAACTATTTAGCAGTACATAAATCTCTGAGAAATTCTGAGATTTAGTATGGATTTTGCATTGAAATGCATTAAAATTTCCATAATCGATCCTCCATAATCATCATTTTTTCAGGAACTAAGAGGAATTTCGCAGCGAAAAGTAGTTTTATATGATGCCCTTAGTATTTCCTCTTGTTTGAGTATAATATTGAGTGAAACAAAAATTTTGCATTTTTTGGCAAAAAAGACAGTGTATACATCATCCTTTTTTGCAAAAAATCGAAAAAATTTTTTTCACTCAATATTATACATTATTATACTCAAATGAAAGGCAATTCAAATAGCTATTTAGCAGTACATAAATCTCTGAGAAATTCTGAGATTTTGTATGGATTTTGCATTGAAATGCATTAAAATTTCCATAATCGATCCTCCATAATCATAATTTTTTCAGGAACTAAGAGGAATTTCGCAGCGAAAAGTAGTCTTATTTGATGCCCTTACTACTTCCTCTCGTTTGAGTATAATATTGAGTGAAACAAAAATTTTGCATTTTTTGGCAAAAAAGACAGTGTATACATCATCCTTTTTTGCAAAAAATCGAAAAAAATTTTTTCACTCAATATTATACATTATTATACTCAAATGAAAGGCAATTCAAAGAGCTATTTAGCAGTACATAAATCTCTGAGAAATTCTGAGATTTAGTATGGATTTTGCATTGAAATGCATTAAAATTTCCATAATCGATCCTCCATAATCATAATTTTTTCAGGAACTAAGAGGAATTTCGCAGCGAAAAGTAGTTTTATATGATGCCCTTAGTATTTCCTCTCGTTTGAGTATAATATTGAGTGAAACAAAAATTTTGCATTTTTTGGCAAAAAAGACAGTGTATACATCATCCTTTTTTGCAAAAAATCGAAAAAATTTTTTTCACTCAATATTATACATTATTATACTCAAATGAAAGGCAATTCAAATAGCTATTTAGCAGTACATAAATCTCTGAGAAATTCTGAGATTTAGTATGGATTTTGCATTGAAATGCATTAAAATTTCCATAATCGATCCTCCATAATCATAATTTTTTCAGGAACTAAGAGGAATTTCGCAGCGAATAGTAGTTTTATATGATGCCCTTAGTATTTCCTCTCGTTTGAGTATAATATTGAGTGAAACAAAAATTTTGCATTTTTTGGCAAAAAAGACAGTGTATACATCATCCTTTTTGCAAAAAATCGAAAAAATTTTTTTCACTCAATATTATACATTATTATACTCAAATGAAAGGCAATTCAAAGAGCTATTTAACAGTACATAAATCTCTGGAAAATTCTGAGATTTAGTATGGATTTTGCATTGAAATGCATTAAAATTTCCATAATCGATCCTCCATAATCATAATTTTTTCAGGAACTAAGAGGAATTTCGCAGCGAAAAGTAGTTTTATTTGATGCCCTTAGTACTTCCTCTCGTTTGAGTATAATATTGAGTGAAACAAAAATATTGCATTTTTTGGCAAAAAAGACAGTGTATACATCATCCTTTTTTGCAAAAAATCGAAAAAATTTTTTTCACTCAATATTATACATTATTATACTCAAATGAAAGGCAATTCAAAGAGCTATTTAGCAGTACATAAATCTCTGAGAAATTCCGAGATTTAGTATGGATTTTGCATTGAAATGCATTAAAATTTTCATAATCGATCCTCCATAATCATCATTTTTTCAGGAACTAAGAGGAATTTCGCAGCGAAAAGTAGTTTTATTTGATGCCCTTAGTACTTCCTCTCGTTTGAGTATAATATTGAGTGAAACAAAAATTTTGCATTTTTTGGCAAAAAAGACAGTGTATACATCATCCTTTTTTGCAAAAAATCGAAAAAATTTTTTTCACTCAATATTATACATTATTATACTCAAATGAAAGGCAATTCAAATAGCTATTTAGCAGTACATAAATCTCTGAGAAATTCTGAGATTTTGTATGGATTTTGCATTGAAATGCATTAAAATTTCCATAATCGATCCTCCATAATCATAATTTTTTCAGGAACTAAGAGGAATTTCGCAGCGAAAAGTAGTTTTATTTGATGCCCTTAGTATTTCCTCTCGTTTGAGTATAATATTGAGTGAAACAAAAATTTTGCATTTTTTGGCAAAAAAGACAGTGTATACATCATCCTTTTTGCAAAAAATCGAAAAAATTTTTTTCACTCAATATTATACATTATTATACTCAAATGAAAGGGAATTCAAAAAACTATTTAGCAGTACATAAATCTCTGAGAAATTCTGAGATTTAGTATGGATTTTGCATTGAAATGCATTAAAATTTCCATAATCGATCCTCCATAATCATCATTTTTTCAGGAACTAAGAGGAATTTCGCAGCGAAAAGTAGTTTTATTTGATGCCCTTAGTATTTCCTCTCGTTTGAGTATAATATTGAGTGAAACAAAAATTTTGCATTTTTTGGCAAAAAAGACAGTGTATACATCATCCTTTTTTGCAAAAAATCGAAAAAAATTTTTTCACTCAATATTATACATTATTATACTCAAATGAAAGGCAATTCAAAGAGCTATTTAGCAGTACATAAATCTCTGAGAAATTCTGAGATTTAGTATGGATTTTGCATTGAAATGCATTAAAATTTCCATAATCGATCCTCCATAATCATAATTTTTTCAGGAACTAAGAGGAATTTCGCAGCGAATAGTAGTTTTATATGATGCCCTTAGTATTTCCTCTCGTTTGAGTATAATATTGAGTGAAACAAAAATTTTGCATTTTTTGGCAAAAAAGACAGTGTATACATCATCCTTTTTTGCAAAAAATCGAAAAAATTTTTTTCACTCAATATTATACATTATTATACTCAAATGAAAGGCAATTCAAATAGCTATTTAGCAGTACATAAATCTCTGAGAAATTCTGAGATTTAGTATGGATTTTGCATTGAAATGCATTAAAATTTCCATAATCGATCCTCCATAATCATAATTTTTTCAGGAACTAAGAGGAATTTCGCAGCGAAAAGTAGTTTTATTTGATGCCCTTAGTACTTCCTCTTGTTTGAGTATAATATTGAGTGAAACAAAAATTTTGCATTTTTTGGCAAAAAAGACAGTGTATACATCATCCTTTTTTGCAAAAAATCGAAAAAATTTTTTTCACTCAATATTATACATTATTATACTCAAATGAAAGGCAATTCAAATAGCTATTTAGCAGTACATAAATCTCTGAGAAATTCTGAGATTTAGTATGGATTTTGCATTGAAATGCATTAAAATTTCCATAATCGATCCTCCATAATCATAATTTTTTCAGGAACTAAGAGGAATTTCGCAGCGAAAAGTAGTTTTATTTGATGCCCTTAGTACTTCCTCTTGTTTGAGTATAATATTGAGTGAAACAAAAATTTTGCATTTTTTGGCAAAAAAGACAGTGTATATATACATCATCCTTTTTTGCAAAAAATCGAAAAAATGTTTTTCACTCAATATTATACATTATTATACTCAAATGAAAGGCAATTCAAAGAGCTATTTAACAGTACATAAATCTCTGGAAAATTCTGAGATTTAGTATGGATTTTGCATTGAAATGCATTAAAATTTCCATAATCGATCCTCCATAATCATCATTTTTTCAGGAACTAAGGAATTTCGCAGCGAAAAGTAGTTTTATTTGATGCCCTTAGTACTTCCTCTCGTTTGAGTATAATATTGAGTGAAACAAAAATTTTGCATTTTTTGGCAAAAAAGACAGTGTATACATCATCCTTTTTGCAAAAAATCGAAAAAATTTTTTTCACTCAATATTATACATTATTATACTCAAATGAAAGGGAATTCAAAAAACTATTTAGCAGTACATAAATCTCTGAGAAATTCTGAGATTTAGTATGGATTTTGCATTGAAATGCATTAAAATTTCCATAATCGATCCTCCATAATCATAATTTTTTCAGGAACTAAGAGGAATTTCGCAGCGAAAAGTAGTTTTATATGATGCCCTTAGTATTTCCTCTCGTTTGAGTATAATATTGAGTGAAACAAAAATTTTGCATTTTTTGGCAAAAAAGACAGTGTATACATCATCCTTTTTTGCAAAAAATCGAAAAAATTTTTTTCACTCAATATTATACATTATTATACTCAAATGAAAGGCAATTCAAATAGCTATTTAGCAGTACATAAATCTCTGAGAAATTCTGAGATTTAGTATGGATTTTGCATTGAAATGCATTAAAATTTCCATAATCGATCCTCCATAATCATAATTTTTTCAGGAACTAAGAGGAATTTCGCAGCGAAAAGTAGTTTTATTTGATGCCCTTAGTACTTCCTCTTGTTTGAGTATAATATTGAGTGACAAAAATTTTGCATTTTTTGGCAAAAAAGACAGTGTATATATACATCATCCTTTTTTGCAAAAAATCGAAAAAATGTTTTTCACTCAATATTATACATTATTATACTCAAATGAAAGGCAATTCAAAGAGCTATTTAACAGTACATAAATCTCTGGAAAATTCTGAGATTTAGTATGGATTTTGCATTGAAATGCATTAAAATTTCCATAATCGATCCTCCATAATCATAATTTTTTCAGGAACTAAGAGGAATTTCGCAGCGAAAAGTAGTTTTATTTGATGCCCTTAGTACTTCCTCTCGTTTGAGTATAATATTGAGTGAAACAAAAATTTTGCATTTTTTGGCAAAAAAGACAGTGTTATACATCATCCTTTTTTGCAAAAAATCGAAAAAATTTTTTTCACTCAATATTATACATTATTATACTCAAATGAAAGGCAATTCAAAGAGCTATTTAGCAGTACATAAATCTCTGAGAAATTCCGAGATTTAGTATGGATTTTGCATTGAAATGCATTAAAATTTTCATAATCGATCCTCCATAATCATCATTTTTTCAGGAACTAAGAGGAATTTCGCAGCGAAAAGTAGTTTTATTTGATGCCCTTAGTACTTCCTCTCGTTTGAGTATAATATTGAGTGAAACAAAAATTTTGCATTTTTTGGCAAAAAAGACAGTGTATACATCATCCTTTTTTGCAAAAAATCGAAAAAATTTTTTTCACTCAATATTATACATTATTATACTCAAATGAAAGGCAATTCAAATAGCTATTTAGCAGTACATAAATCTCTGAGAAATTCTGAGATTTTGTATGGATTTTGCATTGAAATGCATTAAAATTTCCATAATCGATCCTCCATAATCATAATTTTTTCAGGAACTAAGAGGAATTTCGCAGCGAAAAGTAGTTTTATTTGATGCCCTTAGTACTTCCTCTCGTTTGAGTATAATATTGAGTGAAACAAAAATTTTGCATTTTTTGGCAAAAAAGACAGTGTATACATCATCCTTTTTTGCAAAAAATCGAAAAAAAATTTTTCACTCAATATTATACATTATTATACTCAAATGAAAGGGAATTCAAAAAACTATTTAGCAGTACATAAATCTCTGAGAAATTCTGAGATTTAGTATGGATTTTGCATTGAAATGCATTAAAATTTCCATAATCGATCCTCCATAATCATCATTTTTTCAGGAACTAAGAGGAATTTCGCAGCGAAAAGTAGTTTTATTTGATGCCCTTAGTACTTCCTCTCGTTTGAGTATAATATTGAGTGAAACAAAAATTTTGCATTTTTTGGCAAAAAAAGACAGTGTATACATCATCCTTTTTTGCAAAAAATCGAAAAAATTTTTTTCACTCAATATTATACATTATTATACTCAAATGAAAGGCAATTCAAAGAGCTATTAAACAGTACATAAATCTCTGGAAAATTCTGAGATTTAGTATGGATTTTGCATTGAAATGCATTAAAATTTCCATAATCGATCCTCCATAATCATCATTTTTTCAGGAACTAAGAGGAATTTCGCAGCGAAAAGTAGTTTTATTTGATGCCCTTAGTACTTCCTCTCGTTTGAGTATAATATTGAGTGAAACAAAAATTTTGCATTTTTTGGCAAAAAAGACAGTGTATACATCATCCTTTTTTGCAAAAAATCGAAAAAATTTGTTTCACTCAATATTATACATTATTATACTCAAATGAAAGGCAATTCAAAGAGCTACTTAGCAGTACATAAATCTCTGGGCAATTTTGAGGTTTAGTATGGATTTTGCATTGAAATGCATTAAAATTTCCATAATCGATCCTCCATAATCATAATTTTCTCAGGAACTAAGAGGAATTTCGCAGCGAAAAGTAGTTTTATTTGATGCCCTTAGTATTACCTTTCGTTTGAGTATAATATTGAGTGAAACAAAAATTTTCCATTTTTTGGCAAAAAAGACAGTGTATACATCATCCTTTTTTGCAAAAAATCGAAAAAATTTTTTTCACTCAATATTATACATTATTATACTCAAATGAAAGGGAATTTAAAGAGCTATTTAGCAGTACATAAATCTCTGGGCAATTTTGAGGTTTAGTATGGATTTTGCATTGAAATGCATTAAAATTTCCATAATCGATCCTCCATAATCATCATTTTTTCAGGAACTAAGAGGAATTTCGCAGCGAAAAGTAGTTTTATTTGATGCCCTTAGTACTTCCTCTCGTTTGAGTATAATATTGAGTGAAACAAAAATTTTCCATTTTTTGGCAAAAAAGACAGTGTATACATCATCCTTTTTTGCAAAAAATGTAAAAAATTTTTTTCACTCAAAATTATACATTATTATACTCAAATGAAAGGAAATTTAAGGAGCTATTTAGCAGTATATAAATCTCTGGGAAATTTTGAGATTTATATGGATTTTGCATTGAAATGCATTAAAATTTCCATAATCGATCCTATATAATCATAATTTTCTCAGGAACTAAGAGGAATTTCGCAGCGAAAAGTAGTTTTATTTGATGCCCTTAGTATTACCTTTCGTTTGAGTATAATATTGAGTGAAACAAAAATTTTCCATTTTTTGGCAAAAAAGACAGTGTATACATCATCCTTTTTTGCAAAAAATATAAAAAATTTTTTTCACTCAAAATTATACATTATTATACTCAAATAAAAGGGAATTTAAAGAGCTATTTAGCAGTACATAAATCTCTGGGCAATTTTGAGATTTAGTATGGATTTTGCATTGAAATGCATTAAAATTTCCATAATGATTCCTCCATAATCATCATTTTCTCAGGAACTTACAGGAATTTCGCAGCGAAAAGTAGTTTTATTTGATGCCCTTAGTATTACCTCTCTTTTGAGTATAATATTGAGTGAAACAAAAATTTTCCATTTTTTGGCAAAAATTTTTGCAAAAAATCAAAAAAATTTTTTTCACTCAATATTATACATTATTATACTCAAATGAAAGGGAATTTAAAGAGCTATTTAGCAGTACATAAATCTCTGGGAAATTTTGAGATTTAGTATGGATTTTGCATTGAAATGCATTAAAATTTCCATAATCGATCCTCCATAATCATAATTTTCTCAGGAACTAAGACGAATTTCGCAGCGAATAGTAGTTTTATTTGATGCCCTTAGTATTACCTTTCGTTTGAGTATAATATTGAGTGAAACAAAAATTTTCCATTTTTTGGCAAAAAAGACAGTGTATACATCATCCTTTTTTGCAAAAAATCGAAGAAATTTTTTTCACTCAAAATTATACATTATTATACTCAAATGAAAGGGAATTTAAAGAGCTATTTAGCAGTACATAAATCTCTGGGAAATTTTGAGATTTAGTATGGATTTTGCATTGAAATGCATTAAAATTTCCATAATCGATCCTCCATAATCATAATTTTCTCAGGAACTAAGAGGAATTTCGCAGCGAAAAGTAGTTTTATTTGATGCCCTTAGTATTACCTTTCGTTTGAGTATAATATTGAGTGAAACAAAAATTTTCCATTTTTTGTCAAAAAAGACAGTGTATACATCATCCTTTTTTGCAAAAAATCGAAGAAATTTTTTTCACTCAATATTATACATTATTATACTCAAATAAAAGGGAATTTAAAGAGCTATTTAGCAGTACATAAATCTCTGGGCAATTTTGAGATTTAGTATAGATTTTGCATTGATGTACATTAAAATTTCCATAATCGATCCTCCATAATCATCATTTTCTCAGGAACTTACAGGAATTTCGCAGCGAAAAGTAGTTTTATTTGATGCCCTTAGTATTACCTTTCGTTTGAGTATAATATTGAGTGAAACAAAAATTTTCCATTTTTTGTCAAAAAAGACAGTGTATACATCATCCTTTTTTGCAAAAAATCGAAGAAATTTTTTTCACTCAATATTATACATTATTATACTCAAATAAAAGGGAATTTAAAGAGCTATTTAGCAGTACATAAATCTCTGGACAATTTTGAGATTTAGTATGGATTTTGCATTGAAATGCATTGAAATTTCCATAATCGATCCTCCATAATCATAATTTTCTCAGGAACTAAGAGGAATTTCGCAGCGAATAGTAGTTTTATTTGATGCCCTTAGTATTACCTTTCGTTTGAGTATAATATTGAGTGAAACAAAAATTTTCCATTTTTGGCAAAAAAGACAGTGTATACATCATCCTTTTTTGCAAAAAATGTAAAAAATTTTTTTCACTCAAAATTATACATTATTATACTCAAATGAAAGGGAATTTAAAGAACTATTTAGCAGTACATAAATCTCTGGACAATTTTGAGATTTAGTATGGATTTTGCATTGAAATGCATTGAAATTTGCATAATCGATCCTCCATAATCATAATTTTCTCAGGAACTAAGAGGAATTTCGCAGCGAAAAGTAGTTTTATTTGATGCCCTTAGTATTACCTTTCGTTTGAGTATAATATTGAGTGAAACAAAAATTTTCCATTTTTTGGCAAAAAAGACAGTGTATACATCATCCTTTTTTGCAAAAAATCGAAAAAATTTTTTTCACTCAATATTATACATTATTATACTCAAATGAAAGGCAATTCAAATAGCTATTTAGCAGTACATAAATCTCTGAGAAATTCTGAGATTTAGTATGGATTTTGCATTGAAATGCATTAAAATTTCCATAATCGATCCTCCATAATCATCATTTTTTCAGGAACTAAGAGGAATTTCGCAGCGAAAAGTAGTTTTATTTGATGCCCTTAGTACTTCCTCTTGTTTGAGTATAATATTGAGTGAAACAAAAATTTTGCATTTTTTGGCAAAAAAGACAGTGTATACATCATCCTTTTTTGCAAAAAATCGAAAAAATTTTTTTCACTCAATATTATACATTATTATACTCAAATGAAAGGCAATTCAAATAGCTATTTAGCAGTACATAAATCTCTGAGAAATTCTGAGATTTAGTATGGATTTTGCATTGAAATGCATTAAAATTTCCATAATCGATCCTCCATAATCATAATTTTTTCAGGAACTAAGAGGAATTTCGCAGCGAAAAGTAGTTTTATTTGATGCCCTTAGTACTTCCTCTTGTTTGAGTATAATATTGAGTGAAACAAAAATTTTGCATTTTTTGGCAAAAAAGACAGTGTATATATACATCATCCTTTTTTGCAAAAAATCGAAAAAATGTTTTTCACTCAATATTATACATTATTATACTCAAATGAAAGGCAATTCAAAGAGCTATTTAACAGTACATAAATCTCTGGAAAATTCTGAGATTTAGTATGGATTTTGCATTGAAATGCATTAAAATTTCCATAATCGATCCTCCATAATCATCATTTTTTCAGGAACTAAGGAATTTCGCAGCGAAAAGTAGTTTTATTTGATGCCCTTAGTACTTCCTCTCGTTTGAGTATAATATTGAGTGAAACAAAAATTTTGCATTTTTTGGCAAAAAAGACAGTGTATACATCATCCTTTTTGCAAAAAATCGAAAAAATTTTTTTCACTCAATATTATACATTATTATACTCAAATGAAAGGGAATTCAAAAAACTATTTAGCAGTACATAAATCTCTGAGAAATTCTGAGATTTAGTATGGATTTTGCATTGAAATGCATTAAAATTTCCATAATCGATCCTCCATAATCATCATTTTTTCAGGAACTAAGAGGAATTTCGCAGCGAAAAGTAGTTTTATATGATGCCCTTAGTATTTCCTCTTGTTTGAGTATAATATTGAGTGAAACAAAAATTTTGCATTTTTTGGCAAAAAAGACAGTGTATACATCATCCTTTTTTGCAAAAAATCGAAAAAATTTTTTTCACTCAATATTATACATTATTATACTCAAATGAAAGGCAATTCAAATAGCTATTTAGCAGTACATAAATCTCTGAGAAATTCTGAGATTTTGTATGGATTTTGCATTGAAATGCATTAAAATTTCCATAATCGATCCTCCATAATCATAATTTTTTCAGGAACTAAGAGGAATTTCGCAGCGAAAAGTAGTCTTATTTGATGCCCTTACTACTTCCTCTCGTTTGAGTATAATATTGAGTGAAACAAAAATTTTGCATTTTTTGGCAAAAAAGACAGTGTATACATCATCCTTTTTTGCAAAAAATCGAAAAAAATTTTTTCACTCAATATTATACATTATTATACTCAAATGAAAGGCAATTCAAAGAGCTATTTAGCAGTACATAAATCTCTGAGAAATTCTGAGATTTAGTATGGATTTTGCATTGAAATGCATTAAAATTTCCATAATCGATCCTCCATAATCATAATTTTTTCAGGAACTAAGAGGAATTTCGCAGCGAAAAGTAGTTTTATATGATGCCCTTAGTATTTCCTCTCGTTTGAGTATAATATTGAGTGAAACAAAAATTTTGCATTTTTTGGCAAAAAAGACAGTGTATACATCATCCTTTTTTGCAAAAAATCGAAAAAATTTTTTTCACTCAATATTATACATTATTATACTCAAATGAAAGGCAATTCAAATAGCTATTTAGCAGTACATAAATCTCTGAGAAATTCTGAGATTTAGTATGGATTTTGCATTGAAATGCATTAAAATTTCCATAATCGATCCTCCATAATCATAATTTTTTCAGGAACTAAGAGGAATTTCGCAGCGAATAGTAGTTTTATATGATGCCCTTAGTATTTCCTCTCGTTTGAGTATAATATTGAGTGAAACAAAAATTTTGCATTTTTTGGCAAAAAAGACAGTGTATACATCATCCTTTTTGCAAAAAATCGAAAAAATTTTTTTCACTCAATATTATACATTATTATACTCAAATGAAAGGCAATTCAAAGAGCTATTTAACAGTACATAAATCTCTGGAAAATTCTGAGATTTAGTATGGATTTTGCATTGAAATGCATTAAAATTTCCATAATCGATCCTCCATAATCATAATTTTTTCAGGAACTAAGAGGAATTTCGCAGCGAAAAGTAGTTTTATTTGATGCCCTTAGTACTTCCTCTCGTTTGAGTATAATATTGAGTGAAACAAAAATATTGCATTTTTTGGCAAAAAAGACAGTGTATACATCATCCTTTTTTGCAAAAAATCGAAAAAATTTTTTTCACTCAATATTATACATTATTATACTCAAATGAAAGGCAATTCAAAGAGCTATTTAGCAGTACATAAATCTCTGAGAAATTCCGAGATTTAGTATGGATTTTGCATTGAAATGCATTAAAATTTTCATAATCGATCCTCCATAATCATCATTTTTTCAGGAACTAAGAGGAATTTCGCAGCGAAAAGTAGTTTTATTTGATGCCCTTAGTACTTCCTCTCGTTTGAGTATAATATTGAGTGAAACAAAAATTTTGCATTTTTTGGCAAAAAAGACAGTGTATACATCATCCTTTTTTGCAAAAAATCGAAAAAATTTTTTTCACTCAATATTATACATTATTATACTCAAATGAAAGGCAATTCAAATAGCTATTTAGCAGTACATAAATCTCTGAGAAATTCTGAGATTTTGTATGGATTTTGCATTGAAATGCATTAAAATTTCCATAATCGATCCTCCATAATCATAATTTTTTCAGGAACTAAGAGGAATTTCGCAGCGAAAAGTAGTTTTATTTGATGCCCTTAGTATTTCCTCTCGTTTGAGTATAATATTGAGTGAAACAAAAATTTTGCATTTTTTGGCAAAAAAGACAGTGTATACATCATCCTTTTTGCAAAAAATCGAAAAAATTTTTTTCACTCAATATTATACATTATTATACTCAAATGAAAGGGAATTCAAAAAACTATTTAGCAGTACATAAATCTCTGAGAAATTCTGAGATTTAGTATGGATTTTGCATTGAAATGCATTAAAATTTCCATAATCGATCCTCCATAATCATCATTTTTTCAGGAACTAAGAGGAATTTCGCAGCGAAAAGTAGTTTTATTTGATGCCCTTAGTATTTCCTCTCGTTTGAGTATAATATTGAGTGAAACAAAAATTTTGCATTTTTTGGCAAAAAAGACAGTGTATACATCATCCTTTTTTGCAAAAAATCGAAAAAAATTTTTTCACTCAATATTATACATTATTATACTCAAATGAAAGGCAATTCAAAGAGCTATTTAGCAGTACATAAATCTCTGAGAAATTCTGAGATTTAGTATGGATTTTGCATTGAAATGCATTAAAATTTCCATAATCGATCCTCCATAATCATAATTTTTTCAGGAACTAAGAGGAATTTCGCAGCGAATAGTAGTTTTATATGATGCCCTTAGTATTTCCTCTCGTTTGAGTATAATATTGAGTGAAACAAAAATTTTGCATTTTTTGGCAAAAAAGACAGTGTATACATCATCCTTTTTTGCAAAAAATCGAAAAAATTTTTTTCACTCAATATTATACATTATTATACTCAAATGAAAGGCAATTCAAATAGCTATTTAGCAGTACATAAATCTCTGAGAAATTCTGAGATTTAGTATGGATTTTGCATTGAAATGCATTAAAATTTCCATAATCGATCCTCCATAATCATAATTTTTTCAGGAACTAAGAGGAATTTCGCAGCGAAAAGTAGTTTTATTTGATGCCCTTAGTACTTCCTCTTGTTTGAGTATAATATTGAGTGAAACAAAAATTTTGCATTTTTTGGCAAAAAAGACAGTGTATACATCATCCTTTTTTGCAAAAAATCGAAAAAATTTTTTTCACTCAATATTATACATTATTATACTCAAATGAAAGGCAATTCAAATAGCTATTTAGCAGTACATAAATCTCTGAGAAATTCTGAGATTTAGTATGGATTTTGCATTGAAATGCATTAAAATTTCCATAATCGATCCTCCATAATCATAATTTTTTCAGGAACTAAGAGGAATTTCGCAGCGAAAAGTAGTTTTATTTGATGCCCTTAGTACTTCCTCTTGTTTGAGTATAATATTGAGTGAAACAAAAATTTTGCATTTTTTGGCAAAAAAGACAGTGTATATATACATCATCCTTTTTTGCAAAAAATCGAAAAAATGTTTTTCACTCAATATTATACATTATTATACTCAAATGAAAGGCAATTCAAAGAGCTATTTAACAGTACATAAATCTCTGGAAAATTCTGAGATTTAGTATGGATTTTGCATTGAAATGCATTAAAATTTCCATAATCGATCCTCCATAATCATCATTTTTTCAGGAACTAAGGAATTTCGCAGCGAAAAGTAGTTTTATTTGATGCCCTTAGTACTTCCTCTCGTTTGAGTATAATATTGAGTGAAACAAAAATTTTGCATTTTTTGGCAAAAAAGACAGTGTATACATCATCCTTTTTGCAAAAAATCGAAAAAATTTTTTTCACTCAATATTATACATTATTATACTCAAATGAAAGGGAATTCAAAAAACTATTTAGCAGTACATAAATCTCTGAGAAATTCTGAGATTTAGTATGGATTTTGCATTGAAATGCATTAAAATTTCCATAATCGATCCTCCATAATCATAATTTTTTCAGGAACTAAGAGGAATTTCGCAGCGAAAAGTAGTTTTATATGATGCCCTTAGTATTTCCTCTCGTTTGAGTATAATATTGAGTGAAACAAAAATTTTGCATTTTTTGGCAAAAAAGACAGTGTATACATCATCCTTTTTTGCAAAAAATCGAAAAAATTTTTTTCACTCAATATTATACATTATTATACTCAAATGAAAGGCAATTCAAATAGCTATTTAGCAGTACATAAATCTCTGAGAAATTCTGAGATTTAGTATGGATTTTGCATTGAAATGCATTAAAATTTCCATAATCGATCCTCCATAATCATAATTTTTTCAGGAACTAAGAGGAATTTCGCAGCGAAAAGTAGTTTTATTTGATGCCCTTAGTACTTCCTCTTGTTTGAGTATAATATTGAGTGAAACAAAAATTTTGCATTTTTTGGCAAAAAAGACAGTGTATATATACATCATCCTTTTTTGCAAAAAATCGAAAAAATGTTTTTCACTCAATATTATACATTATTATACTCAAATGAAAGGCAATTCAAAGAGCTATTTAACAGTACATAAATCTCTGGAAAATTCTGAGATTTAGTATGGATTTTGCATTGAAATGCATTAAAATTTCCATAATCGATCCTCCATAATCATAATTTTTTCAGGAACTAAGAGGAATTTCGCAGCGAAAAGTAGTTTTATTTGATGCCCTTAGTACTTCCTCTCGTTTGAGTATAATATTGAGTGAAACAAAAATTTTGCATTTTTTGGCAAAAAAGACAGTGTTATACATCATCCTTTTTTGCAAAAAATCGAAAAAATTTTTTTCACTCAATATTATACATTATTATACTCAAATGAAAGGCAATTCAAAGAGCTATTTAGCAGTACATAAATCTCTGAGAAATTCCGAGATTTAGTATGGATTTTGCATTGAAATGCATTAAAATTTTCATAATCGATCCTCCATAATCATCATTTTTTCAGGAACTAAGAGGAATTTCGCAGCGAAAAGTAGTTTTATTTGATGCCCTTAGTACTTCCTCTCGTTTGAGTATAATATTGAGTGAAACAAAAATTTTGCATTTTTTGGCAAAAAAGACAGTGTATACATCATCCTTTTTTGCAAAAAATCGAAAAAATTTTTTTCACTCAATATTATACATTATTATACTCAAATGAAAGGCAATTCAAATAGCTATTTAGCAGTACATAAATCTCTGAGAAATTCTGAGATTTTGTATGGATTTTGCATTGAAATGCATTAAAATTTCCATAATCGATCCTCCATAATCATAATTTTTTCAGGAACTAAGAGGAATTTCGCAGCGAAAAGTAGTTTTATTTGATGCCCTTAGTACTTCCTCTCGTTTGAGTATAATATTGAGTGAAACAAAAATTTTGCATTTTTTGGCAAAAAAGACAGTGTATACATCATCCTTTTTTGCAAAAAATCGAAAAAAAATTTTTCACTCAATATTATACATTATTATACTCAAATGAAAGGGAATTCAAAAAACTATTTAGCAGTACATAAATCTCTGAGAAATTCTGAGATTTAGTATGGATTTTGCATTGAAATGCATTAAAATTTCCATAATCGATCCTCCATAATCATCATTTTTTCAGGAACTAAGAGGAATTTCGCAGCGAAAAGTAGTTTTATTTGATGCCCTTAGTACTTCCTCTCGTTTGAGTATAATATTGAGTGAAACAAAAATTTTGCATTTTTTGGCAAAAAAAGACAGTGTATACATCATCCTTTTTTGCAAAAAATCGAAAAAATTTTTTTCACTCAATATTATACATTATTATACTCAAATGAAAGGCAATTCAAAGAGCTATTAAACAGTACATAAATCTCTGGAAAATTCTGAGATTTAGTATGGATTTTGCATTGAAATGCATTAAAATTTCCATAATCGATCCTCCATAATCATCATTTTTTCAGGAACTAAGAGGAATTTCGCAGCGAAAAGTAGTTTTATTTGATGCCCTTAGTACTTCCTCTCGTTTGAGTATAATATTGAGTGAAACAAAAATTTTGCATTTTTTGGCAAAAAAGACAGTGTATACATCATCCTTTTTTGCAAAAAATCGAAAAAATTTGTTTCACTCAATATTATACATTATTATACTCAAATGAAAGGCAATTCAAAGAGCTACTTAGCAGTACATAAATCTCTGAGAAATTCCGGGATTTAGTATGGATTTTGCATTGAAATGCATTAAAATTTCCATAATCGATCCTCCATAATCATAATTTTTTCAGGAACTAAGAGGAATTTCGCAGCGAAAAGTAGTTTTATTTGATGCCCTTAGTACTTCCTCTCGTTTGAGTATAATATTGAGTGAAACAAAAATTTTGCATTTTTTGGCAAAAAAGACAGTGTATATATACATCATCCTTTTTTGCAAAAAATCGAAAAAAATTTTTTCACTCAATATTATACATTATTATACTCAAATGAAAGGCAATTCAAAGAGCTATTTAGCAGTACATAAATCTCTGAGAAATTCCGAGATTTAGTATGGATTTTGCATTGAAATGCATTAAAATTTTCATAATCGATCCTCCATAATCATCATTTTTTCAGGAACTAAGAGGAATTTCGCAGCGAAAAGTAGTTTTATTTGATGCCCTTAGTACTTCCTCTCGTTTGAGTATAATATTGAGTGAAACAAAAATTTTGCATTTTTTGGCAAAAAAGACAGTGTATACATCATCCTTTTTTGCAAAAAATCGAAAAAATTTGTTTCACTCAATATTATACATTATTATACTCAAATGAAAGGCAATTCAAAGAGCTATTTAGCAGTACATAAATCTCTGAGAAATTCCGGGATTTAGTATGGATTTTGCATTGAAATGCATTAAAATTTCCATAATCGATCCTCCATAATCATAATTTTTTCAGGAACTAAGAGGAATTTCGCAGCGAAAAGTAGTTTTATATGATGCCCTTAGTATTTCCTCTCGTTTGAGTATAATATTGAGTGAAACAAAAATTTTGCATTTTTTGGCAAAAAAGACAGTGTATACATCATCCTTTTTTGCAAAAAATCGAAAAAATTTGTTTCACTCAATATTATACATTATTATACTCAAATGAAAGGCAATTCAAATAGCTCTTTAGCAGTACATAAATCTCTGAGAAATTCTGAGATTTAGTATGGATTTTGCATTGAAATGCATTAAAATTTCCATAATCGATCCTCCATAATCATAATTTTTTCAGGAACTAAGAGGAATTTCGCAGCGAAAAGTAGTTTTATTTGATGCCCTTAGTACTTCCTCTCGTTTGAGTATAATATTGAGTGAAACAAAAATTTTGCATTTTTTGGCAAAAAAGACAGTGTATACATCATCCTTTTTTGCAAAAAATCGAAAAAAATTTTTTCACTCAATATTATACATTATTATACTCAAATGAAAGGGAATTCAAAAAACTATTTAGCAGTACATAAATCTCTGAGAAATTCTGAGATTTAGTATGGATTTTGCATTGAAATGCATTAAAATTTCCATAATCGATCCTCCATAATCATCATTTTTTCAGGAACTAAGAGGAATTTCGCAGCTAAAAGTAGTTTTATTTGATGCCCTTAGTATTTCCTCTCGTTTGAGTATAATATTGAGTGAAACAAAAATTTTGCATTTTTTTGGCAAAAAAGACAGTGTATACATCATCCTTTTTTGCAAAAAATCGAAAAAAATTTGTTCACTCAATATTATACATTATTATACTCAAATGAAAGGCAATTCAAAGAGCTATTTAGCAGTACATAAATCTCTGAGAAATTCTGAGATTTAGTATGGATTTTGCATTGAAATGCATTAAAATTTCCATAATCGATCCTCCATAATCATAATTTTTTCAGGAACTAAGAGGAATTTCGCAGCGAAAAGTAGTTTTATATGATGCCCTTAGTATTTCCTCTCGTTTGAGTATAATATTGAGTGAAACAAAAATTTTGCATTTTTTGGCAAAAAAGACAGTGTATACATCATCCTTTTTTGCAAAAAATCGAAAAAATTTTTTTCACTCAATATTATACATTATTATACTCAAATGAAAGGCAATTCAAATAGCTATTTAGCAGTACATAAATCTCTGAGAAATTCTGAGATTTAGTATGGATTTTGCATTGAAATGCATTAAAATTTCCATAATCGATCCTCCATAATCATAATTTTTTCAGGAACCAAGAGGAATTTCGCAGCGAATAGTAGTTTTATATGATGCCCTTAGTATTTCCTCTCGTTTGAGTATAATATTGAGTGAAACAAAAATTTTGCATTTTTTGGCAAAAAAGACAGTGTATACATCATCCTTTTTTGCAAAAAATCGAAAAAATGTTTTTCACTCAATATTATACATTATTATACTCAAATGAAAGGCAATTCAAAGAGCTATTTAACAGTACATAAATCTCTGGAAAATTCTGAGATTTAGTATGGATTTTGCATTGAAATGCATTAAAATTTCCATAATCGATACTCCATAATCATCATTTTTTCAGGAACTAAGAGGAATTTCGCAGCGAAAAGTAGTTTTATTTGATGCCCTTAGTACTTCCTCTCGTTTGAGTATAATATTGAGTGAAACAAAAATTTTGCATTTTTTGGCAAAAAAGACAGTGTATACATCATCCTTTTTTGCAAAAAATCGAAAAAATTTTTTTCACTCAATATTATACATTATTATACTCAAATGAAAGGCAATTCAAAGAGCTATTTAGCAGTACATAAATCTCTGAGAAATTCCGGGATTTAGTATGGATTTTGCATTGAAATGCATTAAAATTTCCATAATCGATCCTCCATAATCATCATTTTTTCAGGAACTAAGAGGAATTTCGCAGCGAAAAGTAGTTTTATATGATGCCCTTAGTATTTCCTCTCGTTTGAGTATAATATTGAGTGAAACAAAAATTTTGCATTTTTTGGCAAAAAAGACAGTGTATACATCATCCTTTTTTGCAAAAAATCGAAAAAATTTTTTTTACTCAATATTATACATTATTATACTCAAATGAAAGGGAATTCAAAAAACTATTTGCAAAGAATCGAAAAAAATTTTTTCACTCAATATTATACATTATTATACTCAAATGAAAGGGAATTCAAAAAACTATTTAGCAGTACATAAATCTCTGAGAAATTCTGAGATTTAGTATGGATTTTGCATTGAAATGCATTAAAATTTCCATAATCGATCCTCCATAATCATCATTTTTTCAGGAACTAAGAGGAATTTCGCAGCGAAAAGTAGTTTTATTTGATGCCCTTAGTACTTCCTCTCGTTTGAGTATAATATTGAGTGAAACAAAAATTTTGCATTTTTTGGCAAAAAAGACAGTGTATACATCATCCTTTTTGCAAAAAATCGAAAAAATTTTTTTCACTCAATATTATACATTATTATACTCAAATGAAAGGGAATTCAAAAAACTATTTAGCAGTACATAAATCTCTGAGAAATTCTGAGATTTAGTATGGATTTTGCATTGAAATGCATTAAAATTTCCATAATCGATCCTCCATAATCATCATTTTTTCAGGAACTAAGAGGAATTTCGCAGCGAATAGTAGTTTTATATGATGCCCTTAGTATTTCCTCTCGTTTGAGTATAACATTGAGTGAAACAAAAATTTTGCATTTTTTGGCAAAAAAGACAGTGTATACATCATCCTTTTTTGCAAAAAATCGAAAAAATTTTTTTCACTCAATATTATACATTATTATACTCAAATGAAAGGCAATTCAAAGAGCTATTTAACAGTACATAAATCTCTGGAAAATTCTGAGATTTAGTATGGATTTTGCATTGAAATGCATTAAAATTTCCATAATCGATCCTCCATAATCATAATTTTTTCAGGAACTAAGAGGAATTTCGCAGCGAAAAGTAGTTTTATTTGATGCCCTTAGTATTTCCTCACGTTTGAGTATAATATTGAGTGAAACAAAAATTTTGCATTTTTTGGCAAAAAAGACAGTGTATACATCATCCTTTTTTGCAAAAAATCGAAAAAATTTTTTTCACTCAATATTATACATTATTATACTCAAATGAAAGGCAATTCAAATAGCTATTTAGCAGTACATAAATCTCTGAGAAATTCTGAGATTTAGTATGGATTTTGCATTGAAATGCATTAAAATTTCCATAATCGATCCTCCATAATCATAATTTTTTCAGGAACTAAGAGGAATTTCGCAGCGAAAAGTAGTTTTATTTGATGCCCTTAGTACTTCCTCTTGTTTGAGTATAATATTGAGTGAAACAAAAATTTTGCATTTTTTGGCAAAAAAGACAGTGTATACATCATCCTTTTTTGCAAAAAATCGAAAAAAATTTTTTCACTCAATATTATACATTATTATACTCAAATGAAAGGCAATTCAAAGAGCTATTTAGCAGTACATAAATCTCTGAGAAATTCTGAGATTTAGTATGGATTTTGCATTGAAATGCATTAAAATTTCCATAATCGATCCTCCATAATCATAATTTTTTCAGGAACTAAGAGGAATTTCGCAGCGAAAAGTAGTTTTATATGATGCCCTTAGTATTTCCTCTCGTTTCAGTATAATATTGAGTGAAACAAAAATTTTGCATTTTTTGGCAAAAAAGACAGTGTATACATCATCCTTTTTTGCAAAAAATCGAAAAAATTTTTTTCACTCAATATTATACATTATTATACTCAAATGAAAGGCAATTCAAATAGCTATTTAGCAGTACATAAATCTCTGAGAAATTCTGAGATTTAGTATGGATTTTGCATTGAAATGCATTACAATTTCCATAATCGATCCTCCATAATCATAATTTTTTCAGGAACTAAGAGGAATTTCGCAGCGAAAAGTAGTTTTATTTGATGCCCTTAGTACTTCCTCTTGTTTGAGTATAATATTGAGTGAAACAAAAATTTTGCATTTTTTGGCAAAAAAGACAGTGTATACATCATCCTTTTTTGCAAAAAATCGAAAAAATTTTTTTCACTCAATATTATACATTATTATACTCAAATGAAAGGCAATTCAAAGAGCTATTTAGCAGTACATAAATCTCTGAGAAATTCCGAGATTTAGTATGGATTTTGCATTGAAATGCATTAAAATTTTCATAATCGATCCTCCATAATCATCATTTTTTCAGGAACTAAGAGGAATTTCGCAGCGAAAAGTAGTTTTATTTGATGCCCTTAGTACTTCCTCTCGTTTGAGTATAATATTGAGTGAAACAAAAATTTTGCATTTTTTGGCAAAAAAGACAGTGTATACATCATCCTTTTTTGCAAAAAATCGAAAAAATTTTTTTCACTCAATATTATACATTATTATACTCAAATGAAAGGCAATTCAAAGAGCTATTTAGCAGTACATAAATCTCTGAGAAATTCCGGGATTTAGTATGGATTTTGCATTGAAATGCATTAAAATTTCCATAATCGATCCTCCATAATCATCATTTTTTCAGGAACTAAGAGGAATTTCGCAGCGAAAAGTAGTTTTATATGATGCCCTTAGTATTTCCTCTCGTTTGAGTATAATATTGAGTGAAACAAAAATTTTGCATTTTTTGGCAAAAAAGACAGTGAAACAAAATCCATCCTTTTTTGCAAAAAATCGAAAAAATTTTTTTTACTCAATATTATACATTATTATACTCAAATGAAAGGGAATTCAAAAAACTATTTAGCAGTACATAAATCTCTGAGAAATTCTGAGATTTAGTATGGATTTTGCATTGAAATGCATTAAAATTTCCATAATCGATCCTCCATAATCATCATTTTTTCAGGAACTAAGAGGAATTTCGCAGCGAAAAGTAGTTTTATTTGATGCCCTTAGTACTTCCTCTCGTTTGAGTATAATATTGAGTGAAACAAAAATTTTGCATTTTTTGGCAAAAAAGACAGTGTATACATCATCCTTTTTTGCAAAAAATCGAAAAAAATTTTTTCACTCAATATTATACATTATTATACTCAAATGAAAGGCAATTCAAATAGCTATTTAGCAGTACATAAATCTCTGAGAAATTCTGAGATTTAGTATGGATTTTGCATTGAAATGCATTAAAATTTCCATAATCGATCCTCCATAATCATAATTTTTTCAGGAACTAAGAGGAATTTCGCAGCGAAAAGTAGTTTTATTTGATGCCCTTAGTACTTCCTCTCGTTTGAGTATAATATTGAGTGAAACAAAAATTTTGCATTTTTTGGCAAAAAAGACAGTGTATACATCATCCTTTTTTGCAAAAAATCGAAAAAATTTTTTTCACTCAATATTATACATTATTATACTCAAATGAAAGGCAATTCAAATAGCTATTTAGCAGTACATAAATCTCTGAGAAATTCTGAGATTTTGTATGGATTTTGCATTGAAATGCATTAAAATTTCCATAATCGATCCTCCATAATCATAATTTTTTCAGGAACTAAGAGGAATTTCGCAGCGAAAAGTAGTTTTATTTGATGCCCTTAGTACTTCCTCTCGTTTGAGTATAATATTGAGTGAAACAAAAATTTTGCATTTTTTGGCAAAAAAGACAGTGTATACATCATCCTTTTTTGCAAAAAATCGAAAAAATTTTTTTTACTCAATATTATACATTATTATACTCAAATGAAAGGGAATTCAAAAAACTATTTGCAAAGAATCGAAAAAATTTGTTTCACTCAATATTATACATTATTATACTCAAATGAAAGGCAATTCAAAGAGCTATTTAGCAGTACATAAATCTCTGAGAAATTCCGGGATTTAGTATGGATTTTGCATTGAAATGCATTAAAATTTCCATAATCGATCCTCCATAATCATAATTTTTTCAGGAACTAAGAGGAATTTCGCAGCGAAAAGTAGTTTTATTTGATGCCCTTAGTACTTCCTCTCGTTTGAGTATAATATTGAGTGAAACAAAAATTTTGCATTTTTTGGCAAAAAAGACAGTGTATACATCATCCTTTTTTGCAAAAAATCGAAAAAAATTTTTTCACTCAATATTATACATTATTATACTCAAATGAAAGGGAATTCAAAAAACTATTTAGCAGTACATAAATCTCTGAGAAATTCTGAGATTTAGTATGGATTTTGCATTGAAATGCATTAAAATTTCCATAATCGATCCTCCATAATCATCATTTTTTCAGGAACTAAGAGGAATTTCGCAGCGAAAAGTAGTTTTATTTGATGCCCTTAGTACTTCCTCTCGTTTGAGTATAATATTGAGTGAAACAAAAATTTTGCATTTTTTGGCAAAAAAGACAGTGTATACATCATCCTTTTTGCAAAAAATCGAAAAAATTTTTTTCACTCAATATTATACATTATTATACTCAAATGAAAGGGAATTCAAAAAACTATTTAGCAGTACATAAATCTCTGAGAAATTCTGAGATTTAGTATGGATTTTGCATTGAAATGCATTAAAATTTCCATAATCGATCCTCCATAATCATCATTTTTTCAGGAACTAAGAGGAATTTCGCAGCTAAAAGTAGTTTTATTTGATGCCCTTAGTATTTCCTCTCGTTTGAGTATAATATTGAGTGAAACAAAAATTTTGCATTTTTTGGCAAAAAAGACAGTGTATACATCATCCTTTTTTGCAAAAAATCGAAAAAAATTTTTTCACTCAATATTATACATTATTATACTCAAATGAAAGGCAATTCAAAGAGCTATTTAGCAGTACATAAATCTCTGAGAAATTCCGGGATTTAGTATGGATTTTGCATTGAAATGCATTAAAATTTCCATAATCGATCCTCCATAATCATCATTTTTTCAGGAACTAAGAAGAATTTCGCAGCGAAAAGTAGTTTTATATGATGCCCTTAGTATTTCCTCTCGTTTGAGTATAATATTGAGTGAAACAAAAATTTTGCATTTTTTGGCAAAAAAGACAGTGTATACATCATCCTTTTTTGCAAAAAATCGAAAAAATTTTTTTTACTCAATATTATACATTATTATACTCAAATGAAAGGGAATTCAAAAAACTATTTAGCAGTACATAAATCTCTGAGAAATTCTGAGATTTAGTATGGATTTTGCATTGAAATGCATTAAAATTTCCATAATCGATCCTCCATAATCATCATTTTTTCAGGAACTAAGAGGAATTTCGCAGCGAAAAGTAGTTTTATTTGATGCCCTTAGTACTTCCTCTCGTTTGAGTATAATATTGAGTGAAACAAAAATTTTGCATTTTTTGGCAAAAAAGACAGTGTATACATCATCCTTTTTTGCAAAAAATCGAAAAAATTTGTTTCACTCAATATTATACATTATTATACTCAAATGAAAGGCAATTCAAAGAGCTATTTAGCAGTACATAAATCTCTGAGAAATTCCGGGATTTAGTATGGATTTTGCATTGAAATGCATTAAAATTTCCATAATCGATCCTCCATAATCATAATTTTTTCAGGAACTAAGAGGAATTTCGCAGCGAAAAGTAGTTTTATATGATGCCCTTAGTATTTCCTCTCGTTTGAGTATAATATTGAGTGAAACAAAAATTTTGCATTTTTTGGCAAAAAAGACAGTGTATACATCATCCTTTTTTGCAAAAAATCGAAAAAATTTGTTTCACTCAATATTATACATTATTATACTCAAATGAAAGGCAATTCAAATAGCTATTTAGCAGTACATAAATCTCTGAGAAATTCTGAGATTTAGTATGGATTTTGCATTGAAATGCATTAAAATTTCCATAATCGATCCTCCATAATCATCATTTTTTCAGGAACTAAGAGGAATTTCGCAGCGAAAAGTAGTTTTATTTGATGCCCTTAGTACTTCCTCTCGTTTGAGTATAATATTGAGTGAAACAAAAATTTTGCATTTTTTGGCAAAAAAGACAGTGTATACATCATCCTTTTTTGCAAAAAATCGAAAAAATTTTTTTCACTCAATATTATACATTATTATACTCAAATGAAAGGCAATTCAAAGAGCTATTTAGCAGTACATAAATCTCTGAGAAATTCCGAGATTTAGTATGGATTTTGCATTGAAATGCATTAAAATTTTCATAATCGATCCTCCATAATCATCATTTTTTCAGGAACTAAGAGGAATTTCGCAGCGAAAAGTAGTTTTATTTGATGCCCTTAGTACTTCCTCTCGTTTGAGTATAATATTGAGTGAAACAAAAATTTTGCATTTTTTGGCAAAAAAGACAGTGTATACATCATCCTTTTTTGCAAAAAATCGAAAAAATTTTTTTCACTCAATATTATACATTATTATACTCAAATGAAAGGCAATTCAAATAGCTATTTAGCAGTACATAAATCTCTGAGAAATTCTGAGATTTTGTATGGATTTTGCATTAAAATTTCCATAATCGATCCTCCATAATCATAATTTTTTCAGGAACTAAGAGGAATTTCGCAGAGAAAAGTAGTTTTATTTGATGCCCTTAGTACTTCCTCTCGTTTGAGTATAATATTGAGTGAAACAAAAATTTTGCATTTTTTGGCAAAAAAGACAGTGTATACATCATCCTTTTTTGCAAAAAATCGAAAAAAATTTTTTCACTCAATATTATACATTATTATACTCAAATGAAAGGGAATTCAAAAAACTATTTAGCAGTACATAAATCTCTGAGAAATTCTGAGATTTAGTATGGATTTTGCATTGAAATGCATTAAAATTTCCATAATCGATCCTCCATAATCATCATTTTTTCAGGAACTAAGAGGAATTTCGCAGCGAAAAGTAGTTTTATTTGATGCCCTTAGTACTTCCTCTCGTTTGAGTATAATATTGAGTGAAACAAAAATTTTGCATTTTTTGGCAAAAAAGACAGTGTATACATCATCCTTTTTGCAAAAAATCGAAAAAATTTTTTTCACTCAATATTATACATTATTATACTCAAATGAAAGGGAATTCAAAAAACTATTTAGCAGTACATAAATCTCTGAGAAATTCTGAGATTAAGTATGGATTTTGCATTGAAATGCATTAAAATTTCCATAATCGATCCTCCATAATCATCATTTTTTCAGGAACTAAGAGGAATTTCGCAGCGAAAAGTAGTTTTATTTGATGCCCTTAGTATTTCCTCTCGTTTGAGTATAATATTGAGTGAAACAAAAATTTTGCATTTTTTGGCAAAAAAGACAGTGTATACATCATCCTTTTTTGCAAAAAATCGAAAAAAATTTTTTCACTCAATATTATACATTATTATACTCAAATGAAAGGCAATTCAAAGAGCTATTTAGCAGTACATAAATCTCTGAGAAATTCTGAGATTTAGTATGGATTTTGCATTGAAATGCATTAAAATTTCCATAATCGATCCTCCATAATCATAATTTTTTCAGGAACTAAGAGGAATTTCGCAGCGAAAAGTAGTTTTATATGATGCCCTTAGTATTTCCTCTCGTTTGAGTATAATATTGAGTGAAACAAAAATTTTGCATTTTTTGGCAAAAAAGACAGTGTATACATCATCCTTTTTTGCAAAAAATCGAAAAAAATTTTTTCACTCAATATTATACATTATTATACTCAAATGAAAGGCAATTCAAATAGCTATTTAGCAGTACATAAATCTCTGAGAAATTCTGAGATTTAGTATGGATTTTGCATTGAAATGCATTAAAATTTCCATAATCGATCCTCCATAATCATAATTTTTTCAGGAACTAAGAGGAATTTCGCAGCGAATAGTAGTTTTATATGATGCCCTTAGTATTTCCTCTCGTTTGAGTATAATATTGAGTGAAACAAAAATTTTGCATTTTTTGGCAAAAAAGACAGTGTATAATCATCCTTTTTTGCAAAAAATCGAAAAAATTTTTTTCACTCAATATTATACATTATTATACTCAAATGAAAGGCAATTCAAAGAGCTATTTAACAGTACATAAATCTCTGGAAAATTCTGAGATTTAGTATGGATTTTGCATTGAAATGCATTAAAATTTCCATAATCGATCCTCCATAATCATAATTTTTTCAGGAACTAAGAGGAATTTCGCAGCGAAAAGTAGTTTTATTTGATGCCCTTAGTATTTCCTCACGTTTGAGTATAATATTGAGTGAAACAAAAATTTTGCATTTTTTGGCAAAAAAGACAGTGTATACATCATCCTTTTTTGCAAAAAATCGAAAAAATGTTTTTCACTCAATATTATACATTATTATACTCAAATGAAAGGCAATTCAAAGAGCTATTTAACAGTACATAAATCTCTGGAAAATTCTGAGATTTAGTATGGATTTTGCATTGAAATGCATTAAAATTTCCATAATCGATCCTCCATAATCATCATTTTTTCAGGAACTAAGAGGAATTTCGCAGCGAAAAGTAGTTTTATATGATGCCCTTAGTATTTCCTCTCGTTTGAGTATAATATTGAGTGAAACAAAAATTTTGCATTTTTTGGCAAAAAAGACAGTGTATACATCATCCTTTTTTGCAAAAAATCGAAAAAAATTTTTTCACTCAATATTATACATTATTATACTCAAATGAAAGGGAATTCAAAAAACTATTTAGCAGTACATAAATCTCTGAGAAATTCTGAGATTTAGTATGGATTTTGCATTGAAATGCATTAAAATTTCCATAATCGATCCTCCATAATCATCATTTTTTCAGGAACTAAGAGGAATTTCGCAGCGAAAAGTAGTTTTATTTGATGCCCTTAGTACTTCCTCTCGTTTGAGTATAATATTGAGTGAAACAAAAATTTTGCATTTTTTGGCAAAAAAGACAGTGTATACATCATCCTTTTTGCAAAAAATCGAAAAAATTTTTTTCACTCAATATTATACATTATTATACTCAAATGAAAGGGAATTCAAAAAACTATTTAGCAGTACATAAATCTCTGAGAAATTCTGAGATTTAGTATGGATTTTGCATTGAAATGCATTAAAATTTCCATAATCGATCCTCCATAATCATCATTTTTTCAGGAACTAAGAGGAATTTCGCAGCGAAAAGTAGTTTTATTTGATGCCCTTAGTATTTCCTCTCGTTTGAGTATAATATTGAGTGAAACAAAAATTTTGCATTTTTTGGCAAAAAAGACAGTGTATACATCATCCTTTTTTGCAAAAAATCGAAAAAAATTTTTTCACTCAATATTATACATTATTATACTCAAATGAAAGGCAATTCAAATAGCTATTTAGCAGTACATAAATCTCTGAGAAATTCTGAGATTTAGTATGGATTTTGCATTGAAATGCATTAAAATTTCCATAATCGATCCTCCATAATCATAATTTTTTCAGGAACTAAGAGGAATTTCGCAGCGAATAGTAGTTTTATATGATGCCCTTAGTATTTCCTCTCGTTTGAGTATAATATTGAGTGAAACAAAAATTTTGCATTTTTTGGCAAAAAAGACAGTGTATACATCATCCTTTTTTGCAAAAAATAGAAAAAATTTTTTTCACTCAATATTATACATTATTATACTCAAATGAAAGGCAATTCAAAGAGCTATTTAACAGTACATAAATCTCTGGAAAATTCTGAGATTTAGTATGGATTTTGCATTGAAATGCATTAAAATTTCCATAATCGATCCTCCATAATCATAATTTTTTCAGGAACTAAGAGGAATTTCGCAGCGAAAAGTAGTTTTATTTGATGCCCTTAGTATTTCCTCACGTTTGAGTATAATATTGAGTGAAACAAAAATTTTGCATTTTTTGGCAAAAAAGACAGTGTATACATCATCCTTTTTTGCAAAAAATCGAAAAAATTTTTTTCACTCAATATTATACATTATTATACTCAAATGAAAGGCAATTCAAAGAGCTATTTAGCAGTACATAAATCTCTGAGAAATTCTGAGATTTAGTATGGATTTTGCATTGAAATGCATTAAAATTTCCATAATCGATCCTCCATAATCATATTTTTTTCAGGAACTAAGAGGAATTTCGCAGCGAAAAGTAGTTTTATTTGATGCCCTTAGTACTTCCTCTTGTTTGAATATAATATTGAGTGAAACAAAAATTTTGCATTTTTTGGCAAAAAAGACAGTGTATACATCATCCTTTTTTGCAAAAAATCGAAAAAATGTTTTTCACTCAATATTATACATTATTATACTCAAATGAAAGGCAATTCAAAGAGCTATTTAACAGTACATAAATCTCTGGAAAATTCTGAGATTTAGTATGGATTTTGCATTGAAATGCATTAAAATTTCCATAATCGATCCTCCATAATCATCATTTTTTCAGGAACTAAGAGGAATTTCGCAGCGAAAAGTAGTTTTATTTGATGCCCTTAGTACTTCCTCTCGTTTGAGTATAATATTGAGTGAAACAAAAATTTTGCATTTTTTGGCAAAAAAGACAGTGTATACATCATCCTTTTTTGCAAAAAATCGAAAAAATTTTTTTCACTCAATATTATACATTATTATACTCAAATGAAAGGCAATTCAAAGAGCTATTTAGCAGTACATAAATCTCTGAGAAATTCCGGGATTTAGTATGGATTTTGCATTGAAATGCATTAAAATTTCCATAATCGATCCTCCATAATCATCATTTTTTCATGAACTAAGAGGAATTTCGCAGCGAAAAGTAGTTTTATATGATGCCCTTAGTATTTCCTCTCGTTTGAGTATAATATTGAGTGAAACAAAAATTTTGCATTTTTTGGCAAAAAAGACAGTGTTATACATCATCCTTTTTTGCAAAAAATCGAAAAAAATTTTTTTACTCAATATTATACATTATTATACTCAAATGAAAGGGAATTCAAAAAACTATTTAGCAGTACATAAATCTCTGAGAAATTCTGAGATTTAGTATGGATTTTGCATTGAAATGCATTAAAATTTCCATAATCGATCCTCCATAATCATCATTTTTTCAGGAACTAAGAGGAATTTCGCAGCGAAAAGTAGTTTTATTTGATGCCCTTAGTACTTCCTCTCGTTTGAGTATAATATTGAGTGAAACAAAAATTTTGCATTTTTTGGCAAAAAAGACAGTGTATACATCATCCTTTTTTGCAAAAAATCGAAAAAATTTGTTTCACTCAATATTATACATTATTATACTCAAATGAAAGGCAATTCAAAGAGCTATTTAGCAGTACATAAATCTCTGAGAAATTCCGGGATTTAGTATGGATTTTGCATTGAAATGCATTAAAATTTCCATAATCGATCCTCCATAATCATAATTTTTTCAGGAACTAAGAGGAATTTCGCAGCGAAAAGTAGTTTTATATGATGCCCTTAGTATTTCCTCTCGTTTGAGTATAATATTGAGTGAAACAAAAATTTTGCATTTTTTGGCAAAAAAGACAGTGTATACATCATCCTTTTTTGCAAAAAATCGAAAAAATTTGTTTCACTCAATATTATACATTATTATACTCAAATGAAAGGCAATTCAAATAGCTATTTAGCAGTACATAAATCTCTGAGAAATTCTGAGATTTAGTATGGATTTTGCATTGAAATGCATTAAAATTTCCATAATCGATCCTCCATAATCATAATTTTTTCAGGAACTAAGAGGAATTTCGCAGCGAAAAGTAGTTTTATTTGATGCCCTTAGTACTTCCTCTCGTTTGAGTATAATATTGAGTGAAACAAAAATTTTGCATTTTTTGGCAAAAAAGACAGTGTATACATCATCCTTTTTTGCAAAAAATCGAAAAAATTTTTTTCACTCAATATTATACATTATTATACTCAAATGAAAGGCAATTCAAAGAGCTATTTAGCAGTACATAAATCTCTGAGAAATTCCGAGATTTAGTATGGATTTTGCATTGAAATGCATTAAAATTTTCATAATCGATCCTCCATAATCATCATTTTTTCAGGAACTAAGAGGAATTTCGCAGCGAAAAGTAGTTTTATTTGATGCCCTTAGTACTTCCTCTCGTTTGAGTATAATATTGAGTGAAACAAAAATTTTGCATTTTTTGGCAAAAAAGACAGTGTATACATCATCCTTTTTTGCAAAAAATCGAAAAAATTTTTTTCACTCAATATTATACATTATTATACTCAAATGAAAGGGAATTCAAAAAACTATTTAGCAGTACATAAATCTCTGAGAAATTCTGAGATTTAGTATGGATTTTGCATTGAAATGCATTAAAATTTCCATAATCGATCCTCCATAATCATCATTTTTTCAGGAACTAAGAGGAATTTCGCAGCGAAAAGTAGTTTTATTTGATGCCCTTAGTATTTCCTCTCGTTTGAGTATAATATTGAGTGAAACAAAAATTTTGCATTTTTTGGCAAAAAAGACAGTGTATACATCATCCTTTTTTGCAAAAAATCGAAAAAATTTGTTTCACTCAATATTATACATTATTATACTCAAATGAAAGGCAATTCAAAGAGCTATTTAGCAGTACATAAATCTCTGAGAAATTCCGGGATTTAGTATGGATTTTGCATTGAAATGCATTAAAATTTCCATAATCGATCCTCCATAATCATAATTTTTTCAGGAACTAAGAGGAATTTCGCAGCGAAAAGTAGTTTTATATGATGCCCTTAGTATTTCCTCTCGTTTGAGTATAATATTGAGTGAAACAAAAATTTTGCATTTTTTGGCAAAAAAGACAGTGTATACATCATCCTTTTTTGCAAAAAATCGAAAAAATTTGTTTCACTCAATATTATACATTATTATACTCAAATGAAAGGCAATTCAAATAGCTATTTAGCAGTACATAAATCTCTGAGAAATTCTGAGATTTTGTATGGATTTTGCATTGAAATGCATTAAGAGGAATTTCGCAGCGAAAAGTAGTTTTATTTGATGCCCTTAGTACTTCCTCTCGTTTGAGTATAATATTGAGTGAAACAAAAATTTTGCATTTTTTGGCAAAAAAGACAGTGTATACATCATCCTTTTTTGCAAAAAATCGAAAAAATTTTTTTCACTCAATATTATACATTATTATACTCAAATGAAAGGAAATTCAAAGAGCTATTTAGCAGTACATAAATCTCTGAGAAATTCCGAGATTTAGTATGGATTTTGCATTGAAATGCATTAAAATTTTCATAATCGATCCTCCATAATCATAATTTTTTCAGGAACTAAGAGGAATTTCGCAGCGAAAAGTAGTTTTATTTGATGCCCTTAGTACTTCCTCTCGTTTGAGTATAATATTGAGTGAAACAAAAATTTTGCATTTTTTGGCAAAAAAGACAGTGTATACATCATCCTTTTTTGCAAAAAATCGAAAAAAATTTTTTCACTCAATATTATACATTATTATACTCAAATGAAAGGGAATTCAAAAAACTATTTAGCAGTACATAAATCTCTGAGAAATTCTGAGATTTAGTATGGATTTTGCATTGAAATGCATTAAAATTTCCATAATCTATCCTCCATAATCATCATTTTTTCAGGAACTAAGAGGAATTTCGCAGCGAAAAGTAGTTTTATTTGATGCCCTTAGTACTTCCTCTCGTTTGAGTATAATATTGAGTGAAACAAAAATTTTGCATTTTTTGGCAAAAAAGACAGTGTATACATCATCCTTTTTGCAAAAAATCTAAAAAATTTTTTTCACTCAATATTATACATTATTATACTCAAATGAAAGGGAATTCAAAAAACTATTTAGCTGTACATAAATCTCTGAGAAATTCTGAGATTTAGTATGGATTTTGCATTGAAATGCATTAAAATTTCCATAATCGATCCTCCATAATCATCATTTTTTCAGGAACTAAGAGGAATTTCGCAGCGAAAAGTAGTTTTATTTGATGCCCTTAGTATTTCCTCTCGTTTGAGTATAATATTGAGTGAAACAAAAATTTTGCATTTTTTGGCAAAAAAGACAGTGTATACATCATCCTTTTTTGCAAAAAATCGAAAAAAATTTTTTCACTCAATATTATACATTATTATACTCAAATGAAAGGCAATTCAAAGAGCTATTTAGCAGTACATAAATCTCTGAGAAATTCTGAGATTTAGTATGGATTTTGCATTGAAATGCATTAAAATTTCCATAATCGATCCTCCATAATCATAATTTTTTCAGGAACTAAGAGGAATTTCGCAGCGAATAGTAGTTTTATATGATGCCCTTAGTATTTCCTCTCGTTTGAGTATAATATTGAGTGAAACAAAAATTTTGCATTTTTTGGCAAAAAAGACAGTGTATACATCATCCTTTTTTGCAAAAAATCGAAAAAATTTTTTTCACTCAATATTATACATTATTATACTCAAATGAAAGGCAATTCAAAGAGCTATTTAACAGTACATAAATCTCTGGAAAATTCTGAGATTTAGTATGGATTTTGCATTGAAATGCATTAAAATTTCCATAATCGATCCTCCATAATCATAATTTTTTCAGGAACTAAGAGGAATTTCGCAGCGAAAAGTAGTTTTATATGATGCCCTTAGTATTTCCTCTCGTTTGAGTATAATATTGAGTGAAACAAAAATTTTGCATTTTTTGGCAAAAAAGACAGTGTATACATCATCCTTTTTTGCAAAAAATCGAAAAAATTTTTTCACTCAATATTATACATTATTATACTCAAATGAAAGGCAATTCAAAGAGCTATTTAGCAGTACATAAATCTCTGAGAAATTCCGAGATTTAGTATGGATTTTGCATTGAAATGCATTAAAATTTTCATAATCGATCCTCCATAATCATAATTTTTTCAGGAACTAAGAGGAATTTCGCAGCGAAAAGTAGTTTTATTTGATGCCCTTAGTACTTCCTCTCCTTTGAGTATAATATTGAGTGAAACAAAAATTTTGCATTTTTTGGCAAAAAAGACAGTGTATACATCATCCTTTTTTGCAAAAAATCGAAAAAAATTTTTTCACTCAATATTATACATTATTATACTCAAATGAAAGGGAATTCAAAAAACTATTTAGCAGTACATAAATCTCTGAGAAATTCTGAGATTTAGTATGGATTTTGCATTGAAATGCATTAAAATTTCCATAATCGATCCTCCATAATCATCATTTTTTCAGGAACTAAGAGGAATTTCGCAGCGAAAAGTAGTTTTATTTGATGCCCTTAGTACTTCCTCTCGTTTGAGTATAATATTGAGTGAAACAAAAATTTTGCATTTTTTGGCAAAAAAGACAGTGTATACATCATCCTTTTTGCAAAAAATCGAAAAAATTTTTTTCACTCAATATTATACATTATTATACTCAAATGAAAGGGAATTCAAAAAACTATTTAGCAGTACATAAATCTCTGAGAAATTCTGAGATTTAGTATGGATTTTGCATTGAAATGCATTAAAATTTCCATAATCGATCCTCCATAATCATCATTTTTTCAGGAACTAAGAGGAATTTCGCAGCGAAAAGTAGTTTTATTTGATGCCCTTAGTATTTCCTCTCGTTTGAGTATAATATTGAGTGAAACAAAAATTTTGCATTTTTTGGCAAAAAAGACAGTGTATACATCATCCTTTTTTGCAAAAAATCGAAAAAAATTTTTTCACTCAATATTATACATTATTATACTCAAATGAAAGGCAATTCAAAGAGCTATTTAGCAGTACATAAATCTCTGAGAAATTCTGAGATTTAGTATGGATTTTGCATTGAAATGCATTAAAATTTCCATAATCGATCCTCCATAATCATAATTTTTTCAGGAACTAAGAGGAATTTCGCAGCGAAAAGTAGTTTTATATGATGCCCTTAGTATTTCCTCTCGTTTGAGTATAATATTGAGTGAAACAAAAATTTTGCATTTTTTGGCAAAAAAGACAGTGTATACATCATCCTTTTTTGCAAAAAATCGAAAAAATTTTTTTCACTCAATATTATACATTATTATACTCAAATGAAAGGCAATTCAAATAGCTATTTAGCAGTACATAAATCTCTGAGAAATTCTGAGATTTAGTATGGATTTTGCATTGAAATGCATTAAAATTTCCATAATCGATCCTCCATAATCATAATTTTTTCAGGAACTAAGAGGAATTTCGCAGCGAATAGTAGTTTTATATGATGCCCTTAGTATTTCCTCTCGTTTGAGTATAATATTGAGTGAAACAAAAATTTTGCATTTTTTGGCAAAAAAGACAGTGTATACATCATCCTTTTTTGCAAAAAATCGAAAAAATTTTTTTCACTCAATATTATACATTATTATACTCAAATGAAAGGCAATTCAAAGAGCTATTTAGCAGTACATAAATCTCTGAGAAATTCCGGGATTTAGTATGGATTTTGCATTGAAATGCATTAAAATTTCCATAATCGATCCTCCATAATCATCATTTTTTCAAGAACTAAGAGGAATTTCGCAGCGAAAAGTAGTTTTATTTGATGCCCTTAGTACTTCCTCTCGTTTGAGTATAATATTGAGTGAAACAAAAATTTTGCATTTTTTGGCAAAAAAGACAGTGTATACATCATCCTTTTTTGCAAAAAATCGAAAAAATTTGTTTCACTCAATATTATACATTATTATACTCAAATGAAAGGCAATTCAAAGAGCTATTTAGCAGTACATAAATCTCTGAGAAATTCCGGGATTTAGTATGGATTTTGCATTGAAATGCATTAAAATTTCCATAATCGATCCTCCATAATCATAATTTTTTCAGGAACTAAGAGGAATTTCGCAGCGAAAAGTAGTTTTATATGATGCCCTTAGTATTTCCTCTCGTTTGAGTATAATATTGAGTGAAACAAAAATTTTGCATTTTTTGGCAAAAAGACAGTGTATACATCATCCTTTTTTGCAAAAAATCGAAAAAATTTGTTTCACTCAATATTATACATTATTATACTCAAATGAAAGGCAATTCAAATAGCTATTTAGCAGTACATAAATCTCTGAGAAATTCTGAGATTTAGTATGGATTTTGCATTGAAATGCATTAAAATTTCCATAATCGATCCTCCATAATCATAATTTTTTCAGGAACTAAGAGGAATTTCGCAGCGAAAAGTAGTTTTATTTGATGCCCTTAGTACTTCCTCTCGTTTGAGTATAATATTGAGTGAAACAAAAATTTTGCATTTTTTGGCAAAAAAGACAGTGTATACATCATCCTTTTTTGCAAAAAATCGAAAAAATTTTTTTCACTCAATATTATACATTATTATACTCAAATGAAAGGCAATTCAAAGAGCTATTTAACAGTACATAAATCTCTGGAAAATTCTGAGATTTAGTATGGATTTTGCATTGAAATGCATTAAAATTTCCATAATCGATCCTCCATAATCATAATTTTTTCAGGAACTAAGAGGAATTTCGCAGCGAAAAGTAGTTTTATTTGATGCCCTTAGTATTTCCTCACGTTTGAGTATAATATTGAGTGAAACAAAAATTTTGCATTTTTTGGCAAAAAAGACAGTGTATACATCATCCTTTTTTGCAAAAAATCGAAAAAATTTTTTTCACTCAATATTATACATTATTATACTCAAATGAAAGGCAATTCAAATAGCTATTTAGCAGTACATAAATCTCTGAGAAATTCTGAGATTTAGTATGGATTTTGCATTGAAATGCATTAAAATATCCATAATCGATCCTCCATAATCATAATTTTTTCAGGAACTAAGAGGAATTTCGCAGCGAAAAGTAGTTTTATTTGATGCCCTTAGTACTTCCTCTTGTTTGAGTATAATATTGAGTGAAACAAAAATTTTGCATTTTTTGGCAAAAAAGACAGTGTATACATCATCCTTTTTTGCAAAAAATCGAAAAAATGTTTTTCACTCAATATTATACATTATTATACTCAAATGAAAGGCAATTCAAAGAGCTATTTAACAGTACATAAATCTCTGGAAAATTCTGAGATTTAGTATGGATTTTGCATTGAAATGCATTAAAATTTCCATAATCGATCCTCCATAATCATCATTTTTTCAGGAACTAAGAGGAATTTCGCAGCGAAAAGTAGTTTTATTTGATGCCCTTAGTACTTCCTCTCGTTTGAGTATAATATTGAGTGAAACAAAAATTTTGCATTTTTTGGCAAAAAAGACAGTGTATACATCATCCTTTTTTGCAAAAAATCGAAAAAATTTTTTTCACTCAATATTATACATTATTATACTCAAATGAAAGGCAATTCAAAGAGCTATTTAGCAGTACATAAATCTCTGAGAAATTCCGGGATTTAGTATGGATTTTGCATTGAAATGCATTAAAATTTCCATAATCGATCCTCCATAATCATCATTTTTTCAGGAACTAAGAGGAATTTCGCAGCGAAAAGTAGTTTTATATGATGCCCTTAGTATTTCCTCTCGTTTGAGTATAATATTGAGTGAAACAAAAATTTTGCATTTTTTGGCAAAAAAGACAGTGTATACATCATCCTTTTTTGCAAAAAATCGAAAAAATTTTTTTTACTCAATATTATACATTATTATACTCAAATGAAAGGGAATTCAAAAAACTATTTAGCAGTACATAAATCTCTGAGAAATTCTGAGATTTAGTATGGATTTTGCATTGAAATGCATTAAAATTTCCATAATCGATCCTCCATAATCATCATTTTTTCAGGAACTAAGAGGAATTTCGCAGCGAAAAGTAGTTTTATTTGATGCCCTTAG
This sequence comes from Eustalomyia histrio, assembly GCA_949748255.1. Classification (NCBI taxonomy): domain Eukaryota; kingdom Metazoa; phylum Arthropoda; class Insecta; order Diptera; family Anthomyiidae; genus Eustalomyia; species Eustalomyia histrio. The sequence goes on along the minus strand of OX456525.1, from coordinate 59,541,099 downwards.
TACTTCCTCTCGTTTGAGTATAATATTGAGTGAAACAAAAATTTTGCATTTTTTGGCAAAAAAGACAGTGTATACATCATCCTTTTTTGCAAAAAATCGAAAAAATTTGTTTCACTCAATATTATACATTATTATACTCAAATGAAAGGCAATTCAAAGAGCTATTTAGCAGTACATAAATCTCTGAGAAATTCCGGGATTTAGTATGGATTTTGCATTGAAATGCATTAAAATTTCCATAATCGATCCTCCATAATCATAATTTTTTCAGGAACTAAGAGGAATTTCGCAGCGAAAAGTAGTTTTATATGATGCCCTTAGTATTTCCTCTCGTTTGAGTATAATATTGAGTGAAACAAAAATTTTGCATTTTTTGGCAAAAAGACAGTGTATACATCATCCTTTTTTGCAAAAAATCGAAAAAATTTGTTTCACTCAATATTATACATTATTATACTCAAATGAAAGGCAATTCAAATAGCTATTTAGCAGTACATAAATCTCTGAGAAATTCTGAGATTTAGTATGGATTTTGCATTGAAATGCATTAAAATTTCCATAATCGATCCTCCATAATCATAATTTTTTCAGGAACTAAGAGGAATTTCGCAGCGAAAAGTAGTTTTATTTGATGCCCTTAGTATTTCCTCACGTTTGAGTATAATATTGAGTGAAACAAAAATTTTGCATTTTTTGGCAAAAAAGACAGTGTATACATCATCCTTTTTTGCAAAAAATCGAAAAAATTTTTTTCACTCAATATTATACATTATTATACTCAAATGAAAGGCAATTCAAATAGCTATTTAGCAGTACATAAATCTCTGAGAAATTCTGAGATTTAGTATGGATTTTGCATTGAAATGCATTAAAATATCCATAATCGATCCTCCATAATCATAATTTTTTCAGGAACTAAGAGGAATTTCGCAGCGAAAAGTAGTTTTATTTGATGCCCTTAGTACTTCCTCTTGTTTGAGTATAATATTGAGTGAAACAAAAATTTTGCATTTTTTGGCAAAAAAGACAGTGTATACATCATCCTTTTTTGCAAAAAATCGAAAAAATGTTTTTCACTCAATATTATACATTATTATACTCAAATGAAAGGCAATTCAAAGAGCTATTTAACAGTACATAAATCTCTGGAAAATTCTGAGATTTAGTATGGATTTTGCATTGAAATGCATTAAAATTTCCATAATCGATCCTCCATAATCATCATTTTTTCAGGAACTAAGAGGAATTTCGCAGCGAAAAGTAGTTTTATTTGATGCCCTTAGTACTTCCTCTCGTTTGAGTATAATATTGAGTGAAACAAAAATTTTGCATTTTTTGGCAAAAAAGACAGTGTATAACATCATCCTTTTTTGCAAAAAATCGAAAAAATTTTTTTCACTCAATATTATACATTATTATACTCAAATGAAAGGCAATTCAAAGAGCTATTTAGCAGTACATAAATCTCTGAGAAATTCCGGGATTTAGTATGGATTTTGCATTGAAATGCATTAAAATTTCCATAATCGATCCTCCATAATCATCATTTTTTCAGGAACTAAGAGGAATTTCGCAGCGAAAAGTAGTTTTATATGATGCCCTTAGTATTTCCTCTCGTTTGAGTATAATATTGAGTGAAACAAAAATTTTGCATTTTTTGGCAAAAAAGACAGTGTATACATCATCCTTTTTTGCAAAAAAATCGAAAAAATTTTTTTTACTCAATATTATACATTATTATACTCAAATGAAAGGGAATTCAAAAAACTATTTAGCAGTACATAAATCTCTGAGAAATTCTGAGATTTAGTATGGATTTTGCATTGAAATGCATTAAAATTTCCATAATCGATCCTCCATAATCATCATTTTTTCAGGAACTAAGAGGAATTTCGCAGCGAAAAGTAGTTTTATTTGATGCCCTTAGTACTTCCTCTCGTTTGAGTATAATATTGAGTGAAACAAAAATTTTGCATTTTTTGGCAAAAAAGACAGTGTATACATCATCCTTTTTTGCAAAAAATCGAAAAAATTTGTTTCACTCAATATTATACATTATTATACTCAAATGAAAGGCAATTCAAAGAGCTATTTAGCAGTACATAAATCTCTGAGAAATTCCGGGATTTAGTATGGATTTTGCATTGAAATGCATTAAAATTTCCATAATCGATCCTCCATAATCATAATTTTTTCAGGAACTAAGAGGAATTTCGCAGCGAAAAGTAGTTTTATATGATGCCCTTAGTATTTCCTCTCGTTTGAGTATAATATTGAGTGAAACAAAAATTTTGCATTTTTTGGCAAAAAAGACAGTGTATACATCATCCTTTTTTGCAAAAAATCGAAAAAATTTTTTTCACTCAATATTATACATTATTATACTCAAATGAAAGGCAATTCAAAGAGCTATTTAGCAGTACATAAATCTCTGAGAAATTCCGAGATTTAGTATGGATTTTGCATTGAAATGCATTAAAATTTTCATAATCGATCCTCCATAATCATCATTTTTTCAGGAACTAAGAGGAATTTCGCAGCGAAAAGTAGTTTTATTTGATGCCCTTAGTACTTCCTCTCGTTTGAGTATAATATTGAGTGAAACAAAAATTTTGCATTTTTTGGCAAAAAAGACAGTGTATACATCATCCTTTTTTGCAAAAAATCGAAAAAATTTTTTTCACTCAATATTATACATTATTATACTCAAATGAAAGGCAATTCAAATAGCTATTTAGCAGTACATAAATCTCTGAGAAATTCTGAGATTTAGTATGGATTTTGCATTGAAATGCATTAAAATTTCCATAATCGATCCTCCATAATCATAATTTTTTCAGGAACTAAGAGGAATTTCGCAGCGAATAGTAGTTTTATATGATGCCCTTAGTATTTCCTCTCGTTTGAGTATAATATTGAGTGAAACAAAAATTTTGCATTTTTTGGCAAAAAAGACAGTGTATACATCATCCTTTTTTGCAAAAAATCGAAAAAAATTTTTTCACTCAATATTATACATTATTATACTCAAATGAAAGGCAATTCAAAGAGCTATTTAACAGTACATAAATCTCTGGAAAATTCTGAGATTTAGTATGGATTTTGCATTGAAATGCATTAAAATTTCCATAATCGATCCTCCATAATCATAATTTTTTCAGGAACTAAGAGGAATTTCGCAGCGAAAAGTAGTTTTATTTGATGCCCTTAGTATTTCCTCACGTTTGAGTATAATATTGAGTGAAACAAAAATTTTGCATTTTTTGGCAAAAAAGACAGTGTATACATCATCCTTTTTTGCAAAAAATCGAAAAAATTTTTTTCACTCAATATTATACATTATTATACTCAAATGAAAGGCAATTCAAATAGCTATTTAGCAGTACATAAATCTCTGAGAAATTCTGAGATTTAGTATGGATTTTGCATTGAAATGCATTAAAATTTCCATAATCGATCCTCCATAATCATAATTTTTTCAGGAACTAAGAGGAATTTCGCAGCGAAAAGTAGTTTTATTTGATGCCCTTAGTACTTCCTCTTGTTTGAGTATAATATTGAGTGAAACAAAAATTTTGCATTTTTTGGCAAAAAAGACAGTGTATACATCATCCTTTTTTGCAAAAAATCGAAAAAATGTTTTTCACTCAATATTATACATTATTATACTCAAATGAAAGGCAATTCAAAGAGCTATTTAACAGTACATAAATCTCTGGAAAATTCTGAGATTTAGTATGGATTTTGCATTGAAATGCATTAAAATTTCCATAATCGATCCTCCATAATCATCATTTTTTCAGGAACTAAGAGGAATTTCGCAGCGAAAAGTAGTTTTATTTGATGCCCTTAGTACTTCCTCTCGTTTGAGTATAATATTGAGTGAAACAAAAATTTTGCATTTTTTGGCAAAAAAGACAGTGTATACATCATCCTTTTTTGCAAAAAATCGAAAAAATTTTTTTCACTCAATATTATACATTATTATACTCAAATGAAAGGCAATTCAAAGAGCTATTTAGCAGTACATAAATCTCTGAGAAATTCCGGGATTTAGTATGGATTTTGCATTGAAATGCATTAAAATTTCCATAATCGATCCTCCATAATCATCATTTTTTCAGGAACTAAGAGGAATTTCGCAGCGAAAAGTAGTTTTATATGATGCCCTTAGTATTTCCTCTCGTTTGAGTATAATATTGAGTGAAACAAAAATTTTGCATTTTTTGGCAAAAAAGACAGTGTATACATCATCCTTTTTTGCAAAAAATCGAAAAAATTTGTTTCACTCAATATTATACATTATTATACTCAAATGAAAGGCAATTCAAATAGCTATTTAGCAGTACATAAATCTCTGAGAAATTCTGAGATTTAGTATGGATTTTGCATTGAAATGCATTAAAATTTCCATAATCGAACCTCCATAATCATCATTTTTTCAGGAACTAAGAGGAATTTCGCAGCGAAAAGTAGTTTTATTTGATGCCCTTAGTACTTCCTCTCGTTTGAGTATAATATTGAGTGAAACAAAAATTTTGCATTTTTTGGCAAAAAAGACAGTGTATACATCATCCTTTTTTGCAAAAAATCGAAAAAATTTTTTTCACTCAATATTATACATTATTATACTCAAATGAAAGGCAATTCAAAGAGCTATTTAACAGTACATAAATCTCTGGAAAATTCTGAGATTTAGTATGGATTTTGCATTGAAATGCATTAAAATTTCCATAATCGATCCTCCATAATCATAATTTTTTCAGGAACTAAGAGGAATTTCGCAGCGAATAGTAGTTTTATATGATGCCCTTAGTATTTCCTCTCGTTTGAGTATAATATTGAGTGAAACAAAAATTTTGCATTTTTTGGCAAAAAAGACAGTGTATACATCATCCTTTTTTGCAAAAAATCGAAAAAATTTTTTTCACTCAATATTATACATTATTATACTCAAATGAAAGGCAATTCAAATAGCTATTTAGCAGTACATAAATCTCTGAGAAATTCTGAGATTTAGTATGGATTTTGCATTGAAATGCATTAAAATTTCCATAATCGATCCTCCATAATCATAATTTTTTCAGGAACTAAGAGGAATTTCGCAGCGAAAAGTAGTTTTATTTGATGCCCTTAGTACTTCCTCTTGTTTGAGTATAATATTGAGTGAAACAAAAATTTTGCATTTTTTGGCAAAAAAGACAGTGTATACATCATCCTTTTTTGCAAAAAATCGAAAAAATGTTTTTCACTCAATATTATACATTATTATACTCAAATGAAAGGCAATTCAAAGAGCTATTTAACAGTACATAAATCTCTGGAAAATTCTGAGATTTAGTATGGATTTTGCATTGAAATGCATTAAAATTTCCATAATCGATCCTCCATAATCATCATTTTTTCAGGAACTAAGAGGAATTTCGCAGCGAAAAGTAGTTTTATTTGATGCCCTTAGTACTTCCTCTCGTTTGAGTATAATATTGAGTGAAACAAAAATTTTGCATTTTTTGGCAAAAAAGACAGTGTATACATCATCCTTTTTTGCAAAAAATCGAAAAAATTTTTTTCACTCAATATTATACATTATTATACTCAAATGAAAGGCAATTCAAAGAGCTATTTAGCAGTACATAAATCTCTGAGAAATTCCGGGATTTAGTATGGATTTTGCATTGAAATGCATTAAAATTTCCATAATCGATCCTCCATAATCATCATTTTTTCAGGAACTAAGAGGAATTTCGCAGCGAAAAGTAGTTTTATATGATGCCCTTAGTATTTCCTCTCGTTTGAGTATAATATTGAGTGAAACAAAAATTTTGCATTTTTTGGCAAAAAAGACAGTGTATACATCATCCTTTTTTGCAAAAAATCGAAAAAATTTGTTTCACTCAATATTATACATTATTATACTCAAATGAAAGGCAATTCAAATAGCTATTTAGCAGTACATAAATCTCTGAGAAATTCTGAGATTTAGTATGGATTTTGCATTGAAATGCATTAAAATTTCCATAATCGATCCTCCATAATCATAATTTTTTCAGGAACTAAGAGGAATTTCGCAGCGAAAAGTAGTTTTATTTGATGCCCTTAGTACTTCCTCTCGTTTGAGTATAATATTGAGTGAAACAAAAATTTTGCATTTTTTGGCAAAAAAGACAGTGTATACATCATCCTTTTTTGCAAAAAATCGAAAAAATTTTTTTCACTCAATATTATACATTATTATACTCAAATGAAAGGCAATTCAAAGAGCTATTTAGCAGTACATAAATCTCTGAGAAATTCCGAGATTTAGTATGGATTTTGCATTGAAATGCATTAAAATTTTCATAATCGATCCTCCATAATCATCATTTTTTCAGGAACTAAGAGGAATTTCGCAGCGAAAAGTAGTTTTATTTGATGCCCTTAGTACTTCCTCTCGTTTGAGTATAATATTGAGTGAAACAAAAATTTTGCATTTTTTGGCAAAAAAGACAGTGTATACATCATCCTTTTTTGCAAAAAATCGAAAAAATTTTTTTCACTCAATATTATACATTATTATACTCAAATGAAAGGCAATTCAAATAGCTATTTAGCAGTACATAAATCTCTGAGAAATTCTGAGATTTTGTATGGATTTTGCATTGAAATGCATTAAAATTTCCATAATCGATCCTCCATAATCATAATTTTTTCAGGAACTTAGAGGAATTTCGCAGCGAAAAGTAGTTTTATTTGATGCCCTTAGTACTTCCTCTCGTTTGAGTATAATATTGAGTGAAACAAAAATTTTGCATTTTTTGGCAAAAAAGACAGTGTATACCATCCTTTTTTGCAAAAAATCGAAAAAATTTTTTTCACTCAATATTATACATTATTATACTCAAATGAAAGGCAATTCAAATAGCTATTTAGCAGTACATAAATCTCTGAGAAATTCTGAGATTTAGTATGGATTTTGCATTGAAATGCATTAAAATTTCCATAATCGATCCTCCATAATCATAATTTTTTCAGGAACTAAGAGGAATTTCGCAGCGAATAGTAGTTTTATATGATGCCCTTAGTATTTCCTCTCGTTTGAGTATAATATTGAGTGAAACAAAAATTTTGCATTTTTTGGCAAAAAAGACAGTGTATACATCATCCTTTTTTGCAAAAAATCGAAAAAATTTTTTTCACTCAATATTATACATTATTATACTCAAATGAAAGGCAATTCAAAGAGCTATTTAACAGTACATAAATCTCTGGAAAATTCTGAGATTTAGTATGGATTTTGCATTGAAATGCATTAAAATTTCCATAATCGATCCTCCATAATCATAATTTTTTCAGGAACTAAGAGGAATTTCGCAGCGAAAAGTAGTTTTATTTGATGCCCTTAGTATTTCCTCACGTTTGAGTATAATATTGAGTGAAACAAAAATTTTGCATTTTTTGGCAAAAAAGACAGTGTATACATCATCCTTTTTTGCAAAAAATCGAAAAAATTTTTTTCACTCAATATTATACATTATTATACTCAAATGAAAGGCAATTCAAATAGCTATTTAGCAGTACATAAATCTCTGAGAAATTCTGAGATTTAGTATGGATTTTGCATTGAAATGCATTAAAATTTCCATAATCGATCCTCCATAATCATAATTTTTTCAGGAACTAAGAGGAATTTCGCAGCGAAAAGTAGTTTTATTTGATGCCCTTAGTACTTCCTCTTGTTTGAGTATAATATTGAGTGAAACAAAAATTTTGCATTTTTTGGCAAAAAAGACAGTGTATACATCATCCTTTTTTGCAAAAAATCGAAAAAATGTTTTTCACTCAATATTATACATTATTATACTCAAATGAAAGGCAATTCAAAGAGCTATTTAACAGTACATAAATCTCTGGAAAATTCTGAGATTTAGTATGGATTTTGCATTGAAATGCATTAAAATTTCCATAATCGATCCTCCATAATCATCATTTTTTCAGGAACTAAGAGGAATTTCGCAGCGAAAAGTAGTTTTATTTGATGCCCTTAGTACTTCCTCTCGTTTGAGTATAATATTGAGTGAAACAAAAATTTTGCATTTTTTGGCAAAAAAGACAGTGTATACATCATCCTTTTTTGCAAAAAATCTAAAAAATTTTTTTCACTCAATATTATACATTATTATACTCAAATGAAAGGCAATTCAAATAGCTATTTAGCAGTACATAAATCTCTGAGAAATTCCGGGATTTAGTATGGATTTTGCATTGAAATGCATTAAAATTTCCATAATCGATCCTCCATAATCATTATTTTTTCAGGAACTAAGAGGAATTTCGCAGCGAAAAGTAGTTTTATTTGATGCCCTTAGTACTTCCTCTCGTTTGAGTATAATATTGAGTGAAACAAAAATTTTGCATTTTTTGGCAAAAAAGACAGTGTATACATCATCCTTTTTTGCAAAAAATCGAAAAAATTTTTTTCACTCAATATTATACATTATTATACTCAAATGAAAGGCAATTCAAAGAGCTATTTAGCAGTACATAAATCTCTGAGAAATTCCGAGATTTAGTATGGATTTTGCATTGAAATGCATTAAAATTTTCATAATCGATCCTCCATAATCATCATTTTTTCAGGAACTAAGAGGAATTTCGCAGCGAAAAGTAGTTTTATTTGATGCCCTTAGTACTTCCTCTCGTTTGAGTATAATATTGAGTGAAACAAAAATTTTGCATTTTTTGGCAAAAAAGACAGTGTATACATCATCCTTTTTGCAAAAAATCGAAAAAAATTTTTTCACTCAATATTATACATTATTATACTCAAATGAAAGGCAATTCAAAGAGCTATTTAACAGTACATAAATCTCTGGAAAATTCTGAGATTTAGTATGGATTTTGCATTGAAATGCATTAAAATTTCCATAATCGATCCTCCATAATCATCATTTTTTCAGGAACTAAGAGGAATTTCGCAGCGAAAAGTAGTTTTATTTGATGCCCTTAGTACTTCCTCTCGTTTGAGTATAATATTGAGTGAAACAAAAATTTTGCATTTTTTGGCAAAAAAGACAGTGTATACATCATCCTTTTTTGCAAAAAATCTAAAAAATTTTTTTCACTCAATATTATACATTATTATACTCAAATGAAAGGCAATTCAAATAGCTATTTAGCAGTACATAAATCTCTGAGAAATTCCGGGATTTAGTATGGATTTTGCATTGAAATGCATTAAAATTTCCATAATCGATCCTCCATAATCATTATTTTTTCAGGAACTAAGAGGAATTTCGCAGCGAAAAGTAGTTTTATTTGATGCCCTTAGTACTTCCTCTCGTTTGAGTATAATATTGAGTGAAACAAAAATTTTGCATTTTTTGGCAAAAAAGACAGTGTATACATCATCCTTTTTTGCAAAAAATCGAAAAAATTTTTTTCACTCAATATTATACATTATTATACTCAAATGAAAGGGAATTCAAAGAGCTATTTAGCAGTACATAAATCTCTGAGAAATTCCGAGATTTAGTATGGATTTTGCATTGAAATGCATTAAAATTTTCATAATCGATCCTCCATAATCATCATTTTTTCAGGAACTAAGAGGAATTTCGCAGCGAAAAGTAGTTTTATTTGATGCCCTTAGTACTTCCTCTCGTTTGAGTATAATATTGAGTGAAACAAAAATTTTGCATTTTTTGGCAAAAAAGACAGTGTATACATCATCCTTTTTTGCAAAAAATCGAAAAAATTTTTTTCACTCAATATTATACATTATTATACTCAAATGAAAGGCAATTCAAATAGCTATTTAGCAGTACATAAATCTCTGAGAAATTCTGAGATTTTGTATGGATTTTGCATTGAAATGCATTAAAATTTCCATAATCGATCCTCCATAATCATAATTTTTTCAGGAACTTAGAGGAATTTCGCAGCGAAAAGTAGTTTTATTTGATGCCCTTAGTACTTCCTCTCGTTTGAGTATAATATTGAGTGAAACAAAAATTTTGCATTTTTTGGCAAAAAAGACAGTGTATACCATCCTTTTTTGCAAAAAATCGAAAAAATTTTTTTCACTCAATATTATACATTATTATACTCAAATGAAAGGCAATTCAAATAGCTATTTAGCAGTACATAAATCTCTGAGAAATTCTGAGATTTAGTATGGATTTTGCATTGAAATGCATTAAAATTTCCATAATCGATCCTCCATAATCATAATTTTTTCAGGAACTAAGAGGAATTTCGCAGCGAATAGTAGTTTTATATGATGCCCTTAGTATTTCCTCTCGTTTGAGTATAATATTGAGTGAAACGAAAATTTTGCATTTTTTGGCAAAAAAGACAGTGTATACATCATCCTTTTTTGCAAAAAATCGAAAAAATTTTTTTCACTCAATATTATACATTATTATACTCAAATGAAAGGCAATTCAAAGAGCTATTTAACAGTACATAAATCTCTGGAAAATTCTGAGATTTAGTATGGATTTTGCATTGAAATGCATTAAAATTTCCATAATCGATCCTCCATAATCATAATTTTTTCAGGAACTAAGAGGAATTTCGCAGCGAAAAGTAGTTTTATTTGATGCCCTTAGTATTTCCTCACGTTTGAGTATAATATTGAGTGAAACAAAAATTTTGCATTTTTTGGCAAAAAAGACAGTGTATACATCATCCTTTTTTGCAAAAAATCGAAAAAATGTTTTTCACTCAATATTATACATTATTATACTCAAATGAAAGGCAATTCAAAGAGCTATTTAACAGTACATAAATCTCTGGAAAATTCTGAGATTTAGTATGGATTTTGCATTGAAATGCATTAAAATTTCCATAATCGATCCTCCATAATCATCATTTTTTCAGGAACTAAGAGGAATTTCGCAGCGAAAAGTAGTTTTATTTGATGCCCTTAGTACTTCCTCTCGTTTGAGTATAATATTGAGTGAAACAAAAATTTTGCATTTTTTGGCAAAAAAGACAGTGTATACATCATCCTTTTTTGCAAAAAATCGAAAAAATTTTTTTCACTCAATATTATACATTATTATACTCAAATGAAAGGCAATTCAAATAGCTATTTAGCAGTACATAAATCTCTGAGAAATTCTGAGATTTTGTATGGATTTTGCATTGAAATGCATTAAAATTTCCATAATCGATCCTCCATAATCATAATTTTTTCAGGAACTTAGAGGAATTTCGCAGCGAAAAGTAGTTTTATTTGATGCCCTTAGTACTTCCTCTCGTTTGAGTATAATATTGAGTGAAACAAAAATTTTGCATTTTTTGGCAAAAAAGACAGTGTATACCATCCTTTTTTGCAAAAAATCGAAAAAATTTTTTTCACTCAATATTATACATTATTATACTCAAATGAAAGGCAATTCAAATAGCTATTTAGCAGTACATAAATCTCTGAGAAATTCTGAGATTTAGTATGGATTTTGCATTGAAATGCATTAAAATTTCCATAATCGATCCTCCATAATCATAATTTTTTCAGGAACTAAGAGGAATTTCGCAGCGAATAGTAGTTTTATATGATGCCCTTAGTATTTCCTCTCGTTTGAGTATAATATTGAGTGAAACGAAAATTTTGCATTTTTTGGCAAAAAAGACAGTGTATACATCATCCTTTTTTGCAAAAAATCGAAAAAATTTTTTTCACTCAATATTATACATTATTATACTCAAATGAAAGGCAATTCAAAGAGCTATTTAACAGTACATAAATCTCTGGAAAATTCTGAGATTTAGTATGGATTTTGCATTGAAATGCATTAAAATTTCCATAATCGATCCTCCATAATCATAATTTTTTCAGGAACTAAGAGGAATTTCGCAGCGAAAAGTAGTTTTATTTGATGCCCTTAGTACTTCCTCTCGTTTGAGTATAATATTGAGTGAAACAAAAATTTTGCATTTTTTGGCAAAAAAGACAGTGTATACATCATCCTTTTTTGCAAAAAATCGAAAAAATTTTTTTCACTCAATATTATACATTATTATACTCAAATGAAAGGCAATTCAAAGAGCTATTTAGCAGTACATAAATCTCTGAGAAATTCCGAGATTTAGTATGGATTTTGCATTGAAATGCATTAAAATTTTCATAATCGATCCTCCATAATCATCATTTTTTCAGGAACTAAGAGGAATTTCGCAGCGAAAAGTAGTTTTATTTGATGCCCTTAGTACTTCCTCTCGTTTGAGTATAATATTGAGTGAAACAAAAATTTTGCATTTTTTGGCAAAAAAGACAGTGTATACATCATCCTTTTTGCAAAAAATCGAAAAAAATTTTTTCACTCAATATTATACATTATTATACTCAAATGAAAGGCAATTCAAAGAGCTATTTAACAGTACATAAATCTCTGGAAAATTCTGAGATTTAGTATGGATTTTGCATTGAAATGCATTAAAATTTCCATAATCGATCCTCCATAATCATCATTTTTTCAGGAACTAAGAGGAATTTCGCAGCGAAAAGTAGTTTTATTTGATGCCCTTAGTACTTCCTCTCGTTTGAGTATAATATTGAGTGAAACAAAAATTTTGCATTTTTTGGCAAAAAAGACAGTGTATACATCATCCTTTTTTGCAAAAAATCTAAAAAATTTTTTTCACTCAATATTATACATTATTATACTCAAATGAAAGGCAATTCAAATAGCTATTTAGCAGTACATAAATCTCTGAGAAATTCCGGGATTTAGTATGGATTTTGCATTGAAATGCATTAAAATTTCCATAATCGATCCTCCATAATCATTATTTTTTCAGGAACTAAGAGGAATTTCGCAGCGAAAAGTAGTTTTATTTGATGCCCTTAGTACTTCCTCTCGTTTGAGTATAATATTGAGTGAAACAAAAATTTTGCATTTTTTGGCAAAAAAGACAGTGTATACATCATCCTTTTTTGCAAAAAATCGAAAAAATTTTTTTCACTCAATATTATACATTATTATACTCAAATGAAAGGGAATTCAAAGAGCTATTTAGCAGTACATAAATCTCTGAGAAATTCCGAGATTTAGTATGGATTTTGCATTGAAATGCATTAAAATTTTCATAATCGATCCTCCATAATCATCATTTTTTCAGGAACTAAGAGGAATTTCGCAGCGAAAAGTAGTTTTATTTGATGCCCTTAGTACTTCCTCTCGTTTGAGTATAATATTGAGTGAAACAAAAATTTTGCATTTTTTGGCAAAAAAGACAGTGTATACATCATCCTTTTTTGCAAAAAATCGAAAAAATTTTTTTCACTCAATATTATACATTATTATACTCAAATGAAAGGCAATTCAAATAGCTATTTAGCAGTACATAAATCTCTGAGAAATTCTGAGATTTTGTATGGATTTTGCATTGAAATGCATTAAAATTTCCATAATCGATCCTCCATAATCATAATTTTTTCAGGAACTTAGAGGAATTTCGCAGCGAAAAGTAGTTTTATTTGATGCCCTTAGTACTTCCTCTCGTTTGAGTATAATATTGAGTGAAACAAAAATTTTGCATTTTTTGGCAAAAAAGACAGTGTATACCATCCTTTTTTGCAAAAAATCGAAAAAATTTTTTTCACTCAATATTATACATTATTATACTCAAATGAAAGGCAATTCAAATAGCTATTTAGCAGTACATAAATCTCTGAGAAATTCTGAGATTTAGTATGGATTTTGCATTGAAATGCATTAAAATTTCCATAATCGATCCTCCATAATCATAATTTTTTCAGGAACTAAGAGGAATTTCGCAGCGAATAGTAGTTTTATATGATGCCCTTAGTATTTCCTCTCGTTTGAGTATAATATTGAGTGAAACGAAAATTTTGCATTTTTTGGCAAAAAAGACAGTGTATACATCATCCTTTTTTGCAAAAAATCGAAAAAATTTTTTTCACTCAATATTATACATTATTATACTCAAATGAAAGGCAATTCAAAGAGCTATTTAACAGTACATAAATCTCTGGAAAATTCTGAGATTTAGTATGGATTTTGCATTGAAATGCATTAAAATTTCCATAATCGATCCTCCATAATCATAATTTTTTCAGGAACTAAGAGGAATTTCGCAGCGAAAAGTAGTTTTATTTGATGCCCTTAGTATTTCCTCACGTTTGAGTATAATATTGAGTGAAACAAAAATTTTGCATTTTTTGGCAAAAAAGACAGTGTATACATCATCCTTTTTTGCAAAAAATCGAAAAAATTTTTTTCACTCAATATTATACATTATTATACTCAAATGAAAGGCAATTCAAATAGCTATTTAGCAGTACATAAATCTCTGAGAAATTCTGAGATTTAGTATGGATTTTGCATTGAAATGCATTAAAATTTCCATAATCGATCCTCCATAATCATAATTTTTTCAGGAACTAAGAGGAATTTCGCAGCGAAAAGTAGTTTTATTTGATGCCCTTAGTACTTCCTCTTGTTTGAGTATAATATTGAGTGAAACAAAAATTTTGCATTTTTTGGCAAAAAAGACAGTGTATACATCATCCTTTTTTGCAAAAAATCGAAAAAATGTTTTTCACTCAATATTATACATTATTATACTCAAATGAAAGGCAATTCAAAGAGCTATTTAACAGTACATAAATCTCTGGAAAATTCTGAGATTTAGTATGGATTTTGCATTGAAATGCATTAAAATTTCCATAATCGATCCTCCATAATCATCATTTTTTCAGGAACTAAGAGGAATTTCGCAGCGAAAAGTAGTTTTATTTGATGCCCTTAGTACTTCCTCTCGTTTGAGTATAATATTGAGTGAAACAAAAATTTTGCATTTTTTGGCAAAAAAGACAGTGTATACATCATCCTTTTTTGCAAAAAATCTAAAAAATTTTTTTCACTCAATATTATACATTATTATACTCAAATGAAAGGCAATTCAAATAGCTATTTAGCAGTACATAAATCTCTGAGAAATTCCGGGATTTAGTATGGATTTTGCATTGAAATGCATTAAAATTTCCATAATCGATCCTCCATAATCATTATTTTTTCAGGAACTAAGAGGAATTTCGCAGCGAAAAGTAGTTTTATTTGATGCCCTTAGTACTTCCTCTCGTTTGAGTATAATATTGAGTGAAACAAAAATTTTGCATTTTTTGTCAAAAAAGACAGTGTATACATCATCCTTTTTTGCAAAAAATGGAAAAAATTTTTTTCACTCAATATTATACATTATTATACTCAAATGAAAGGCAATTCAAAGAGCTATTTAGCAGTACATAAATCTCTGAGAAATTCCGAGATTTAGTATGGATTTTGCATTGAAATGCATTAAAATTTTCATAATCGATCCTCCATAATCATCATTTTTTCAGGAACTAAGAGGAATTTCGCAGCGAAAAGTAGTTTTATTTGATGCCCTTAGTACTTCCTCTCGTTTGAGTATAATATTGAGTGAAACAAAAATTTTGCATTTTTTGGCAAAAAAGACAGTGTATACATCATCCTTTTTGCAAAAAATCGAAAAAATTTTTTTCACTCAATATTATACATTATTATACTCAAATGAAAGGGAATTCAAAAAACTATTTAGCAGTACATAAATCTCTGAGAAATTCTGAGATTTAGTATGGATTTTGCATTGAAATGCATTAAAATTTCCATAATCGATCCTCCATAATCATCATTTTTTCAGGAACTAAGAGGAATTTCGCAGCGAAAAGTAGTTTTATTTGATGCCCTTAGTATTTCCTCTCGTTTGAGTATAATATTGAGTGAAACAAAAATTTTGCATTTTTTGGCAAAAAAGACAGTGTATACATCATCCTTTTTGCAAAAAATCGAAAAAAATTTTTTCACTCAATATTATACATTATTATACTCAAATGAAAGGCAATTCAAAGAGCTATTTAGCAGTACATAAATCTCTGAGAAATTCTGAGATTTAGTATGGATTTTGCATTGAAATGCATTAAAATTTCCATAATCGATCCTCCATAATCATAATTTTTTCAGGAACTAAGAGGAATTTCGCAGCGAAAAGTAGTTTTATATGATGCCCTTAGTATTTCCTCTCGTTTGAGTATAATATTGAGTGAAACAAAAATTTTGCATTTTTTGGCAAAAAAGACAGTGTATACATCATCCTTTTTTGCAAAAAATCGAAAAAATTTTTTTCACTCAATATTATACATTATTATACTCAAATGAAAGGCAATTCAAATAGCTATTTAGCAGTACATAAATCTCTGAGAAATTCTGAGATTTAGTATGGATTTTGCATTGAAATGCATTAAAATTTCCATAATCGATCCTCCATAATCATAATTTTTTCAGGAACTAAGAGGAATTTCGCAGCGAATAGTAGTTTTATATGATGCCCTTAGTATTTCCTCTCGTTTGAGTATAATATTGAGTGAAACAAAAATTTTGCATTTTTTGGCAAAAAAGACAGTGTATACATCATCCTTTTTTGCAAAAAATCGAAAAAATTTTTTTCACTCAATATTATACATTATTATACTCAAATGAAAGGCAATTCAAAGAGCTATTTAGCAGTACATAAATCTCTGAGAAATTCCGGGATTTAGTATGGATTTTGCATTGAAATGCATTAAAATTTCCATAATCGATCCTCCATAATCATCATTTTTTCAGGAACTAAGAGGAATTTCGCAGCGAAAAGTAGTTTTATATGATGCCCTTAGTATTTCCTCTCGTTTGAGTATAATATTGAGTGAAACAAAAATTTTGCATTTTTTGGCAAAAAAGACAGTGTATACATCATCCTTTTTTGCAAAAAATCGAAAAAATTTGTTTCACTCAATATTATACATTATTATACTCAAATGAAAGGCAATTCAAATAGCTATTTAGCAGTACATAAATCTCTGAGAAATTCTGAGATTTAGTATGGATTTTGCATTGAAATGCATTAAAATTTCCATAATCGATCCTCCATAATCATAATTTTTTCAGGAACTAAGAGGAATTTCGCAGCGAAAAGTAGTTTTATTTGATGCCCTTAGTACTTCCTCTCGTTTGAGTATAATATTGAGTGAAACAAAAATTTTGCATTTTTTGGCAAAAAAGACAAAAAATCGAAAAAAATTTTTTCACTCAATATTATACATTATTATACTCAAATGAAAGGGAATTCAAAAAACTATTTAGCAGTACATAAATCTCTGAGAAATTCTGAGATTTAGTATGGATTTTGCATTGAAATGCATTAAAATTTCCATAATCGATCCTCCATAATCATCATTTTTTCAGGAACTAAGAGGAATTTCGCAGCGAAAAGTAGTTTTATATGATGCCCTTAGTATTTCCTCTCGTTTGAGTATAATATTGAGTGAAACAAAAATTTTGCATTTTTTGGCAAAAAAGACAGTGTATACATCATCCTTTTTTGCAAAAAATCGAAAAAATTTTTTTCACTCAATATTATACATTATTATACTCAAATGAAAGGCAATTCAAAGAGCTATTTAGCAGTACATAAATCTCTGAGAAATTCTGAGATTTAGTATGGATTTTGCATTGAAATGCATTAAAATTTCCATAATCGATCCTCCATAATCATAATTTTTTCAGGAACTAAGAGGAATTTCGCAGCGAAAAGTAGTTTTATATGATGCCCTTAGTATTTCCTCTCGTTTGAGTATAATATTGAGTGAAACAAAAATTTTGCATTTTTTGGCAAAAAAGACAGTGTATACATCATCCTTTTTTGCAAAAAATCGAAAAAAATTTTTTCACTCAATATTATACATTATTATACTCAAATGAAAGGCAATTCAAAGAGCTATTTAGCAGTACATAAATCTCTGAGAAATTCCGAGATTTAGTATGGATTTTGCATTGAAATGCATTAAAATTTTCATAATCGATCCTCCATAATCATCATTTTTTCAGGAACTAAGAGGAATTTCGCAGCGAAAAGTAGTTTTATATGATGCCCTTAGTATTTCCTCTCGTTTGAGTATAATATTGAGTGAAACAAAAATTTTGCATTTTTTGGCAAAAAAGACAGTGTATACATCATCCTTTTTTGCAAAAAATCGAAAAAAAAAATTTCACTCAATATTATACATTATTATACTCAAATGAAAGGCAATTCAAAGAGCTATTTAGCAGTACATAAATCTCTGAGAAATTCTGAGATTTAGTATGGATTTTGCATTGAAATGCATTAAAATTTCCATAATCGATCCTCCATAATCATAATTTTTTCAGGAACTAAGAGGAATTTCGCAGCGAAAAGTAGTTTTATTTGATGCCCTTAGTACTTCCTCTCGTTTGAGTATAATATTGAGTGAAACAAAAATTTTGCATTTTTTGGCAAAAAATCGAAAAAATTTGCAATTTGCAAATTTTTTCACTCAATATTATACATTATTATACTCAAATGAAAGGCAATTCAAAGAGCTATTTAGCAGTACATAAATCTCTGAGAAATTCTGAGATTTAGTATGGATTTTGCATTGAAATGCATTAAAATTTCCATAATCGATCCTCCATAATCATAATTTTTTCAGGAACTAAGGGGAATTTCGCAGCGAAAAGTAGTTTTATATGATGCCCTTAGTATTTCCTCTCGTTTGAGTATAATATTGAGTGAAACAAAAATTTTGCATTTTTTAGCAAAAAAGACAGTGTATACATCATCCTTTTTTGCAAAAAATCGAAAAAATGTTTTTCACTCCATATTATACATTATTATACTCAAATGAAAGGGAATTCAAAAAACTATTTAGCAGTACATAAATCTCTGAGAAATTCTGAGATTTAGTATGGATTTTGCATTGAAATGCATTAAAATTTCCATAATCGATCCTCCATAATCATAATTTTTTCAGGAACTAAGGGGAATTTCGCAGCGAAAAGTAGTTTTATATGATGCCCTTAGTATTTCCTCTCGTTTGAGTATAATATTGAGTGAAACAAAAATTTTGCATTTTTTAGCAAAAAAGACAGTGTATACATCATCCTTTTTTGCAAAAAATCGAAAAAATGTTTTTCACTCCATATTATACATTATTATACTCAAATGAAAGGCAATTCAAAGAGCTATTTAACAGTACATAAATCTCTGGAAAATTCTGAGATTTAGTATGGGTTTTGCATTGAAATGCATTAAAATTTCCATAATCGATCCTCCATAACCATAATTTTTTCAGGAACTAAGAGGAATTTCGCAGCGAAAAGTACTTTTATTTGATGCCCTTAGTATTTCCTCTCGTTTGAGTATAATATTGAGTGAAACAAAAACTTTGCATTTTTTGGCAAAAAAGACAGTGTATACATCATCCTTTTTTGCAAAAAATCGAAAAAAATTTTTTCACTCAATATTATACATTATTATACTCAAATGAAAGGGAATTCAAAAAACTATTTAGCAGTACATAAATCTCTGAGAAATTCTGAGATTTAGTATGGATTTTGCATTGAAATGCATTAAAATTTCCATAATCGATCCTCCATAATCATCATTTTTTCAGGAACTAAGAGGAATTTCGCAGCGAAAAGTAGTTTTATTTGATGCCCTTAGTACTTCCTCTCGTTTGAGTATAATATTGAGTGAAACAAAAATTTTGCATTTTTTGGCAAAAAAGACAGTGTATACATCATCCTTTTTTGCAAAAAATCGAAAAAAATTTTTTCACTCAATATTATACATTATTATACTCAAATGAAAGGCAATTCAAATAGCTATTTAGCAGTACATAAATCTCTGAGAAATTCTGAGATTTAGTATGGATTTTGCATTGAAATGCATTAAAATTTCCATAATCGATCCTCCATAATCATAATTTTTTCAGGAACTAAGAGGAATTTCGCAGCGAAAAGTAGTTTTATTTGATGCCCTTAGTACTTCCTCTCGTTTGAGTATAATATTGAGTGAAACAAAAATTTTGCATTTTTTGGCAAAAAAGACAGTGTATACATCATCCTTTTTTGCAAAAAATCGAAAAAAAATTTTTCACTCAATATTATACATTATTATACTCAAATGAAAGGGAATTCAAAAAACTATTTAGCAGTACATAAATCTCTGAGAAATTCTGAGATTTAGTATGGATTTTGCATTGAAATGCATTAAAATTTCCATAATCGATCCTCCATAATCATCATTTTTTCAGGAACTAAGAGGAATTTCGCAGCGAAAAGTAGTTTTATTTGATGCCCTTAGTACTTCCTCTCGTTTGAGTATAATATTGAGTGAAACAAAAATTTTGCATTTTTTGGCAAAAAATCGAAAAAATTTGCAATTTGCAAATTTTTTCACTCAATATTATACATTATTATACTCAAATGAAAGGCAATTCAAAGAGCTATTTAGCAGTACATAAATCTCTGAGAAATTCTGAGATTTAGTATGGATTTTGCATTGAAATGCATTAAAATTTCCATAATCGATCCTCCATAATCATAATTTTTTCAGGAACTAAGGGGAATTTCGCAGCGAAAAGTAGTTTTATATGATGCCCTTAGTATTTCCTCTCGTTTGAGTATAATATTGAGTGAAACAAAAATTTTGCATTTTTTAGCAAAAAAGACAGTGTATACATCATCCTTTTTTGCAAAAAATCGAAAAAATGTTTTTCACTCCATATTATACATTATTATACTCAAATGAAAGGGAATTCAAAAAACTATTTAGCAGTACATAAATCTCTGAGAAATTCTGAGATTTAGTATGGATTTTGCATTGAAATGCATTAAAATTTCCATAATCGATCCTCCATAATCATAATTTTTTCAGGAACTAAGGGGAATTTCGCAGCGAAAAGTAGTTTTATATGATGCCCTTAGTATTTCCTCTCGTTTGAGTATAATATTGAGTGAAACAAAAATTTTGCATTTTTTAGCAAAAAAGACAGTGTATACATCATCCTTTTTTGCAAAAAATCGAAAAAATGTTTTTCACTCCATATTATACATTATTATACTCAAATGAAAGGCAATTCAAAGAGCTATTTAACAGTACATAAATCTCTGGAAAATTCTGAGATTTAGTATGGGTTTTGCATTGAAATGCATTAAAATTTCCATAATCGATCCTCCATAACCATAATTTTTTCAGGAACTAAGAGGAATTTCGCAGCGAAAAGTACTTTTATTTGATGCCCTTAGTATTTCCTCTCGTTTGAGTATAATATTGAGTGAAACAAAAACTTTGCATTTTTTGGCAAAAAAGACAGTGTATACATCATCCTTTTTTGCAAAAAATCGAAAAAAATTTTTTCACTCAATATTATACATTATTATACTCAAATGAAAGGGAATTCAAAAAACTATTTAGCAGTACATAAATCTCTGAGAAATTCTGAGATTTAGTATGGATTTTGCATTGAAATGCATTAAAATTTCCATAATCGATCCTCCATAATCATCATTTTTTCAGGAACTAAGAGGAATTTCGCAGCGAAAAGTAGTTTTATTTGATGCCCTTAGTACTTCCTCTCGTTTGAGTATAATATTGAGTGAAACAAAAATTTTGCATTTTTTGGCAAAAAAGACAGTGTATACATCATCCTTTTTTGCAAAAAATCGAAAAAAATTTTTTCACTCAATATTATACATTATTATACTCAAATGAAAGGCAATTCAAATAGCTATTTAGCAGTACATAAATCTCTGAGAAATTCTGAGATTTAGTATGGATTTTGCATTGAAATGCATTAAAATTTCCATAATCGATCCTCCATAATCATAATTTTTTCAGGAACTAAGGGGAATTTCGCAGCGAAAAGTAGTTTTATATGATGCCCTTAGTATTTCCTCTCGTTTGAGTATAATATTGAGTGAAACAAAAATTTTGCATTTTTTAGCAAAAAAGACAGTGTATACATCATCCTTTTTTGCAAAAAATCGAAAAAATGTTTTTCACTCCATATTATACATTATTATACTCAAATGAAAGGGAATTCAAAAAACTATTTAGCAGTACATAAATCTCTGAGAAATTCTGAGATTTAGTATGGATTTTGCATTGAAATGCATTAAAATTTCCATAATCGATCCTCCATAATCATAATTTTTTCAGGAACTAAGGGGAATTTCGCAGCGAAAAGTAGTTTTATATGATGCCCTTAGTATTTCCTCTCGTTTGAGTATAATATTGAGTGAAACAAAAATTTTGCATTTTTTAGCAAAAAAGACAGTGTATACATCATCCTTTTTTGCAAAAAATCGAAAAAATGTTTTTCACTCCATATTATACATTATTATACTCAAATGAAAGGCAATTCAAAGAGCTATTTAACAGTACATAAATCTCTGGAAAATTCTGAGATTTAGTATGGGTTTTGCATTGAAATGCATTAAAATTTCCATAATCGATCCTCCATAACCATAATTTTTTCAGGAACTAAGAGGAATTTCGCAGCGAAAAGTACTTTTATTTGATGCCCTTAGTATTTCCTCTCGTTTGAGTATAATATTGAGTGAAACAAAAACTTTGCATTTTTTGGCAAAAAAGACAGTGTATACATCATCCTTTTTTGCAAAAAATCGAAAAAAATTTTTTCACTCAATATTATACATTATTATACTCAAATGAAAGGGAATTCAAAAAACTATTTAGCAGTACATAAATCTCTGAGAAATTCTGAGATTTAGTATGGATTTTGCATTGAAATGCATTAAAATTTCCATAATCGATCCTCCATAATCATCATTTTTTCAGGAACTAAGAGGAATTTCGCAGCGAAAAGTAGTTTTATTTGATGCCCTTAGTACTTCCTCTCGTTTGAGTATAATATTGAGTGAAACAAAAATTTTGCATTTTTTGGCAAAAAAGACAGTGTATACATCATCCTTTTTTGCAAAAAATCGAAAAAAATTTTTTCACTCAATATTATACATTATTATACTCAAATGAAAGGCAATTCAAATAGCTATTTAGCAGTACATAAATCTCTGAGAAATTCTGAGATTTAGTATGGATTTTGCATTGAAATGCATTAAAATTTCCATAATCGATCCTCCATAATCATAATTTTTTCAGGAACTAAGAGGAATTTCGCAGCGAAAAGTAGTTTTATTTGATGCCCTTAGTACTTCCTCTCGTTTGAGTATAATATTGAGTGAAACAAAAATTTTGCATTTTTTGGCAAAAAAGACAGTGTATACATCATCCTTTTTTGCAAAAAATCGAAAAAAAATTTTTCACTCAATATTATACATTATTATACTCAAATGAAAGGGAATTCAAAAAACTATTTAGCAGTACATAAATCTCTGAGAAATTCTGAGATTTAGTATGGATTTTGCATTGAAATGCATTGAAATTTCCATAATCGATCCTCCATAATCATCATTTTTTCAGGAACTAAGAGGAATTTCGCAGCGAAAAGTAGTTTTATTTGATGCCCTTAGTACTTCCTCTCGTTTGAGTATAATATTGAGTGAAACAAAAATTTTGCATTTTTTGGCAAAAAAGACAGTGTATACATCATCCTTTTTTGCAAAAAATCGAAAAAAAATTTTTCACTCAATATTATACATTATTATACTCAAATGAAAGGGAATTCAAAAAACTATTTAGCAGTACATAAATCTCTGAGAAATTCTGAGATTTAGTATGGATTTTGCATTGAAATGCATTAAAATTTCCATAATCGATCCTCCATAATCATCATTTTTTCAGGAACTAAGAGGAATTTCGCAGCGAAAAGTAGTTTTATTTGATGCCCTTAGTACTTCCTCTCGTTTGAGTATAATATTGAGTGAAACAAAAATTTTGCATTTTATGGCAAAAAAGACAGTTTATACATCATCCTTTTTGCAAAAAATCGAAAAAATTTTTTTCACTCAATATTATACATTATTATACTCAAATGAAAAGGAATTCAAAAAACTATTTAGCAGTACATAAATCTCTGAGAAATTCTGAGATTTAGTATGGATTTTGCATTGAAATGCATTAAAATTTCCATAATCGATCCTCCATAATCATAATTTTTTCAGGAACTAAGAGGAATTTCGCAGCGAAAAGTAGTTTTATATGATGCCCTTAATATTTCCTCTCGTTTGAGTATAATATTGAGTGAAACAAAAATTTTGCATTTTTTGGCAAAAAAGACAGTGTATACATCATCCTTTTTTGCAAAAAATCGAAAAAAAATTTTTAAAACTCAATATTATTATTTTTTTTAAAACTCAATATTATACATTATTATACTCAAATGAAAGGGAATTCAAAAAACTATTTAGCAGTACATAAATCTCTGAGAAATTCTGAGATTTAGTATGGATTTTGCATTGAAATGCATTAAAATTTCCATAATCGATCCTCCATAATCATCATTTTTTCAGGAACTAAGAGGAATTTCGCAGCGAAAAGTAGTTTTATTTGATGCCCTTAATATTTCATCTCGTTTGAGTATAATATTGAGTGAAACAAAAATTTTGCATTTTTTGGCAAAAAAGACAGTGTATACATCATCCTTTTTTGCAAAAAATCGAAAAAAAATTTTTAAAACTCAATATTATTATTTTTTTTAAAACTCAATATTATACATTATTATACTCAAATGAAAGGGAATTCAAAAAACTATTTAGCAGTACATAAATCTCTGAGAAATTCTGAGATTTAGTATGGATTTTGCATTGAAATGCATTAAAATTTCCATAATCGATCCTCCATAATCATCATTTTTTCAGGAACTAAGAGGAATTTCGCAGCGAAAAGTAGTTTTATTTGATGCCCTTAGTACTTCCTCTCGTTTGAGTATAATATTGAGTGAAACAAAAATTTTGCATTTTATGGCAAAAAAGACAGTTTATACATCATCCTTTTTGCAAAAAATCGAAAAAATTTTTTTCACTCAATATTATACATTATTATACTCAAATGAAAAGGAATTCAAAAAACTATTTAGCAGTACATAAATCTCTGAGAAATTCTGAGATTTAGTATGGATTTTGCATTGAAATGCATTAAAATTTCCATAATCGATCCTCCATAATCATAATTTTTTCAGGAACTAAGAGGAATTTCGCAGCGAAAAGTAGTTTTATTTGATGCCCTTAGTACTTCCTCTTGTTTGAGTATAATATTGAGTGAAACAAAAATTTTGCATTTTTTGGCAAAAAAGACAGTGTATACATCATCCTTTTTGCAAAAAATCGAAAAAATTTTTTTCACTCAATATTATACATTATTATACTCAAATGAAAGGCAATTCAAAGAGCTATTTAACAGTACATAAATCTCTGGAAAATTCTGAGATTTAGTATGGATTTTGCATTGAAATGCATTAAAATTTCCATAATCGATCCTCCATAATCATCATTTTTTCAGGAACTAAGAGGAATTTCGCAGCGAAAAGTAGTTTTATTTGATGCCCTTAGTACTTCCTCTCGTTTGAGTATAATATTGAGTGAAACAAAAATTTTGCATTTTTTGGCAAAAAAGACAGTGTATACATCATCCTTTTTTGCAAAAAATCGAAAAAAATTTTTTCACTCAATATTATACATTATTATACTCAAATGAAAGGCAATTCAAATAGCTATTTAGCAGTACATAAATCTCTGAGAAATTCTGAGATTTAGTATGGATTTTGCATTGAAATGCATTAAAATTTCCATAATCGATCCTCCATAATCATAATTTTTTCAGGAACTAAGAGGAATTTCGCAGCGAAAAGTAGTTTTATTTGATGCCCTTAGTACTTCCTCTCGTTTGAGTATAATATTGAGTGAAACAAAAATTTTGCATTTTTTGGCAAAAAATCGAAAAAATTTGCAATTTGCAAATTTTTTCACTCAATATTATACATTATTATACTCAAATGAAAGGCAATTCAAAGAGCTATTTAGCAGTACATAAATCTCTGAGAAATTCCGAGATTTAGTATGGATTTTGCATTGAAATGCATTAAAATTTCCATAATCGATCCTCCATAATCATAATTTTTTCAGGAACTAAGAGGAATTTCGCAGCGAAAAGTAGTTTTATATGATGCCCTTAGTATTTCCTCTCGTTTGAGTATAATATTGAGTGAAACAAAAATTTTGCATTTTTTAGCAAAAAAGACAGTGTATACATCATCCTTTTTTGCAAAAAATCGAAAAAATGTTTTTCACTCCATATTATACATTATTATACTCAAATGAAAGGCAATTCAAAGAGCTATTTAACAGTACATAAATCTCTGGAAAATTCTGAGATTTAGTATGGGTTTTGCATTGAAATGCATTAAAATTTCCATAATCGATCCTCCATAATCATAATTTTTTCAGGAACTAAGAGGAATTTCGCAGCGAAAAGTAGTTTTATTTGATGCCCTTAGTATTTCCTCTCGTTTGAGTATAATATTGAGTGAAACAAAAACTTTGCATTTTTTGGCAAAAAAGACAGTGTATACATCATCCTTTTTTGCAAAAAATCGAAAAAAATTTTTTCACTCAATATTATACATTATTATACTAAAATGAAAGGAAATTCAAAGAGCTACTTAGCAGTACATAAATCTCTGAGAAATTCTGAGATTACTATAGTAGTGGCTGCAATTTTATTTAAAAACTTTTTAAAGAATTCAGAAAGTTATGAACTAAAAAGATTCAACTATTCCGCCAACTCTTCATCAGATAGCGGACATTAACTGTTCTAAGAATTATCATCTCGCCCAATTACAGTGTCGCCATATTTGTAGACCTTTATTTATCACCACCTTTCTTCTCTTTCCTCCACCATCTTTCCAAAGAAAGCAGCACATTAATTAGTAGGAAGAATTTCATCAGTTGCTTCTCTAAAAAAAAAGAAAAAAAAAAAAGAAAATAATATTAAAAATTAAATGAAAAATATACAAAAGAAATAAAACAAATAAAAAATAAATTAAAAAAATATATATATATTAAAAATAACAAAAAATATAAAAGAATTAAAAAAAAACAACAAAAAATATATCAATTAAAAATTTGGATTATATGGGAGGTGCGTGCCACTTCCCTTTGCCCAATTGCGATTTAATATCAGAAAAATCGGTTTAGCCGTTTGGGCCTGATGATGGAAGATAATACAGAGAGACATACAGATAAAGAAACGAATAAATAGGATTGAACACACAAATAAATACGATTTTTTGTGCGTAGCAGTGAATAAAAACTAATTAAACTATTTTTGAAATTTTTAAATAATTTTCCTATTTCATAAATGTATTTGAAAAATCAGAATTGAATTTTAAGTAGAGAAAAAAATTCTTAAAAATTGTGAGTTAACCCTGCTACTATTACCAAATTTTATAAACATTTTTACATTTATTTTAACTGCTAATTTTTTATTTAATTAAAAATTAAAAAAAAAAATTAATTAAGTTGTAGATACTAATAAAATTAATTAGTTCAATTATTCCGCTCTAAATCAAAAAAAAAACAGAACTCCAAATTTTCTCTGTATAATTTCGTATAAAATATGAGTTTATTATAGTTCCTATATATTTCTTGCTTTGAATGTTGAAACGTTGGAAGGAATTTTTAGTTGTATGGTCAAATTAATAATAAAATTATTAAAATTTGTATATCACTATAACGACCATTTTCTGTTGGTTTTTCCTTTTGTTGTAAGTGCACTTAAACATATCAAAATGGAGCTGAAACGCAAAGACTATACAGACTAGAGTTTGTATTTAATCGCCATTTTGCTGAAACCGGAAAATCGGGGCGGCTTACGTAAACTTAATTTTAGCCCTGGAATTCAGTGGTTTACCACATTTTGAAAAGTTAGGTCGTTTTATATTTTAAGGAAAATACTTTGAAAACTCTTGCAATAACTATTGTTTTTTTTTACATATTTAATATTTTTTAAAATTATTTACTATTTTTTTTTAATATTTTTTACTATTTATTAATATTATAATCAAGAATTTTATCTATCTTTCTAATTATATTAAGTATTTTAAACATTGCGTATACATAATATTAAATTAAACAAGTAAGAGCGGCTAAATTCGGCTATGCCGAATCTTATATACCCTTCACCATGGTTGGGAAAAAACTGAAGTTTATATATGGACATATATGAAATGGACAGATTTATATACGGACGCCTTTAAGAGGAAATTAACCATTTAGTTTGGAGATAAAACTTGGACTCGGGAAGATTTATGGTTCCAGAAAATATGTATTTTAAAAAAATGTATGTTTTGGGCATAACTTTTTTGTATCTGAACCGATATTTCCGAGTTTTTCAGCAAATATGTTATACTAAAGATTTTCGATCTTTTGCTATATAAGACGTATCCATAGGTCATAATACAGCTCTAGAATAGTGTTTGTTGTTTGTGTATAAAAGGTTAAGAGGTGAAAGAAAAGAATTTCAACAAATCGTTAAAAGAAATCACTAGAACTGCATGTGTTTTATTTCTACAAAATAGTTTGATTTAGCTGGCAAATTTGCATTTAGGATTTTATTTCGCTTTTTTATTAGAAATATTTGTAATTTTTTTAGCTTAATTTTAAAAATTTGAAGGAAAATAGTTTATAATTTTTTTTATAAATTATTATAAGTTATGACCTAAAATAGTTTCACTCAAAGGTAAATTATGTATAAAATTTTCTTAATATGTGAGAAATAAAATGGTTTAAAAATCTTTTTATAAATTCTTTTAAATCGGAGCAAAAAATAGAAATAAAACCGTTTGTATTTTGTTAGTATCAGTGGGTTTTTATACAAATTTTGATGTTTTTAGCCTATTTATGGATTATTTAATTATTAATATAAAATTTTATTTAAATTAATTATTAAATGTAAAAAAAAACAAAAAATAACCAAAAAAAAATCTTAAAAATCACCTGTGGTGAAAGGTATAAAAACGTTTGTATTTTGTTTGTATCAGAGGGTTTTTATAAAAATGTTGATGTTTTTAGCCTATTTATGGATTATTTAATTATTAATATAAAATTTTATATAAATTAATTATTAAATGTTAAAAAAAACCAAAAATAAGCAAAAAAAAAAAAGTCTTAAGAAAATAATAAAAAAAAATGTAAAAAAAAAGTGAATTGACCTCATCGAGATTTGAACCTCGAACTCCGCGTGCTTAGAGAAAAAACGTATTTGTGACATGGCGTCTAGACAACTGAGCTATTGAAGCTCACACAAAATCATCGTCAATAGATGTACATATATAAAAGTCTTCGTTCATTAGGGATTTGTTTAGTTTTTATTTAAATGACAAATCTTTGTATGTGTGTTGTTTGTGTATAAAAGGTGGAGATGAAAGAAAATAATTTTAATTATTAATATAAAATTTTATATAAATTAATTATTAAATGTTAAAAAAAAAACCAAAAATAAGCAAAAAAAAATATATTAAGAAAATAATAAAAAAAAAATGTACAAAAAAAAAGTGAATTGACCTTACCGAGATTTGAACCTAGAACTCCGCGGGCTTAGAGAAAAAAAGTATTTGTGACATGGCGTCTAGACAACTGAGCTATTGAAGCTTACACAAAATCATCGTCAATAGATGTACATATATAAAAGTCTTCGTCATTAGGGATTTGTTTATTTTTATTTAAATGACAAATCTTTGTATGTGTGTTGTTTGTGTATAAATGGTGGAGATGAAAGAAAAAAAAAAAACAACAAAGTTAGTAAAAAATGCTCAAAATTCTACATACATATTAAACAAAGGGATTTTACTGGAAAAATTAGAGGTGGTCCTGGTTTTTTGCTAATATCTCAGCCATTTATTAACCGATCTGTCTGATTTTTAATAGCAAACAGAAATGGATCACATGTAACAGAAATAAAAAAGAATCAAGTCCTCATCACGTCTGGGTTCTTCGGAAAACCCATTTCAACACACAGACGGACAGACGGACAGACGGACAGACGGACAGACGGACATCGTTAAATCAACTTCGCTCTTCATAAGGACCCAGAATATATACACTTTATAGGGTCTAAGATCAATATTGTAGAAATTACAAACGGAATGACAAACTTATATATACCCTTCCACCTGTGGTGAAGGGTATAAAAATGACGTATACGTTGTGGATTCCATTTTAGTTTTTTTGTGTTAGTTTAGCCTAAATCAGTGCTGTTCAAAAATAAATATGTCGTTGTGTTAGTGAGAAAATGAGAATTGCACTGCAAGAAATGTTCAATGGGTTAATAGCAGTGTTAGTATCTGTATGAATTTATTTTTTATTGAAAATATGAAACTATTATGTTTTGTGTAAAACAGTTTTAAAGAAATATGAATTAAACAAGTAAATTTTTGAAAGGAAAATAATAAATACATTGGCGTGCCTTTTTTCATTTTATAAAAAACAAAAAGTTGTAAATTTTTTCCATTAATATTAATGATTTCATTATATTTATATATTAATAAAATATCTGTTATATGTATGGATTTATGATGATATTCTATTAAAAAAATGCTATTTTTGGAAGGAAAAAAATACAATACATTCGATCGGAACAAATGAATAAAAGATCGGACTCCAATTTTTAACAACATTTCAACTTTTATATTAAAAAAATGCGTTTTTTTATTAGGTTTATTAAAGTTTTTTATAGATCTTGTATTATCATAAAATATTTTTCTTACATTGCTATTAATTTTTCTCAGTGCATTAATGAAAAATCAGCATACATCCGCCACACCTGTTCATTCGTCGCTGTTTCAGTGACGACTAAAGGCAAGAGCGTAAGAATACATGTGAGTTGAGCAGGGGACAATTGTCCCATGCAATTAGCATCACTGGCCTAAATATTGACAAACTGAAAATAATTGAATTGTAGCCACCTGAAAATAGACCGCTATCATTGTTAGAGTTGAGTATCGACCATACCTCGGCGATCTCACTTGTGTAATTTGTTAATATTAATAATTCTACGCTCTCGTTTGTGGGATTTAACTTTTCTATAGAAAATTTCAAAATTTTTTAATACATGGGAATAAAAGGTATTTCTGTTTACTTAATTACAGGGCAATTACTGAATTACATCCATTTCATGGAATTGCAGCAATTGCATTTAATTGCATGATATTTATTTCTCTCAATCGCTAGAAAAGTGTCTCTTAAATTTTCTATACCAACTGGGATTGGGAAAAACTGTTGTTATTCCTTTTTATAATACTTTTGTTTTGTATATAAATTAACAAAAGTTTGCATAAATGCGTAAATAATGCAGAGAACATACAAGATGACTCAAAATGTATCACCCTATAGGAAGATGCTAAAAGTTTCGCAAATGTCGGCCACCTCTCAGTTTTGTTTAAATATTTGTGAAAAAAATAGATACAGAATATGCGTTGACAAGCCATTAAAAGCTATCAATTATGAAGAGCTATTAGACTCAAGGTCACTGCATGGTGCGTCATTTAGGCCGGTGACGTCTTTGAGTCTTACTATTTCGAAGACGTCGTGGATAACGCGGTTACTGTGACTGTGAAAAATAACAATTTACAAACATTTCAAACAAAAAGTTTTCAAAAACTGAATTTGAATTTTGACAAATATTTTAAATTACTTAACATTTTGTGATATTTTTTTCTGTGTAAGTATAGAGATTTTATCGTAAGCTGCGGCCAAATAAAATTTTTACAGATTACTATGAGAAAAAACAGCAAATTTCCCTAATTTTAAAGCAAGCTTTTTCACGTTCTGCACAAATTTGTTAAAATTTCCCTGAAATATGCTAAAACCCAATTGGACTTGCAAAAAAAATCAATTGATCTTGCATTCAATCAAATTTAAAATACCAGCTTTATAAACGGTGGGTAAGTGCGGCCCTTCGTCGATTTGAGTGCGGCCCTTGAAGTAATTTGAATTTCGTCTTCAATAGATTTTTCACTTTTTTTTTTTAATAAATTTTTTTCCGAATATATTTTTATAACATTTTTAGATTTAAAATTTATTCTTCACAATATTATTCCTCTTTGTTTACATACCAGTTTTTAATATTTTTCCTAGTTTTTTTTTCTTTTAAATTCGTTTTGACGTGAAATTTTTAACTTTTTAATGCAGTTGCTTTTATTTTTGATAATTTTTTTTTCTTTTTAAGTTTAAAATTTTTTTTTTTATTGGAAATATAAACAAACACAACCATTACATCAACTGAATGTTAGTAAAATGAGTTGATTTAATTTTTTGGGCTGCTTAAAATTACTTTGGACATGATCCACTGTTGCCAAAAATATGTTTAAATCTAAAATTAATGTAAAATATCAAAATTATTAAAAATTAAAAAATTTATCAAAAAATATGTAAATATATTGAAAAATTACAAAAAATGTTTACTTAAAGTTTCCAAAAATTGGTTAATTTTAGGATAATAATATTTACAATAACATTGTTATTGGCAAAGAAATAAATGCATTAACAATGCTTAAAACAAGAAGACCGCCTTACAAGATATAGCTAGATTTCCGCTGAAGCTTTATTACTTATGTCCATTGTAAAAATAGTAAGTTGTTCAAGTTTCACGTGAAAAAAAAATTGTTTACTCCATATAAAAAATTATTTTTCTCGAAAATGAGATAATGCGTGAAAGTTTAGTACAATTTGATTTCAGGCAAAATAATATACAACACTAATATTTTTCTAGTGAAAAAGTGATACTTTGGGGTTAATTGTGACTGTCTCTTTCTTATTAAATAAAAAAAAAAACAAAATTACGAGATAAGTTCATTAAAGTTCTACTGAAATTTTATTACGGGAAAAACAATATACTATTCTTACTCCTAAGCCCCATTTTATCAATGACCCATTAGCCACTAATTGGTACATTAAGTGATACATTTGTTGTTGTTTCCCATATAGAATTTAAATTAAACGGGACATTTAATAATCGGCCCTAATTCATATTTTATAATGCTGAATATGTCCAACCAAACAGTTTGGCTAAAAAATGATATTTGGTCATTCATAGACACATTTTTTGCTTTGCCTCGGACTTTTTCTTAAATTTTACACTTAAATTGGAATCAAATATGTTCAACAAACATTTTGTAGCAAAATTTTTCCACAATGTTTTAAAACACTAAATACCTCCCAAGTAAAATTTTATTAAAAATCTCTAAAAAAAAGTGCTTAAAAAATTCGACGAGAAAATAGTTTTGTTTAAAATTGTATTAATGATAGTTTTATTACAAATTTTTAGTTATGACAGCAAAATAAAATTTTTCGCTACTCCTACACACATATGTAACTATTTAGTGTCAATCGAATTGTGAAGCATATTTTGGATGTTGCAACAAATAAATTCTGTATAAAAATATTCAAATGTGATTTATTATGTTGCAACTAAAAGTCAGTTGTAGTAACGGAATGCAAAAAAATTTTTCGGAGTTTGTACAAAGATTAAATAAGGTAAGTCATCTCTCATGGTTGCTTCCATGACGATATTTCGATTTTTTTAAATATGATGCGACCCTTATGGTTTATGGTGTTAAATACGTGTCCAACCCTGGAATAAAAAATGAATGAATTCCTAATGATTGAATTCAATGATTGATATACAGAATCGAATAATATAAATTGATTGAATTCTTTAGAAGTGAACAAATGAATTGCAAAGAATAATGGTAATGGTAATGTTTAAAACTGAATACAATCTTCGAAGCCCTCTGCCCTTTAATTATATAACAAATTGTGGAAAAATTACATTGAAAAATAAAAAATGTCTGGGATTTCTCACATTTTGTAGGGAAATCTTAAAGAACATAATGCATAAGTCTGGCTGGTAAGCCTGCGTGAAAAACTTATATGAATTAACCATTCTAAAGCATATATTTAGGCTTTTATTAGTTAATTGATATGATAAGATACAAAATACATTCATTATGAACAAGCTTGTAAAAATCTCTTGTAAATTAAATCTTTTTCGGGTTTTCGATTATCTCGAGATTTTGGTCTTTGATTTGGTGGTAAAAAAAAAATGTTTCCATTCAGTGTTTCCAAATAAGGGTACTTGGCCCCAAGCTGGTGATTTCAACTTCGGTTTGTAGGCAGATTTATGTGGGCAGGAATTTGGGGATTTTGCTTAATATTCGGGGGATTTGAACCTTATTTTAAAACATTTTTTGAAAATTTTATATCATATATGTAATCATTATTTTCAAGTTGTTAAAAATTTTATTAGTTAATTATAGAGAATAATAAATAACAATGTGAGGACGTATCAGACGTAGATTCTTTTTTTTTTTGATTTTTAAAATTTGGAAGAAAGTAGGCATTTTTTTCTCGCCAGAATTTTAAAAAATATATTTGATTAAAGGAAGGAAAAAAAGAATTGAAAATTAAAGAAAATATATTTTGGAAAAGACTGGAGAAAGACGGAGAAAATATTTTTTTGGAGATACTGAAACACAGATGGAATAATTGGATAATATACAATTTTTTTAACGTCTGGAAAAATTTTCTAAAATATTTTTATTTATCAAGAAGTTTATGCAATTAAATCGTATATTGGGCTAAAAGAGGTTTTATTTCCTGGAGTAATTGTCAAATCTGTTTAATAATATAAACCTAATTTAAAAAATGAATCCGTAGCCCAGTTTGAAAAAAATAGGACATCAACATTATTAGTGGATACATTCGTTCATCAATTTCATTACTATTTAATATTTTTATAGCTTCAAAAACAATAGTCTAGTAGGAAATTTCGATGGAACCTATTTGATTTATCTTCTGGCATAGTTTATCATCGAAAGGAAAAAAAAAACAAGATTATTAGTAAGAAAGTAATCGGTCTGATAGAGTTAAGTATGTGAAAATTTTTAATGATAATTCCATTTCTAAAAGAGGAAAATCAACTTTAAGTACGAGTAATTTCAAGGACATTTATGGGAAAAATATTTCGGTAGTGATTCATTTTGTAACTGTAAAATTTCGTTAAATAAGTTTCTTTCGGAACAAACTTCATTCTTACTTATTCAGATACATCGTTACACTTATATCCATATACAAATATACATATGCCAACGGTCATACACTCATAAAAAAGTTAAAATTTGCCAGTAACTTATGGAACAATTTTATAGGTTTTTTTTTTTTTTGTTTTCTATTACTATCTATATAATTTTCAACAACGTAATGAGTGTTCGTATAACTCAAGACATCAGGCATGAAGTCAACGAGGAAAATAATTCTGGTGAGTTTTAAACAAAGATTTTTTTTGCAATTCCAATTAAGCAAATTCCAAGAAAAAATATATAAACGCTAATTATTTCATGTCATTTCTAAATATATGAAATTTGAAGCTAATTTAATTTTTCAGAAAATAATTCCTTCAAATTAACAATAATTTTCCAACTCATGTTTTCCATGTGGGCAACAAGAGTGGCTCTTTTTTCTTTGAGATTTTTAAATTCATATTCCGTCATTTGGCGCTTTAGACCTTGATATTTTGGACAAAACGCCCGCCAAGTGGCGTCTAGCCACACGTGAAGAAGAAGAATCCTTTTGCGTAGGGGCGTAGGATAAAAAAACTGAAAATGACTTAAAGTCTTATGTTCACACCAATTTTCGCTAAGAATTCGAACTGGATCTTAATTCCCTAAAACAAGGGTGTAAATAAAAACAAGTAAGAGCGGCTAAATTCGGCTATGCCGAATCTTATATACCCTTCACCATGGTATTCTGAAGGAGATGAATACATCGTTGGAATCTACTACCTCATAGCTCTCCACAAACAAGCGGTATCCCCATTTATTTTTTCTTAAATGTCCAAAAATTTTAATCCAAAATAATATGTCATGTAAAATCTCAAATTTATATTTTTCCATATGTTTCAGCGCTTTTCTTGTCAAATTTGGCATTTTCTAGGCAAAAAAAAGTTGGCGACACTACTATTTATTTTTTATTTATATCATTCACAATAGTTGTGAAACGTATTTAACCTACGTATTTATCTTCACACTCTTATTAAACAAAGGGATTTTACTGGAAAAATTAGAGGTAGTCCTGGTTTTTTGCTAATATCTCAGCCATTTATTAACCGATCTGTCTGATTTTTAATAGCAAACAGAAATGGATCACATGTAACAGAAATAAAAAAGAATCAAGTCCTCATCATGTCTGGGTTCTTCGGAAAACCCATTTCAACACACAGACGGACAGACGGACATCGTTAAATCAACTTCGCTCTTCATATGGACCCAGAATATATATACTTTATAGGGTCTAAGATCAATATTGTAGAAATTACAAACGGAATGACAAACTTATATATACCCTTCCACCTATGGTGAAGGGTATAAAAACGTTTGCTTATTAATAGCCATATCTGATATATGGCATATATGAACCAATATATTATCATATGTTGCCATATATGGTACCATATATTACCATATATGAACTTTTTCTTTGAATGTATTTGCCCATATATGCTTACATATATGACATATATGTTCATATATGATCATATATGAAACCATATATGCCCATACATGAAACCATATATGACAATGTATGAACATATATGAACATTTTCACCTGGGTAATATAATTTTCTTAAATTTAAAATATTACTTTACACTAAACAACAAAGACAAATTCTATTAAAACACTCCATAATACACTCACAGAAAAATATTAGTTTAAAAACATAATTTTTACGCCATTTACACTAACAGAAATATATTTGTCAAAATTTATTTGCTTTACCCGTTATACCCTCATTAAAAATTACTAGTTCAAATTGGTACGAATATATAAATTTTCCATTGGCGTTTAATTATATCCCATGAATTTTTCATTATAAATTTTATTACAGCTTTAATTTTAATTTATAACGTATTTTAAATAAGAATATTAATTGATAAATATGCAATGTTAAATCGTCTTAACTATTAATTTCAAGAAAGGTAAATAATGTTCCATTGCCATCATTAAAGGCCGGGTTCTGACTTCGACTAGTTTCCAGCGGTAGTCGATACAACGCTTCAAAATTTTGCTTTTCTTCCCCCTTCTTCTCATGATTCTTCTTATATATTTTCTTTTATTTTCTTCCCTAAGTGCTATCTTACTTTTTTACTTTTATGTTTACGATCCATGTCCTTTTGGGTTAATGCAAATTAACAAACCCGAAAACCATACACAATTAGGCTAACATCAATAAAATTAAACAATTTTATATTTATCCTCTATTTTAACAGTTTTATCATCTATAATTTACTAATAAAAAATTTCATGTTTTATTGGTTTGCCTTGACCTAAATGGTCTTTGTGATTTTCACAGTGGGCAGATCAACCAGAGAAACCAATTTGATTTTAAGGTGAAAAATATTACTACACTCAGAATATTATGTAGTTAACTGTTTGTAGTTTAATAAAAAAGTTTTCCGTTCCATTTAAAAATAAAGGAAAATAAAGTTATTTTTCAAAGAAACACCTATATTAACTTTTTTATACATTTATTCGAAATAATTTACTATCATTTACCGATTTTTTTCAGTTTCTTATATTTTTTTTATTTGTTTGAAATTTAATAAAAAATTTACCCACAAAACGGAAACTTGTGGTTTATTTGTATCCGTAACAGTTATTACAAATTTAAATTTTGTTTGCTAT
Source organism: Eustalomyia histrio (assembly GCA_949748255.1). Lineage (NCBI taxonomy): Eukaryota > Metazoa > Arthropoda > Insecta > Diptera > Anthomyiidae > Eustalomyia > Eustalomyia histrio. The sequence continues at coordinate 59,503,576 of OX456525.1, read as the reverse complement.
ATGTTTCAAAAAAAAAATATTCAAAAAATTTCAATTTGTTTTTTGTTTAAATTGGTTGTATATATACAAAATTTTTCAATACAATTTACAAGAACTTCATAAACACAAATACATATTCAAATACATTCACACAAAAAGTGTTTATAGCTTCATATGCATACATACATTTTGTATTGTACGAGTATATTAAAAAAAAAACAAAAATACAAAAACGGAAATAATTTCAAATAAATGAAAAAAAAACATTTATTTTTTAAGGATTGGTGGGCAAAATTTTGACATTTATTTTAACTGATTATATCAGTTGTTTCTTACGGATGTGTCAGTTGATTAATCAACATTTAAAAATAAATAACAAATGGCATTTAATTTAAATGAAAATAAAGTAGACCGGGTTTTAAATGAAATATCATTTCTTTTAAATGATATTTTCAGTTATTTTAACTTAAAAACTTTTTTAAGTGTACTAAATAGCATAGATCAAGTTATAGAGATTACATTGTAAGCAGCGACAAAAATTTTGTACAGATTTTGTACAGGTTCGGTAACGGAGAGAAAACAGGAGAAAATTTAGAAAATTTTCCTGGTTTTAAAGCAATTTTTACCACTGATTTTGAAACCCTTTTTAAAACCAATTGCTAAAACCCAAGTGGACATGCCAAAGCATAATTTTTTGCACCGAAAGAGACATCGTTATGGTGTGGTTAAAGGAGTCGGTTAAAAGGGTTTTAGCGGTAAGGCCTGCCAAACCTGAAATTCAAAACAAAATTTAAAATGTTAAATGGTTGATTTAAATATGAAAAACTTATTTAATATAATTTTATTAGAATCATGTTTACTATAATAAGATATTAATTTAAATATGATATACAAATTTTATTAATTATAATCGGTTTTCTCTGTATAACGAATTTAATTCACATAAATAAAATAAATAGCTTTCAAATGAATTTCAAATATTTCGAGAAGATAAAAAGTTTTATTTGTGGAACTTTGGCGGCAATAATCTGACTTAAAAGTCGGCTTTGTCCATCATTTAAAACCAGACAGGTGACGCCACAATTGTCAACTAATTTACTTTTAAACTTCTGTGTGTTTTATAATATAAGCGTATACACACAATATTAAGAGCTAAGCGCATGCGCATTTTTTTCAGAAAAGACGTACATATTAGAAAAAACAACGCACAAACTATTGTATAAGGTATAATATATATTTATCCATCTATAAAAGAATATTTAATGATGAATTGTTTTAGTTCTTGATGTTTGAAGCTAAAAAAAACAGCAAAATAAACAAGTAAAAAAAGTCCTAAATTAGGTTGTGTCGAATGTTTGAATACCCTCCACCAATAGCCCAAAAAAATGTTTTCTACTGTTTTTGATACCAATAATGTAAAAAACTTTAAAAGTAAAATTATGGCGGTGAAAATTTTTTTTGGAAGTGAAAACCAACTTTTATGGTGGAAAAAAATTTTGAGGTGAACAAATTTTTTTGAGCAGAAAAATATTTGAGGTGAATAAAAAATATTATTTAATTCTAAGGGGGCTGGTAAAAAAACAACAGAAAATATTTTACTTGCCAGTCGCTACTATAAATTTGTATAAAAATACAAATATGGAAAATTAAGAGGTACCTTCACATTTTCACTCATAACTTTTCAACCGCTGGACCGGGTTTGCTCATTTTCAATACCAAACTTTTCGGTAGGATGTTTATTAATCTAGGTAAAAATAAGCTTGCGTCTTCATGTCGTGATCGCCATTTTAACAAACAAACAGACAGACAGACATACATCGCTAACATAAATCGACTTAAAATTGCATAAGGATCACGAATATACTCGTACATTCTTTATGGGATCTTAAACCTATATTTCGACATGTTACAAACGGTATGACAAACTGATATATATCCTCACCATATATTGTGGAGGGTATAAAAATATACAATCTTATGTCGTTTTGTGATGATGCATTAAAATGTTTGAAATGCTAACGTTTTCCAGAAAAATGTTGTCAAACCGAGAAAAGTAACCCGAGTAAAAAAAATTCATCTGGCCCAATATTAAATCTTATCCAATTTAATATTCTTTAATATCTGATGAAATATCTAGCTGATATAAATTGATCCGAAAATTGGCACATCAAATTAGATCCCGCAAAATATATTTAGTGATTAAGTAAGATCCAAATTTATCCGAAAAATGTCAAATCGAATTGTATCAGATTAGATCCAACATCATAGTATATTGGGAATCTAGTTTATTAAAAAACGTATGAAAAAACTTTTTATTTAAAAATATATAAAAAATTCTAACAAACAATGCCTTCGTCAGGATTTAAACTCGGTCTGCCAAAGTTGTGGTGAGTTAAGCTTTCAGCAGTGTGTAGCTGACTTTATTAGATTACATTTTTCGTAAAATTGTGTTATATATAATTATATATTCGAGGCTGATATGCAACTATACATATATAATTATAACTTAAACAATATCAAAAAATATTTCTTATATTGGACCATATATTGAATAATATATAATAATATTAAAAAATATTTCTGACAGCAAATATAAATATATATGGTTCTGTATAAGTAAATCATATATCGTGTTAGCCATATGAAATTATATAAATTGTTATTTATATATAATTTTATATAATATATACCATACCTCATCATACAAATCATATCCAATTTTAAAAAGATAAGTATAAAACTAGATGTGGTTATATATGCCACAATATAAGGTAAATTTTAAAATATACATTTTATATATAATTATATATGGTGATGCATATTGATATATATAAATATATATGACAACATATATATTTTTAGATAAGGACACATATCATTATATCAAAACTTTTTTACTCAGGAAAGAGGCAAAATACAAAACAAACCAAAAACAAGTTAAAACAATAAATAGTAAATCATAATAATGATAATGGACCAACTTATGGTTAGAGAAGATATGGAAAGACAGACGAACGGACAAGTATTGGTGGACAACAGGTAGCTAAGCTTCATCTTTATGACATTTTATATACTGCAACAAGGTCCCGCAATCGTTGTTATTTTTTTAGATAAAACATCATCAATAGAATAAAATATGTTTACCTTTTATTGACTGCCATGGAATTTTGGTTGATTTTATTAAGAAAATAGAAAAAAGTGCATACAAACCAAAAACAACAGTTTGACAAGAAGACACAAAGAATTATACTACTAGACAGAATACGGCCGACTGGCGTCCAACTAGAATTATTTCTTAATGTTTTTGTTCACAGAAAATATAATCTGGTGCAGAAGGTCAATTTTTTTTAGCATTATATGATACTTTTCAGCATCAATCATATTAGAATATTAGAAAAACTATGAGCTAATTTTTGGAGTGCCGGTTTAACTTTGTTTATTGAGCAGTTTTTAAACTAAATTTAACTGAGCTAAATGATTTTCAGTTCTGGTTTAAGAAATGTCAAATTATTATTTGTGAACAATATATTTAATTACAATTGAAGGTGTTCTAAAAAAACGTTAGCATTTGATATTTTATTGCCAGTATGGTATCATTTAAGCAAATTATTGCCTAACAGCTGTTTTCTGTTGTCAAATTTATACTTTAGTTTAACTGCCCAGCAAAACCACACATTACCAAATAATATGTAATGTAATGTGTGGCTATAGGGGCTCACATTACTTCACTGATGAATTTTACAGTCGATGAGCCTCAAAGTAATGTATATACCCATTACTTTAGAAGTAATAATGTAAGGGGTTACTTATATGGTTACGATAATGGAAAAAGTAATGTGTCTAAAAATAAATTTTTTAAAAAGCGGAATTTTTATTAAAAAAAATTATTACAAATATTTTAAACGTTATTAAAAATAATGTGGTCATGATGGGAATTGAACTAGGGAACTCTGGTTGCCAGCCAAGAACTCTACCCACTGAGCTATCGACGCATATAGTATTTGATTGCTTTAAACTTCAATGAATTGTTGCGCTTCGTTTTTTGCGCTAGTGCTGCCAAAACAAACTTAAATTACCATTTTGCTTACAAAAAAGCACAAAGTATAGATACATTACTTTAAATAGATTTTCAAAAATACTTCAATTATTACTTAACATTTATAAATCATATATTACGTAATAAATAATCAGTAACTTATTACTTTATGCTTGCAAATAATGATAAAGGTAACGAGCTATCATTACAAGTTAACGCATGAGAATATTACACCCATTACCCAAGTTTTGCTGGGTGACCAACCAGGCTCGGTTAAACTTAAATTAAAAATTTAATTAACCACATCTAAAAAATAGAATTACAGGTTTGACAGACGCTTAACTAATAATAGGCCTTAGTGAACGAAATTCCATAGAAATTTAAAAACTCTACCAGATCCAATTATGCCCAAGTCGGTCAGTGTGCAGGACTTGGAGAGTTCAGTACTTCTATTGTCACACACTCTTAGGGAATTACATCCCAGTTCGTGTTTTAAGCACCGACGCTTAAGCTTCTTAAAACAGAAAGCTGAAAACACTTCAATAAAGCAAAGAAGGACAGCAGATTGGAAAACTGGAAGAGGTATCGTTTCAGTTTTATTGCATTCAAAAGGATAATTTGTAGTCAAAAAAGGGAAACATTGATAAAATTCTGTCAAGAATCAATCGAAGCTACGAGGCTTCCTAATGTTATTTTTAGGGGCCCTAGTTCAATATATTCTTACGGTCTTATAGAAGAGTTATGATGTGATATGAATAGAAACTAACTTTCAAGGTTATAAATGTTGGGATAAAACTCAAATAAATAAGCGCATCAACTCAATGGCGGACGATTGCAATACCGCTTTTCTTGAAGCTATTGCGTGACTCCCATGGTTTCTTTGGCTTTGGAGTATATAGGGACGGAGAGAGGTAAGAGTGGAAAAAATAAACTAATACACTCAAAAAAATAAGTTAGTAGAAAAATTAGTAAAAGCAGTTGTATATCAAGTATACCAGTTTTCATTTTATTTATTTGCTGACATAATGTTTACGGCAAAAACTTTAGTAATAATTGTTCAGCAATATACTAACTTTGAAATAATTTATTTTGTTAACATATTAATTAATTATTAACACATTAATCGTGAGTACAACATTCAGTTGTACAAGAAACAAAAGAACAATCAAAGCAATTGACTGAAGCTGGTGGAAGTACTGGTATGATTATGGTCTACTCTGAGTGCCCTGGGTAGCGATTCTGAATATGTGAAGTGATAAAAATTTTCACTACTTCACAAAGAATCCGATTCTTGATTTAACTGTTGCGAAAACTATCTGTAAAAATTTTATCCTTTACGGTTTTTTTCTTCACCAAATAAAAGTTAATAAAAAAAATGTGAGTGTTGCACTACTTTACTAGCATTATTAGCAATTTTTTTAATTTAATTGTGAAACTTTTAATTTTCAAAAGAATGAGAGAATTTATAAAAACAATAATTACATTTTTATTGTAAAAACAAAAAAAAAAATGCTCAAATCGCATTCGAAAAATTTTTGTTTGCAACACTACAATACAAAAAACATAAAAACCACAGACTACCCAGACAGAAAACAGCTGGCGACTAGAAAATGAGTAAAGGGAAATGCTAAAATTGCGGAGATACAGAGAAAGTGATAGATATATCTAAAGATATGTACCATACAATGTATATGGAATTTGTTTTATCTATCTCATTTTGCAAATCACTGCAATGTCAAAATAACCATACGATTCGAGAATTCTTATTTCACATACATATGTCATTCGTAACCTGTCTGTGTAGTCTTTGACCAACCAAAACAAAAAAATCCTTTCTCTTGTTTTTCTTCCAGAAGAAAAAATGCATATAAACCCATTTCTTTATATAAAATGTTTATATTTTAATGATAAAAGAGTAATTAAATAAAGTTTTTTAATAAAATTTTGCTTTAAAACTCACGAAACGAATGGAATGAAATAAAATTGACAGATAGTCATCATAACAACATTTGTTTCATAACGAAAATGGGTATTGCTCAAAATAAAAACATGAAGTGAAAAATAACTGTGAAGTAAAAATAATAAATTATTTATCACTTCGCAAAACAACTATATTCGGAATTGGCCCCTTGGACTGAAGGAGCAGCGACTCAGATACGTCGCGAAGTTTTTTAGAGAATCCAGCTGCTTTTAAGTAGTTGTTTTTATGTGACGGGACTAGAGGGAATAACAAAGGGTCACATGATCTCCAAGTGTACTGATTTTGTTCTTGCCTGACTTCCATTCAACCTAACTTAAATTTTGAAATACCACAATGGGAATTACGTTAAAACATGAAACAATTTTTACTGGATTCGCCCGAATATAAATGTAATACTATGCAAAAAATTTTGTCGCGTATTCTTTAAAATCGCAACCTGTTTACAAACCAACTTACACAGTTAAATACAAAAAAAGGGATAAATTGATATTAACGTAGATATTTTTTGTATTGTTTTGTTAACCGCTAATGCCTATCGCTGCTATTTCATCGCTTCTCCTTCAGCAACATTATGATGCGATAGTAAGCGACAAAAAACGTGATTTATAAAAAAAGAAGTTGTCAATCTTTAGCATCACATTACGAGTATTGATTAAACATATAAAACTAGCTTGCAATAGAGAAAGACAGAATTAAACAAAAAAAAAAAACAATTTTAAACGATTACTAAGAATGTTTTTTTTAACTACCTTTTTCTTTACTCTGCTTACAATTAAAGAAAATCAGACAAGTAAATCTTGAAACAGATGAAAAATATAGAAAGAAAAAAAAAACTATCAACTACATATAACATACGTGTCATTTAGATAATACATCTATAAATAATGGCCGTATTAAATTAACAAATCAATTCTGTGGACAGAATTGCAAAAGTATAGGAGGGGGGGCCTTTGAAGAAATATTCCATGTGTACCATACAAAATTGATATTCAGATCCCCGGGAGTCTGAGAAAATATTAAGATATCAAATTTAAATCTTTCTCTTTTATGTAAAATCCTCCACAGTTTTTTTTTGTACTTTACCTTTAAAGGTATATTGTTGTAATAAAAACGTTTTAGACTGTTTTTTAATGTATGTATAGGGTCCGCCATTTAACGTTTTTTTTCAACTAGTGCTTATATTGTGAATGGTAACACTTAGCTCATGTCTGATTTGACAGATAATTAGTTTTATCCTTCCGTTGAACGAATATGGTTGGAATACGGCATAATTGGGCCATTTTTCTTCGAAAATGAGCAAGGAGTGGCCGTTACAGTCAATGGCGATCGTTATCGGGCCATGTTGAACGAATTTTTGTTCACAAAAATTGAAGAGGAGGATATTGGCAACATTTGGTTTCAACAGGACGGCGCTACGTGCCACACAGCCGAAGCTACTCTCGATGTTTTGCGCCCTGTTTTTGAAGATCGCATTATCAGCCGGAGAGCTGACGTCGTTTGGCCACCTCGGAGCTGCGATTTGACACCGTTGGACTATTATTTGTGGGGTGCCGTCAAAGATAAGTGTTACGCCGACAAGCCAGAGACAATTACGCTTTAAAGGACAATATTCGTGAAGCCATTGGTGAAATACAGCTGCACACAATCGATAATATGCTTAAAAATTGGACCGATCGTGTAGGCTACTGCATGGCCAGTTGAGGCAGCCATTTGAATGAAAATTTTCCATTATAAACCGGAAGGATTGTACTTTCAAATAAAAAAAGAAATTTGAGAAAATATTCAGTAGTTTTTTTATAGCATTTTCAAAAAAAAAAAGTTATTTGGCGGACCCTATATTTAATGTCACATATTATGGACCCTTTTAAATAGTTAGTTGTTTGTTTAAAATTGTATCTTAAACTTCTGATTTAATTGCAATTTTTTTGTAGAGCCTGGAAAATATCCCTCAACATCCCAATCTGATTAAAGAAAATAAAACAAAAACAACAATAAATTTAAACATACACAAGTGTAACATTTAGCGAAGCAAACACAACAATAAACGTTTTAAAAATACGGTTATTGAACTGATATTAAATACTGCATTCCGTACCTTGACTTGGCTGTCAACCACCTGATACACTTTGTCCCACTCCTAATATTATTTATACCATTTATGGTTATCTCCAGTAAAATACACATTCTATTCTATCCAATTTTATACATTTTTATAGACTTTTAAGGATTGTGAAATAAAACATGAGATTTTTTTTTTATTTTTTTCGTTTATCCAACATTTTTCCCCCTTTTTTCAACTATCATAAACCTGTCTATTGCAGGAAAAAGATATAAAAATATATACATTAAAACTAACCATGCTAGTGCCATTTGGATTTGTTCCATAATCCTTATACAATGTTCAATTTTTTTTTTTATTTAATTTTTTATTTCAAAATCAAAAGATATTTAACGGTTCATGTTGTGTGGCAAATATTTAATCGTTGAATATGACACATGTGCGACATAATAAAACGCACATGTTCAAATGTTCAATATAGTGAATTTGTTGCATCGACTTTGGTAGCATTTAGAAAGAAGATGAAGTTAATCTAAAGATGGATTAGTAAGTGACTTAAGTAAGTAGTTGTGGTTGCAGTAGTCATATTAAGTAAATGATTTAGTTCATAAAATAATAACTCAAAGTAAAATGATAAATAAACATTATTGATTATAAACAAACACGTTTTGATAATATGCGATATTATGGACTAATTAATATTGAAGTTTCTATGCGCTTATGGGTAATAATTGGGCTAATAATTTCAAGACTAAACATAATTCTAATTTATTTATATAAAGTACTAGTGTCAAATATTGGAAAGATGTGTATTTGTATTTTTATACACAGCACCATATATGGTGAGGTTATATACTAATCTGTTTGTCTTTCTGTTTGTAATACATATGTCGAAATATAGCTCTAAGACCAAAAAAGTATATTTAATCCCGGTCCTTATGCGACTTAAAGTCGTTTTTCCGATGTCCGCCAGCAGGTGTTCTCAAGCAGTTTGGTGTTGAAAATGAACGAAAGTGTTTTTTAGGACAATTTTATATTACCGACTGGTAAATAAAACAATTTTTTAACCAGTCGCTAAGAGGTGAATAATATTTTTTTTAACTTTTTCATCACTAAAAAAATTTTTGCACTAAAATTTTTTTGACACTCAAAGAAGTTTTTCACTTCAAACTATTTTCGTATAAACTGGTGTTTTTTAGGACAATTTTATATTACCGACTGGTAAATAAAACAATTTTTTCACCAGTCGCTAAGAGGTGAATAATATTTTTTTTAACTTTTTCATCACTAAAAAAAATTTTTGCACTAAAATTTTTTTGACACTCAAAGAAGTTTTTCACTTCAAACTATTTTTTTTTTCACCTCCATAATTTTACTTCGCAACATAGAATCCTAAAAGTACTGTGGTACATCTCAAAAGTACTGTACTTAAAGGTACTCTCAAAAGTACTATGGTACTCATTTGACTCATATGGTACTGTTCGCAAGTGTTCACCCTTTTTTAATGTACGATAGTATTTATTTATTACAATTTTTGTGATATAATTTCTTTTAAATGCTGTTTTATAGAAATTAAAATTTGTGCCACAACTTAGAACCTCAAATGTACCTTGTGATTAAAAAAGTTAAAGATATAAATTTATGTCATTTCTAATACCATTTTAAAGTTTTTAACAAGGCAGATATCAAAGATATTTTGGCATTAGTGGATTTTAATAAAGTTTCACACACATTCGGCTTCCTTTTTATTTCAAAATTGTGCTAGGCTCAAAAGCTACTATTTTTTTAAGAGCGATTAATTGACTTCTTTTGGGTCCACTAATTCCTAACGTATACTCAGATAAAAAAGTTTGTATAAAAATTTATAAACGGTTTTTAATCCCACTTTACTATTTTTGTACTGATTTTTACTAAAAAAAATATTGTTTAGCAAATCTTTTTGCTTTTTACATTTTACAAATTACAGAATTTTTACAGAATATTTACAAATTTTTGTTGCTAATTTCAGAAATCATTTTACAAATTTTTGAAAGCCGATTTGCTAAAATTAACAAAGAAAAATGTACTTATTTTAAAAAAGTGGATATTGAAGGAAATGTTTGTAATTAATACTTACACCTATAAACTTAAATTGCCCTTAACTGTAACATATTCCGACTCATGCCTAAAAATGGGACATCCACTTAAAATAGCACTAAAAAGTTTTTTTTTTTGGTTCTAAAACTCAGGCTTAAAAATAAAAAAAATTTATTAAAATATTTTTCAAAAAGAAATTATAACAAAATGATAAATTCGTTAATGTTTTTACAATTTTTTAGTCTTTTATTTTTTTGTTATTTTGTCTAAAATATTTTTTGGAAAAAAATACAGTGCCACCTCGCTTAACGCAACTCTCGATAAACGCAACTCCTCGATTATTGCAACTCGTAAATTGTTGACTCAGTTAACGCAACTTTTCAAAAAAACCCTCAGTTATCGCAACTTTCCTACCAAAAAAATTAGTTTGTGTTTTTAATTTATATAAAACTTTCAATACAACAAAAAAGTGATTTGAGATGAATGTAAAGTGCACAAATCAACAATACAAGAATTAAAAAAATAATGCTGCATTAAGAGATCGAAAATGTTGACATTACTCCAGCGTTACCTAAAATTAAATGTCAGAATGCTATTGATTCATTTAACATTTGTCTTCAATGGGACGAGGAATATAGAATAGCCTTAAAAGACATTATGTTTTCCAAAAAATCTTCATGAAATTGCAGTGCAAAAAAATATTTAATGCAATAAAACACAGTCAAAAATTTCTGACTTTTTTAATTGATATTTTTACCATTAAGTTCACAAATTCAATTTGTACATCCGTTGTACATTAAAATGTGCATTTTTCATATATTATTTGTGTTTTTATGTTATTTTTAATAAAATCAGTAAATTTATTTTAAAAATAAATGATTTAAATGTGTGATAAAATTTATATTTTTAATTTAAACCGTAAAAAATAGAGACTCGGTTATCGCAACAGCCTCAGTTTTCGCAACTGCCAAAATTTTTATTAGTTGCGTTAAGCGAAGTTGCACTGTATATATGTTACATCTGTGTGTGTTGTGTTTTGCAAAATTACATACAAATACAAAAAATTTTCAATTTAAATAAAACACAAAAATCTTTTTTTCTTACGTTTTGTCAGTTAAAAATTGATGGTTATTTTAAACGACTTTCGATTGCTTTAACTACTTTTGTCGATTATTAAACAATGATTGAAAATAAACAACAAAATGTGCTGAATATAATGAAAAATCAGTAGTGCTCTTTTTGATTGTATTTTCGATTAATTTAATATGTATATATTTTAGACTATTTTTAAATGTGAGTGTAAGACCCAAACTGAGAACCCGTAACGAAGTGGATAGTCTTTTGCCTTCAATTGCAGAGTCAATTGGACTTTGTAAGCGAATAATCCGAAACATCTTTGTGCAAAATTCTCAGCAGTTGGTTCAACAACTTATGTTTTAAATTATTGTGTCTGAGCACTTTCGAATTAAACAATTAAAATAAAATTAAACAAAAATGTTTACAAACCAAATATCTTACAACACAATTATACTGAAAGTATCTATTAATAAAAATCTGTTTAAGATATTGTATTTCTATTTAGGTTGGCTATTAATACCTTTTTAATACAATACCATTATTCGTTTCAAAACCCTTTCAAATTGATAACCGATACCAATACCGAATGCCAATATTGTCTTAGGTTTCTGTTGCCAACGTTGATTTTTTATAGCGAACACAATAAGTATTAACTAAATAATGAAAATTATTATAAATCGTATAACTTTTGGTTAATGATTCCAAAATTTTATTATATTATTGTTGAGTGAATTATTAATGCTCATGCGATTCAAGTGTTTACTTCTTCATGTTTCGTCTTGGTTAGTTGTGTGCTTTGCATGTTGCTTCCACATTTCAAACGGTTGTTGTGTTTTTTATTATTATTTGTTTAATTTTTATATGCTTTTATTTATTTACTATTCCAATTTAACAATTTTTATCTCAAATATTTCTCTGCAGAATTTTATTCATTCATTATTCTTTGGATGCTTGTTTATTTTATACCCTCCACCATATATGATGGTGGGTATTGTATATCAGTTTGTCATTCCGTTTGTAACATGTTCAAATAAAGTCTAAGATCCCACAAAGTATATGAGTCAAAAAACATGAACTCAATCACCATTCGGATCGACAATCTCCGATTTTAATTAAATTCACCATTACTGTCTTACCATACAAGTTCATGACAAAGCTCAAATTTAAGTGCCCAGAGTTCGGTTTCCGAAATATGACATTTTGGGTCTAGGCTTCAAATCCATATTTCTCAAAATGTTCATCTTTTGCATTTTCTTAAAAAAATTTATGTTTAATATTGAACCTTTATATACATTTATGTGAAAAATTAAGGTGGACACTCAATTCGTATCTGAGTTATAGCCAAAAATGTGGCTTAAAAAAACTGAAACAACAAACAAAAGTGTAGGATAGATAAAAGGGGAAAGCACACACCTTGCTATGAACTCATGCCTATTATGAAGTATCTAAACGGTTTTTTTTTGCTAGTTGCAACAAGTGGTACCACATTTTTCGAGTGTCCACCTTAATTTGTTCACACAAGATGATTAATCTTAAAACAGTTAGTGCTCGCCATCTGATGGAGAGTTGGCCACATTGCTGTAAATTTTAGTTCATAAACAATTTAAGTGCTATGGAAACACCGAAAGAGGACGTTTCGATGTGTATAAGGGATAGAAAAATCATACATATGAATTCCCGTTGCTGGGGATCAAATCTGCAACCTTCTGTGTAACAGTTTAATCATAACACCACATTAGCTGACAATTTTAGCCGCTAAAAAGTATTTTTTTTATAGTTTTGGGTTTTAGCGGTTGAATTCGGATGGTATATAAGGTATATATGTGTGCAGTTATTAAACATGCTCAACGGCTTTTTTTTTTTATGAATGCTCCCAAAATTAAATAACAAAGAACAATAAACAAAAAAGTTGCAATATAAATTAAATTTACCAAAAATATCGATCTGTGATTTGGTGAATCATTGTTTTTTTAGAACAAATGTATGTGGAGGGTATTCAAAGATTCGTCACAGGCGAATTTAGTATGTTTTACTTGTTTTATTTATTTCTATGCTTTTTGGGTTAAATAAAATTTTACTCTCACCATTAATTGTGTGAAGAAGTGAATTGAAAATTAGAGTAAACGAATACAAACACCTGTTGAATTGTACTCGTATAAATGAAACTCTGTTGTACTCGTATGTTGGAAGTTGTTTTTTTTTTTTTTTTGTACAAAGACATGTTAATTGTGAGTATTAAAATATTTAATTACTTAATTAATGGTAAATTTGTTTACTAAGAAATTGGCAAAAGAAAAAATAAAAAACTTTCGAACATTTGTGAACTCATCGTTTTGGAGTTTAGAAAAAGAAATAAATTGAAATTAAACCTGACTTGAAAGCTGTCTGCTGTGAGACTTGCTTTTTTCTGAAGTAAGCCAAAGGTTCTGAAGAAAAGTGTCTTAACTAAGGTCAGACCGAGTAAAATGGCGAGCGTTTGAGGTGAAGTAGTGGTCCGATTCTCAGTGAAATTAAAACCTACAAGCGGACTTTCAGGCCTAATTTCATGTCGTATTTTTTGGGCATGACTCGGTTGTGAAAAGTATTTTTTCTTTAGATTCCTCTTTTTTATTTAAATTAGACCTGACTTGAATTTGATAGTCATAGCTGCATGGAGCGTCTAATGTAAGTAACAGATATCAGTAAAATTAGTAAATTAAAAAAATTGAAAACGTTCATATATGTTCATATATCATCATATATGGCTTCATATATGAGCATATATGTCATGTATGAAAGCATATATGGGCAAATACATTTAAAGATGAAGTTCATATATGGTAATATATGAATCCATATATGGCAATATATGGTAATATATTGCATATGTTGGTTCATATACGCCATATATGTTCATATATGAGTAAATATATTATTCCATATATGGGGTAATATATTTAAATTTTTATCAGATATTGCCATATATGAGGGAAATTTAAACCTTTGTTCTACCGAATTAAGATACAGTTTGAATTCTTAAGTGAACATAAAGGCAGAAACGTAATTAGATTAAATGACTTATACTACCCAGCAAAAAAAATGGTAGTCATTCTGTGACTATAACTTCTTTCATTACTTCCTAAACTTCAGTTGACATTCTTTTATGATTTTTTGGTGTTATTATAAGGCACTTCCAAAAGAATTCATGTGTTCATATTTCAAATGCAGTGATCTGGATATAAACCCGATGCATATCTTAAAATATCACTCTTCATTACTTCTAAAGCATAAGTAATCGTTTATTTTTTTAATCTAAAGAATTTATTCAAATTGAGAAAATAGTTCTGATGAACTTTTTTAACTTTTTTATTAAATCATTTTTTATATTTTAGTTTAAAATTTCATGAGGGTTAGAATTTATGCAGTTTTGCAATTTTTATAAAAGTTTTGAAAAATCAAGAAAAACAGTTTTTTTGACCTTTAATTGAAACTAGCTGTCCTGTCATTTGCATTTCTTTAGCCTTAAATATTTATGATGACGCAATCTGTGTATTATGTATTTTATTTAACACTATATCATTTCCAGTTTTAATTCAGAATTTACCTAAATAATTTTAAAATTGTGTAATAATTATTTTAAATTGCCCACAAATGTTTGAAAATTGTGCAAAAATTATTTAAAACTGTTCAAAAATATTTTAAAATTGTCTAAAAATGTTTCCAAATTGTACAACCAGTTTTTAAATTATCCAAAAATATTTTAAAAATTTATTAAAATTTTTGAAAAATGTTTCAAAAATGCCTTTTCGCTAATGCAGAATTATTTATTTGTTTTAATAAAGAGTATTTGTTTATCAATGCAATTTCGTTCCGATTTATTTCAATATTTTCTGCCCTGTTCATCTATTTACTAATTTTATTTTAGCGATATTTTCAATTTTTATTTGTTTCCAAAAGCTGTCTGTTAATTGGAATTATATTTTTTAATAAACGAATTTAAAGCCACCATATTATTTTTATAACTTCCACTCATAATTTGTATAAAATTATAAAGAAAATAATTTCATTACAATAGACTATAAAATGAAATTAAAACATAAAAATAATGTTAAGTAGCTTTTAATACCACATTCATACTGAACCCTAAAATGCGTATTTTCGTTTTTTTTTAAGTTTTTAACTTTCAAATTTTATACAAATTTTAAATCGAAAACATGGAAATGACGAAAATTCGTATTTTGGTGCTCAATATGAATGGGGTATTAAATAATATTATATTGGTTTAAATGTTTTGACCAGTTTAAATCTTCATTTTTTTCAATAAGATTTTATTTCTATTTAATTTATTTGTTTATTTTTTTATTTTTCAAATATAAATTTCTCCATTACTATCAATTAATTGTAAATAATAGTTTATAATAATCGAAATTGCAACAACGAAAATAGCAATATACAATTTACAGAAACAAAAAGTGAAAATCACGCACATCTCATCGTTAATAGACTTTAACCAATATATTATTTTTACTTTTTTTTTTTTTTTTTGTTAAAGATTTAATTATGATTTTTGAAGTGTTTTATAAGCTTGTTAAGAAGAATAAGCAGTGAAATTTTGTGGCAAAAAACAATCCCAGCAAAATATCAATAATGGATAATATCTATGTTATAAGCAGTAGAATTGGGGTCTACTGCATTTATTTCAAGATCAAAAACTTATTATTTTCCTTCGATAAGGTAAGTAGTTGTAGATATTCCCTGCATGAAAAACACATAAATTCTTGTGTGTAATTAAATTAGTAGTTGCGCGTAAGATTGACCGCTTATGTTGTCTAACAAAAATAACTAATACTGAAACCGCACAGTTGGTCAAAACTCTGAAAATCTTCAACAGCTTACACTAGAACTGATGTCGTGGAACTAGTTTCGGAATCCTAAATGTGTGTCATGAGTGTTGAAAAACTAGTTATATAACTCATTCCAGGAGAATCGGTACTATTTTGGAGTTATAGAACAGGCTGCTTTTCCCACTATTTCAAACAAAATTAATCATAAATATTTTTTGTAACTATGTCGTTTTTTTTTTTTATAAACACATGACTTTTATTAATAACACAGTAAGTACGTCAAAATAACACACGAAACCTCTGGGATACATGAACTTAATTTTGGGTCGTAGAATTCAGTGGCGAACCCCATTTGCAGTCAGGTCATTTTAACAAAATATTTAGATTTTAAGTTTGTATTGACTCAAACAATTTTTTGATTATATGTTAACTAAAAGTTTTGGAAAAACCGGTTTCGGTTTTCTTCGAAAAATCGAATTTTAAAAAAACCGGTTTCGGTTTTTGCAGAAAAAACCGGTCAACCGGTTTTTTCAGTTTTTTTTTTAATTTGAATAAAAAGCTTAAATAATTTCTTAATTTTTTTAATTACAAACAAAAAAAAAAGAAAATTTAATATATAAAGTAATAAAAATAAAAAAATATATTCTTTGAAAAAAATATTTTATAATATTTTTTTATTGTATTTCATTTTAACATTTTATTTATTGGTTTTAATATTTTTTAATATAATATCTTAAAAATTAATATTATAAAACTATATGCATATCAAATGAATAGAGGTCATAAAGTTTGTAAATTGGTAAAATTAGGTACGTTAGTAATTTGAACGTTTAAAACGTTTTTCATTAAATAATTTTTTTTTAATATTATATTTTAAATATATAAAAAGAAAATCTATTTTTCACTTCTAAAATAATATTTTAGAAATAATATTCAATTTAAATGTTTCGTTTTAAGACGATTTTTTGTTTGCTTTTGATAAAGCTAGAAGTGGAAAATACTCTTTCACTAATAGTAGATGTTGGACAAATAGTCAAAAGACAATGATATAAATTTTCCAACTATTCAGTTCTTTTGTCGCATTTATCAAGATATGTATATGAAATTATCATATAATGATGAATTATTTTGAATTCTGTTTATTGTGTTATTTAGATCAGAAATTAAACTATTTGAATTTGAAATATCCAAAGTTAGGTCTTCACCTCAATCTATCAGAATTACATATAAATCTTCATAACCAAAAAAACGATTTTAAAAGTTTTTGGAAAATATAAAAGAGACCAAGTAACCCAGTTGGTAATGTAATTAAAAAATCCGGTCAACCGAACAAAAAAGACCGGTTTTCGGTTTTCTTCGAATTTACAAAATTTTAAAAAAAAGAAACCGGTTGACCGGTTTTCGGTTTCGGTTTTTGAATACTCTAACGAAAAGACTTTGAAAATTGTTTTCCAAGGATTTAATTTATTGTTCATTCACTTATTTTCTATTTATTACTACTATTTTTAAATTAATCTAGAAGGTAAGGAGTTATAATTATTTGTATTTAGTTCAAAAAATAATGATACCCGAATAATAATTCTACACTGGGATGTGTTAAATTCGAGTTAAAGTACACCAATACGTATACGTTATATTATTGTAACAGATTTTAAAGACTCTTACGCCGTTTTATTTTCTGAACAAAATTTTGTTTTTTTTTGATTGCAAACGAAAAAATATTAATTAATAGTAAATAAGTAAAAAAATCAATAAATAAAGTAATTTCAAAAGAGATTTTGATGTATTTTTCTTGAAAGACCAACAAATTTCTTGAGAGACACACTCACCTCAAAAAAGTCTGTAATCTCAACTGAAAATTTTGTTCTTATTACGGAAAATTTTGAAATTTGAGCCCAGCGGTATTTTTTGCTTATCATAGCAACACATATCTGCTGACGTGTAGTACAATGAAATTAGTAGAAAAAATTAGTAGCCGCTACTAAATTTGTGTAACCTTTTTGTGAAGTGGAATTTAAAATCGGTTTGCTAAAATCAGCAAATAAATTTACTAAATATTATTATTAAGTAAACGCTACCAAATTTTAGTAAATTGCTGTAAACTCAATGAATTGTATAATACAGCGAACTTTCATTTATTAAAAAGAAAAATTAAAATGCACAACTTAACACAATTATTTTTAGATATACTTGTTACACTTTAAGGCAGCTAATTTCTTTTGAAACGCCATTACGAATTCGAATATAAAAATTTATATTTTTTTATTTATTGTTTTTTTCAAAAAATATTTTAGACAAAATAATAAAAAACAATAATGGCTTAAAAAATAGTTAAAACATAAAAGAATTTTTGTTAAAAAAAAAATTAGCAAATTTTTTGGATTATAAGGTCAAATTTTAATTATTTTAAGGGCTGTTTTTTAGACCTAAAAAAGTTTTTAGAGTTATTTTAAGTGGATGTCCTATTTTTGGAGTCAGTTGTGAGAAGTACGAGGGCAGATCAATAAGTCCGTGACTTTTCGAACTTCCCTCGTAGTTAAATGAAATACAACACTGCTCCCATCAATTACCAGCTGTTAATACACTACTGTCAAATTTTGAGCAAGTTCCGTCATTTACTTTGCGTTTAACAGCTGTTCAAAAAATACAACCTCGTGGCTTTTTTTTTAAAATGGATAAAAGTGAATTTCGAGTGCTCATTAAACATTATTTTTTGTGAAAAAAAAACAGTCAATAAAACTAAGGAAAAGTTTGATAAATACTATGGGGACTCTGCATCGTCGATTTCAATGGTAAAAAAGTGGTTTACTGACTTTCGTTGTGGCCTTACAAGCACGGAAGATACCGAACGTTCTGGACGCCCAGTTGAGGTCTCTACACCCAAAACAATTGAAAAAATTCACGGTATGGTGTTGGTCGGCAGCCATCCTGCTTTCCGCAGGAGTTTTCTCACAATCGACCACCAACCGAATCGTTTAAAGGCCAACCGAATCGTGTGACAGCCTCCTCATTACAAACCTAAAGAAATGGCTCGGTGGAAAGAGATTTAGCTCCAACGATGATATTATAAAATTTGACAGTAGTCTATTAAAAGGTGGTACTTGATGGGAGCAGTGCTGCATTTCATATAACTTCGAGGGAAGTTCGAAAAGTAACGGACTTATTGATCTGCCCTTTATTCAATATCCACTTTTTTAAAGTTAGTAAAATTTTTTTGCTAATTTTAGCAAATCAGTTTTCAAAAATTTGTAAAATGATTTCTGAAGTTAGCACATAAAATTGGTAAATATTCTGTAAAAGTTCTGTAATTTAAAATCATAAATAAATTTACTAAATTATAATTTTTTTTTACTAAAAATCTGTACAAATATAGTAAAGTGGGATTGAAAACCGTTTACAAATTTGTCTACTAACTTTTATTTCTGAATGCAACACAAAATTAAAAATGCAACTCTTGATTATGACCTGATCTTTTAAAATGGAGTAAACCACTGTGTTCTACGGCCCAAAATTAAGTGGCGGTATCTCGGCGTTTTTCTGTATCATTTCGAAAGTTGAAATTTAACTTATGATGTAATTAAAGAAGATTAATAAAAAAAACCAAAATAACACAGATTTTCGTAGTAAATGTTAAAAAAAATCAAAAGTTCAACTTTGACTTTGAATTCTTCAATAAATACTCAATAATTAAATTTTCATGAAATTGAAAGTGGAGAAAAGTTTGAGGAATTAAATTTAAAAGAATTTGCACTATCGCAACTATTTGCACTAAACGCAAAGTAACTGATGGAACTTGCTCAAAATTTAACAGTAGTCTATTTAAAGCAGTGTTGCATTTCATATAACTGCGAGGGAAGTTCGAAAAGTCATATCTCTAAATATCTGAAAAGTAACGATTAATTAAAGAAGATTAAAAAACTAATAAGAAAAATACCGTTATAATTTTAATAATACCAGAGATGGAAATGTTGATTCAAATGTTCTTTATTTTTCAGTTAAATAATTGTAATACTCCACAAACAGAAAAAACTGGTTTTTAATAATTTTCGGATACATATTTTTTTATATTTTTTTAAATATCAAACTGCACAATTCCCGAGTTATTTTTTAAGTTTTCTTGTATATTGTCTACACATTTGATTGTCAATGATGTATTTTATATTCTTGAAAGAAAACAAAAATAAGAAACGAAAAAAATAAATAACTATAAATTTTTTTGTTGCTTAATATGTATTTCCGTTTAAAAGTTTTTTTTTTTTTAATTTTTTTTTTAAATAATATTTAAAAGTTTTAAGGAGCTTAGTGACTTAAGCTAGGTATCGGTATGAAACGATATTTTAAAATTAAAAATTTGTATTTCTAAAATTTCTTTTTATACCAAACCAAAGCTAAAGTCACTTAAGCCAATTGTCGTATAGCCTTTAAAAAAATCAGGAAATAGGATGTAAAATTTGTATAAATGAAAGAAAATTGATCTATAGGGTTTTTCAATTGACGCGGGTGACCTGTGACCGCCTTGGTGTCTGTTTAATCTGTTGTTTATTATTCAGTTAGTGATGCCAAAGCACCATGAAAAGTTACATGATTAAGCATGTCCAAATGAAAAAAAAAAATTAAAAGAAATTAAAAATCATATTTAGCAACGAGGCCCTTTTTTGGATGAATGTCTATGTTATCAAGAAAAATTTCTATATATATGGGACGATGCTATGACGATGAGGTTCACCAGGTGTCAATGCACCCACAATAAGTTGGACCTTACTTTTTTGAAAACGACGTTGGTGAGGCCACATCGTCTACGGCGAGCGCTACAGAACGATAATAACCGATTTATTTTGGCCCAAATTGCACGACATGGACGTAGACATGTGTTTTCAGCAGAATGGCGCTACGTGCCACACAGAGGACGCTACGATAACATCTACCCACCCTTATTCAATAACCCTATATTTTAAAGTGTTTTTGTTTGCGAGAAATGCTTGATAGTTTCTTTTTGATCAAATATTTAAAATTAAATTTTTCTAAAATAATATAATACATTTGTACAATTATGTCTTTGATATGTTTACTATTAAATAGTGTTTCAGTTTTAGGTTTTGTCTAACTTATTCGATTCCTAAGCCACAGCCACGACGTATCACAAGTAGTATACTATTTTAGTTTCATTATATCACCACTTATTTGGTAATGAATATTTTTGCTGGGATATCACCGGATGTAAGATGTGAGATTTTTAACTTTTTTTGTATCTTGTTTTATCTTGTGTAGAATTTTCATTTAAATATCAATGAAGTGTCAAATAATGACAAATGCTGTTTTGACTTTCTACCACAGAATTGATACCTGAAAGATTGTTGGGCGAATTTTTGTTTCACTGGACAAAGAATTCTAAATATTTGATTAAAAATGCAACAAAGTATCTCTGTTTCTTTTCTTGTTTTCTTTGATGTCATTCGTGTACATTAACATATGTAGTGTTATTTTATTATCATCTCTTTAAATTTGTATACCATAAATTTTCTGTCATATTAATGTGCTACAAAATTGATCACACTGATTGCTTAAACACCTTATTTTTTTAGTTGTTTTACTATATGCACTCCACTACATTCAAGGGTTTAACAAATTATCGTTTCGCCCTATTCATGGAATCGTCTTAACCCTTTACTGCCCTTTACGAATACTTTAACTGGATCCAACAAAGACACATTATTATTATTAATTATATAACATCCCAGCAAAAAAAAAAGTAGCAAAAGAAGAGAAAAAAAGCAGTGATTTTAATTCCGGTGTTGTGAAAATTTGGATCGGAACAAATGATTTTTACATAGGAGTGTCATAGGGTGGAAGATTTCTTTTATGATCCTTTTTCATTGCATCTAAAGCTCTTCTTTTAACTTAGTGAAAAATGAGATCTTTTGATGTTCATAAACAAATTTTTAATATAAAATTTAGATTTTAACAAGACATCAGTAATCGGGCCTTAGTCTCATTTTCACAATCTTCCGTTAGCATATACCTGGGTATTTAACTGACACATTTGTTGTTGTTTCCCATATAAAGTTTGAGTTTGACTATTGGTTAAATTATAACGGGCCATTCAGTAATTACTTTATTCGAAATTCTTGCAATTTTTACTGCAATAATTTTTTTACTTTTCGTTTCAACAATAACTGCGACTTTAATAGTTATTAGTTAAGCCTGTTACAGTTGTTAAAATTAAAGTACTTTTTCAACTTTCAAGCGAAATTATTTAATTGGAAAACTTTTGAAATTTTGAATTTAAAAATAATAAATTCTTTATTAAATTATTTAAGACATCAACAAATAAGTTCACCGTACAACTTCGAACTTATATTATTTTTGCAAGACAGTTTTGTTATATCTTCAGCATTTACAATCGGATCTTAAAGTGTGCTATATCGATGTTTTGGTCTCGAAGAAACCAATGTTTTTCTCTAAGGGTCTTTGACCTCAATAAAAAAAAAAGAAAATTTAAATTTCCTTGCAAAAATACTTTATATTCGAAGGTGTACGGCCTATAAGGTGGTACGGTTGGGAAAACAGAAAACAAATAATATTGATCGCGACTATTAGATCAAACATTATGTAAATATGTTTTTACTACAATAATTAATGGGCGAATATATTAAAAATATGTGAAAACATAGTGGACTTACCTTGAACAATTTTGCGAAAATCTGAAAAAGAAATAATATTATTTTAAAACACATTTTATAATTGAATTACGTAAATTTGTTTTTTTTAATAAATCAGTTTTTTTAATAAATTATTATGCGGAATATAAAAAATTATGAACCATCAAATTATATTTTTTATAACTAATAGAGAGTTCGCCCTTGTTGACAATATATTACAATACTATTTTATTAAAAATATTCTAAAATACATACTAAATTAATCGAAAATACAATCAAAAAGAGGACTACTAATTTTTCATTATATTCAGTACATTTTCTTGTTTACTTTCATTCATTGTTTAATAATCGACAAAAGTAGTAAAAGCAATCGAAAAGTAGTTTAAAATAACCATAAATTTTTAACTGACAAAACGTAAAAAAAGACGATTTTTGGGGTTTGTTTTTGGAATTGAAAATTTTTTTATTTGTTTGCAATTTTGCAAAACACAACACACACAGTTATACGTATATATTTTTTTTCTATGTGAGTATATATATTTGAATAATTTCTTGTAATTTTTACTGAAATAATTTTGTATGTAATGAAACTATTTTGGAAAAACAAACAAAAAGGAATTATATGAATTTATATTTTTAGAAACAGAAAATATAAAATTTTACATTTAACAGAAAATATCAACTCCTACTGAATGTCTGCAAATTTTTAAAGTTTGTTATTTGAATAACTGATTTAAATAGTTAAAAATATATTTCTATGAATTTCAATTTATTGTTCATTTAAAAACAAACTCTACTTACTACTTTTTAAATAAACTACTGTCGGTAATGAAAAAATATATTGTGAGTGTATACATTGCCATTTTTGTGATGATGTATGATACATTATCAACTTATGGGAAGCACAGCTGAGTGCTACCGGACGCGTCACAGGTTGCGAATAGTGGTACGTTCCGCAGATTTGTGGAGTAGCTGCCATAGCAGTCACGGACAGTCAGCGGTTACGAGGGGAGAGTTTGCCTCGAGTTTGCCTGTGATCTATATAACGTCGTGGCGAGCAATTGGGGTCAACCAACAAATGCAATGTCACAATAGACTATGGGTTAAATAACCCTTTTAAATTGAATGTTTTAGATAACAGAGCAATATTAAAACGCAGGAAAAAGCGTGTAATAGTTTGAAGTCTTGGGTATACGAATAATTAAGGTTGAAAAAGAATAATCGGATGTGACTCATGTCAAAAAAAAGCGAAAGTCGGCTTGTAGGGCTCTCTCATGCAGGTTTGATTTTTACGGACTTCCGTCAACACAAAATTTCTTAAAAAATTGTCTTAACAAGCATGTATTAAACCAGGCAGTTTTAGGGTTGTCATATAGAGATTTGAAAAATTCAAATTATAAAAATTTTATTTATAAATTAAGAAAGAAGGCCTGATGTTTCCAAAGTGATATGCTAATTAATACAATGAAAAAAATTCTGCTGTATATACTTTTTATGCCCTTCGAAACTAGGGAAAAATTTAATATGCTAAGAACTGCTCCATTTCATTTCTTGATGTAAATAAAAGAGCTACTTTCTGATGGTAGATTAGAATTTTGAAAAAAGAGTTATTTTAAAATACTAAACTTTTTTTACAAAAATAGCTTCTCATTTACAAGAACTATTTTGTTATGAAAATTGCTATTTTCTGATGGCAGACGAAATAGTTTAAAATCACACAGCCCGTATTGAGATTGAGCATGAATTTGATTGACTTTGGACTGTGTACAGAACACCTATTGCTGCCTAACTATAGATATGATATAGAGCTGTGTTTGATTAATGATTTTAGAATTGATATACATCCATGATTGAGCCTGACATTACACTTTATATGAGTTAAGAGAGAGCCAGACCTTTAAATTTATAATGCATGACTTTAAATGTGATGGGAACTGAAATTGAATTTCATATATAGTTATAATAGTGACTGATATCGAATTTAATTTTAAGCGTGACTTTGAGCATTAATTACCACAACAATTTCTTCTATTTTTAAGCCAAATTTAGCCTCACTAAGGACTGCTTAATATGAAAACTGTAGCGTGTTTAGTATTTTTTAATGTTGTTTTGCCAAGCTTTTTAAAAGCAATAAACATAAAATTAATTTTTACTGTCGTACAACACTTGTATGAAACAAGTGCATCATCATCATCACGATTCTTAACAAAAACATTCACAGCTAACAAACAAACAAATACTAACATTGATAAAAACAAACTAAATACTATAACAGGGATAAAAAAAATTTAAATTTTGAAATGTCACCAAAATTACACCAGAATGGTACTTTTTCCAATCAGGTGGACTTTTTTAACGCTTAATAAAATAATAAACCACTTTTTTCAATCAGTTGGGATTTCTTGAACGCTTTATAAAATAATTCATAGCGATATTTTATTCAAGAAAAATTCTATGATTTGTAAGGGTTTTCTTTTCAACAATGTATCATTAGCCCTGTTTTTTTTTATTAATTTATGGATTTATTTTATTTCATTAAAAATATTTGTCCTTTTATTTTTAAAACAAATTTTATTTGTATCTAATGAGAAAGAAAAAAATAATAAAATTTGCAAAAATGCAATTGCTGGAATTAAGTTAAATTAAATCCTACTTGGATTTATATATTTTTTTAAATTTCTTTTTGGATTTAGCTTAATTTAATTCCTGTGTGTGTACTTTGAAAAATTTTATTTTTTTTTAAAATAAGATATTAAAATTTTAACAAAATAATTTAAAACCAGAAACAAATCCGGTGATTAAAGGCAGGCCTACTGACACCTCAAAATCCAAAATATTATTTGGTACATTCAGTCAGATTTCAAAAACATTTTCTGCTTTAAAAACCATATGATTTTAAAGATATTTTTGCTATTGTACGATTGATCTATTGAAAAATCCTCTCACTCAAATGCCAAATTTTAAATTCTGCACATACAATTATATATAAGATGGGTTATATTCCCAGTTATAAGCTAACGGACGAAATGTTAAATCGAAAAATTTATTTGGAAACATCAAAAGATCCCAATATTCACTAAACTTTAAGAGCTGCTTAAATAATCAGCAAAGAAAGCTTGCACCTTATGACAACACTATGTGAAAATCATTGGTTCCGATCCAAATTTTTCAAAAATTCTTTCTTTTTTTCTTCTTTTGATACTTTTGTTTTGCTGGGTGTATATATTTATATATTTCCTCATGAGCAAATTTACATATCATTCTAAAATCTTTGACAAAGTGTTAGATGGCAGCAGCAGGAAAAGAAGAAAGCAAATCCCAAGAACAAATGCGTATAAAATAATTTTTTTTTTTTTTTTTTTTGAGTAAGACTGATCATGTTTATCATGTGATAGTTAGTGCTGGTAGTGGGGTGTCTTTTGCCACATACTGTGAGTAGGCAGACTGGAAGGCAGGCAGGCACGTAAATTGTTTTTTTTTTTTGTAATTCTTGTTGTTGGATTGTTAACATTGTGAACTGAACAATTAGAAAACGTTATAAGTTTTACACAACAAAGAGACGTGGCTTATAATATAATTCAGGGAATATTTAAAATTGAGTTAATTTGGGGAATGCGAAAATCAACGGTAGCAGAAAAATACGATCGGCAAAATGTCCGTTATTAGTATTGTCTTGTTACCCAATAGATAACAGAGGCCAACAGTTGGTTACAGCGAACTTGCCAACGTTGGCATAACATTGGTTATGTTAGGTAATTTGAAAAAAGAAAGGGTCATTTGCCCTTCATGATCCTCCAATTATGCCAGAGAATCGGAAAGTTGTGCGCTCTACAATAACTATCCTATCATAAATATTCCAGTCTACCTAAAGAAATCAGTATCGCTCAGGTATCCTTTCAGTTTTATCAAGTCAACCCCTCACAAGCACTCCAACGACAGTATAACGTCATCGTACCAATGCCTTACCCTAGTTCTTGCGAAAGTGGGTCAAAAACGAAGGAAGTGCTCCAGAGTCTCATTGTCCTCCTTTCCTTTGCAATTTCGAAAGGTGTGATCGTAGTATAGAGGGGCCTATGAGAATTCCCGTCACGTTGGATAGTTACCTTTCCCCTGCCCACATCGCACCAACATAGTCGCCATTTCGAATTTTCTTGTGCATTTCATCCGTGTTGTGTCGTCAACCGAAAGGTTTCGAATTTTAAAAGTTAACAGGTATTAGGTTTGTTTCATCCCCCTCCACAGTGTTCGGGTACCCATAACAACCACAGACGTCACCTGCCAGCATAAGCGTTCATCACCCTCTTGCAGTTCAAATTCGTGTTTGATATCATAGACTCCATTGTCAGAGCCCTAACCGCACCCTGACTATCAGTGAAGATGACTGCATTTCACAAGTTCCAAAAATGTGATTTTTAAATTAAATTTAACACTTCAAATCTATGACGGGCAACTTATTTTAAAAACAACTAAAGTTAAGCATTAATCATAGAACTTTCTATATAAATTTAAGTTTAAATGATTTATTTCAATCTTTAACTTACAATTTACCAGATTTTAAATTCTTAAAATCGTTGTAATTATTGATACAAAAAGTAAAAAATTTATTGTAGTAAAAATTGCAAAATTGTGAAAATGAGGCAAAGACCCGATTACTGATGTCTTGTTAAATCTAAATTACAAATTCAAAATTTATTTGGAAAGATCAAAAGATCTCATTCTTCTCTAAATCATAAGAAGGGCTTTAGATGCAATGAAAAAGGATCATAAAAGAAAACGTACATCCTATGACACCCCTTTGTAAAAATCATTGATTCCCATCCAAATTTTCACAACACTGGAATCAAAATCAATGCTTCCTTTTCGCTTTTTTTTTGGTACTTTCTTTTTGTTGGGTTATATTTTTGCTTTTTATTCATATATCGATGGCTTTATATAAAAAGGCCTTAACTCGATTTTTTGTTACTTGACAGATGAAGCAAAAAACTTAAAAAAATACGTAAAATTTTATATACAAAGAAAGTTGAAATGCAAATTTTTAATAAAAAGAGTTAACACATTTTTGGAAATTGCATTAACACTTTTTTTTGTATCTAAAATTTTACAGATTTTATAAAGTTTTTTTCTTCTCCTGTGAAGTAACAAAAAATCGAGTTAGGGCCATTTTATATT
Organism: Eustalomyia histrio; assembly: GCA_949748255.1. Lineage (NCBI taxonomy): Eukaryota > Metazoa > Arthropoda > Insecta > Diptera > Anthomyiidae > Eustalomyia > Eustalomyia histrio. The sequence goes on along the minus strand of OX456525.1, from coordinate 59,475,717 downwards.
AAGCCATCGATATGTACATATTTATATTTAAAATTAAACAACAACTTAATGTGTCTGTGGTGCAGGAATTTTATTTTTTTTTTTTTAATTTTTTATATTGATTAAAATTAAAAGACACCAATTTATTTTCTGTTGTGGCTACTATGCCATTTTAAACAAAAATATTCAAATTTAAACTTGAAAAATATTTAAGTTTTAAATTTGACTATAAAAACTTTAATAGAGTTTAGCCTAGAGGATAAGCAATGGTCTGACAAACACGAGATCGCCGGTTCTAGCGCAATTCACAGCATAAAAAATTTTTATTTTAAAAATAAATATTGTGGAACGCGTTTTTATTAGTAGAATATATATTTATAGAATGTCTATTTATAGAATATTATAATTTATAAATAGAAAAGCAATCCGCTATTACAATCAAAATTCGGATTTGTAAATAAAATTCGGTAATTTCAACAGTATTAAAAATTTATAAAAGTGATGGTAGATGGAATTACATATATTCGGTGGTTTTTTCAAATTCGAAGGCGTGATGTATGGTCCCACATAGATATCTACGATTTTGTATGTCTAAATATTTTTATATTTGCTACTTGTAATTTGATTAAAGTATATTAATCGAGGTAGGCTAGTTTCCAAACAGTCTGTAAACAGACTAGAGCCTCTAGTGGGAATCGAACTCACGATTCCTGCACTGATAAGCCAGCACGATACAAACTAGCCTACCGGGGCGCTAAAACGAGCCGATAGCCTTCGTTGCTAGTGCTCGGTTAGGGTATTAGGCTATAATCTGTAACTATACACTTAAAAAAGTTTGTAAGTTAAAATAACTGAAAATATCCTTTAATAGAAATGATATTTCATTTAAAACCCGGTCTACTTAATTTTCATTTAAATTAAATGCCATTTGTTATTTATTTTTAAATGTTGAATAATCAACTGACACATTCTTAAGAAACAAATGATATAATCAGTTAAAATAAATGTCAAAATTTTACCTACCAATCCTTAAAAAATAACTGTTTTTTCATTTATTTGAAATTATTTCTGTTTTTGTATTTTTTGTTTTTTTTTAATATACTCGTATAATACAAAATGTATGTATGCATATGAAGAGCTATAAACACTTTTTGTGTGAATGTTTTTGTGTATGTATGTGTGTTTTATTTAAATAAAAAAACAAATTGAAATTTTTTGAATATTTTTTTTTTAAACAGACAGCAAACAAAATTTAAATTTGTAATAACTGTTACGGACACAAATAAACCACAAGTTTTCGTTTTGTGGGTAAATTTTTATTAAATTTCAAACAAATGAAAAAAATAAATGAAACTGAAAAAAATGGTAAATGATAGTAAATCATTTCGAATAAATGTATAAAAAAGTTAATATAGATATTTCTTTGAAAAATAAATGTATGTTCCTTTATTTTTAAATGAAACGGAAAACTTTTTTATTAAACTACAAACAGTTAACTACATAATATTCTGAGTGTATAATTAATAAAAAAAAATATTTAGGCAAATACCGGGAAAGCGAACAAGCTCCAAATATAAACTTTATATCTATGGGGTTTTTGTGTCTATATGCCATTTAATTCCAATTAAAAAACGTGATTTCTATGGGTGGTAGTACTGAATATCGACCGATTCTAACCAAATACATAGGGTTCGTCCTTGGGCCAATAGAAACTTATATGCTAAATTTGATTACAAGGATTAAGTCCACTCTAAAAGTGATTCTTAGTCGATTGGTATACCAAATTTTGCTTGTCGCAAAATGGTTTTGCGTAAATTGGAAATGATAAAGAAATTACACTCTGATTATATATTTGGACCACCATGTATAAGATATTTAGTTTCACTATTATTAGAATTAAAAATTAATTCATACGACAAGGTACTAAACCTTGTATCTCACATTATAGCGTATACGCACCTGCTCTTAGATATTTCTTATAAACCAATAAAAACAACAACATTGTTACGATTGTTGGTAATCAACATTAAAAAAATTGTATTGGTACTGTTAAATCCATCCAAAGATTAGTTAACTATCTAAAGCACTGTAAAAAAATCAATACATTCATTCGCAAACATGCATGTACGAATATTCACATAAATTTTAAGTACTTTTCAGGAATGACAACATTCTTAAATACAAATTTTTAATTCTATGGCTGGATGGCCACAAAAAAATTTTACCTCAAACTCATTTGCTTACAAGTAACTGAACTGAAATTGACAGATTTTGAATTTTGAAGTTAAAATTAACTACTCTACTCATAGTTTGGCTACTATTTGTTAGTTTGCAAAAATTCTATTTCTGTGTACTCGTAGTTAAATAATTGTATGTATTATTACATATTTACGTATGCTGAGTGCAGGTACACTTTTTATGTTTAATACATTTTGTTACTCCATTGGGCTACATGCGGAGTTGCGATTTGTATTTTAAATGCGTGCAATTTAGTTTTTAACATGTTGATAATATTTTTTCTATATTATTTTTTTTTATCCATTTAGTTAAATATTGTAAGCATGTCTGAATTTGTACGATGGCTTTTTAGCCCAGTTTTTTGTTTTCATTTTGCTACAATTGGCATCATTATTATTGGATTCTATAATATGTTGGTTAAGGGAAAAAATATAATTCGTTATTTATTAGCGATTTACAGTGTACACTTCTAGGTATTTAACATAATGTTGTCAGCAAAACTTGAAGACACATTACTGTCTGTGCTGCTCATAAAATACTTCGTTCTCCTGCAAGTAGTGCCGTTTGTCCATCTTTCGATGAAATTTGTTTTTTTATAGGAGTCGTTACACCACACCAGCTTCTAAGCTGCGTTTCCGGCTTTGTAGGAGTCAAAACGCAGCCAATGATTGTCAAAAATTCTGCAATGCGATTTTCAGGACACATGACTATTACTAAAGATAACAATACTCGTATCTCTCCATCCTTTATCGATTATCCAAATTTGCACATGCATGAGAGTATCTGTGTCCATAACATAGATATCGGATCAAGTAACACTTGAGGTACTACTAGTTCGTTTAAGTTGTTCCAATCCCTCCTACAGGAAATCACTTTATACTTTATTCCGAATTTGATACACGGATTTAGGTCAGCTAAAGGCATAGGACAGTTCCGAAGTCCTCTTAATGATAAGACCATGACTTATGATGCAATCCCCATACCATTTTCCGTTCTCCCATAGATTTTACAACCTCTCCTAATATGTATATGAAGATTAAGAGGGAGCATCTTCAACACAACATTAACAGCATCTCAAGCAATAACCCGAGCAGCAGATTTTTGTAGAGTGTTCAGTCTAGATTGAATGGTCTCCACTGTCACTCTAAGCCACCGTATGTCAGAATAAGTCTGAAAAATGCAAGATATATCCAGTGTATATCTACATGTTTCATACCCTGAAATACCTTCAGTTCAAACTGTTTTGTCCACATCGGTTTACTTATTTAAAGCTACAAGCTATTTTAGAGTCTTATAAAGGTAGTGCAACTCTCTAACTTTATTTTTAACGATTTTACCGATTTTGTTAACTAACGTTAATTGTCGCTTGAGTTAACGAAAAAACTATTCTGTATGTTTTTAAATTATTGACAAGAGATACCGACAACAGTTGAGAAAAATCGTAAACTTGAACTTCAAATAAATGTATGTAACCAGAGAATAACTTTTAACGTATTTTGTGTTTAATTATTTAACTTTGACAATGTACAGGTAAGTACCAAATTTTGTCGTTAAAATTTTATGGAATCCCACTACTGATCGATTTCTCAGTAACTATCATCGAAGAATGCCTATCAATTTTCTGACGTCTTGCTGCTCACTGACAGCAAGAATACCTCGAAAATTTTCTGGTAATTGTTCTAGAAACAAAGATCTGATTACCTTTTCTCCAACTTGTCCTTGTCCCAAATTTTTAATTGTGCGCAAAAATTGCGTTTAACGCTTAAAAGAAGTTTCGTTCATTAGATTCAAAAAACATTGAAATAATTCTTGATTTTAGATTCTCATACCTGTTTTCCGTTTAAACATTACCACATCAAGAGTACCTGGATCAATATTGCCTACCAAGTAACGCAATTTTGTTTCATTTGATGTAATCCGTTGCAAATTGATTATAGTTTCCACTCGGAAAAACCATACTTTTAGATTCTTTTACCAAAAAGGAGGGAACTTGATTGATGAAAAAGCTGCATCGATTTGTAGAGGTGTTGTTTCATCATCCATTAAATTTGGTATAGGTCTTTTTGTGGAAGTTGGTTGAGGCATTTCAGGTGTAATTTCGTTTTCATTTAGAGTATCCTCGTCTACGTGCATAGGTGATTGAAACAGCAACATATTTTAATAGATTCAAATTTGTTGAAATTCGTTTAAATTTGTTTAAATTCGTTTAAATTCTGGCAATTTCGTTCAAATTCGGGGTCACCAATTTTATGGTATCTCTTCAATATACCAATAAATAGACACAGAACAAAATTAGGGATTTTTTATTTATAAAAATTATTACAACACAAACAAATTAAAAATTCTATTTTTTTGCTTTTGAAAAATATTAAATTGAATAACAAAAATTGTTGTTTTAAAAGCAAATAAAAATTCAAAATTTACTGAACATAAAATTAGACAAGTGTATCACCACACTTTTATTGCCATTGTCACTTTATATCCAGGAAGTGACTTTAAGTTGGTTCTTCTTATAGGTGCCATCGGATTTTTTAAGAGACTCAAGCTCAGCGTTATAATGTTATTGTAGCAAATCTTACAGATTATAGACGTTTCTTTTGTGTCATTCACCTCCACATAAAAATTCTTAAAATTTTTTGCATGAGATGGTAATTGTACTAGACTGCATCTCTTCGAGACTTATGGAACTTTACTAAGCTTTCAATGCTTCATGCTACACCACGGAACAGAGGAGCCAAATTTGCTTTTGTTAATTTTCCAATTTTTTAGACTTTATCTTAATAAATTTTATATTTTTAAGTTTCCTAATGGGATGCAGAATTCTTTTAATTTTATTTTTAAAGGTCTCCTACTGGATGTTACGGTAGTCCAACAGAAATATCTCGTTTAGAACGCGGGGTCATATGAGGGCGGACCAATAAGTCAGTGAATTTTCAAACTTCCCTCGTAGTTATATGAAATGCACTGCTCCCATTAAGTACCACCTGTTAATAGACTACTGTCGAACTTTGGGCAAGTTCCATCATTTACTTTGCGTTTAACAGCTGTTCAAAACATACAACCTCGTGGATCTTTTTTAAAAATGGAAAAAAGTGAATTTCGAGTGCTCATTAAACATTATTTTTTGCGAAAAAAATCGTCAACCAAACCAAGAAAAATCTTGATAAATACTATGGGGACTCTGCACCATCGATTTCAATAATAACGATCGCAATTTGAAAACAGAAGACTTAAATAATATAAACCAACTCCACTTAATCTATTTAGAATATGAAATTACCTTTTCCCTACACTAATGCATGATCAATATATGGTAAATATAGTCGATTGTGCGTTTGTTTCGAAATTGGTTGACAGACATTGAGATGTTCTGTTTTCTGTTCTGTTTTAAAATGTCATTTCTTATACTATCTGTTTTCTTTTTTTTTTTTTTGTTTGTTTGTTTGTTGGTTTGTTTTCATACCAATTTATATCTACTTGGCTTAAAATCTGTTGTGTTGCGTATAACGTGTAAATTATCATCAAGTTCTTGACTGGAATCGAAATGAGTTGTTTATCTATTTGTCTGTTTATTTGCCTGTATGTCTCGTTGACTGTCATTGAATGTGTTTGAGTGTGTTCGTTTGTCTGGCTACACCCAGAGAAAAATTTCTGTAATTTTTAGGCCATTATAACAATTTTATAAATATTTATGAAACATAATAAATAACACGAATAGTAATGACCATAAAACTGTCATCGTTCTGTATGAAAAGGCTGATATACATATCAGAGAACTGCAAAATCAACTTTTTTCTTGATTTAATCATACACAAAAATTCTTGTTCACTTTTAATAATTCAACAAAATTCACTGTAGAATAAAATCAGCATCATGTTACTGAACACTGTTAAGTGATTACATTTGCATAAAACATAAACGACAGATGATTCACACTGCTTCCAATTACGCGTTCAGTAACATGATGCTGATTTTATTCTACAGTGAATTTTGTTGAATTATTAAAAGTGAACAAGAATTTTTGTGTATGATTAAATCAAGAAAAAAGTTGATTTTGCAGATCTCTGATACATATATCAGACTTTTCATAAGGAATATATTCTTAGTTAATGTATTTCACTATTAATGTAATATTTACTGCGTTGTATGAAATATTTTATGAGTACTATGAAACGTTACATGCCATGAAAATCTATGAAATATTTTATAGATATGGTGCATGTTTTTCTTTGAGTGTATAAATGTTTCAAAAGTAGTTAATATCTTCTAGAGAGTATTTGCCAGCTTAAGTTGACCATTTATATGTGTCGACATTCTTTTGAAGTCATCATCATCATCATCATCCATTCCAACTTTATAAGTACGTTTTACACACATAGTGCTGTGGCTGCTGCTGCTGGTGTTGGTGTGTGCTTGGAAAGGTGTTGTACATATGGAAAAATAGATGGATGAATGTTTAGATGTTTATATTTTAGTGTGTTTAAATGTTACACTTGCTGCTGTTGTTGTTATTGTTTTTTATACTCTGCTGGTGTTCTTAATATAAATAATTCTTTTTCTTCTTCTACCACATTATTATCATCATGTGCGTAAATATCGTGCTTAGTTTAACTTAAATATCTTTAACACAATTTACATTATCAGCTAATACTTAACCAACACTAACTCTGACAGACTGACTGACTGACTAGCTGACTACTTTTGGGGGAATTTTTTTCAATAACTATTTATGGCTTTTTGTTCTATTTTCACGATTCTTTAGAGATTTATGTGATTTGTTTAACATTCTGTGCGTTTGTTTTTCTAATGAATTTGTCAGCAGCAACAGCAACATTACCTGGAATTGTGATGGTGTTGTTGTTGCAATTTCTTAAAAACCACACCTTGAAAGCAACAAACGCCTTAATAGATTTTTTTTTCTTTTATTTTGGCATCATTATTTAAACAACATAAATACAATTGTTTCTTTTTTAGCAAATCAATATTTTGTAAAATAATGACAAAATACTTAACATGTGTGACCTGACGATTAATTTTAAATTTATGATTATTTTTCATTTGAGAAATGCAAAATTTTACTGTTATTCAACGGAGCAAAATGTTATTTTTTTTTTTTAAAAGAAGCAACATCCAGAAAGTTCTTAATTAATTCTATGATTAATGGTGGTGAAAGACAAGGGGTTTAATTATGGCGACTAAGGTATTCAAAAACCGAAAACCGAAAACCGGTCAACCGTTTTCTTTTTTTTTTTAAACCGATCGGTTGCGAATATTTTGTAAATTCGAAGAAAACCGAAAACCGGTCTTTTTTGTTCGGTTAACCGGTTTTTTTAATTACATCATCAACTGAGTTACTTGGTCCCTTTTATTATTTCCGAACAATTTAATAATCGTTTGTTTGGTTATGAAGATTTAGATGTAAGTCTGATAGATTCCGATAGACTTAACTTTCGATATTCCAAATTCTAATAGTTTAATTTCTGATCTAAATACCACAATAAACAGTATTCAAAATCCTAAAAAAGAGACTGTACAAAATCATTCATCATTATATGTGACCTTCTCCGAGAGTGTGAAAATAATTTTTAAGAAAAACGCATTTAAAGTTTCATAACGCATTATCACTGTCAACACACCTTCAGTTGGGAGATGCGATTTGATATGGTAAGTTTTGATTGGGTGCCGACTTTGGTGACGTCATGCCTATGTGGTGACGTTATTTTTTTTCGCTTTTAGAGTTACAATTTAAAAACAATTTAAAACCAAAAATCAATCATTTTTATCGATTTTCCCAAGTTAGTTTTGTACGTTTTTATGGGGTAAATAAATTTTTATCAAAAATCTAACTCATTTCATCTTATTCTACACCCTTTTAGGTGCCAGAATCCACTCTTAAGTCCAAACCCGTTATTTGACACACTAGGTCCCTTTTCTCGAAGAAGGTCACATTTCATTTATCTTGACTGAAAAGTTGGACAATTTATATAATTGTCTTTTGACTATTTGTCCAATATCTACTATTAGTGAAAGAGTATTTTCCACTTCTAGCTTTATCAAAAGCAAACAAAAAAATCGTCTTAAAACGAAACATTTAAATTGAATATTATTTCTAAAATATTATTTTAGAAGTGAAAAATGGATTTTCTTGTTACATATTTAAAATGTAATATTAAAAAAACGTGCCAAACGTTTTAAACGTTCAAATTACTAACGTACCTAAATTTACCCAATTATAATATTAATTTTTAAGATATTATATTAAAAAATATTAAAACCAATAAATAAAATGTTGAAATGAAATATAGTAAAAAAATTATATATATATATATATATATATATATATATAATGTATTTTTTATACCCTCCACCATATATAGTGAGGGTACATATCAGTTTGTCATTCCTTTTGTAATATGTCGAAATATAGGTTTAAGACCCCATAAAGTATATATATTCGTGATCCTTATGCAATTTTAAGTCGATTTAGCGATGTCCGTCTGTCTGTCTGTTGAAATGGCGATCACGACGCGAAGACGCAAGCGGGGGTGCCTATTTTTACCCAGATTATTGAACATCCTCCCGAGCAGTTTGGTATTTAAAATGAGCAAAATCGGTTAAGCGGTTCAAAAGTTATGAGTGAAAATGTGAAGGTACCTCTAAATTTTCCATACAAATTTGTAAAATTTTTCTGTATCTATTTTTTTTCTGTTAAGTAAGTAAAAATGTTATTAAGTCTTCTTATTGTTCGATTACATTTATTGTCTTTCATACATACTATGAGAATAATAACATTCTTAGAGCTATATGTGTGTTACTCTGATAACTAAGTTAACGTAAAAATGAACAATGTTAAAGTCGCTAACAGAGCAGACATCTGTAAATAACATTGCTAAAACTAAATAAATAACATTACTAAAACTAAATAACAAAAGTTCGTTACATAAATTGACAAAACATATTCATATTACAGTTCATGCAAAATTTAGTATATACGTATATCATCTTCAGCCCCTATGGTGGAGGGTATTCAAAGATTCGGCAAAGCCGAATTTAGCCCTTTTCCAGTTTCCAGTAAGTTAAGTGTTATGGTAACACCGAAGAAGAGATAGAAAGACTCATACATTTTATTTTTCTGAATTAATGTTGCTGTCGCTGAGAATCGAACCCTCCAAATTTCGGATCCAAAGATATATGGTCATACATGAGATTTTTTATGGTTATATATTGGACAATGCATGGACGTTTATGACCATGTATGTACATGTCTGGTCATATACAAGCATATGTATGATCATACATCAGCATACATTGTCATGAACTTCCATGAATGATTATACATGCTCATATATAATCCGACGATATATGATCATATATGAGATTATTTATAATCAAAAATTGAACCATACATGGATGTACATGACCATGTATGCCCATGTATGATCATGTATGTTCATATATATTTAGATTTTTATATGGGAGACTATTCTACTTCTAAAATCTCCATAATTACAATAGTTTTTAACAAACTTTAAATTTTTATATTTTTAAATGCTTAAGATTTTAAATAAATTTTATACTGCTTAAATATGGATTCACTTAACTCACCTAAAAAATCTGTAATGGCTACTGAAAAATTTGCTGTTATTACGGAAAATTTTGCTTATTTGAGCTAAGCAGCTAATTTTAGCAACACATGTCTGCTGACTTGTAGTACAATGAAATTAGTAGAAAAAAATTTTGGTAAACTTTTTGCTGGTTTGCTAAAATCAGCAAAAAAAAATTACAAAATATTAATAATATTAGTAAAATCAAATTAGAATAAAAAAAATAGTAAGTGCTACCAAATTTTGGTAAATTGCTATAAAATCAATGAATTACAATTCATTGTATTTTAAAAATATATATGTATTATAAAAATGCATAAAATGCATAATTGTAAAAGGGCTTTTTACGTAGGATATTAGTTATTTAACAATATTCTTATAATGGCATTATTACTATGACAATAACAAAATATAAAAATAGCGTTTTATATTATAATAAATAAACGTCCCAAAGATACCAAAGCGATGGGTTAGAACAAAATTAGGAATTAATATCGACGTTATAGTTATGAAATCGATTGGATTAAACGAATTTTGATGCTTTTTAATTGCAAATTGTTCAGGAGGAAAACAAACATTATGAGTAAAAATGAGAAAACGGCATTTGTGTCTTGACGCCGTAATCGCCAATTATGGAAAATACTCCAAACTAAACACTACGGTTTTGATCAAATTTGAATATGTGACACATAAAAAATAAGTCTTAGAACAACCTGTCTTACTTTATCGGCCACTTCGGCAATTCACCCCCTAGAACCAGGATGAAATAATTACGACATTTTTGGGTAATTTGTTTGGTAGTATATCGGAAGCGTTTGAAATTCTATATTAAAATTGTATTACAAAAAAGTAGCAAACAAGGGATTTGCAAAAAATTTGCTTAAATGAAAATTTTTAAAACAGCGAATGCAATAAATAAAAAAAGTACCAAAAAGAAGATACCTGAAAAATGCCCTCAAAAAGCCCTTTCTAACCCAGCAAAACTTTGGTAATGGGTGCAATATTCTAATGCGTTACCTTGTAATGATAGTTCGTTACCTTTTTCATTATTTGCAAGCATAAAGTAATAAGTTACTCATTATTGATTACGTAATATATGATTAATAAATGTAAAGTTATAATTGAAATATTTTAGAAAATCTATTTTTAGATACATTACCTTGTGTTTTTTTTTGTTAGCAAAAGGGTAATGTATATTTGTTTTGACAACACTGTAGACACATTACTTTTTCCCTTCTCGTAACCATATAAGTAACCCCTACATTATCACCTCTAAAGTAATGGGTATATACATTACTTTGAGGCTCATCGCCTATAAAATTCATCAATGAAGTAAGGTGTAAAGTAATCCATCGGCCCCTATGCCTATACATTACTTTACCCATTATTTGGTAATATGTGGTTTTGCTGGGAAACATACCATACTAGCACATGATTTCGTTAAATTAAATAAAGATATTTATTTTAAAAATTTAAAAAACAAAAAAAAAATACAAATAAATTTTTAAAAATCCGAGCTGACTCAAAATTCGATTTTATATTTTGTTTTTCTATCACATATTCAAATTTTATCGAAAGCGTATTGCTTAGTTGGGGTACATTCTATTCTTAAAGTCTTTTGGATTGACTCACTTTTTGACTATTTTAAAATTATTTTGTTCCTGATTAAAAAAAAAAAATAAATAAAAAATTTAACTGTTAAAATATTTAATTTAATTTCTTAATAAGTATTTACCGCTTCTTATTTGTCTTTACATTTCTTCTTCTGATTGACACAATTCAATCATTTAAAATAACAACTTAACAGCATCAATATAATGACTAGATAAATACTTCCGATGCCAACTGATGATGGTGTCGAATGTTGTGAATAGAGAAGTTTGCTGATGCTGTTGCTGTTGCTTGTGATGATGGTGATAATAATTATGGAGGATGATTATTATTGTGTCGATGATGGTAATTGAGAGTACGTGGATGTACATGACATGCGTGTTATATTAAAATAAAGAAAATGTGAAAAAATACAATATCTAGGAAAATAAAGACTGAAACCACAGATTTTTATTAAGCCTGAAGGTTGGCTCTATCATGAGTCTGCGTCAGTAAGTGAATAATTACACAAATTAACCTGCAGCCACAATTACTGCAAGAAAAATATGCCGACTTATATACCACAACTTCCACACACACACACTGCCAGTCACTTACTCACATATGAGGCTTATAAACATTTCACCTGCATAAATATTATTCCCTATAAAAATTGCAAAATTTGTTTTCCTTTGATGTGTAAAAGAATTGTAAAATTTATTTTATAATGAGGGTTTTGTTAGAATTTAGATAAATAAATACATGTAACTGCGGTTTGCTGGTTTAAAGTTCTTAGTACAAGCGAACTCTCCTGAGGCGGACCCTAAATTCGTAATGAAAGTTGGCTGTAGAGGAGCAAAAATAAGGATCACCTAATTCTTTTCAATATCATGAATGGTATTTTGAAAATCTATCTATTGGAACAAAAAAAAATACTAAAAAGTTTAAAAACACAAAAGTTTCGAACAAGTTTTAAATATATTGAGATTGATTTTTAATTTTCTCCCCTCTGTTGTATACCACGAATTATTCGGATTCGCTGTTCCTACCCAGTTGACATCCCTTTTGTTGGTCTAAATAATTACCAATAATTATCATAATTATTGCCAAAGACAATGTCGTCTTAAATGCTGCAATTCTGGAAATGTGACCAGTAAATATATTTTAACCCTTTGACGACCATACATTAACTGCCGAAGTAATTTTCATGATCTCTGATAGTATAATTGTTATGTCAAAAATATTTTTAGAAATCATTTTTTAGCATTTTTTTCATCCTATTTTTGAAGTTTTTATAAATATTACAAAACTTTTTATAAAATTTTATGAAACACATTTCAAAACTTTATTATTTCATAGCGTCATCATATCATCAATAATTTTATTTGGAAATTGATCCATTTCTCGAAAACTGAGAGACGTGGCACGGAACGGACTGGTCCTAGTAAAAATCAAAATGTTAATTTTTTGCTCCGCATATGTGTATTTAAAGATAAAAACTCCTAAAAATATCAGAATATTCCCAATTTATGTAGAAAGATTATGTAAAAATAATTTTTTAAATATCCCAAACCGTTTAGTTGTGAAAAATTCCTAAACATAATTTTTTCAAACTACTCTCAAAAATTGAAGAAATTTTCAAAATATCCTACAACCTCTTAATTTTTTCTTAAAATTCTGTAAACCAAATTCCATAATTTTTTTAAATATCTTAAAAATGTATATGGACATGCACCCTGAAACATTTTTAGAAACTAATATAATAGGCCACTACCTTCTTATTTATAAGGAATACATTTCTAGATCACCATCTCAAAAAAAGCTCAAATACAGTAGAATCTCACAAGTTAGTACTTTCATAAATTTGGACCGTCTAGATTTTAAAACCGGCCACTTTAATATATTGGACGCTCTGATATTAGAACCGCAGGATAGAGGAAAACCCGAATTATATGTATGTATTAAACCCTCTAAAATAACAACCTGTGTTTTATTAACCGCAAAGTTTTGCCTTTTCGATTTTTAACTCATTGAAGTAAATATAAAACGGGGAGTCACCGAGTTATTCGTGGTGCATACTATTCGGTCATAGGCATGTGAAATTTGATACTTTTGTATAAATTTGGGTCATTTGATAACTGAAGATTAAAGTGAAAGTTGTTTATTAGGGAAAAATTAAAAAAAAATGAAAACTATACGTCAAAAATAAACACCTTATCTTTGGTTACTAAACTTAATTAAATGTTAATAAAAAATAAAATCTGTTTTATGTTAAAATAAATCTTAGTTTTATTATTTTAAAATTTTCTGTGAAAAAAATGTCCAGAAATAAGAACTTTTCAGAAATTAGAACAACGCGAGGAACAAAGTGGTTCTAATTTATGAGATTCTACTGTACTAATATTAGTCATATTTTTATTTCATCATTAAAGCAACATTATTGTTTTTAATGCTTTAACAGGCATTAAGTTAAATATCGTAAATGGTTTTGAATATTTCTAATATTAAAGTTTGAGTAAAATATCCAAGTAAATTATATTTTATTCAGTTTTGTTTTTTATTTAAAATGCTCAACAAATTTTTTATTTTTTTGCACGCTTCAATTCAGGCGCTTAAAAAAATTTTTGTAATCAAGCAATTTCATAAATATCTATGAAGCATTTCATATAAAAATATATATAAAAATTTCTTTATGAAAATTTCACAGACATTATAAATAATTTTTTGCGTTTTATTAAATGTGTCGTGGTCGAAAATCTATTAAACATTTTATATATATATGACGCAGCTCTTTCTTTGAGTGTAGCAAAAATAGACAGTCAAAGATACAACAAAATACCGTGATCAACTAAAACGATTAACCGCCCTGAAGCTCGAATTTTGGTTCAAATTTATCATCCTAGACGACTAAGGCGTAAAAAAACTCACGATTTAGTGGGACCGAATTATTTCTAAAGACATCTTTAGTTTAATAACTTTAAGTATTTACATTTTGTTTGTAGTAGAATCAAGCTGCTCGAGAGAGTAAACAAAGATAAAAAAAAGAAAAAAGATTAACCAATTTTCATCAAATGGGGCACATACATATAAATGGTGCACAAATAAGATATACAAAATTTTGAAGGAATCGAATAAAAAGTAAGGAAATTTTCGCATATAAATTTGAAAAATCGAAAGCCTCAACCAACGACTCTGAAACATTTTTACCTTTGAAAAATTTTTACAAGGGAAAAAAGATTTTTATGAAATTTAGACATGTGATCGAAACTAATGTCGTAATAGATGCTCGCATAGCAGTCAAAGGAAGTAGATTTTCTGCTGTTTCTGTAGAAAACAAAAAAAAAAATGAGCGAGGGAATGCAACTTTTTTTAATGTAGCAACTGGAGAGTCATAGCAAAGAGTATGTATTTTTGGAGGGAAATTATAGTACTCACGTTTCTCTGGATATATTTACAAAATGTAATAGAAGAGAAAAATCCATATTCATCAAAAAAACACGATCAATTAATTATAACTACGGGTTAAGTACCAAAGGGAAGCATGGTTAGAATCTGGGCATAGTCTTCATCTTCAAATGTTTTTTCTGAAAGAACTTCTTGTTTGTTTTTTTTCACGTAAGAATAAAAATAAATAAACAAACATAGAAACGAACGCGAACCACTTTCCAAACCCAGCCAGACAAGCAGATGTGGTTGGTTTGCTAAAGCTGCACTAGAAAAATATATAAAAGATGAAAAGAAAAAAAAACTGAAAAACTAAAGCCCAACCATGTATTGCAGAGATCTACTAAATAAAGCCAGACGAGTTAGTAGACTTTACTTAACTGTCTTAGCCTGATTGTTGTTCTAGTACCACTGACTGTTCATGTTGTAGTTGTTGCTTGTTATTCTGTTTGCCATCCAAGTTCCAGAAGCTAGTATTTAAAGAGTTCTTCAAAAACTATTTGTAATCAGCACAAAATGTAATAGAAAAAATGCAACAAATTTTAAGTTAAAAACAAAAACAACTGCAGTAAAAGAAAATTTACAGTAAAGAAGAAAAGTGTTTATTTAAGCGAGCTTAATCATAGAGTAAGGATGTTATCGCGATAAAGTGTCCCAAGAAAATATTGTGCAGATTACTAAGTTTCGGTAGCGAGCTCCACATTCAGAGAAAAAAACTGATGATTATTGAGTTAATGTCAGCAATTTCAAAGCAAATGCTTCCTCTTTCTGTACAAATTTTAACAAATTTTCCTGATTATGGAAGTAATTGGGAGAAATTATTAAATGGCATAACTGGAAAACCTATAAGAAAAATACCGATTCTTTTGGAATCTGCACATAACCAAAAGAACGTTTTTCGCATCGTGTGAGACATCGTTGTGCTGTGGCTTAATCACTGAACAAAAACAAGAAAACAGCGTTTGCAACTATCCGTGTCGCAGACAAATTACTGAACAATACCATTTCTTTTTAAAAGTCGTTGCGTTCGAAGCTTCCTAGTAAGTGAAGGGTCTAAAGCAATTTGTATAAAATGTGTCTCTGTCTATTCTACTGTCCTAAAATAATATAAAAATGCTAGTATTTAAACCAATATTCCAAACATGTGGAGTTTCGAACCAGATAAAGTGGTTTTGCGAGGAGTTATTCTTCATTATTTTAATACGAGGAAAAGTGCGGCCAAGGGTCATCAGATCTTAATAGAAGTTTATGGCGAGCATGCTCTATCTGAATAATCGTATCGGAGGTGTTTTGTTCGCTTAAAAAGTACCGATTTTGATCTCGAAGACAAGGAAAGGCTTCACAGTGCTTTGTTCTCACATAACGAGTTGACAAAAATAGAAGGTGTTATCGCAGCTTACTGAAATTTGGTACGCGATTTTAGTTTGAGTTAATTAGAAGATAAACACTATTTTAGGAAAATTTGTACAAGGACACGCCTACCTCCCATATATCCTGAAGTTTAAAAATATAATAACATCTTCAAATTTGGTCAGACCATGACCTGGCCTGGTCAAACCTAAAAGTTTGAAGACGAAGAATTGGAATCATGATCAGATGTTATCAGAATCATTGGGAATGGATGAGGCGACATTCAGCAAACACGCCTAAAAGCCATGGGATTGATTCAAAGGTTAGGAAATTTGGGTGTCATACGAGTTAAAGCCGTGTGAAGTCGAAAGGCGATTTTTCGCTTGTGAGCAGCTGCTCGAACGCTAAAAAAGGAAGGGGTTTTTGCTTCGCAATGTGACGGGTGATAATTAGTGGATCCATTACGACAATCTCAAGTGAAAATAGTCATGGCATGAAGTTCTACGTTTGGTGAAACCAGCGCAAAGTGACCTACTGCAAGCTGCTCAAACTGAATGAGACGATCATGGGGGACGTTCACTTCATATAATCAATGCAAAAAATAGGTCGATGATTGGATTGCCTCAAAGAAGAATTGTTCTTTCGAGGTGGTATCCAAAAATTGCCAGAAACATGGGAAAAAGTTTTGGTCAGCGAGAGACAGTACTTTAGAAATATATTTGTAACCATTTATGAACAATAAATCCGTATATTTTAAAAAAAGCTCATTATTAATCACTTAAAGGTCCAGAAAAGTATGCTTCAGCTTTTGATTGGTAAATCACAATACAATATTCCTTAAGAGAGGACGAGTCGGTGAAACTTTTTCTTAATAATTTTACAAGACAATAAAGAGTGATACAATTGAGAGAGATACCGGTCAATACCCTGTAGGAAATGTCGATAGTGAAACTGTACTGATTCACTATTGACTTTGTCACCAGTAATACTGACTAATTATGTCCCAGCCAACGCTTTCTGCTGTAGACATTTAACATGTGCGTGTCATTGCGAATCTACAAAACTATTGAGTAGGTGTTGGCATTGGAACCAGAGATTCCCTAGTACATTTTAGTAATTCTAGTCTACACCTTTTGGAACTTTTTACTTGATTTCAGCACTAGGAAGGAATATAAGTTTAAACAGGTGCATTTATTTCGGTAAATTAGATATTTTATTAATAAAAATTTTTTTATAAATTTCATTAAAAAAAAAATTCGTGCAAATTTAATTTTGGAGTAGGCAAATCTTTAAAAGACTGCACAAAATCATCCAAAGGCTCCGTAAAATCTTCATCAGGTTCGACAAAATTGCAATTTTCACTAAAAATTGTTGCCTCTTTCTTGTTATTTTTATTTTTATACAAAATCAATTGTTTTTTTTTCACAAGTTTTTTGTAATTTCTTTTACTCATTATATATTTTGTTCAAATTTGTATATTTACCTTTTAAATTGTTATGTTTCTTTATATTTTTATTTAAAACTTTAATTTTGCATGCAGCTATGCACATGTATTTTCAACAAAATAAAACAATAAAAAAATCAAGAACAAGCACAGCTTTGCAGCTGCAAAAAAGGAATGTAAAAAGTATAGACGCTTTGTTGACATGTCACCAAAAAAGTCACCAAAAATAGTGGACAAAAGTGGTGACTTGTAGACACTTGACCCCAGGCTTCCTACAGGATATTTAAAGCTTTTATATAATTTTTTTTTAAAGAATTCGTCGCAAATTTTAACTCCACTGTATAATATAATGAACAAAAAAACTAAGCCACATTCATAAATACATACATACACCTAGAAAGCACAGACACATTAATGAATAAGAAACGAATACAAAAAAAACCAACAACATCTAGCGGTTTTCTTTTGCAGTTATTTACAATGAAAATGAAGTCTCCGAATTGGCAGAAAGCAAAAAATAATATAAAAAATAAGTTTTGTATGGTAGAAGATAGAAAATGCATTTTACACACATCGAATAAACGTTAAACCAGCAGATTTGACAAACGTTCGTATCAAACACACACACTCAAACATACAGAATATGCAGGCAGACTATAAAGACAAGTTAAATAAACGCCTTAATATGCGACCGAACTGACTGACTGAACTGACCGAAACAACAAATGTCTTACTGACTGAGATTCATAAATACAAAAAAAAAATATATTCAATGTTTGGTACTGTAAGTAGAAAAATAACTCAACAGTACTTAAATGAAGAAAAAAGTTAAGAATTATATATTTACATTTTAGAGAAACTGGTGTTGCTCCCTGTTGGTTGGTTGCTTAACCCTCTACAGTATATGATCGTGATTTTGTTTTTTTTTAGTAGAAACTAATACATTTTGTATAAAATAGGAAGCCTACAAAGTCGAACAGGAACCAAAAAATTTTATCTTACACCAGTATAAAAAATGAACATAACCTCCAAACTGGAAGTTGGAATTATGAACAATATACTTTAGGTCGTAATCCAATCCGTTTAAGGCACCTCATTTTATTTTCAGAAGAGGGTGATATGAACGGTTATATAGACAAGTTAACGAACTTCCCTACTAAGGGCTGTCCACTCCGACCAAGGAAATCTATTCGAGAAAAGCTCTGTGTATTTGGAGATTTGTTTCATTTTGAACAAGATATCCTCAGAATACTGCAACGACTACCACAGGAAGATCAGGGATTATAATAGGAAAATTCTAACTGCAAAACGCAACTTCTAGAAACTTTTCTGTGAGCAGGTAGACAGCATTCACGACGTCTTAAAGATTAGCAAATTGTTATAGAATTTCCATATGCAGCCCGTAAACCTTATTAACGGAAACAGGGCGGACCTGTTCCACGAATCTTTAGGGATTCTTATGGAAACACACTTTTTTTATTTAAATAGCTGGAACCAATGCAGGGCAACAATTTCGACCAAATGTGGAACAACAAGCTGAACGCAATGATATATACGAGGGCGGATCAATAAGTCCGTGAATTTTCAAACTTCCGTCGTAGTCATATGAAATACAACACTGCTCCCATCAAGTACCACCTGTTAATAGACTACTGTCAAATTTTGAGCAAGTTCCGTCATTTACTTTGCGTTTAACAGCTGTTCAAAACATACAACATACGAGGGCGGATCAATAAGTCCGTGAATTTTCAAACTTCCCTCGTAGTCATATGAAATACAACACTGCTCCCATCAAGTACCACCTGTTAATAGACTACTGTCAAATTTTGAGCAAGTTCCGTCATTTACTTTGCGTTTAACAGCTGTTCAAAACATACAACCTCGTGGATTTTTTTAAATAGAAAAAAGCGAATTTCTAGTGATCACTAAACAGTGTTTTATACGAAAAAAAACCGTCAATCAAACCAAGGAAAAGCTTGATAAATACTATGGGGGCTGTGGAAAATCGATTTCAATGGTAAACAAGTGGTTTACTGACTTTCGTTGTGGTCGCACAAGTACAAATAACGCTGAACGTTCTGGACACCCGAAAGTGTCGAAAAAGTCCACGATATGGTGTTGGCCGATCGAAGAGTAAAAGTGCGTGAGATTGTTGATGCCATAGGCATTTCATATGGCAGTGTGGTTTCGATTTTAAATGTTCAGTTGGATTTAAGAAAGCTGTCTGCAAGATGGGTGCCGCGTTTGCTCTTAATTGACCATAAACGTAATTGAATTATTGATCAAACAAATGCCTATTTTATGAACCTCGAAAAATCCTATTTTTTGGAAGGCATACAAAAATTGGAAAAACGTTGGACAATGTGTTTTGAGCTACGACTTAAAGGACATTATGTTGAAAAATAATTATTTCAAAAATAAAACTGTGTTTCATTCAAAAAGTCACGGACTTATTGATCCGCCCTCGTACTATGATTATATTTATTGATATCGATGTCCCTCGACCTGTTTGACATTAGCCGGCCTCTTGTATGTTACACAGGAGCAATATTGAGATTATATGGGTTTAGAGTTATTTACTTTGTTGAACAATTTGTAAGCCCAGCATTGCCATCAAGCATCAATTGTGGAAACAAGAAAACATCGAATATCTTGTTCGATGCAGATTTTTTCACTTGTATTTTTCCTTTTCAATAAAGCTGTCAACGAAGTGAAATTAAATACTCAAAAACTCTTGATGTAAAAATCGAATTTGTAACTAATCCCCCATATGAATTCAAATATATATACTTATTTATAACGTTTACTGAAATTAAATATTCAACTTATTTGGAAGATTAATAAGCGCTAAAGTGGCCCAAACCTAACCCTCACCCTCTGAGTTACGTGAATGAACTGTTATTACTCATAGAATAATATGGGACCAAAATTATATGTCGAGATCCATATGGGGGAGAAACTAAGGGAATTTCAATAGTCGGAAAAAATTAACTTTGTATGATAGTAAGCATTCTCACAGGGCATTTATCGCTGAGAACACAGCTACTCCGAATGGACCGTGCAGACTGGGTGACTTGTAGGGTCTGTGGGGAGGATGACGAGACCTTAGAACATTATCTGTGTTGCTGCTGTCCGACCTTTGTAAGGATTAGGCTTCAAAACTTATCAGGCACCAATATTTCAACTGTGAGTGACCTTAGTGGAGTGGACTAGGGGAATTTTGCTAAGAGGACGGAGAATAACAAAACCATGGCGACATGAGAGCGCACAACAAGCAGACTGCCGGGCTAAAGTGCATGTCTTATTTTTGGACATGAGTCGATTGTGAAGAGTATCTTTACTTCATTTTCAACCAAAGCCTGACGCATTACTACTCGCTACTTATTTATTATTTTTGATTCCTAGCATGGGCAATATTTAAGTATAGAGCATTAAAAAAATTGTATATTCCCAGTTAAAATTGCATTACAGGGTTAATATTTATATTCTTTGTTGTTTAAAGGAATGTTCTCAACCATCACCACCAAAAGATCGCGTGATGTGTCTGATCTTTAAAAGCTACTTCTTCTCTAACTGAATTTATTACAACAATTTTTTTTTTCTTTTGGTATCTTTAAAGCAGCAGACGTTTTTTGTCGACTTTTGTAGTTGTGTTTCGCCAAGTAAAGGCTTCATTGAAGTTCAAGTTCATGCATGCTTACTTAAATCTGCTCAAAATATTTGAGTAAGATCTCGTAGCATGGTTTTTTGAGTTTTTGATACATACTACTCGTACAAGTATGTAGATGCTACTCATTTGAAGCATGAACGACCACGACCTCTGTTTATTGCAGAGTATTGACTGTTTGTTCTTGCATGCATTGGTTAGGAGTAAGATTTTCGTGAAGAAGTTTTGAATGATGTTGGTGTTTGGCAAATTTACGCATGCGCAAAACATTTTTCAGTTTTTTTTTTGCTGCATTTTTTTCGTACTTCGAAGATGTTGTTTTTATTTTTTTTAATAATGTTGTTGTACCTGTGTTATCACCTGTTTTTTGGTATGTGGTATGTTGTTGTGATGGCATGGTATCGAATCGAATGGTATAATTTGGTTAGTCTGTGTTTGCCTGTAATGGTTAGGGCGTCAGGTAGGTTGGGAGGCTGTCAATGCGTAGAACTGTTATGGTGGGAATTGCATCTTTAAACTTGCAATACTTGTATTTTTTTTTCTTAGTTTTTGATATTGCGGTTTTTGTTTTATGTTTTTTTTTTTTAAGTTTATATTTTGTCTTTGGATTTTAACAGTTTTATGGCTTTTATATAGTTTTTAATATTATGAAATTTCTTTGAAATTGTTCGCTTTAAAAAGTCGTGAAAACTGTTCTTTTCTTTGGTGATGATAATAAAATTGAATCATATTTCGCCATACGAATTTTGGGATTTCAAACAAAATAACATGTTTGAGGCAAACAATCGAAAGCGTTGAATTTAAAAATTCATAAAACTGATGTTGCCATACTACACTTGCGATTAACAACAAAGTATTGAAATTATAGGCATTAAAATTTACAACGTATTGAAGAATTTACGAAAGATTTGTTTTGGAAACTTAAATTTATTCAAACAATTCGCCAACAATTTGAGTAAATGCAATAATTAATACAGTGGCCGCAGATTAAATGTGATGACAAGTAAATCGTTTATTATAAACCCCGAATGAGCAATAACGCTGGTTTGAAAGTATCTCTTAAATGCTGAACCACTCAACTGCATAGTCAAATCTGAGGTGGTGTTTCCAGGTAACGTTTTGTCTCAACCGAACGAAATTTACAATAACAAAATACATGCAATCACTCATTTATCTCACGACGAGTATTTTTGAAATGATATTATATATATTTTTATATGGTGACATGTTTCAAATAATTATGTATAATTATATATAATATTATATATAGTTGTGTATAATTATAAAAGATCAGATTAGTACAGAACCAAGCTAGCCTCATTAATTCAGCCATATGAAGAAATTTTTTCCCATTTTTCCCAAATTCCCCAAAATTATATATAACACAATTATACGAAAAATGTAGCTTAATAAAGTAAGCCACACACTGCTCGGTTATTTTACAAACACAGGTTCTGGTGTTCTCATTACCTTCTTATTACGCAGTCATGCGTACGTGTTAGTGTGACGAAAGAGATCGAAATGAACGCACGCGTCCGCATGAGCGGAAAAGTGTCTACAAGTCAACCACGTCAGAATTGAGGTAGGTGTCTGAGAAACAACCTAAACAACACGTTAGTGAAATTCTTTCAATATCTTATTTTAAAAAAAAAATTATTTTGGTATAGATAAAGAGCGATTTCTTTTTGCTGTTTGGTTTTTTAGTGTGAATTTTTTTAGTGTAGAAAAAGGTTCGTAAGGTATGTCATTTTACCATGAAAAGACTAATGCATGGTTTTCACTATGCAATTGTATGAAAACGGGTTGTCATATGAGTTTGTAGTCATTTATGCACACGAACTGCCTTCTAAAATGACATACAAGTGAAAACGTCAAATTTCAGTTTGTCAGCAGATATGGCAGCATTTTTCATCTAAAACAAAATTGACAACAAGTTGTCAATTTTTTTTTGTTTGGCGATGGCAAAGCTGTTATTTTTTTCTTTTTTTTTTTTGCTGGAAAAATAAATTTCAAAAGTAATTTTTTAAATAAAGAAAGAAATGGTAATGTAATAACACAAAACGCCGCACTAGCTATAGCCATTTGTTTCTTTTTTGTCATTTTTAAATTTTTTCCACTTTTCATTGAACACAAATTAATATTATCTAATCAAGCTGTTCGCTCGCCAAAAGTTTACACATCACATTTGACCTTTGTAATGAAAACGGCGTGTCAGTCAACTGACACCAAAATTTGACAAAGTCTTTCACACGATCTGCTTTATCGATTTATTGTGAGTTTTTAAGATGTAATGAAAACGCATTTCACACAAAATGACGAGAATTCATTTGAGTCAGTTTTTGTTGTCAGTTCATATGACATAATGAAAACCAGGCATAACCACAGACTACACAGACAGGAAACAGCTGATTGAACCAAAATGTCGACTAGAAAATGAGTTAAAGAAGTGTCGAAATTGCGGTGATACACAGAAAGGGATAGATATAGAAAAAATTATGTACCATACAATTTATATGGAATTTATTTTTTCTATCTCATTTTGCAAATCACTGCAGTGTCAAAATAATCATATGGTTCGAGAATTCTTGTTTGACGTATGTCATACGTAACCTGTCTGTGAACTTTATTTTACAACCACGAAAAAAATAGGCTTATAGGCGATTTATACAAACTATGATTCTGTCTGTGAGACTAACAAACGAACAACGTTTACAAATCAGTGCATTTCATTATAAAAATTCGTGCTTTGTCAGAAATGTGTTTCGTAAATTATGTCCATTGTATGGTCGTCATAATCGACCCACCCAACAGGTTATTCAAGCTGTTTTGACCAAATTTCGCACTAGTTTCAATTTATTGTACATTCTAAAAAATGTTTTTAAATTTACTACAATAAAATGGGTAAAGTTTTATGTAATATTACGAAAATTCGGTAAATACAAACACCAAATGCGTAAATATATTTTGTGAATACTTTTATATACAATAATACACCCAAAAAGTATTTTTAGACATAATATGTCTACAATTAAACACTTTGTGCCTAAAATTAGTATTATTTATTAAATTAAAATTTTACTCACAAATTTTGTAATTATACTACATTAGAATGGTAATAAATATTTTGACATTTTAAAATTGGAATATATAAAAAATTAAAAAAAGCAAAAAACGTATAAATATCAAATTCATTTATACTTCGTCCATACAACAAAAGAAACTGATATACAATTTTCAAATACATGGTCCACATATTTTCAAGACAACAGGCAACTTTGTAAGTGCACGGATGACTAACATCTATTTATCTGCAAAAATTGCTCTTTGAAATGGAAGATGATACAAATCATGCCATACACTTTAAATTGAAAGTGACCATTATTGAATATGCCTATTCGAAAGCTGAATCATGTAAAT
Organism: Eustalomyia histrio; assembly: GCA_949748255.1. NCBI lineage: Eukaryota > Metazoa > Arthropoda > Insecta > Diptera > Anthomyiidae > Eustalomyia > Eustalomyia histrio. The sequence goes on along the minus strand of OX456525.1, from coordinate 59,450,984 downwards.
ACAGCTTAATGTATTATCAATTATATTTTTAAATAATTGTTAATAAACCATAAATGTATGAAATAAAAATAAATTTTTTATCTTATAAATCAAAGGTTTTTGTGCAGTTTAATTTAAATCATTGAGGTGGTAAATATAAGCATTTTTTTGGAATTTTCACGCATTTGGAAATGCATTTTTAGGCATTTTATGCGTATATTTACATTTTAAATAGATTTTTTACGCACAATTTTAGTAATTTTGGGAATTATTTTTAAAATTTCATTTAATTTTTACGCACTTTCGATGTAATTTTACCCATTTTGTGTGCACCCATTTATAGTAGGAGTACAGTTTCCTACTATAAGTTGGGTAAATTTCAACAAAAATTAATTAGAGTGTACATTAGTCCACCAACCCGTATGCGAAAAGTGCGTAGCAAGAATAATAATGCTGCTGTATCGGCCAGTGTCAAAGAAATCGCTATATGTCAATTTGTCGGCATTTTCAACAATTGGGCTTATGTTATTCGACTACCGTGCGATGATACCAACAAATGGAAGAATTGGACATGATTGACATATGGCTTCAACAAAACGCTGCCACATGCCACACAGAACGGAATACCATGAACCTATTGAGAGGCGAGTTTGGAGAGCAATTAATTTCACGTTTTGGAGCAGTATATTGGTCGACAAGATCATGGGATTTGAAACCACTAGACCATATTTTGTGAGAATACGTGAAGTCTGTCGTGTAAAGGGCAAGCATGCCACAAATCCAGCCCTTGAGAACACATTACACCTGCCATTGGTGAGATATCTGCCGAAATGCTGGAAAAAGTATATAAAAATTGGCACCCACGTATGCACAACCTACCGCGTCGCCGCGGGCAACATTTACATAAAATAATCTTTAAAAAGTAAATGACAAGCATTCATTCATTTATCGTCTTAAATAAATATTTCATTCACCTTTGTAAATTTTTTGTTTTTTTTTTTAATTTTCAAAACCCAAACGATTAAAAAATCACCCTTATAATATTTATAGGGTCAATTTAATCCAACATTGTTTAACATGAAATAATTTTAAATTTAACCACTGAATTTAACGATTTTTGTTTTAAGCTGTTATTTTTAAGTGTAAAATATTTGTTAAAAAAATATAATGTGGAATATTTTTTGTTGTTTTGTCTAGATATAAATTTTTAGGGCTAAATTTTTCCTTATAAAAAAATTATTTTTAACATTAATCGTCGTTTTGAATTAAAAAAATACATAATTATGCAATTCATTATACATACGCCTACACTAAAAACAAAACGGAACTTGGAAAATATAAGCCGTTGAAATGGTGTCTGGTATTCTACCACGTCAGTGGAATTGTCAAAAATTAAGTCACTTCAATCGCAGAGGGTTATCTTACTACAACTCCCGCAGACCGAGTTCAAATCTTGGCAAAGTCATTATTTTTTTAGAATTTTTTTTTTTAATTTAAATTTTTTTTATACGTTTTTAATATTATGTTTTTGCCTCTAATCTAATACAATTCGACCTGACATTTTTACGGTTAAATTTGGGTCTTACTAAATCCCCAAATATATTGCTGGATCTAATTTGATGTACCTTTTTTCGGATCAATTTAGACCTTCGCCAAATATATTGTTGGATCTAATTTGATCTTAGATTTTGCGGATAAATTTAGATCCTACTTAGTCCCAGAATGTGCTGCTGGATCTAAATTTCGCCAGATAAATATGTTTACTCTTTTTTGCTCGCCTGGGGCGAGCTGCTACTTTAAACAACCAACCCAGCAGCCATATGGATCCATTACAGATTAGCAGCTCCGTTTGCAGTTAGGCCGCTTTTAAAACTCTGTATAAACAATAAGTATCTTAACCTTACTGGATGAAATTGGTTGGCACTCGGATGGGTACAAGGATATATTGGGATCATGGAGAACGTAAGGGCTGATCAATGTACGGGGAATGACTCTGAGTCAGTAGGGGAATACTGGCTCCGTTGCTATGGGTAGGGACATATTTAATAGGGAGACAGTAGGCGGCCTTGACATCTCGTGTGTTAGGTATCACGGACTGTATGGAATGTGCGTAATCAAAAAGAACAAGGACTCTTTTTGGTATAGCCAAGCAAACAATCAGCATGCCCATAGGGATTCTCACTGCGAGAGGCACGAGAGTTTGGATGGCTATGAACAGGTGTTATTCACATTAATATTACTGTAGGTAAATATGAAATCTGTATAATAATAGCGAAGGGGTTTCATATCCTTCTCACATTATACTAATTTTATTTCTTATCCATGATGCATCCACCTGTTGCAAGCAGATCTTATTTATAACATTTCTGCACAATTTTTGCATAATGAATATTTTTGCAGCTAAACAGAAAAGGTTCAAGGTTGTCCATGTAAATCTTGGTAATATCAAAATACTATCAAAACCTCCATTTAATCTACTCATGCCACAAACGAAATCAATCGTATACAACGAGAACAAATAAAGCAAAAATATTGTATGCAAAAACAAAAATATATACATTTAAAATGCAACATGCAACCGGATTTAGAAGACATTTGGTGAAAAATCACGGTACCAAATGAACAACATACAACACAAATTTAAAACAAACTAACAAAAAGCCGAAACACTCGATTGACAACTTTTCTTCTGTTAAAACAGCAAAAATTGCAACAGCAACAAAAACAAAAAAAAAAAAAAGAAATTGTAGACGAATAAGAAACGACTTTTCAACTTTAATTGAGTACAATCATCAAACCACAGGAGCTGGATTTTTTGCAAGGAGACGATTGCAAAGACGACGATCAATTGTGATTGAGTCAAGTGTACCAAAAATTGACCAACAATGTTTTGTGAATGATATTTGATATAACAACAAATATTATTATATTTTTGTGGAACAATGTTTGAGTGGATGGTTAGTTAGAAATTTCACTCATTCAGATTAGAAATTTAACTCGAAATTGTTTAAGAATTAATTCTTCTCAAAGAGAATCAAAACAACTATATTGCGCTTGAGCAACATTAGCAGCAGCATCAGCAGCAAAAACGCAGAAGAGTAGGCAGCAGATGAAGAATGATGTAGAAGAAAACTAAAGTTGTTGGTATATTCAGTAGCAAAGAAAGCAAACCACTACCAACAGCAACAACAACAACTAACCAAAACAAGTGAGCAAGCAGCAGCTAGCAGATGCATGTTTGTATGACCAACAGTTACAAATACGAGGCCAAAGAAAGTATCGCGTTTTCATACGCGTATTTTGTGTTCGTCGTTCGTTCAGTTAACACGTCTGTGCGGTTGGCTAATTTTAACAGTAAACTTAACGTTTTTTTTTTTCTTGTCTTCATTCTTTCATTTATTTTCTGTGTGTTCTTATTTAAACCAAGATTCAAGTGTAGTGAAGAACAAGTGCTTTAGTTTGTTCCGTTTTTTGTTTTATGTTAAAATTCTGTTCTGATTGACCGACAGACACTTTTTTTTTGAAATTGTGTTAATAAAAGAAAGCAAAAAACCAAAACTTGTGTTTAAATAACACAAGTACAAAGGAAAAAATTTACAAAAAAAAAACATAAAATATTAAGATTGTGATTGTAAAGAATATTTGTATTACCTGCTTTAAAAATTTTTCGGGTTTTTTTTTTTGAAGCTTAATTTAAACGTAACTTCCATTCAACACTGAATTCAACTCCCCTCATTAAATACTGAAATTGCACATCATCAGATTTGTGTATGATTTGTTTTTTGTGTGTAAAAGAATTTCAACTTTAACTTGCAACATAACAAAACAAAAAAGTGTGTTAATAAGGTGCGAATTAAATGTAAAAAATACCATATTGTATGAAAAAAAAAAACATAAAGAATTTTCAACATCAAAATGCAAATAACATGAATTAACAAACTTGTTAATGAAATAATTGGAATATAACCAACCATACATTACAGTTGCCATTTGAATGGATTTATAACTGTAGAATGGATTTATAACATAAGAAGGCTTATTGCATTGTGTTGAATGTTTAACCAGTAATTTAAATTTTAACCAGATAATCATCAAACAAGAGCATAAATTACATGTATTTGTGGATTATTTAGTATTCATTGGATTAACATCAAGTATTTAAACAGAAAAATAAACATTTAAAGCAATTTATATATTTTGGTAAAATGATGTTTTTATGTTTTAAAAGAAGTTACATATCGACTCTGGGAAAATAAGTTTGGTATTTTAAGAGAATTGGATTTATTTTACCTTTATCGCAATTTATTTCAAAGACCGAAAATCGAAAATTTTTGAAACGATTTTTTGATTTTTGGAATGATTGCCTTTGGATTTCACTAAAAAAATTTCAATTGGATATTCCATTTTTCTATGATATCTATGTGGCTTTGGGGTTTTCAAAATTTGGAGTATTTAGCAAAAAATAAAGTTAAATACCTCTTGCTTAAGTTGTTCTAACTTTTTGAGAAATGTTTCGATACTTCCCTGCAAAATAATAGCTGAGGAAAAAGTAGTTAAAAACTACATCTACTGAACCCGAAATTGTGAAAATTTCGGTGAATCATTAATGATTTTAACATTGGTGTGTCATTGGAAGGAAGTAGTTTGTTTTGGTGCTATGAAAAATCGATGAACAGATGGACTTTTTATTAGTTTACGGAAGTTGTTAAATATAGGGACTACAAAATAAATATAGGGAGGGGCTTTGTTTTAAAGTTAAAAATGTGATTTTGAACATGCCAAGAATTATTATTCCGACCAGGACAAAGTGAATATCACTGGTATGCAAAATATGTTTTATGAACCAACTAAATAATTGTTTTTTTTTTTACTATAATTATAAATTGTTATAAATGAATATTAAAACTAAAAAAATGTATATACTTTTCATTGGAAATGTTACAAAAATTTCTATTCTTATGACTTCATAAGTAGGGGATAATATCAACATTTTGGAAGTTCTTTTAAATGACTTCTTACAATTCGTAAAGAATAACTACATTATATTTTGCTGGGTTATATTACAATATAAAAAATGCACAAACGTTGTGTATAACATAACCATATATGATCATATATGTCTATGCATATTTTACTGTATGATTATACATGATCTTATATATAACCAAATATCTTCGGATTCGAAATTTAAGAGTATATATCCGTATTTGGTCATAAATGAATAACATATATAATATTTAGAGGAATATAAAATTAATATAATATATGAAAATATATGATCATATTCCCTAGAATTTCGGATCCGAAGGTATATGAAAAAATAGGAGATAATGTATGGTCATTTAGTTGGTCCAAAGTAAAAAAAGAGGTTCCAGTTCGCGAGCTCCACAACCCTACAAAAATGCCATTATGGAAAAAAATATGGTTTGCCAAAAAAATTTAAAAAAAGTTTTATTTACAGGTAGCACATCGCCATTGAAGTTTAAAAGTTGTACTTGTTCTATTATTTTATATAAATTATAAATTGAGAAAAATTAAATATAATTAATTAGGATCGCGACTCATCAAATCCAATATATTTCGGAGTCGCGTTTTTTCGCAAAAATTTCATACAAAAAAATGTTCCACTTTGATCAAGAAATTTGCTTATATTTGCCTCTGCGCAAAATTATTTTTTTAATGATTATATGTCCACGGAATGTCATTTTATGTGAGACAGGTTTTTTGTTAACAATTTAATTTTAATACGCTAAATAAAAGCGAAACACTAAAAAAAGTCAAATTTTACGTTCAGTTACAAGGATAACTTTATCCTTTCAAATATTAAAAACAATGTCATATCTAATGAAAGTCCTTAGTAAATTGATTGCAAAAGTACAAGAAGTTGGATTTTTCGATGACAACGTTTTTAGATGAAAAAATAGCACAAAAATCTTGAATTTTGTTGAATTTTTAAAAACCATTGATAATTTAAAAACCACTAATTTGTTTTCAAATTTGATTGTAGATTCGTAATCTTTATAAAAATTAAGATCAGATTTGAGAAATTTGTACATTATATGTGCGTTAGCAAGTTGAATTTTTAATTACATCTTTTAAGAGAATTTTTACATTTTTAATCATATATGTATTTTTACATATGAATTTAAAAAAAAATCGCAAAATAATTAAAAGTTCCTGAATTTTTTAAAATTTCGGTCTCATATTCCTTTTATGAACATTAATTAAGACTGTTTTGGAAATTTTTTTTAAATAAAAACAATTCAATTTAAGGTCGACCCCACTTTTTGTATAAATTACTCTAAGGACAAATTACTTATTTTTTAAAAGGTAACTTTTTGTGCTACCTCTTAATATAAACGAATTTAGCTGAAACTTGGCACAGAGAGTTTTTAGATACTAAGGAATAGGGGCAACATTGTGGAGATTGCAAATTCAAACTTTGATGTTTTTTGAACTACTCTAATGGTCATGGTAATGTCGGATCACATACAAACCCATATATCATTATGTATTTTCATATACACCCAGCAAAAATAAATGGAAGTGATTCTTAAGGAATTAATTTTTCATTGATTCTAAAATATCGTTTAGTTCAGATTTTTCTCTTCTAAGGAAGTTCTTTTTTACAACTTATAAAAATGTGATTTTTAATAAATTAAACACTTTTCAAATCTATGACGCTACAAAAAGTAAAAAATTTATTGTAGTAAAAGTTGCAAGCATTTCGAATAGAGATAAATAAGGCCCGATTGCTGAATTTCCCGCTAAAATTTAACGAACAGTAAAACCCAAACTTTGTATAGGAAACAACAACAAATGTGTCAGTTAAATTCCAAGGTAGAAGCTAACGGGAGATTGTGAAACTGAGGCTAAGGCTCGATTACTGATGTACTGTAGAAATCTAAAATACAAATTCAAAATTTATTTGGGAAGAACATAAGATTTAATTTTTCACTAAACCATAAGAAGGGCTTTAGATGCAATGAAAAAGGATCATAAAAGAAAACTTCCACCCTATGACACCCCTATGTAAAAATCATTAGTTCCGATCCAAATTTTCACAACACCGGAATCAAAATCACTGCTTCTTTTTCTCTTCTTTAGCTACTTCCCAGCAAAAAAAAGTAGCAAAAGAAGAGAAAAAGCAGCAGTGATTTTGATTCCGGTGTTGTGAAAATTTGGATCGGAACTTGTTAAATTACTTTGTTCAAAATTCTTGCAATTTTTACTATAATAAATTTTTTACATTTTCTATTGATAACTACTATTTTAAGAATTTAAAATCTGTTAAGTTTTGTGAGTTAGAAATTGATAAAATTCATTTAAAACTTATATCTTCTTTTAAAATAACTAAAGTTTAGTACTTAACCATAGTTATAAATGTGAAATTTATATGTAAATATATGTGGCTAATGTTTAACCTTGCTTACATGTCATAGATTTGAAGTGTTAATTTTATTCAAAACCACATTTTTGAAGTTGTGAAAAAGAACTTCTTTGGAAGAGGAAAATCAGCACTAAAAGATACTTTGGAATCAATGAAAAATTGATTCCTTATGCATTACTTCATTTATTTTTGCTGTTTTTTTTTTTTTTGCTGGGCATGCATATATTTCGATTTTCACATTTATTTTGTTCAATAAACAGAAATTCCTCAAAACTTAAGATCTCAAGTCCCGAATATACTTTCGAAAAGCTCTTTGCCGCTCGAGTCAGAACTCCACCATATTTTCAAAGTTTTGTAGTATTCTAACCTAAAATTGTAAACAACGTGTTTTTATGTCATAATCAGGACTTAACTAATCCGTCAATAATGTTTTTCTCCTTAAAGGCTGTTATAGCATATCAAAGTAAAATTTGTGGTTCCATGTATGACCATATATGAAGTATGGAAACATATCGCTCATTTACTTGAAGATTGTCGTGAATCAAAAATTTTCTCAGTGGTTAGGCTAAATCGACAACTTTAAACGCGTTTTCTGCAAAATCGATTTATTTTGAGTTATGGCAGTATTGAAGTAAATAAGCGATATGTAAAATCATCCAAGCGAATAAATATTTCATACATGGTAATGTTAGATATCATCTATCGAAATATTTACGGTATACATTGTTCCACGTATATTATATAGGGTCCGCCAAATAACTTTTTTTTTTTTTTTGAAAATGCAATAAAAAAAACTACTGAATATTTTCTCAAATTTCTTTCTTTATTTGAAAGTACAATCCTTCCGGTTAATAATGGAAAATAATTTCATTCAAATGGCTGACTCGGCTGGCCGTTACAGTCAATGGCGATCGCTATCGGTCCATGCTGAACGAATTTTTGTTCACAAATATTGAAGAGGAGGATATTGGCAACAATTTGGTTTCAACAGGACGGTGCTTCGTGCCACACAGCCAAAGCTACACTCGATGTTTTGCTCCCTGTTTTTAAAGATCGCATTATCAACCGCAGAGCTGATGTCGTTTGGCCACCTTGGAGCTGCAATTTGACACCGTTGTACTATTATTTGTGGGGTGCCGTCAAAGATAAGTGTTTCGCCGACAAGCCAGAGACAATTGCCTTTAGGACAATATTCTTGAAGCCATTGGTGAAATACAGCTGCACACAATCGATAATGTGCTTAAAAATTGGACCGATCGTGTAGGCTACTGCATGGCCAGCCGAGGCAGCAGTTTGAATGAAATTTTCCCATTATTAACCGGAAGGATTGTACTTTCAATTAAAAAAAGAAATTTGAGAAAATGTTCAGTAGTTTTTTTTATAGCATTTTCAAAAAAAAAGTTATTTGGCTGACCCAATACATTTTATTGGTTGAATTCATATATGATTATATATGAATATTTATGATTTTTTAGTTTCAACTCATATATGTTCATATATCATTGACTTAGAAAAGAAAACAATTATTGTTGAAAGTTATTGAAAGATAGATTTTAAAATTTGAAACTGATTTTGTTTAAAAAGTCTTACTAAAATAAATTAGAATAAAAAAATATTATTTACTTTTTCAATAAAAAAAAGTGCATTTATATCCAAAGAAACTTTTTTAATATAGGAGCATATATGATACATATTTGAAATACCAGGTAAAAATCAAAATATATATGATCTGATATGGGCATATATATGATTATACGTGGGCATACATGGTCAGTTATGTTCATACATGGTTCAATATATTACCATACATAATCTGATATGTTACCAGATTCAAAATTTGAGGGTATATGGCTGTGTAAGGTCATATATGATCATATATGAGCATACACGAATTTTATCGAGTGATTATGGGAAAATAAATGAATTGAGGGTTATTATAGTTCGCTACCCGCATTTTAAGTTGGCCTTCTTAGTGTAAAAAGTTTTCTAGAATTTTTGGTTTCGTAATCCCGAAAACTAATTGAAAAAATACATTGATTTATTTTGGTCTACCGCAGCATCATTTAGTGGTCAGAGTATAATAAGTTTTTGCTGATATTTGTATTAGTTACCAAAAATATCGGTCTGAGACCCACCTGTGAACCAAACAACTCAGAAACTATTCCGAATTAATTTTAATCAAACTACGGTTTGCAAATATAATGATATAATTATTTGTTGACCCAGAGACGAACCCTGTTAAATTTGGTTAGAATCGGTTCTACTTTCCTTAAATGGTATTTGAATACACAAAACCAAAGACATCTGGTTAAAATTTCTATTGTGGATGTTATATGAAACCATACATTTCGCTAGCGAATTTTAAGAAAATGAGACCATATTTGGACCTATTGGATTTGGTTGTGATCGGTCTATATTTTGACCTACTTCTCATATAAAGGTGCTATATGAATAAGGCTTCACTGATGTGTACTATTAGAAAAATGTATTTAAACATGTAAATTGTCTATTATATAATCTTAAAGGACATGGGATATTTAGTAGGATGTAAACTTAATAAAGTGTGTTTAAAACATGTCCAAGCATGCACAACTTCTTTAATCAAACATTAAAATATACAAAATTTCACGAAATTTAAGGCATGATTCAACAGGTCAAGACAATTGGTGCATATAGAGCCGTCACTGCAACTGTCTAAATGCCAAATCGACGAATTGGCTAAAATATAAAAAAAATCATAAGTACCCACTGTTCAGATAGAATACTGCTAAGAGCACCAGATGATATTGATCTTTATATTAAAAGATTTTGAACTAAATCTCAAACTCGCAACTTAACCCAAAAGACACACCAGACAACACACTAGTTCTTCTGCAAACTTCTTCAAGAAAAAAAGGAGAGACTTCTTCAAAAGCAAAAGGAGAGCTCGAAGCGCATGGCAACAGCATAGATCTCCACAACTCAAAGCACGTTTGAAAGAATGTACAAAGAAACTATGAAAATTACTGGAAACTCAGAGAATCGCGTCACAGATTTATGGATATTCTGGATCCAACATCAAAGATCTGTAACAAACAAGCCTCTCCTACAAAAACTAAATGAAGACTGGGAAGGAATAACAGTTCGTTGAACACATTCACATCAAATATACCAAATACTATAGAAGAGTTTACCCCTGATATGCTGCAACACATAATAGAAACCCCTTCAGGAATGAGATGCGAGAGGTCGAAATTATAATGTGGAGAATAATGTAGAACTTAATGAGAAGAAAACCCTTTAAAATTACTCAGTTTTGCATTACAAATAATTGTTGTTATTTTTAACGCTATATAACGCCTTGAAATTTTACTAGTGACAATGATACACAAACCACACAAGGATAACACAAAAGTTGAGTCAATAGACCAATCAATATTTTATCGATCTTTCGATCAATCAGTATTTTATCGAGCTCTGAACTTTTCATTGATATAAAACAAGCGTTTGACAAAGTTTGACACATTGTTTTACTCTACAGGATCAAAAATATGCTGCCAACTAGAAAGCTATATAAGAGGTGGCCAATTCACAGTTAGGGAAAATAATTTTGTAAGTTCACCACAAGACATATATTCGGAGGTGCACTGTTGTACACTCTTTATGCATCTGACTTGCCAACTAATTTATATACCCATACTTCAACATTTGCTAATGACACAGCAGTCATAAGTGTGTACGAAAACCCATTAATTTCATAACAAAAATACAACATAACCACATTTCTCCATTAGAAGTATGGCTGGAAAAATTAATAAAAGTGAATGAACCAAAATTTATACATGTCACTTTTATCCTAAGAAGAGACTCGTATTCTCATATATGAATTTATAATCATATTACATCTCAATATCTTGATCGTTGCCTGACCTGGAAAATTCACATAGATGATAAACTTATCCAGATTAATTTAAAAACTGTTCAATTATTATGTCTAATAGGCTTAAACAGAGCTTAGATTGTATTATTCTGATTTACAATAAAATTTAAAAAACATATATGGTATTCAACTAAATGGTGGGCTACAGTGTTAGTTATTTAAACAGACTTGAAACATATTTAAACAAATTCGCTCGACATCTACTAAATAATCATGGCCACCTATGTCTCAGTTGGTTGGACAATTTAGATTTTGTGAACTCAAATGAACGAGGGATGCTTTTGAAAACATTTATTAATCGTTGAGGAATTAAGGGCTTATTATTTTGTGTTAATTTTAAGATTTCAATAATTATTGCTCGTTCATTTTCTACTAAGTGAAGATTTAATAAATAAATATAAAATCCCAGCTAAAATTAAACAAAATGTATATGGACCCATACAGGTGCAATGCATGTTCGTGTATGCTCATAAACATGCGTATATGTCTATTAAGATTGTCGAAAAATCAATTCAAGAGATCCACATAAATATGACATTATGGAAAAAAAAATGTCCGCCAAAAAATCTCAGAAAAAGTTTTAATTAGAGGTAGCACATTAAAGTTATATTTGTTCTATTAATTTATTTATTTTATTTATTTATATTTATATTCATCAAATAATTACAAATTATATATTAATACCCTAACCGAGCACTAGCAACAGAGGCCATCGGCTCGTTGTAGCGAAAACAGACCCAAGCCTCTGGTGGGAATCGAACCCACGACCCCCGCACTGATAAGCTAGCACGCTACCAACTAGCCTACCGGGGCGCTCGAACTCTATTAATTTAAATTAATAAAAAGTTGAGAAAAATTAAATATAATTATTCCGTTCGCGACTCATTATATCTAATATATTTAGGAATGTGAAATCAAAATAAAATTCAATGTAGCGAATTTCGCGAAAATTTCATACAAAAAAATTTTTGACTGATCAAGAAATTTTCTTATATTTGCCTCTGCGCAAAATTCCTTATTAAATAAGAACACGCAGAGAAAAAACATGTTTGGCGCAATTATTTTCGATGAGCATCATTTATATTTGCTATTATGATTATGCCAACCATAGTCGTACTATAATATAGTTCCCATACTCGTATTATGGTAATAAAATATCAATAATATTGTCTCTAAAGTTATATTATGATTCTAAACTATGAAAAAGTCTTTTAAATATTTCTTTAAGAAATATTTTTCCTTAAGGTAAAATTTGATATTTAGAACTTTTTCAAGGAAAATTCTTTGACTCCATGGATTTTTTAAAGAAAACTACTTACAAAAAATGTTTGAAGGACTTTTTAATAAAAAAAAAATAGATTCTATGGACATTTTCTAATTAAAAAATTCTTAGATTCTAAGAAAATTTTTAAGATAATTTTAGAATGTCCTTAGAGTCTCAGAATTTTTCTGTTAGAGAACTTTTTAATCAAAAGCCTTAGAATCTAGGTTTTTAAAGAGTATATGAATTTTAATCTAAGAAACAGTTTGCAGACTCTAAGAATTTTACTTTAAGAAGAAGTCAGAAAAATATATAAAAATCTAGTATTTAAAAAAGAATTTTAGACAATGAATTTTATTGCCAATGAATTGATTAGTGCAAATTATAATGTTTTATATTTAAGGCTTTTTCGAAAATAAAACCACCCAGGGTGAAAATGATCATGTAATTATTATTTTTACCTGGGTGACTGAACTGATACAGTTTTTTTATGAAAACAACACAGTAGTATGACTGTAAATGTCAGTCATGTTTTATTTGTTTTTGTAGTGTATATCTCTACATAATTCTTTTATACACTTTACAAAACTTGTTGTTATAAAAATATTTTGTAAATACTTTGATTTATGTTTTATTTCAATTTCATGTTTTCAATTAATTTATTATTCAAATTTTACCTTTCAAAATAAATAAACGATTTTTATAAAAAATATAAATATTTAATTATTTAAATATAAATAATAATTAATGTTACCAAAGATTTATAAAAATGCATTGATTTGATTGTTGTCTGTATTTCATAGTTCCATAATTATCATATTTTTTTCATATATCCGAATTTTCGTTACCACAGTATTGTAACAGACAATCAGGTTATTAAAGAGAAAGTGACAACCATGAAGTATTTGTTTTTCCCTGCATGCAAAAGGTTAGAAAATTAAACAACAAATTGATTTTTTTTTTCTTCAATTTGTTTAATGTTAAATTATTTAAATATTTTTTAAATCCATAAATAAATAAAATATGAAATTTTTTCTTTAAAATAAAGTTAACAAATTTTTTAATATGACATAAAATGCAATTTTTTTGAAGCATTTTCAAAACTCTTATTTGAAATTTTTAAAAATATTGTTCAAACAAATTTAAAAATTTCAGTTTTGCATACTGGGCTTCCATTTAATACATCATAAGAATTAAAAATAATAAAAATTACGTATATCCCTTGTTACATTTTGTGAGGGATGCTATTTAATTTTTCCGGTTTATCAAGTTTCAATTAATACTATTCAGTATTTTATGACACAAATTACAAGGACTATATTGTAAAAGTAAATTTTTTGAAATTTTTTTAAATATTTCGTGAAATTTATAACAAAATATGGTGGGGTATGTTCATATTTTGATGAAAGTTAACTAAACTATTTTCTGTGATTGGTAATCAATGCTTCAAAAAAAATTAAAATTAGCCCTTTTATGCAATTGGGAGCAAAAATTACCCAATACTTTTTAACGTTAAAAATGCAGTTTCATTCAAATATCTACATAATAAAAGTTAAAATTTTAATTATAAATAGAAAAAAATTACAAATGAGCTTGTTTTAAAAATTAGTCTTTCACTTTGTAAAAAAAAAGCTTTTTTAAATCAATCAAAAATTCTCTCTGTGTAAAAATAGTTATCAAAAGCAAAGTGCAGAAAAATTGTTTTATTAATATATTGTCGCTAATAGTTATTTTTTTTTATTATTTCTTTCACATGTTGTTTAAAAAAAAGTTGTAAAAGAAAAGTTGTAGAATAAACAACAACAACAACAACCAGAAAGTATAACAATAACCAACAACCACTTCGACTTCGACATCAACATCATTCATACATTTTATCATACAAACTATAAATTTTTTTATGTCTGTATGTTACGTTTGTAACTGGAGAAAATCTAATCTTTCTTCGTGTGTCTTTTCTCTAGCAGGTGTTATTATTATTAATTCATAAAATAAAATTTACTTTTTCGAATTTATATGTATTTGTGTATTTACATTGTTAGCGGCTTATTTTAATTTTATCAAAAATATTTTTATTTTTTCTTTTTGTTTAGAACCGTTATGCAAGTTTTGTTGAAAAAGAAATTGAAAAATTAGAAAGCATGACATTTGTTGAAAAAGATTTTATTTTAATGGAATTTGATTTGATAGTATTAATTATTAATTAATTTAATAAGTGGTTTAAATGGGTTTCATCTTATAGAGGAGGATTGGGTAATGTGATATATCCAGCTTAGTTTTTTTTTTTTTTATTTTCCCACCAAAGTAGTGACGAGAAATTTACAACCCAGCAAAACTTTGGTAATGGGTGCGATATTCTAATGCGTTACCTTGTAATGGTAGCTCGTTACCTTTTTCATTATTTGCAAGCATAAAGTTATAAGTTACTGATTATTGATTACGTAATATATGATTTATAAATGTAGAGTAATAATTGAAATATTTTTGAAAATCTATTTTTAGATACATTACTTTGTGTTTTTTTTTGTAAGCAAAAGGGTAATGTATGTTTGTTTTGACAACACTAGCAAAAAACGAAGCGCAACAATTCATTTGAGTTTAAAGCAATCAAATACTATATGCGTCGATAGCTCAGTGGGTAGAGTTCTTGGCTGGCAACCAGAGTTCCCTGGTTCGATTCTCATCATGACCACATTATTTTCAATAACGTTTAAAATATTTGTAATAATTTTTTTAATAAAAATTCCTCTTTTTAAAAAATCTATTTTTAAACACATTACTTTTTCCATTCTCGTAACCAAATAAGTAACCCTATACATTATCACCTCTAAAGTAATGGGTATTCACATTTCTTTGAGGTTCATCGCCTATGAAATTCATCAATGAAGTAAGGTGTAAAGTAATCCATCGGCCCCTATGGCTATACATTACTTTACACATTATTTGGTAATGTGTGGTTTTGCTGGGAAGTTTAATGATATTATACTACTATGTCTGCCTTTATCATACTAGGGATTTTTCATTGACATTGAAATTTCATAAGAATTAGTTCAGTAATGCCAAATGGCAAAAAATTCGTTTTAATATGACATTGGTCCTTCCAATGCCAATGAAATCATACTAATGTCTTAAAAACTAATTAAAATTGACAAAAAACTGATTACAAAAACAAAAGAAAATTTTTAAATTTATATAGATTGTCCTATAAAAATGGATCCATCCAGATCTCTCTCCAATTTTTTCTATTTGTATTATGGAGCAAAAACTTTGTCCATTTTGCGATATTCCGCATAGTAAAAAAAATATCCAATATTTTGAACACTAAGGAACTAAATTTTTGCACACGCAGAGAAAAAACATGGTTGCCACAAGATCACTGCAACTATATTATGCTTGCTGCATGATTGGCTGCAACCATAATGTGTATAATGATAGAACTATAAAATGCTGACAGAAATCGTAGAATAATTGTAAATCAAATAAAACATGACTTTAACATTTACAAATTTATCAATTCATTCACCCATGTAAATATTATAATCATTTTCACTTGGGAGTATTTTTTTTTTTTTTTTTTTGGATAATGTCTTATACATATAACGTTATAATTTACACTAATCAGTCAATTCATTGTCGAAAAAATCATTGTCAAAAAAATTCTACAAAAAGATTTTAAATCTTTTAATTCCTTTTAATAAAAACAATAATATATTAAATAAAAAAATATATGTTTATTATTTTTTTTTGTTTTAAAATAACGACTGTGGAAAAAGTACACAGATTATTAAAAAAAATTTTACAAGAAAAAGTCTGTAGAAATCTAGAATTGTTTTGTACGAAAATGTTTCTTATACAAAATACCAGATTTTAAGAAATTTTTCTTACAGAAACATTTTTAGATTCTATGAACTTTAAACTCAAAGAAAAATTCTTAGATTTTGCAAACTGTTTCTTGGAGAAAAATTCACAAATTCTTTAAAAGGGCTTTCCTTCAATAAAAAATTCTTAGTTCCTAAGGACTTTTTCTAGTAAAAAGATTCTTAAATTCTAAAGATTTTATTTTAAAAAATATTCTGAGGCTCTAAGACTATTGAAAAAATCTTAATTTCCTTAGAATCTAAGAAATTTCTGTTAGAAAAAAAGGTTCCTAGAATTTAAAATTTTTTATGAAGTATTTTTCTTGAAAAAAGTCCACAAAATCAAAGAATTGTCTTGAAAAAGTCCTTTACATCAAATTTTTTCCTTAGGAAAAACATTTCTTAAAAAAAATATTTCTAAATTTAAATGAATTAATGAAGAAGCTTCATAGTTTCGAATCGTAATATAACTTTTGGGACCATATTATGGTAAAATTATGATTATTTTATTATCATAATATAATAACTAGTGCGACTATGATTGGTACATAATTCGAAAAATTTATGATGCCCTTCGAATATGAAAGGCACAACCATGTGTTTTCTCTAGGTGCAAGCTCGTCAATTATCACACTCCGAGAATACGGATTAGGCAGATCCACATGGCGAAGATTTATTTTTTTCCATAACAATTTTTGTATGCCTCGTTACGTTCCATTTTATTCCCTGTAGTGTTTTAATTCTACTCATTTACCGATTAATTGCATAATTGCATAGCATTTAAATAATATTCTGGCTCAGTTTTATAACCGAAATAGGTTCTTTAATACTCCAATGAGACAAAAAAATTTTTGGACTTCTCTCACGTTCCGACTATGCCAATGAGGTAGGTTCAAGAGAGATACTGAGTTATCCCAGAGTGACTTAAATAATTATTCACCAATTTATGCAATAATACAAAGTAACTCACTCCTATAGTACAAATTTCGTTCTCTGTTCTATTCCGTGGTAAAATGGCTTTATCCGCGTAACGACCTGCCAAGCAGCTTTGGCTCCACATATTGTAGAAAAAAAAAACATTTTAAAGTCAGGCAGAAACAACCTTAAATTCAATAGAAATAGCCTTGTTATCCAATCCAAGTTTTTTTTTTCCTTTTTAATTTAAGTATGTTTCTACACATTTTTAAAATGCGAATACAAAATCTAAAGAGTTGTCGTGTTATTTATATTACAAAAAATTATGTAACTAGAATCGTATTTACTTTAACAAGATTTATGCTTGATTTAAAAATTTTCGTAAAAATTAAGCGGTAATTTAAAAACAACATAAAAATTGAGTTTTTCCTATGAAAATGTCTCAGACTTTGCTGACTTTTTCCTATAGAAACCCCATCAGATTTTAAGAACTTTTTCCTACAAGGAAACCTTCAGATTATTTTAACTACAGAAAAACTGTCTGATTCTGAGCACTTTTTCTTATAAAAAAATCCTAAGACTCTGAGGACTTTTTCCTATAAAAAGCTTTATTTTCTAATGTAGAAAGTGCTTAAATTAAAAGAATTATTATTTAGGAAAAAATCTTCAAATTCCGATGGATTTCTTTAAAGAAAAAAAATCCACAAAATTGAAGGGTTTTTTAATAGGAAATGTACTGTAGTTATTATCACGATATCCCTAAGATTTTGATAATTTTTTCCTACTAAAAAACTTTACTTTTTATTCTGTAGAAAAAAATTCCTTAGCATCTGAGGAAATCTTACATGATAGAAAAATTCTCAGATTGTGAGGGGTTTTTCCTTTCTACAGAAAACGGTTCCGATTCTGAAGACTTTCAAAAATTAATAGTTAGGAAAATATTGCCAGAACATGAAAGTTGTTCCGTAGTAGATGCTCCTAAGAATTATTAGATTTTTCTATTGTAAAACTGAAAGTTTTTCTTTGGGAAAAAGTCCTAAAGTCTGAGGGAAAAACCCTGTCAGTGGCTGATGTTTTTTATAGGAAAATGGGCTTAAAATCTAGAGAATTTCCTTAAGAAAAAAGTTTTAAGTTCTTAGAATTTCAAGGTTTTTCTTTCGGAAAAAGTTCTCAGAATCTAAGAGTTTTTAACCGGAATCTGAGAATTTTTCTATTGTAGGAAAAACTCCTCCAAAACTGAAATTTTTTTCTTTTGGTAAAAGTCCTAAGGTCTGAATGTTTTTCTAAAGTAAAACCATGTCAGTTGCTGATGTTTTTCAACTATAGGAAAAGGTGAGTGGAATCTGGTGAATATCCTTCAGGAAAAAGTTTTTAGATTTTCAAGGTTTTTCTTTAGGAAAAACTTCCAAGAATCTAAAAGAAGGAAAACCTCTCTGTTGCGGATGTTTTATAGGAAAAGGTGCTTGGAATCGGGAGATTTAGTATAAGCAAAAAGTTTCTAAGTTCTTAGAATTCAAAGGTTTTTTTAGGAAAAATATCTCAGATTCTCAGGTGGAAAAAGTCCAAAAAATCTGAACATTTTCTATAGGAATCTGAGAATTTTTCAAAGAAAAAATTCTTTTGTATTTGTTGGACAAAGACCACGGAATGTGAGCATTTCTATAATATTTTGTTTTGTTATTTATTGTATTTGATGAATATATTTTAAATATATCAAAATTGGGGTTTTGTGAAATCTCAAAACATAAACTAATTTATTGAGACAGAAAATTCTTTAAAAAAAGAATTCAATCTATACTTTATAACACATTCTGATATTTAACAAGTAAGAGCGGCTAAATTCGGCTATGCCGAATCTTATATACCCTTCACCATGGTTGGGAAAAAACTGAAGTTTATATATGGACATATATGGAATGGACAGATTTATATACGGACGCCTTTAAGAGGAAATTAACCATTTAGTTTGGTGATAAAACTTAGACTCGGGAAGATTTATGGTCACAGAAAATAGGTATTTTAAAAAAATTTATGTTTTGGGCATAACTTTTTTGTATCTGAACCGATATTTCCGAGTTTTTCAGCAAATATGTTATACTAAAGATTTTCGATCTTCTGCTATATAAGACGTATCCATAGGTCATATTACAGCTCTAGAATAGTGTTTGTTGTTTGTGTATAAAAGGTGAAGAGGTGAAAGAAAAGAATTTCAACAAATCGTTAAAAGAAATCACTAGAACTGCATGTGTTTTATTTCTACAAAAACGTTTGATTTAGCTGGCAAATTTGCATTTGGGATTTTATTTTGATTTTTTATTAAAAATATTTGTAATTTCTTTAGCTAAATTTTAAAAATTTGAAGGAAAATAGTATATAATTTTTTTTTTATAAATTATTATAAGTTATGACCTAAAATAGTTGCACTCAAAGGTAAATTATGTATACAATTTTCTTAAAATGTGAGAAATAAAATGGTTTAAAAATCTTTTTAGAAATTCTTTTAAATCGGAGCAAAAATAGAAATAAAACCGTTTGTATTTTGTTTGTATCAGAGGGTTTTTATAAAAATGTTGATGTTTTTAGCCTATTTATGGATTATTTAATTATTAATATAAAATTTTATATAAATTAATTATTAAATGTTAAAAAAAACCAAAAATAAACAAAAAAAAAAGTCTTAAGAAAAAAAAAAAAAAAATGTACAAAAAAAAAGTGAAGTGACCGGGATTCGAACCTCGAACCCGCGGCCTTAGAGAAAAAAAGTATTTGTGACATAGCGTCTAGACAACTGAGCTATTGAAGCTCACACAAAATCATCGTCAATAGAGGTACATATATAAAAGTCTTCGTTCATTAGAGATTTGTTTATTTTTTATTTAAATGACAAATCTTTGTATGTGTGTTGTTTGTGTATAAAAGGTGGAGATGAAAGAAAAGAATTTTAACACATGGATGTGTTTGTTATGCGTAAAGTTATACATACATATTAAACAAAGGGATTTTACTGGAAAAATTAGAGGTAGTCCTGGTTTTTTGCTAATATCTCAGCCATTTATTAACTGATCTGTCTGGTTTTTAATAGCAAACAGAAATGGATCACATGTAACAGAAATAAAAAACATTTTTTGTATTTCTAAGCTAGTAAATATGTTTGATTAAATTATTTGGATAAAATCAGCAGTTATGACAAATTATGAGCAGCTACATTTTTTAATTTATTTCTAAGCTAATCTACTAAACGTACGTATGAGTAATATTATTTATTTTTTATCCATAATACATTGATTTTATTTTGATTTTGAAAATTGGAATTAATGGCTTGTAAAAGCCTTGTCAAATACAAGAATTGTGATAACCTCACATACAATGGAAATACGAAATAAATTTGTTTTTCTTATTTCAATATAAATCTCAATTATTGTTTTCTATTTGAACAAAAAAAAAAAACAAAATAATTTTTAAGTGCCAGATTTTCCATTATATTGTTATAGAATATTTGCCAAAGTTTACTCTGTATGTTGCTTTACTCATAGATTTTATTATTATTTATTTACAAGATTTTTGTTAACCATAATTTTTTTTTGAAAATCTTGTTGACTTGTTGAGCACGCGCAACTTAACGTAGAAGTTGTTTATAAAGGAACGTAGAAGTACCACAATATAAGTCTACAGTCAAATAGTACCAGTATGATGTTCGTTTTGATTATTTATGCTACCTATTCCAAGTAACACATGAAATTGCTGCAACGAAGCAAGACCAACTTCACTTTGCTACACAAATATATCAATATTTTTAATAAAAAATTCTTTTGTATGCAACAGCTTGCAAAAAGAAAAAAATAACTCAATACACTTGTTCGTGCCTGAGTATGAATATGATCATGATTTTATGCCATTCATCATATTTTATTGAAAAAGAGTACAGCAGCGGCAGCAGCAACATTATAAGAAAAATCTCTACAAATAGTCAGTTGATAGGTAGTACATACAGCAGTGGCTGCTGCTTTATGTTGCTTTTGTGAAATTTTTATAGTTTTTCTCAAGCTTTTTTGTTGTTCTTCTTTTACTTCTTCTCGTTGTCTTGATAAACAGCCGTTTGTTTTTCAGTTTTTTTTTCGCTTTATGCCATTGATCTACTGATCTATATTTTACAACGAAACGTATATACGTGTGTTGTTTTTGTTGCTGTTGCTTTTGTGCTCTTTAAGCTAATTATCAATTTTTCCACATCAAATGTGAAACAAAATAAACTTCAACTATGAGTAAGTTGTATGTTGTGCATACTTATACCCAATAAACAAAAATATGCTAAAAATAATATAAGTCGGTAGAAATAATTGGAAAATTTGCGGGTTTTCCAAATGTTCATACATTTTGTTATATTTAGAAACGAAATGTTGTAAAAAAATGAGCAACAAATAGTGTAAACTTTAAAATTTCGTTTCATATAAAAATTTTTAATTCTGTTTACGAACTTAGCAGGGGCAGAACGGTGAAATACATTTTTATAACATGGTTTTAAAGCTTCGAAAATGCAGAGTGAAGAAAATGTTTCCCTATGGGTGAATTATTTGACTTCACCGAACACACTATTTAAAATTTACCTGTAACCACCTAGGTGGAATTTGGCGATGGTAGAAAACACTAAACATTTGCATAGTGTTACTTTTTTTTGGCAATGGTACCAAAAACAAATCATTGGTAAGAACTTATTTGGACCGTTTTGCCAACGTTTGCAAAAATGTTTTGTTTTACAAAATTTAGAAAAAATACACTCGGCACAGTATTGGCAAGGCGATGGCCATGGTCGGTATGCGTTGGCAGAACGTGGGTTTATCAATCTTGCCAGTATTGTCGTGTTACTCGATTGATATCAAATTAAATAAATTCCGTAAAATGTTTATAAAAAACAGTACCAGCAAATATCTTAATTGGATACACGCAGAGAAAAAACATGGTTGGGGCAATAATATTCAAAGAACATCATATAAATTTGGAATTATAATTGTGCCAACCATACTCGTACCATAATAAATGTTAGTCATCATATTATGGTAATAAAATAAATATAATTTTACCAGAATATGGTCCCCACAGTTATCTTATGATTCAAAACTAGGGAAAAGTTCTTTAAATTTAAGAATATTTCTTTAAGAAATGTTTTTCCTTAAGAAAAAATGTGATATTAAGGACTTTTTCTATGGAACTATTTAAAGAAAAACAGTTTATCAAAAAATACTTAATAAAAAAAACACGGATTATGTGTCCTTTTTCTAATAGAAAAGTTCTTAGATTCAAAGGATTGTGGCAGCTATGACATGATACTAATATTAATTTCCTCCAACAATACTTTTACAATCCCTGCCTTGTGTTTAGGGTCGTTATCGTGATGGAATGTCCCATTCAGCATATTGAAGCATAACTGAGCTTAAAAGGTCTCTATCATTGTATTAGTAATCCGATGAATTGGGTCAATCCCATTTCCAGAAAAACACCCCCACACCATAATATTTCCACCTCCGTGCTTCACTGTAGGGGTTGTGTATCTTAGATTAAACTTTTCGCCTCGTGGTCGTCAAATGTAGGCTCTTCCATATGAACCCCGGAGGTTGAATTTGGACTCATCGGACCATAGTACGTTCTTCCATTTCTGTTGAGTTCAATTTAAATGGGTGCGGGCAATGTTAAGCCAAGCTTATCTATTTTTTCCGACAGAAAGGGTTTTTTTGTGCATCTAAAACAACTAAGACCATATTCTCGTGCTCTTCTTTTAATGGTGGAAAGACTGGCATCTATGGAAAGTTCAGTTTTAACTTCTCTAGGAACTATTTCGTGGAAAAATTCTTAATTTTTCTGTCTTCTCTAACAATAGTATTACGGGGTCTTCCTTGTGAGTTGTATGGATGTTACCACTATTAACAATGCGACAAATTGTTAATTTTGGAAGGAAATATTTTAAGGAAATGTCTTTTTGAGAAAGTCCATTTTTAAAGTCATTTAAAACTTTGACCTTGAAATCAAAATTGTATTTGTTTCCTGCAATTTTTCACAAAAGTAATTCTTACGATGTAAATGCTTCTAATATATTATTAAAACTCTTATAGCAAAATAATTATGATGAGTTTTTTAATAAAATGCAAAAAATCACGAATTAATAAAAGGAATGCGATTACCGTTATTTCATAGAATTTTTAGTGTTTATATAGAATTATTCACTAACTGAAAAAGTAATTTCACATAGTCATTTTCCTTAGAGTGTGTGATATAAATGCCTGTTCAAAACCATGAGTTATTTGTGTTGGGTGGTTCAGAAGGATGCTGAAGATGACCTGGTCGCTCGGGTCGAAAGTGTGCACTCCCTCTAGCGTTGATCCTTACAATTTTTTCCATTTAATAAAAAAAATAGTGTTTACTATTCGTTAGTATCATTAAAAAATTATGATCTTGAGCCTGATAAAATTAAAAAATATATAAAAATATATATATTTATGATATTATATGTTAATTTCTGACAATTCATTTAAATGTTATTCTGAGTGGCTTGAATTTTCTGCAGCAATTTCAACAACTCAATATAAATAATGTAAAATTACTTATTGGGTAATTTTTAAACATACATGCATAAGTTTTTATTTACGGTAATTATTTTCTTGGTTTAATGTTACTTTCTTACATTTTTTTTGCCGTTTATTTTTTTTTTTTCTTATAATATACACTATTGCATTTTGGCGTCTCGCCAAAATATAGTAATTCATATAATTTATTAATGCCTCATTCACATGCTTCCACTTAAAAAGGCCTAATTTAAGAAAAAGCACATATTTTGTTTAGTAATGCTGAGTTTACATTAAGCTTTAAGTCCCGCACGCAGAGAAAAAACATGGTTGTAATATGATCACTGCTACTATATTGTGCTTGCTGCAATCGGGTATGGTTGTCACAACCAAGTTATTGGTTTTCTAACCATCAACATGGTCGCTACCATCATTATTTAGTAAATATTTTACTATTTTATGATTGGCACTTTCTATTTTATATCATGATTGGCTGTAACCATACTGTGGTAACAAAATTTCTGACTATGAAAAAAATATCATAATTATGCAACGATAAAATGTTGGCAACAATCAATAAATAATTATACAATCAAAGAAAGAAAAGTTCTTAAAGTCTGTGATTTTTTCCCTAACAATTTTTCTTCAAAAAGTCCTTAAGATTAATTTTTTTTATAGAAAAAACATTTCTAAAGGAAATATTCTTAAATTTAAAAAGCTTTTTCATAGTTTCTAAGAACTTTTCCCTTAAGATTATCCAGGAATCATAATATAGTTTTGAGGGGTCATAAAATGATAACATTTTGAGCATACTATGATTACTTGCGATCATATTATGATAAATTCAATATAACATGTTTATTTAGGACCATAATATGGTAATTTTTGATTCATAATATAAGTATAGGGACCATATTATGGTAAAAATATGGTTATTTTATTATCATAATATGATAACCATAATATAGTACGATTATGGTTGGTACAACCATAAACCCAAAAATATATGATTCTCTTCGAATATGATTGACCCAATCATATTTTTTCTTTGCGTGCGAGATTTTAATAGAAATTTAGCTCAGAAATTTTAACCTTTACATTGGCACTTAGAAAGATTTCGATTTAAAAACCACAGTTTTTTATTTTTTTGTAAACAAACCAGAGCTTCGAAGATTGATTTCTATTTTGAATGACTTCCCTTAAAAGCGAATTTGATTGACTTTTTATTTGAGCTAATTCCATTTAAAACATTCATTCGGTCGAATTCGCATCTAAGGAACTCAATTTATCTTATTAGATTTTACCAATCATTGGAGTCAATGATTAGGATTTCATTTGATTTATTATTCATTCGATTTAGAATTTGAAAATTCAATTAATCAATCGTTGGCAAATCAATTAATTTTTACTTAATCAATTTACTAATTTTGTATTTATTGTTGATACGATTTTGTTTCATGTGATTGAGCAATTTGTTAATGACATTTGATTTTCTTTATTCGACTACAAAAAAAATTGGAAAAATTAAAAATTATGTTATTTTTTTACAGTTATTTTAACGATTTTTTACAAAAAAAAAAAGAAAACAACAAAAATAAATTATTGAATTCACAGTTAAAAATCATCAAAATCGCCCAAAATTTAAAAAAAAGTTACCTCTGTAATGAAGAGTTCTCGTGATTTTTTTTAATTTTTTAAATTCCAGCGTTTTTTGGTATTGGCGATTTTTTCAAATTAAAGCCATTTTTTCAATTTGAGCGATTTTTTTTTTTTGTGAATTTTAGGAATTTTTCAATTTTGGCTTTTTCTAAAATTAAGTGAGTTTTACAATTTTACACGATTTTTCCAATCTTAACGATTTTGCCAAATATAGCTTTTTTTAAAATTTGACTTTTTTTAAATTTGGTGATTTTTTCAATTTTATCATTATTTTATTTTGGGTATTCTTAAATTTTGGCGATTTTTTCCAATTCTGGCGTTTATTTAAATATTAGCGATTTTTTCGAGTTTAGTGATTTTTTTTTTTTAATTTTTGATTTTTTTTAATTTTGTTTTTCATGTATTTTTATAAGAAAATCTTCAAATTTCTTTAATAAAATCTAATAACATAGTTACGAGTATTTATTTTCTCAATTTGAAAGTCGAATGAAAAAGTCGATGTCATTCCCAAATTACTCAATCGCATAAAATAAAATCGAGTGAAAATCGATGAAACTCCCAACGATTGAATCCAGTGATTGACAAATCAAATGATGAACAACGAATGAAGTCTTTTGAAATAAAATCGATTGAGAATTTAATGATTACATCATCAATTAAAAATGAAAATCGAATGAAGCATCTTTAGAAACTCTGAAACAAACCAACATGAATTAAAAATGTTTCTAAAAGGCACTTGATTCCTTTTTATTATTTAAAGGTCCTAACATTAAATATGTTAATAAACTTTTGTTTTTTTAGAATTTTTTAGGGTTTAGAAAAACATTCTATAAAGTTAAGAAAATACATTTCTTTCGAAAAAATTTTTCCCCGAAAAAATACCGAAAAATTGTACTTAACAGAGTTCGATTGATCTAAATTCAAAAATGATCTCCAAAGTATAAAAACAACGTTTTATGGTAGTACTTTAGTATTGAAATTTTAAATCGCGATTATCGCAAATACGAGCGCTAACTTGGAAAATTGAATTCAGCGTAGTAAATTAAATTTACCAGTAGGGTGCCCAGCTTCTTTAAAAAAATATATCAAATAAATAATAAAATAATTACACTATGCGCTTTTTTGTGAATTGTAGGAATTTTTCAATTTTGTTTTTTTTTTTTTTAATTTAATTTAACATTATTTTTTGATATTTTTTAGTGATTTTTTTGCCAGCTATTAGCTAGCGTATATTCTTTAAAAGTCCACTTATTTGCGAGATTTTTATGAAATTTTTTACACATTCTTGCGAATTTTCGCTATTTTATTTGTTAGAAAAATCTTAAGATCTTACAAGAGATTTTCACTGAAATCTCGTGAGTTGAATAACGATGTAAACGAGGCATTCGAATGAATTTGTTTATTTTATATAATATTAAATGTTGCTCAAGTTTTAATTCGTTAATCCACAAAAACTAAATAAATCAATCGTTTTTCACCAAATTTATGCTTATGTTCATGGTTTTTTTTTAATTATTTATTAAACTAATATACCAAAACAAAAATTTAACCTTATATTTTAATTTTTCTTTTCTATCATTAGCTAATAACCGTAAATATCAGTAATTTAATTGTTGATTAAAATTTTAATTGGTTCCAGTATAAACATTCGGATTATATATCAAATTGTTTTACACCTTTAATTTTTTCCTGTTTCTTGTGTGGTAAGTGAAAATGATACACTAGATACATCTTTTTAGCGTATAAATATTTATAATAATTATTATATATTTTTTTTAAAAAATTTGATGGGGGTTTCCATTTAAAATGACCAAATGCTGTGAAAACACAGTAAGGAAAAACGTGGATAAAGAAAACAAGTAAGAGCGGCTAAATTCGGCTATGCCGAATCTTATATACCCTTCACCATGGTTGGGAAAAAACTGAAGTTTATATATGGACATATATGGAATGGACAGATTTATATACGGACGCCTTTAAGAGGAAATTAACCATTTAGTTTTCTTCGTTCATTAGGGATTTGTTTAGTTTTTATTTAAATGAAAGAAACGAATTTTAACACATGGATGTGTTGTTATGCTCAAAATTCTACACACATATTAAGCAAAGGGATTTTACTGGAAAAATTAGAGGTAATCCTTTTTAGTAGTTAGTAGGTAGTTTTTTGCTAATATCTCAGCAATTTATTAACCGATCTGTCTGATTTTTAATAGCAAACAGAAATGGATCACATGTAACAGAAATAAAAAACAATCAAGTCCTCATCATGTCTGGGTTCTTCGGAAAACCCATTTCAACACACAGACGGACAGACGGACATCGTTAAATCAACTTCGCTCTTCATAAGGACCCAGAATATATATACTTTATAGGGTCTAAGATCAATATTGTAGAAATTACAAACGGAATGACAAACTTATATATACCCTTCCACCTGTGGTGAAGGGTATAAATATGGATAATTAATTATAATATTTAAAACAAAAAAATATAAATTTTCAACACTTATAGGACTTTTGGAAACGAAGATCATATATAATTTTATATGTACCTAGATTATTAAAAACTAATTATATCTTTTATCCTATCAAAAATTTCTAGATCTTGTTGTTCCGAAATAGATTAAAAATTAAAGTTTTGTTAAAAAAATATTAATATTCAAAAATTAAAAAACACTAAAAAAGTTTTTATTTCCCTTCAAAATCATTGACATGAAATCACATAAATTTAATTATATCTTATACCATATCAAATATTATTTCTCATATTAGACCATATGTTGAATCATATACAGTGCCGTGTAATAACGCCATAGACAATAAAGCCATATGACCTTACTTCACACCACATTGGGAAATAATGACATATGGCTTTATTTCCACAGAAGGAGTGAAATAAAGTCATATTATTTCAGTGCTGTTCAAAAATAAAAATGTAGTTGTGTTGGTGAGAAAATGAGAATTGCATTGTAAGAAATGTTCAATGGGTTAATATCAGTGTTTGTATCTCTATTAATTTCTTTTTTTTTGAAAATGTGAAACTGTTAATGTTTTGTGTAAAACTGTTTTAAAGTAATAAAAATTAAACAAAAATTCAATTTTTGAAAGGAAATAAATAAATACATATATACATTAGGATGGCTTTTTTCATTGTATAAAAAACAAAAATTAAAGATTTTTTTCAATCAATATTATTGATTTCATTGTATTTACATACTAATAAAATATCTTTAATATGTTGGATTATCCTGTTAAAAAATGCAATTTTTGGGGAGATAAAAAATACATTCGATCGGACTCGAATTTTAAAAAACATTTCAACCTTTATATTAAAAAAAATACGTTTTATTAATTATGTCCATTAAAGATTTTTTATAGATCTTGTATTATCATAAAATATTTTTCGTACATTGCTATTAATTTTTTTCAGTGCATTAAAAAAAATCAGCATAAACCCGCTACACGTGTTCATTCGTCGTTGTTTCAGTGACGACTAAAAGCAAGAGCGGGGACAATTGTCCCATGAAATGAACAGCACTGTATTAGTTTTTCAATTGAAGTGAAAATAATGCCATACCACTGTAAAATGCAATTAATTGTAATAGTTACATATTTATTGCCAAAAGAATGCGTTGTTATTGTCAAGCATTGAAAAGGTATGGCGTACAGTCGTTGGAAGGGGGACTGCGCGGCGCCTTCGCAGTCGGCGTGGCAATTACGCGCTGTATTGCATTTTGACTGGCTATGCATGAAGAACCGTTAGTTTATATGAGCACGTTTTTCTTCCCAAGCGTTGTACCCAATTTGTCGTGCCATTCATTATCAAGGATGGCACGCACATTCATATATTGTTAATTTTAAAAAAATCGATTCACATTTCCATTTGTAAAATTAACTTATTTTATTGTTTTTCTTATTTGTAATTTAAAGAAATCAAATACACTACAAAAATATTGTACAGAAAATTAGCAAAGATGCAATAAAGCCATATGGCATTATTTCTCAATGCTGTGTGATGATATATTATTATATCTCAAAAATTAGATATATGGTATAGAAGTATATATGGTTCTGCATATGAAATTATGTATGGTGTTATATATAATTATATATGACATAATATGTACCATATCTAATGATTTGTATTATCATACACTCTAAAAAATGTTTGTAAATTTACTACAATAAAATAGGTAAAGTTTTGTGTAATAAATATTACGAAAATTCGGTAAATATACACACAAAATGCGTAAAAACATTTTGTACTCACTTTCATATACAATAACCCACACAAAAAGTATTATTAGACATAATGCGTTTAAAATTAAACACTCTGTGCCTAAAATTAGTTTTCATTTGTTAAATTAAAATTTTACGCTCAAATTTTGTAAATATACTAACTTAGAATGGTAATATATATTTTGACATTTAAAAATTGGAAAATATTACAAAAATAAAAAAAAAGCTAAAAACGAATAATAATTTTTCAAAATTATAAAAAAAGTGTATAAATATAATATTTGTGACAATTTATATTAAAAGATTTGGTCAAATTCCAAATGTGAAATGCAATTTAAAATAAAAATCTTTATAACTGGAAAGGTTGCTTTTTAAAACGGAGAAGAGGATACAATAAAGTCGAATACTACACTCTAAAAAATGTTTGTAAATGTACTAAAATAAAATAAGTTTTATGTAATATTACAAAAATTCGGTAAATATAAACAAAAAATGCCTAAAAATGTTTTGTACACACTTTCATATGTAATAATATACACAATAAGTATTTTTAGACATAATGTGCTTAAAATTAAACACGTTGTGCCTGAAATTAGTATTCTTTTGTGAAATTAATATTTTACGAACAAATTTTGTAAATATACTAACTTGGAATGGTAATAAATATTTTGACATTTGGAAATTGGAAAATATTAAAAAAATAAAAAAAGCTAAAAACGAGAATTAATTTTTCAAAAGTTTATAAATATAATATTTGTAAATATTGGGAATTTAAATTCAAGATGACCATCATGATAGCACATACCCATTTGAAATATATTATGTATTATATTTGTAATTCATTATTATTAAAAGATACATACATAAAATAAATTTATTATTAAAAAAAAATATTTTTCTGCAGTTTAATTTAAGCCATGCGTTAGTAACAATACGCATTTTTTATATAATTACGCATATAGAAATGCATTTTTAGGCATTTAATGCGAATATTTACTCTTCAAATAGGTTTTTTACCTACAATTTTAGTAAATTTTCGATTAATTTTATTTAACTTTTACGCACTTTCAATGTAAAATTACCCATTATGTGTGTACCAACTTACGCATAATGTGTGTACTTTTTTTCATTTACGCACAAGAAGTAAATTTACCCAATTTATAGTAGGAGTACAGTTTCCTACTATAAGTTAGGTAAACTTCAACAGAAATTTATTAGAGTGTACAATTCAAGTTAAAGATGACCATCACTGCATATGCCCATTCGGAATATATTATGTATTATATTTATTATTTATTATTATTAAAAAATATGTATGTAAAAAATAAATAAATTTATTATTTTTAAAAAATTGTTTATGTGCAGTTTAATTAAACCATAGCGTTTGTAAATATATGCATTTTTATACTTTTACGCATATATAAATGCATTTTTATTTATTTTATGCGTATATTTATCCTTCAAATTGAGGTTTTACGCACAATTATAGTAAATTTGCGAATTATTTATAAAATTACCAATTATGTGTGTACCAACTTACGCATAATGTGTGTACTTTTTTCGTTTACGCACTCAGAGTAAATTTACCCAACTTAAAGTAGGAGTACAGTTTCCTACTATAAGTTGGGTAAATTTCAACAGAAATTTATTAGAGTGTATCCAATTTTATAAAGATTAATATATAACTAGATGCAAGTAAACATATATGACAATATATTTATTAGATAAAGCCACATACATATGATTATATCTAAACTTTTTACTCGAGTGGAAATGAATTCTTAATTGGTCTCATTCGATTTAATTTTAAAACATTTTATTCATTTTTCATCATTCTATTTGTCAATTTAGGGAATGCAATCGTTGGGAATTCGATCGATATTAACTCAATATTTACTCGATTTGTAATTTTGGAATTTATTGATTTTGTTTCGTTCGATTGAGTAATTTGGGAATGCCACTCGACTTTGTTCATTCGATTCTAAAACTTAGAAACTACGTTAGTAGCTTAAAAAAAACGAAATTAAAAAGAAAAAAAATTTAAAAAAACACCAAAAAATCACTAAAATTTAAAAAATCACCAAAATTAAAGAATCCCTAAAATAAAAAATTGCTAAAATTTGAAAAAAATCACTCAAATAAAAAAAATCGCCAAAATTAAAAAAAATCACCTAAATTGCAAAATCGTTAAAATTGGAAAAATCGGTAACAATTGTAAACCCGTCAAATTGAAAAAAAAAATTACTTAAGTTAAAAAAAAACCAAAATAGAAAAATTCGAAAAAAGCTCAAATTAAAAAAATAGCCATTTTCCATCAAATTGTTTGGCCATTTTATATTTTTTTATATTTATATTAATCATATAATTACAAATTATATATAAATACCCTATCCGAGCACTAGCAAAAAAGGCCATCGGCTCGTTGTAGCGAAAACAGACCGGAGCCTCTGGTGGGAATCGAACCCACGACCCCCGCACTGATAAGCTAGCACGCTACCAACCAGCCTACCGGGGCGCTCTTGCCTATTTTATATTTGCTCCGAAATTGTTAATCGTACTATAGAATTTAAAAATGCTTTATAACCAAAAACTATTACTTTTTGTAAATATTTCCATTTAAAACCCAAATTAAAAAACTTTTTATTGTATAACATACATATATGCCCGTAATAGCAAACAATAGATACCTAGCAGTGCTAAGATATCTATTGGTTTTTGTTCATCCACACGGTAGGTATTTACTGCACTGGGAAGTATGTATATATTGCTTTTAATTACAAAAACTCATCCACAAAAAACAACTTTTACTTTTGATTAACGTTACTAATTAACAACAAAATTGTTAAGATATATAAAATTTAAATTTATAATTTTTAAATTTATAAATTTAACAAAGAAATTTCATTCAGATATTTTTAATACGAACATATTAAAATAATTTCTATGTCAAATGGTATAATCTTTTCTATTTTCCACTTTTATAATTATTTTTAAAATATTACAAATATTCAGGCTATGAAATACATAATGAAAAGAGATGCTATTGATGCTTTCTACTACAACAAGATAAAGACTGTGTGTGTGTGTGTGTGTGTGTGATAAGTTGATTTAACAAAGTGTCACACAGTTAAAATTCAATTCCATTCATTCAAAAAACACTTACATACATATATAAATATATATATAACATATATATAAAATGAAACGGTTGACTGTTATTAAATTATAATTCCAGTTAAAGAAAATAATAAATAAAAGCTTTACTAATAAAACAAAAATGCAATACTATGAACACGTATGATCATAAAATTATAATAAAAATATAAATAAATTATTAGTTTTAACCACATTATTCAAAGCATATATGAATAAAGTATAAAAGTAATGTATGCAGTGGAAAAATTAAAAAAGAAAAAAAAAATATGTCATTCATCAGTTATATTGGCACATAAAACACAATACATTACTAACTTCTTAACCTGTAGGTTAAATAGTTTCCTATAGTTTTTATTTTGCATCTCCATTTTTCTGTTTGTGAATGTATCTTTAACCTACTAAACTTAACCTTAAAAAAGAATAAACTATTACTTTGAAGTTGCTGTTATTACTCTTCATTTCTTTTTTTTGCATCTTTTAAGATGATTGATGTTTAGTTTATAAATATTTTTTTTTAAATATTGTGAGAATATTTGCTTATTCGTTTACAATTCATATTTGCAGGGCAAATGAAGTTGCAATACTTTCTTTTTTTTCATTTTCCCGCAATTATTTATTTTTTTTCCAAAAACCTTTAACAAATTTTTGTTTTTTACTGATCGACGGGTAAATAAGTCCGTAACCTTTTGAAGTTTTCGCCTCTTAAATGAAAGGGCAACACTGCTCCCATCAACAGGTATCTGTCACACTCACCAAAAAAAAGTCTGTAATGGCAACTGAAAATTTTGCTGTTATTACGGGAAATTTTGCTAATTTGTGCCCAACGGTTTTTTTTGCTGATCTTAGCCACACATGTCTGCTGACGTATAGTACAATGAAATTAGTAGAAAAATTAGTAGCCGATACTAAATTTTAGTATACTTTTTGAAAAGTGGAATTTAAAACCAATTTGGTAAAATCAGCAAAAAAAATACTAAAAAAAAATTTAAATTTATTTTTATTTTATACAAAGTTAAAAACAAAATCAAAGGGTTAAAATTCTTAAAAATTGTTAAAACATAAACGAATTAATCATTTTATTTTTATTTGGTAATTTTTGTTTTGAAAAATATTTTAGTTATTTTTTTTTTTTTTTACTTTTAAGGTCAAATTTGAGTTGTTTTTAGGGCTGATTTTTAGAACTAAAAAAACTTTTTAGTGCTACTTTAAGTGGAAGTCCTATTTTTAGACATGAGTCGGTATATTCACTTTCGATCCCTTTTTTAATCTATGTAACATTTTAAGGCAATTTAAGTTTTTAAAATTAGTATTTTTTTTTTTGCTAATTGTAGCAAATCTGTTTAAAAAATTTGTAAAATGATTTCTGAAATAAGCAACAAAAATTTGTAAATGTTCTGTAAAAACTCTGTAATTTGTAAAATATTAATAGCAAAAAGATTTGCCAAATAATATTTTTTTTAACTAAAAATTAGTACAAAAGTAGTAAATTGGGATTGAAAACAGTTTACAAATTTTTCTACTAACTTTTTTTTTTGAGTGCAGTTGACTCCTGTCAAAAATTTTAACAAGCTGTGTCATTAAGTTTGAGTTTAACAGCCATTGATAGCAGACTTCCGCGTGATTTGAAGATAAAATAAAAAGCGAAGTGTGCTCATTAAACATTATTTTTTGCAGAAAAAAACATCACTTAAACCAAGGCTAAACTTGATAAATACTATGGATTTCGTTGTGACCGTACAAACACGGAAGATGACGAACGTTCTGGATGCCCAGTTGAAGTCTCTCCTTCGCCATTGCTCACAATCGACCACTAACGCAAACGTGTGACAACTAGCAAAAATCAATGAATTAGGCTACGAATTGCTCCTTCATCCGGCCAATTGTCCGGTTTTTTTTTTTTTTTTGTAAGGAGAAGAAACACTCTTCCTAAGATAATGTCCTAATAGATAATGTGTTGCTTTCTTCGGAAAGGGGATAGAGAAGAGATGAAAGGCAGTTAAAGGCTTTAAATATGGCAACACTGTAATTGCGCGGATAATAATTCTTAGAACAGTTGTTACCCGCCATCTGATGAAGAGTTAGCAGAATTGTTAAAGCTTTTTAAGTTTTTAGCGCTGTTATGTTATTTTTCTTTGCTGGGGTTAAGTGATATGGGAACACCGAAGAAGGACGTTGCGATATGTATGAGAGATAAAAACTTATACATAATATTTTTGTAAACTGATGATGCCGTCGCTGTGGATCAAACTCGCAGCCATCTGTGTAACAGTCCATTACACCACAATGGCCCGAGTGACTATTTCTTATTTTAAAACCTGAAGAAATTGCTCCGTGGAAATAGATGAGATCATCTCACAAACAAATACCTATTTTGATGACCTCGACAAATCTTATTTTTTGGAAAGGATGAACACATTGTAGAAACGTTGGACAAAGTGTATAGAGCTCCAGGGGAATATGTTCAAAAATAAAATTAATATTTATCAAAAAAACTGTGTTTCATTCAAAAAGTCACACACTTATTGACGCACCCTCGTATTATTGATTAATGTTGATTATGACTATTTTTTTTTTTAAAGTTTAATGATGAGAAATAACCTGAAAAATATAACCACAGGTAAATTAGCCGACCTAACAAAGAAGTTAAACCTGGCGAATAAGGTGCGTAATGAAGAAATTCGAATTTAAATTCATTGATTTTGGACAATTTTTTCATGTTTACAAATTCACTGAGATGGTTTATTTTAATGGCTCCAAAAAAGAATACTAAACAACGTGGCACCTTAAAATTTAAAACAGATGTTTTATAAGGTTACCACATTTCACCAAAGTAATTTTTTTGTTTTCAAACTATTGCCCTCGTATATGTAATTATTAAAAAGCCATATATAAATTTATGTGGTCCTCTAGAAGACACATATAATTTTATAAAGTGGTATCTATAAATTTATATTATATAATATATATCATATCGTATCATCATATAAAAGCATATCTAATTTTATAAAGATCAATATACAAATAAAAGTAATTATATATGGCACAATATAAGATAATTTTAAAAAAGTATATGTAATAAATAAATATATATGGTTATAAATAACGACATACGGTGTCTACAAAAACTGTGTAAAAAAAATCAGATCTAAACAGAACTCCCCAGACCTAATTGAACCAGTTCTTATTACATCTCAAAATTGGAAACAAATTTAAGATCTAATTTGATTTGATCAAATATTAGCATATCTGGAGCACCATATATAACTAAATCCAATTTGCCCTGGACATATACTAATATCTGTAATCATTTTTAATAAAAAAAATTAAAAGATAGTTTTAATAGCTAGGATATGATATATGACCTTATCTGCTCATATCTGTCCACAAAAATCACGAGATCTCAATTAATATGAATATATCCGGCCTTTGATCAGATCTGGTCATATAGAGTATCACATATTCCATATCTTATAATATATGATCAGATTTGCCACCAGATCTGATTTATTTCAAACATATCTAATTAGATCTCAAAAGATCTGATCATATATATTTTTTTACACGGTATGTTTATTTAAGTGCAAAGAGCACAGTAGAGATTAATTCCTCTCCCGTATCTCTTTCACTTACTAACAATACCATATTTTGTTGTTTTGTCATTTAAATATTATAAAAAAAACTAACATAATTTAATTATAATAAATGCCATATAATTGTTCGTTAAATAAAGAACACATTATTAAAATTAATGTTAAATAAAGAACACATTACTTAAATGCAAAAACAATAATAAAATTAAAAAAAAAAAACAATCTAAATAAAAAATGTTTTATAAATTCCAATTATAATAAATAATAACGCTTTAACAATAAAAAATTTAAAAGCAAAGAAATTAAACATAAAAAAATCAACAAATTTTAAAGCGTTTTTTTCAAAAATTCTTTACCAACATTTTTAAATTAAAAATTCAGTTAAAAGTGAGAATTAAGTATTTTTAAATTCTGACATTTAAATTCATCAAAGACGTTTGCTCAAGCATATTTATAAAGCTTTACCCAGCAAAAAAAAAATGGTAGTCATTTTGAGACTATAACTTCTTTCATTGCTTCCTAAACTTCAGTTGACATTCTTTTATGATTTTTTGGTGTTATTATAAGGTACTTCCAAAAGAATTCATGTGTTCATATTTCAAATGCAGTGATCTGGATATAAACCCGATGCATATCTTAAAATATCACTCTTCATTACTTCTAAAGCATAAGTTATAGTATATCGTATATTTTTTTGGAATCTAAAGCATATATTCAAATTGAGAAAATAGTCCTGATGAACTTTTTTAATTTTTTTATTTAATCATTTTTTATATTTTAGTTTAAAATTTCATGAGGGTTAGAATTTATGCAGTTTTGCAATGTTTATAAAAGTTTTGAAAAATCAAGAAAAACAGATTTTTTTTTGACATTTAATTGAAACTAGCTGGCCTGTCATTTGCATTTTTTCAGCCTTAAATATTTATGACGACGCAATCTGTGCATTTTTGCATTATGTATTTTATTTAACACTACATCATTTCCAGTTTTAATTCAGAATTTACCAAAATAATTTTAAAATTATGTAAAAATTTATAAATTGTCCAAAAATGTTTTAAAATTGTGCTAAAATTATTTAAAATTGTTCAAAAATATTTTAAAATTGTATAAAAGTGTTTCAAAATTGTACAGCCAGTTTTTAAATTATCCAAAAAAATTTATAATTTGTCTAAAAATGCATTAAAAATTTTGAAAAATGTTACAAAAATGCTTTTTATTTCAGAATTATATATTTGCAGAATTATTTATTTGTTTTAATAATAAGAATTTGTATGTCAATGCATAAATTTCGCTTCTTAAAACATATTTTTCTGCATTCTTATGAATTAAATTTTCATCAAAGCTAAATACCACAAAGTATATGAACATTTTCCACTCATGCATCAAAATATCTAATAATTGTATTATCATTGCTTCCTTAGAGTAAAGTATGAATAGTGCTAATAGCTACATTTGAATACTTCCATCCTATGACACGCTAATGTTAAATTCATCGATGAAACCAGTCCGGTCTTTATTTCTCCGATCTTCAATTCCATTCTATTTTAAAGGACCTTTCTATGGAAATTGGAACTAGTTGTAGAACTAGTTTGATAATTAAAATTTAGGAAGAAAAAACAGGGAGTAAAACTGGTACAAATGCGGTACTCGCGGAACTAAATTTGAAGAGACTCTTAGAATTGTACAAGTCAAATAACACCTAAATTATATGGAAAATACAAAAATCGTAGATTGAACCGATAGGTCCTTTTACTGAATGATATTTAAAATATTTTGTGTTTAAAATTTTTAGTCACTATAAAAAATTTCAGTATTTATTTGTAAGCTCAGACTAAATTATTACAAAAATAAAATGTACAATCAACAGTATTAGAATTTTAAAATTTTAGTTTTGGAGCATGGTTGACAAGCAATACCTTTTCATTATAACGGTAGTTGTCTATCACACTCTGATAAATACCGATACGAAAATTGTAAAACTGCGATTCCAATAGTGACATGTGTCTTGAAATATCACGAGGTTTATTTTAAAATATTATCTGTTAAATTTTGTAATATTTGCAAAATACCATTATAAAGCGGTGTTTAGCGTTATTATAACGGTAGTTTAAAATATTTCAAAATTGAACTGGTAAAATAGCGCAATAAGCCCGGTTATACAAAGAGACACTTGCCTTTACTTGAATGGCCATTTTAAAATTTTCATATCGGTCTTAAAGTAGCTGTGGTTTCCAACTACCGTTATTATGAAAAGATGTTGAATGCCAACCATGTTTTGGAGTGACTGACTCATTATCACCAGTACTGTACCAGTTAATTTCCACCTTAATTCAATTCACAATAAAAATATGTAATATTTGCACACTCAGTTTTTATTATTAATAAGAAATGTAAATAAAATGTATTCAAATTTAGGCATTTTTTTTATAACGAAGAATCTATGCTATAGTATACAAATCGAAATTAATTTTATCTCCATAAAAATAAATATATTATTATTTAGTTGAGGCAAATTTTAAACATTTTGTTCATATTTCAACAAACTTACGTATCAGAATTTTTCAAAATCGTTGAACAAATATTATTTGTCGACTAAAAGAAAAAAATTTAAATTGCTGCAGCAGGTTTTATTCTTTTTTTTCTTGCATTATAAATTGTCTAGCTTAATTCTGTGTTAAAATTCTTCATAGTCATCTTCATGATCATCAAAAGTAGAATATATAATCAGTTTATTTCTTCAGCATTAAATATCTTGAAATGGTTTTAATACCATTTTCTAGTAGTTGCCTTATTTTTATTATATATTTTTTTTTTTTTCATATGATTAATGTGTGTTTTTGTGTTAATTATTTTACAATTATTTCTTGTTAAACTTAAAAAATAAATACAGAACAGTAGAAAATTAACTGTTCATTAATGCCATAATTTCCAATTAAAGATTATGGTTTAACAAATACTCGCATACTGACATTACAACACTAGAAATTTATTTGACTTTATCGCTTTATCGTATGACTATTTAGTACAAATATTTTCAATAATGGCATCATCGCCATTTATAAGAATCTTAGACAACTGCTATTTGTGGCAAAAAAAATTTAATTCTAATGAAATTTATTTTATAGTTGTTTTCAAGACCATTTTCAGGAAGTTTTTTTTTTTTTGTAGAATAACTTTAAAATCATATTAATTTAATTGATTACACATAAATTATAGTTTGCAGACTATATTGAAGTTACTAAAGTAAATAAAACTTTTAGCTTAAATGAAAAAAAAATTATATATAATTTGTTAAATTTATTTCTTATGTTCTTTTGCCAAGTTGAAGAAAAATTCTTACTTTTGAGCTAACAAATTATGAGCATCTATGACATAAAAAACCACTTGTATTAAAAAAAGTTTTCATAACTTTTGTATACATAGAAGAAAGCATTTGTAATTCCCAGCAAAACTTAATATTACCGACTAATGGGAAATGGAATAAACAAAAACAAAAATTGTAAGTACTTTCAGTTTGGTCAAATAACACATTAAGGGTTTTCACTCCTGGTAATATATTTACAATCCTTGTATATTTACAACGATATTATACTACAAAGCGTGAACGACTTTCTCGTGTAATTACTTTCCGCATAAATACAGCTATTGTAAATTAATCAATCAGCTGAATTTTGTTTTGTTTTCCATCTATTTGAAAACTTAAAATATCAAAAAGAATTTGAAGTTAACAAAAATGCCTATAATTACGAAAA
The DNA here is from genome assembly GCA_949748255.1 of Eustalomyia histrio. Classification (NCBI taxonomy): domain Eukaryota; kingdom Metazoa; phylum Arthropoda; class Insecta; order Diptera; family Anthomyiidae; genus Eustalomyia; species Eustalomyia histrio. The sequence continues at coordinate 59,410,714 of OX456525.1, read as the reverse complement.
AAAATAAAATTATAAATTTTTTAAAGCAAAATGCAATTAACCAAATAGAATTTGCAGAAATTCTGGGTTTATAGATACGGTATTACTTGTAATAATAAAAACCAATAGTTGCTAAATTTCACTATCAGTTCATCTTTTATTACTTATTTTTTCACGCTTTTGTTTTAAGTTGGGTTTTTCATTATTTTGATCCAAAATAAAAAAAAAAACAAACAATAGTTTTGGCGGCTAAACGATCAGCTGTTTTAGTCTTGTAAATGTACAACATGTATTTACTATACCTTTTGGTTTTGTATTTTAACCACACCCTAGTAAATTTTAGTTCTATACATTTTGTTGTTGTGGTGTAGTAAATGGTAGTACTTTTACTACAAGGTCTACACGGGTAGTTTACTACCAAGAGTGAATACCCTCATTATTTTAACATGGGAATGTCATTGGAGATAAAAAGTTACCCATACGCAGAGAAAAAATATGATTGCATTATGATCACTGCTACTATATTATACTTGCTGCATTCGGGTATGGTTGTCACAATCAAGCTATAGCTTTTTATGATCACTACCATCATTATTATAGTAAATATTTTATTATTTTATGATTGCCACATTCTATTTTCTAACATGATTGGCTGCAACCATGCTGTGGTAACAAAAATTCTGACTATTACAGCAATTAATGAATAATTATAAATCCCATAAAATATGTCTTTGATATTTACAGTCATAATACTGCCTTGTTATCATAAAAAAATAAAGTTATTTCAGTCACCCAGGTAAAAATGATAATACCTAATTATTTTCTCCTGGGGGTTTTATTTTCGAAAAATGACTTATACATAACATATAACAATATATTTTTCAGTAATCAAAAAAATTCCCTCTTAAAAAGATTCTATATAAAGGGTTTATACTTTTTAATTCTTTTCAATAAAAACAATAATGAATTTTTTTTATACCCTCCTCTATATATGGTGAGGGTATATATCAGTTTGTCATTCCGTTTGTAACATGTCGAAATATAGATCTAGGACCCCATAAAGTATATATATTCGTGATCCGTATGCAATTTAAAGTCGATTTAACGATGTCCGTCTGTCTGTCTGTATGTCTGTTGAAATGGCAATCACGACGCGAAGACGCAAGCGGGGTGCCTATTTTTATTGTACATCTTCCCGAGCAGTTTGGTATTGAAAATGAGCAAAATCGGTCCAGCCGTTAAAAAATTATGAGTGAAAATACCTCTAATTTTTCATACAAATTGGTGTACAGGTTGGTTGAAAAGTTCCTGCGCTCACCAAGAGATGGCACTGCTAGCTCCAAACTTTTTTTTCTCAAGTTGGTATAACTGTCCTGAGAAAACATGCAAAGTTGCAAGTCATTCTGTCAATTCTTTCTTTGTTTACAAGCCATTTGAAGTTGACGTGTCATTAATTTTTTTTAGATTCTTTGTTTTGAAGGGTTTAAAAGCAAAGGAAATTTATGAACAATTGTTAGAATTGTATAAGGAGTCCTCACCTTCAAAACGCACCGTTGAATTTTGGGCTGATGAATTTAAATGTGGTCGTGCCAGCCTTAAAGACGATCCACGCGAAGGACGACCAAAAACTGTAACCACAGCAGAAATCATTGAGCAGGTACATAATATGGTTAGTGAAGATCCAAGTTTGACTAAGCGTGAAATTGCTAATGCCATAGGCATCTCAGACGAACGAGTACTTCATCTTTTCCATGAAGAATTACGTATGAAAAAACTGTTTGGAAAGTTAGTGCCGCACACATTAACAATTCAACAAAAACTGGATCGAAAACAAATGTCTCAGCGTAATTTGGAGCGTTTTAAGCCGAATAAAACCGACTTCTTGCGTCGTTTTACGACTATGGATGAGACTTGGATCTACCACCATGATCCTAAATTGAAACAAGAACGTTTATGGCATCAGTTTTTTGGGATGCAAAAGGAATTTTGTTGATTGATTATCATCAGAAAGGTAAAACAATCAACTCTGAATATTATTGCAGCCTTTTAGATCAGCTGGATGAAAAAATGCTCACAAAAGTGTTTTGGCGATGGCTAAATTCAAAGAATTAAAGTACGAATTGCTTGTACGAATTGCTTGAATCCACCGTATTCACCAGATTTGGCTCCCAGTGACTACTATCTCTTCAGAAATCTCAAACAATTCCTTCGTGGAAAGCATTTTTCGTCGAATGAAGAGGCCATAGCAGCCGTAGACGGTTATTTTGCAGAGCTTCCGGAAAACCATTATAAGGATGGGATAAAATCATTGGAACAAGTGTATTGAGCTTCTAGGAGATTATATTGAATAAAAAATATATTTCGTAACAAAAACAGTATTCTTTCATTTCGAGCGCAGGAACTTTTCAACCAACCTGTATTTTAGTACAATTTCATAGTAGCAACTGGTATATAATATATTTTCTCATATTTTTTCACCAGTCGCTAAGAAATTAATAATATTTTGTATTCACCTCAAATATTTTTCATCTCAAAAAATTTTTTCACCACTAAAATTTTATTTCACCACAAAAAAAAAATTTTCACCTCAAACAATTTTTTTCACCTTCATAATTTTACTTTAAAAGTTTTTTACATTATTTGTATCAAAAACAGTAGAGTACATATTTTTAGGATATTGGTGAATGGTATTCAAAGATTCGGCACAGCCGAATTTAAGCCTTTTTTTACTTGTTTTTAAATAGTTTTTTTATTAACTAATTTCTTGTAAATTTCGTTTTCTTGTGGAAAATTACTCAGAATACCAATAAATAATTTCTAAAAAGAAAAAGTCTGTTGAACCCAATAGATGTTTTGTACAAAAAGGTTTCTTATATTTACAAAATACTAGATGTTTAGAAATATTTCTGATAGGAATATTTTTCGATTCTATGGACTTTTCTTTAAAGTAAAATGCTGAAAATCTGCAAACTGTATCTTAGATAAAAATTTGTATATACCTAAAAATTTTAGATTCTTAAAAGTTCTAAGATTCTGAGGACTTTTTATAATTTAAAATACTTAAATTCGAAAAACTTTTTTTAGTAAAAATATTACTAGATTTTAAGAACATTTTCGAAAAACAATTCTATCTTAAAAAATCCTAAAAATGAATTTAAGAATTTTTCTTTTGGAAAAAGTCAATAGAATCTTTTTTTTTTATTAAAATAGTTCTTAAAATTCAAAAATTTTAAAGAAATTTACTTGAAAAAGTCCTTAATATCGAATTTTTTCTCTAGAAAAAATATTTCTTTAAGAAATATTCTTAAATTTAAACAACTTGTTCATAGTTTCGAATCATAATATAACTGTATGAACAATATTTTGGTAAAATTTTGGTAATTTTATTACCATAATATGATAAATATATTATAGTACGACTATGGTTGGCACAATTATAACCCCAAAAATATATGATTCTGCTCGAATATGATTGCCCCAACCATGTTTTTTCTCTGAGTGTACAGCTTACACTCATTAAAAAATCTGTAATGGCAACTGAAAATTTTGCTCTTATTACGAGAAATTTTGCTAATTTGAGCACAGCGGTATTTTTCGCTAATCTTAGCAACTAAATTTTAGTAAACTTTTTGTAAAGCGGAAATTAAAATAGACTTACTCAAATAATATTACGAATATAAGTACAATCAAATTAGTAAGCGCTACTGAGTTTTAGTAAATTGCTGTAAACTCAATGAATTGTAAAATATACCAAAATTTTACTTTATAATTATAATTTGCTAATCTTTGTTTTGAAAAATATCTTTAGTAAGTTTTTTGCATTTTAAGGTTAAATTGTAAATTGTTTTAAGGGCTGATTTTTAGAACTAAAAAAGTTTTTAGTGCTATTTTAAATGGATGTCCTATTTTTGACATAAGTCAGTTGTGAAAAGTATCTCCACTTCTGATCCCTTTTTTCAACCTATGTAATATTTTAAGGCAATTTAAATTTATATGAATAAGTTTCAATTATTTTGTCTTCATTTATGTGCAATAATCCCACTGTTTAAACATGAATATATGGTACTTAAATTATACAATGCGTGCAATAAATTCAGACTATAAACTTTTATAAAATCGTACTTCCTCATTGTAAGTAGTTATATAATAGAATACCAAAAGCTCATTATTTGTATGATTATGAAATCAGTTATTACTGAAACAATACATATAATCCATTCCTAACTTACATTATTTTAAGGCCACCAAATAAATCAATATCGGTAACTCATTATTTTATAACTTTCAAATAAGCAAAGCAAAGGTTAAGGAAAACGCTGTACCGGATAATACCTGAAATAGGCCCAACTGTTTAACAAGATTTTGTTGGGTTGTTGCTGCCATTTCAATATTAACACAAAAACAAGTAATTGGATTTTTCACAATTTCTAAATATAATCAATGGTTTTTGTTAATAAAACAAACTTTTAATTGAAAATGAAGCAACGAATTACAAATATAAAATTACCTTAGAAAGTCTCCTTCCATTAAATCTTAAAGAATCTTGGATATGTTGCAGAGAAGAAACCTCTAATGGACACGTATTTTTAGCTTCGCAATACCACCTTTATTGATTTAATAGTGGGGTCAAAAATTAACCCATTTTTCGTTTTTTTAATCTACTTAATTGTATATCATAGGCCGTAAGCATAAAAATAAAACTGAATTCCTTAAGTTTTAGACGGTTTTTTATACAAAAAAAAATCGAAAAATTGTAAAACTGTTTTAAACCCTTAAGCGTGAAATTGCACACCATAAAAACACGATAATCTTACAAAGAAGGTATTCGGTGTGATTAACTATGATTATTGTTGTGGAGGAGACAAAATTGTGAACAAGTTTTTTTCATTAGTCCAATCTCATGTTTGGTATATAGGTGCCTCCTCTGGCAAAGACATCCGCTTAAAAGGAAACTAACTGATAAGACGGTAATTTTATAAATCCCTACGGGGAGGGACAAGAAGTGCAATTTTCTTTGTCTAGAAACCAGAAATTAAAGTAAGATACTTTTTGGAGGTTTTGCCAGGAACATGGTAAAATAGGATTTCATTTTGCGAATAGTGCTCCATTAGTCTGATCAAACCGCTTTAGATAAAACCCTGATATTTGAAATATGTATTCCCTGGACTTTGGCTTAATTCACTGAGAAGATACTTTATAGAATTCTTGTCAGGAACGTGATAAGATATAAAAGAAAAAAAAACGGAAAGTCTAAAATCCGAAATTTAGAGAACGAACGAAATTAAAACACCAAAATTAATGAACGAAATGGACCTAAACGGGCAACGAGTGGAACTAAAATACTAGGAAACAGGAACGAATTGGAATCGAAAGGGGAACAAAATTAAATAGAATGGTGAACAAGTAGAATAGTAACACTAGTAATGAAATGAATCGGGGAACCAGTTTAATTTCCACATTAGACAAGGAGAGCGAAATGGAATGGAAGAGAGAACAAGTGGAATTGAAGCACTAGTCAAATAAAAAGAAATGAAATTAAACAGGGAATAAGTTGAATTGAAACACTAAACAAGGAGAACGAAACTGAAGAAAAAGGAAAACAAGTGAAACTGAGACACTAAACAAAGTGAAACAAAGTTGAATGGAACTGGGAGCGCGTGAAACGACTGGAATTGAAAAACTAGATATGGGGAAACTGAATGGGATGAAACACTAAACACAGCGGAAAGAACCGAATGAAGCGAGATTAAATTTTTGAAATATTTATCGATTTAAAAATATTTTTTATGTTTCCATATATATTTTTTCCAGTTAGTTAATTTTTGAATAGTAGTTAAATTCAAAATCATACACTTTTAATACTACACCCATAATATTATGTATTTTACTGTTTGTAGTTTAATAAAAAAAAATTTGAGTTCAGTTAAAAATAGCTGAACATACATTTATTTTTCAAAGAAATTTTTATTTTAACTTTCTTTTACATTTGTTGAAAATGATTTACTGTCATTTACCGATTTTTTCAGTTTCATTTATTTTTTCAATTGCTTGCAATTTAATAAAAATTAACCCACAAAACCAAAATTTGTGGTTTATTTTTTTCCATTACAGTTATTACAAACTGTTTCAAAAAATATATTCAAAAGTTCGAAACTAGTTTTTAATTAAAATTACCAAAACTTTATAAACACACATAAGCACATTCCCACAAAATGTGTCTATAGACTGTGTGAGTATACATTGTACAGATTAAAAAACAAACAAAAATACAAAAAACATAGTTTCAAATAAATAAATAAATCAATTGGTAGTTAAAATTTAAACATTTATTTCTAACTTAAATAATCATTTATTTAAAAAACATTAAAAATAAATAAAATCTATTTAATTTAAATTAAATATTATTAGACCGGTTTTAAAATGAAATGTAATTTCATTTAAATGATATTTTTCCTTTATTTTAATTTACAAACTATAGTTTCTTTAGTATACTTAAAATATATTTTAAGTATACTAAAGAAACCTATTGGTATAAAAATAAATTATTCTACAAAGCATAGACTAATTCGCTGATTCTGCAAATTTTTAAATTTTCGACATGTATATGGTAAAAATGGGGACTGAATAGGGGAAAAGTCTCTCCCTTAACGTGCTGTCCAAACAACATTGGCTAGAAAACTCAAAATAAAATATGTTAAGACAGTTTTATGCAACTGTAAAACTGAGTTTTTTGTTTTCCTTTCATTCCAAACTAATGATTTGAATTTCATTTTTTTCAAAACTTTAGAAAAAAATTCTTAGGATGCGTCGAACCCGAAAATTTAAAAAAAATTAATCTTTAAATTTTAAAAATTAATAAAATGTGGCGATTGAATTAAAAAAATGTCTTGTGTCAAGTTCATAAAAAAAGATAATTTTGAGATGTAATCCAATGGTTGTATCACTTTCAATCGTTTTAATTATTAACCACAAAGAAAGTTAATTAATAGTAATTGATCAAGTTTGCAACATTGTTGTTTAAAGTTTAAAATAATAAACATGTAATGAATAACTGGTCCAACTATTTTAATCTCTTTATTTATCATATGAAATTAAAAAATTTAAATTAAATCATAACCATATTTAGCTAAATAAATGTGTTCGTCTCAAATGAAAGTGAAAATTTAACACTTTTTGCCGTTTAAAAACAAATTTTGTTATTTCAGTTTTATTACCTAGTTTTTGTTGTTGTGCGTACGATGCCTAAACTACTACACTACATTTATGAGTAATTTAACAAAATAAAATTGTTACACATAAATATTTGAAAGAAGTTGAAAAAATAATTAAAAAAAAAAACTGGTTGATTCCACAAATAGAAGTAACGCCTTTGTTGAAACGCCTTTCAATTGTTGTTAAATATAAGTTGATTAAATTTTCTTCTTTTTTTTTGGTTGAATTGCTGTGGAATACAATAAATTTATTAACCAAAAAAAAAAAAATAATAAAATTTACGGTTGTGGGCATTGATTGAGTTTGGAAAGTAGCATTGATTTCGTTTTTTTTTTTTAAGTTTTGGTTTATTGTTTGTAATTTTTTAAAATTATATTGTTTTTTCAAATGTCCAAATGTACGTACGTATATCATGGTTAATTTCAAGTTTGTCGACTACTAATTGAACATGAGCTATTGAAAAAGTAGCTGCAAAGCTTAGAGGAGTTGAGAAAAATAAAAGTGAAATTAAAACCTAATAAGCTTTTGAAAGTGAAATGAAATTTTTTGCAAAAGAAAAACTGTGACAAATTTTGTGGGAATTTTATTTAAAAAATTTGATCAAAACTGTTAACGAATTAAAATTGCCCAGGCAGAAATCGCTGAAAGAAACAAAACAAACAAAAAATAAAGCACTGGCCAACCAGACTTAAAGGTCACAGGTGTATACAAATTAAAGGAAAAAATATGCAGGGGAATTTTATTTTGGTTGGATAACTGACTGTAACATTTGTTTTTAAATTATTAAATAATTCAAATGCAAAGAGATACTTTTTTCAAACCCTTTTTTAATTTATTTAAAAAATAAATTGATGTAAATACGGATTTTTTAATTAAAGTTAATATTTTCACTTAAAATGATTTGTTAAAGAAATAATTTTTATTTTTTTATACATAATTGTCTGATAGTTAAAAAAAAGCAAAATAACAGACTTTGTCCATAATTTTTATGTTATTTAAAAAAATGAAATAAACAAAATATTATTTATTTTTACGGATTTTGTGGTTATTTTGTTGATAGTTAACATAAAAAACAAAGAAAAAATCATTACTATTTATGGATTTTGTAGTTATTAAGTTGACAGTTAAATGAATTAAATACAGGGAATATAAATTTTTTGCCGGACTTATAATTAAATTGTTAACAATTAAAATTAATGAAAAATCACTTACTATTTAAGGATATTGTAAGTTAGCTTATTAGGATTTAAAAATAAATGAAAAGTTCTTTTGATTTAAATGAAATGTTAGTATAGAGGGTTTAAAGAAATTTTTCATTTATTTTAAATTACATTTTTAGTTAATTTAATCTATAAACTATTTTGAGTTTAGTTGTCCTCGATCAATTCGTTAAGTATTTTCTTTTATTCGCAGATATAGTGAATGCTATATTCTTAAATTTACAACATTAAAAATATATAAGTATGCAGATACCGCCGCTGGAAATCGAACCCGAAAACATCTGGGAAAATCATATTTTAAAATTGAAATCCCCTTTTCTCAAATATCAGAAGGGTATTAATATTTTATCTGCTAGAAAAGATATTCTAGTTACCGAATTGATACGTCACATAAAAATCGACTGTACAATATCCGTAAATCCATTTTTTCGGGTTTTTCCATTTTTTTAGAGGTTTTGAGATTTTAAAAATGTATACGCTTTTTTAGGAGATACAACTCTGTTCTTTCTAATTAATGTGCTGCTTTCTTTGGAAAGGAGATAGAGGAGAAATGATAGGTGGTGAAAGATGAATGGCTTCATATATGGCAACACTTTAATTGCGCTCAAAACTTTTGAACCTTCTTAGTTGATAGTCAGCTCTGTTACGTTACTTTACTTTAGTGGGGTTAAGTGCTATGGGAATACCGAAGAAGAATGTTGTGATATATATGAGGGATAGGAAACTTATACACTCAGAATATTCTGTAGTTTACTGTTTGTAGTTAAAAATAAAGTAACGGACATTTATTTTTCAAAGAAGTATTTATTTTAACTTTTTTTATACATTTCCTCAAAATGATTTACAGTCATTTAATAATTTTCACTTTCAATTTTTTTTTAATTTGTTTGAAATTTAATAAAAATTTCATCACAGAAGGCAAATTCCATTTCCGTTACAAATTATTACAAATTTAAATATTTTTGCTGACTGTTTAAAAATAAATATTTAAAAAATGCAAATATGTTTTTTATTTAAATTAATTGTTTGTATGCAAAATTATTTTAATTCAAATCACAAGAACTTCATAAACACACACACACATATGGTTATTCACACAAAATGTGTTTATAGACTGTGTGAGTATAATTTTTTTAGACTAAAAAACAAGCAAAAATACAAAAAACGGAAACAATTTAAGATAAATATGTAATTAGTTATGTTATACGGAATTGTTAGGTAAAATTTAAGCATTTATATTTTACTGATAAATCATTTGTTTTTTACTGATGTGTCAGTTGTTTAAATGTGCTTATTGGATTATATGTCCATAATACTATTGTATTGTGTATTATGTAGTTAACCACGTGTTTTTGTGCTTTCATTAAACGTTAAACAATTGCCAAAATACTAGTGTTGCCAACCACAATAACGATTTCTCGGAAAATTCGGAGTTGTATTCGACAAAATATATTTTACACTAATATAAAATCTACAAAATTTACTTCAGTTTAATATCAGCGAAATCTAACTTTAAATTGGATTTCATTTTGTATGGGAAATCTGTTTGAAATCCCCAATATCCGTTGAAATCTATAGAAATCAACTTTTAAGTTGACTACGAGCATATTGGAAATTCACTATTACACTCACAATATATTTTCCGTTATCGACTGTAGTTTATTTAAAAAGTAATACGTAAAGTTTATTTTTAAATGAAGAATCAATTGAAATTCATAGAAATATATGTTTTAACTACTTGAATCAGTCATTCAAAAAACAAACTATAAAAATTTACAGACATTCAGTAGCAGTTGAAAATTCCTGTTTACTGTAAAATTTTATGTTTTCTGTTTCTAAAAAAAGAAATTCATTTATTCCTTTTTGTTTTTTTTTTTTACCAAAATAGTTACAAAATTATTTCAATAAAAATTTTAAGAAATTATTCAAATATAGATACACACATAGAAAATAAAAATATATACATACAAGAAAAAAAATCAATTTGAAAAACAAACCACAAAAATCGTTTTTTTACTACGTTTTGTCAGTTAAAAATTTCGTTTACTTTTAGTACTTTTGTCGATTTTTAAACAATGATTGAAAATAAACAACAAAATGGGCTGAATATAATGAAAAGCCAGTAGCTCTCTTTTTGAATGTATTTTCAATTAATTTAATATGTATTTTTGATTATTTTTAATAAAATAATATTGTGAGCATATGCTTAACTTATATTAATTTAAATTCTAAAACAAACAAAAGTTCGTACATTAAAGGGTTAATATTTATAAATACGAAGTCATTAAATGTGTTCAAGTTATTTTTTATAATGATTAATGAACAAGAACAACAGCGGAGGATCTTCTTTGAAATTAAAGAGAAATAAAATTAAAACAAACATTAATTTTCACCATTAACTTGTACACATTTGTTAACATTTATAGAATGTTAACTTATCTTGAGTTTATGATCAATAGGGCAAGGAAGTTTATGCACAAAATAATGTACTTTTATGTATCGAAATAAATGCATTTAAAATTTAAAAAAGTATGCATTTATTAGTGATTTATTTCAAAGTTTGAAATATAACCAATTTAATTTTAGTATTTTGTATTAAAAATTAGTTTAATCATTGAAAATTACCATTTTACATCGTAGTTGTATTTTACTGAAATTTTTATATTTGGGATAAAACAAAAATATTCATAATGTAATAAATATGAGACAGAAAACCGGATCTTCATGCAATTTTCTAAGGCCCGTTCACCAAACAAACGATGTTGTAATACGTCACCTGGCTTCAGTTCTGGCAGCAGCTGTGTTTTGAATGCATTAAAATATGCATTTATACAAAAATATGCAGACATTTTTGAAATTATGCAAAAATATGCATTCATAGCAAAATATGCATTAACAACACGACATTTTTCTGCCAATTTTTTCATTAACAATCACATTTATTTTATGCTAATCTTAAGTTATCAACAACAAACATGTATTAACATAAATTCCCTTGCCCTGGTGATTAAGTTTGTTAAACATTAATGAATGTTTATGTTAAAAAATAAGTCTTCTTAATAAAGAACGCAACATGTTCCTTTCTTAATGGCATCCAGTTTTGGTGAGAATATAAGGTGGATTCTATTAAATAGTTCAAGTTTTTAATAAGCACTTAAACGTGATTAAAATTAAAACATTAATCCTTACTTTATACATACTCGTATTTTTTTGTTGTGATTTTCAATTAACCAAACAAAAATTGCAATCGCTTTATTTAATCCGAAAACACGCAAATTTCCCACCAAACTACATGCGTTATAAAAGGAAAAACAAAAACGCCCACTTTTCACATACTTAATATTTCAATAATATAAACATGAACAAGCAGAACAAAATGTGTGTTGATACGACAATAAATCAATAGATTAATAAACAAAAAAATTACAATTTCAAATAGGCCGCCTAACATGCAACATACATTTCTTTATGCATACACTGAAAATAATACATTTGCAATTTAACAGAAATTACATTTAAATGTCAGTTTTAAATTAAAAATATATATGTTCAAATAAAAATAATTTTAGTTAAACAATAGTAAACATGTAAAAAAAAAATATTTAAAAGATTTTATAAAGTCATTGGGGAGTATAATTAGTATACATATATTTAAAGGACCCCGGAAGGATGTCGAAAATTAACCAGGGTTGTACCAATTCAAACATGTATATATTTACATCACAATCACTGTACTTGCGCTATGACCCTTGCTAGCGGCTAAATGTTTCTGTAAAACGGCTAAGAATTTCGTGGTCTCGACTAAGAATTTTTTTGTAGTCGGACCATTTGGTAGTTTGTTCATCCTGGTTTATAGCGTCCTTGGTCAAATTTTTAGCAAGTTCCGTCATTTACTTTGCGTTTAACAGCTGTTCAAAACATACAAACTCGTGAATTTTTTTTTTAAATGGAAAAAAGTGAATTTCGAGTGCTCATTAAACATTATTTTTTGCGAAAAAACATTAATCAAACCAAGAAAAAGCTTGATAAATACTAAGGCGACTCTGCACCATCAATTTTTATGGTAAAAAAGTGGTTTTCTGACTTTCATTGTTTGTTTATAATTTTTGATTAAATAAAAGAAAATGGATCTTATAATGATAAATGTTTTATCGGACGATTGCAGCCCGGTGCTGATAGTGAAAAAAGTGAATATTTAAAGAAATTTTTCATAAAATTAAAAATAATTAATAAAATATTATTAAAAAATATTACTAAATTAAAGTAAAACACTATTGTAATTGGTTTTTAGAGGTCAACACTTTAAAACATCCAATAATATGCCACCCAAGAAACATGAAGAACCTGAACGTAAACCATTAATTGGTCGTATTGGCACGAATTTATGTATTGGTATCGTTGGTGTGCCTAATGTTGGCAAGTCAACATTTTTTAATGTTTTAACTAAGAGTGCAGCACCAGCTGAAAATTTTCCTTTCTGTACCATTGATCCAAATGAGAGCAGGGTTCCAGTTCCCGATGAAAGATTTGATTTCTTGGTTAATTATCATAAACCACTCAGCAAAGTACCAGCTTTCTTGAATGTTGTTGATATTGCCGGTTTAGTTAAGGGTGCTGCTGAAGGTCAAGGTTTAGGTAATGCTTTCCTTTCGCACATTAACGCCTGTGATGCTTTTGACGATCCTGATGTAACACATGTCGAGGGTGAAGTAAATCCTGTTCGTGATTTGGATATTATCTCTGAAGAATTGCGTTTAAAAGACGAAGAAAATCTTTTGAAATATTTGAATAAATTGGAAAAGGTAGTAGCACGTGGTGGTGATAAGAAAATGAAGCCAGAATATGATTCCATGCTAAAAATCAAAGGTATTTTAGTTGATGAAAAGAAACATTTAAGGTTTGCCGATTGGAATGCCCATGATATTGAAGTCTTAAACAAATATTTATTTTTGACATCAAAACCTTGTATTTATTTAATTAATTTGTCCGAAAAAGATTTTATACGTAAGAAGAATAAATGGTTACTCAAAATTAAAGAATGGGTTGATAAACATGATCCCAGTGCTACAATGATTCCTTTCTCTGGAGCTTTTGAAAACACTTTAGCCGAAAAAGATGACTTGGAAAGGATAGCCTATGAAGCTGAAACTAAATGCAAGAGCCAATTGGATAAGATTATTGTTACTGGCTACAAAGCTTTACAATTGGAATACTTCTTTACCGCCGGAGCCGATGAAGTTAAAGCCTGGACAATTCAAAAGGGTACAAAGGCACCACAAGCTGCTAAACGCATTCACACTGATTTCGAAAAAGGTTTCATTATGGCTGAAGTTATGCATTTTAAGGATTTCAAAGAAGAGGGTTCTGAAGCCGCTTGTAAAGCTGCTGGTAAATATCGTCAACAGGGTCGTAACTATACCGTGGAAGATGGTGATATTATATTCTTTAAATTTAATGCCGGTGCTAGTCTCAAGGATGCCAAAAAGAAATGATACCGTGTGGCTATGATTTTATTTACTATGTTATATATAAATTTGATTTTTTACACGCAAAGCTTTTTTATCAACAATATTTCATAAATCATATTCACAGACGCACACTCATATAATTCAATCAATTTATTAAGTGAAGAGTTGTATATTATACCTGTGTTTATGGCAAATAAATATAAAAAAAAATGTCGGCAATTATGTATGGAATACAATATCAGATAAATGTCCGCCTCTATTAGCCTCACAAATGCGAGCCCTTTTGAGCACATTTTTCATTACATTCTCACACATTTCACGCGGTATTTCTTTAATTTCATCACGAATATTTTGTTTAAGTTTCTCAAGCATTTCTGGTTTGTTTGCATAAACCTTGCTTTTCAGATATCTCCACAAAACGAAGTCCGGAGCAGTCAAATCAGGCGACCGTGGAGGAAAGAGGTCTCGCAATAATACCACATGTTAATCAAGCCCAAAGCAGTTTTCAATCATATCACGATATCGTTTCCCATTCACAGTTACCGTTACGCCGTTTTAATTTTCAAAGAAGTAAGGTCCAATGATTCCTCCTGACCAAATTGCACACCAGACTGTGCATTTAATGGTGACTGATGTATAATTTGAGGGTTTTTCATTGCCCAGAACCGAATATTCTGTTTATTCACATATCCATTCAAATGAAAATGTGTCTCGTCACTCGAGGTTGTCATGGAAAGTTTTTTAACGATTAAAACACGTTGGTTTATCGAATATTTTTCCATAATAAATTTGCCACGTGTCTACTTCACGACTGCCAAACATCAACTTTCGACTTATGTTTACCAAAATGGCGGCAAAACAAATTAGTATATCTTCCCGGCGGACACCCTGTACAAATGACGCTGAACGTTCTGGACGGCCAATTGAGGTCAATACATCCGAAAATGTCGAAAAAATCCACGAGATTGTTGATGCCACAGGCATTTCATATGGCAGTGTGATTTCGATTTTAAATGATCAGTTGGATTTAAGAAAGCTGTGTGTAGTCTCAATTGCATTCAAAAGTCATGGACTTATTGATCCGCCCTCGTATTAAAAATTTATAAGTGATGGTAGATTGAAAACTCGCTTGCAACTACAAATCTCTCTTCTGTGTGTACATATGTGTTGAGAAATTAATTTTATCTAAATATTTAATCCATAAAAATAACAAAAGATTGTGCCACGAAGTATTTTTCCCCAGAAAGGTCAATATTTCGGAAACTCCATTTGATGCAACTCTTTTGACAATACTCTAAAAAGTGTTATTAGAAGTTCTTGCAAAAACCCTATCAATTCAATATTCCGTAGAAAGATGTGCCATCAATAAATTGTATAAAATTTTTAAAAAACTTAAGAAAGTTTAATTAACTTTGTGACCAATTAGTTAATAGCTAATTGCCAAATTGATTTAATAACTCAATCAAATAAAATATACTCAATTTCAAATTATATCTAAAGAAACAATTAATATCTTTTATAACAACAGATTTCACAAATTAATGTCATTGAACTTGATTTCAAGCAAAAAAAAAAGGAAGAGTTAAAATGAAAAGACACTACTTACCTTCAATTTAATTGAAAAAATTTCTTTATGAACATTAAAAACATGATGATGAACCTGCAAATGTGAAAGAGAAATTTTTAGTACATCAATTTGTAAGATTCTATTTTAAAGTAAGATATACAAATATTTAAAATTCAAAAGTAAACAACAAAAAATCAACATGAAATTCCGTTTGGATCAACCAACAGACAAAAAATTTATATATATTTTTATAGTCCAAAAGATCATTTCAATAAAGATAATAATGACACAAAGAAAGAAAGACAGACAGACAGAAAATGATGTACGCATGCGAGCATCATCATTATCATCAACTTCATCATCAACATCATCATCATGCACATCATACATAAAGTGATTTTAAACAACAACAACAATAAAGTATTTCTAAATTGAAAAGAATTTTTGGTTTTGTTTGTTAACTTGATATAAAAAAAAAAAACAATGAAAAATTTCACTTAATTTTATTTAAAAACTCAGTTATGTATTGTTAAACATTTATTAGGTTGTTTATTTTTTTTAGTGTCTTTTAGTCAAGCGCCCCAAAAAATACATCAAATTTAAGCACAAGTGATTTTTATAACCGTTATATCGAATGATATAATGAGTGGTTTTACAGACATCATATTATAACGGTTATATATTTTTTTCTTTATTCAAGTGATAAAGATATAAAATCGAAATTAACATTTTGCCTGTCTGTATGTCAAGTAGGCTGGACCAAATTTGCTGTAGATAATCATCGACATTAGTTTTGAAAGTATGTACAGTGAAATCGCAATTAATCGGCCAACTCTTTTCAAATCTTTTGTTGAAATTCTCTTAGAATTATTTAAATTAAAAATTGTAATGTATTGATGGCTATAAGTTGAGACTTCTTAAATTCGTTTTATTTTTTAATTTAGTATAAGTACACCAAACGAATTCTTCCTTGTAAAGGATGATTTTTTTATTGTTTGGGGAAAAAAAAAAACTGAAAATTTGTAAAAGTGAATGAAATATTTATTTGCGGCGATAAATAAATGAATTCCATTCAATTTTTTCATGTAAATGTTGCCCGCGGCTACACCGTAGGTGGTCTATCCGTGAGCTTCAATTTTTGCATACTTTTCTGGAATTTCGGGCGGTATCTCACCAATGGCAGCTGTAATGTTGTCTTCCAGAGCAGTAATTGTGGTTGGCTTATCCCTGTACACGAGGCACTCTACGTATCCCCACAAAAAACTAGTCTGGTGGGTCAAATTGCATGATCTTGGTGGCACATGGACTGCTCCGAAACGTGAGATTAATTGCTAACCATACTCGCCTCTCAATAGTTTCATGGTATCGCGAGCCTTCTGGCTTGTGGCACCGTCTAATTCCAAAAAGATTCGGAAATCATCGCACGGTACCATGCTCCATTGACATTAACTTTGCGATTTTCATCGTTCTTAAAAAAGTACGGTCCAATGAAGCCGCCGGCCCACAAACCCCACCAAACAATGCATCTTTAAGGGTGCATTGGCAGCTCTTCACACCAAATTCGGCAATTCTAATCGTTGACGTACCCATTAAGCCAAAAATGATCTTCATCACTGAAGACAATTTTTCGATAAAAACACATTTCTCAGACAGAGAAAGTAGATTCCTTGTTACTTGGCAAAAAATTCGGTTGTCACAATAAATCTGTTTTTTGTGTGCACACAGCACGAATTTTGATAATAAAATGCAATGAGTTGCAAGCGATGTGTACTGATTATTTTTGTTCTTGCACATGTCACGAATATTTTTTCTACACTGAAAAACCAAATAGCGAAAAAATAGTTGCCAACTTATGAACATCGCAATAAATGCATTTTAAACAGTTTTTTTTCGAAAAACCGTTTCGGAATTATAAGTGCACGCATTGTAGCTCATTTCATTCTTTGGGGTGTATACTTTATAATTTATTAGATTAATATTACTCATACGCTTAGGTGTGTAAACCTGTTTTAATGCACGGCAGCATCCAATAGAGCAGTTGTTTGGGGGAAAAAAGTTTAAAATTTTAACCTACTGTTGCTTCCGAATGTCTTAGCAATTTTTATACCCTCCACCATATATGGTGAGGGTATATATCAGTTTGTCATTCCGTTTGTAAGATCTCGAAATATAGGTCTAAGACCCCATAAAGTAATTTTAAGTCGATTTAGCGATGTCCGTCTGTCTGTCCGTCTGTCTGTATGTTTAAATGGCGATCACGACGCAAAGACGCATGCGGGGGTGCCTATTTTTACCTGGATTGTTGAACATCCTGCCGAGCATTTTGGTATTGAAAATGAGCAAAATCGGTCCAGCGGTTAAAAAGTTATGAGTGAAAATGTGAAGATACCTCCAAATTTTCCATACAAATTGGTGTATTTTAGTACAATTTCATAGAAGCGACAGGTACAAAATATATTTTCTCATATTTTTTCATCAATCGCTTAGAAATTAATAATATTTTGTATTCACCTCAAATATTTTTCACCTCAAAAAATTTTTATCACCACTAAAATTTTTTTCACCACCAAAAATTTTTTTCATCTCCATAATTTTACTTCAAAAGTTTTTTACATTATTTGTATCAAAAACAGTAGAGAACATTTTTTTAGGATATTGGTGGAGGTTATTCAAAGATTCGGCACAGCCGAATTTTAGCCTTTTTTGCTTGTTTTTAGTGTAAATTATATATATTTTTTTAAAACTTTATTTATATAAATTAAAAGAACTTTTAAAAAGTATTCATAATAATATAAGACATTGAAGAAAAATTAATTCTTGTTTCTAAAGATCTTGCTCTTTAATTTGAACTTATTTATGTGTTGCTTTCAGAGTATTCAAAAACCGAAACCGAAAACCGGTCAACCGGTTTCTTTATTTGTAAAAACCGATCGGTTTCGAATATTTTGAAAACCGAAAACCGGTATTTTTTGTTCGGTTAACCAGTTTTTTTAATTACATTACCAACTGGGTTACTTGGTCTCTTTTATTTTTTCGGACACTTATAATCGTTTGTTTGGTTATGAAGATTAAGATGTAAGTCTGATAGATTCCGATGAAGACTTAACTTTGGATATTCCAAACTCAAATAGTTTAATTTCTGATCTAAATAACACAATAAACAGTATTCAAAATCCTAAAGAAGAGACTGTACAAAATCATTCATCATTATATGATGATTTCATTTATCTTGATAAATGCGACAAGAGAACTGAAAAGTTGGACAATTTATATAATTGTCTTTTGACTATTTGTCCAATATCTACTATTAGTGAAAGAGTATTTTCCACTTCAAGCTTTATGAAAAGCAAACAAAAAAATTGTCTTAAAACAAAACATTTAAATTGCATATTATTTCTAAAATATTATTTTAGAACTGAAAATATATTTTCTTTTTACATATTTAAAATGTAATATTAAAAAAACTTATTTAATGCCAAACGTTTTAATCGTTAAAATTACTAACGTACCTAAATTTACAAATTTACAAACTTAATGATCTCTATTCATTTAAAAGGAATATAGTTTTATAATAATAATTTTTAAGATATTATATTAAAAAAATATTGGTTTTAAGTTAATTTTTTGTTGAAATGATATACAATAAAAAAATTAAATTTAAATGAATATATATGTATATATATATATATTTTTTCATTTTTTTTAGTTTATTTATTAAATTTGTTTTTTTTTTTTGTTATAAAAACAATTAACAAATTATAAAAGCTTTTTATTCAAATTAAAAAAAAGACCGGTTGACCGGTTTTTCCTGCAAAAACCGAAACCGGTTTTTTTAAATTTCTATTTTTCGAAGAAAACAGAAACCGGATTTTTCAAAAGGTCGGTTTTTTGAATACTCTAGTTGCTTTCATTAAAAAGCAGATAGAGCGGAGAGATGAAGAGCTTTTTTAAGTAAGACAACACTTAGAACAGTTGTTGCTCGCCATCTGATGGAGAATTGTCGAAATTGTTGAAGATTTTTAGTTCATAGTTCATAGAGTTTAAACTCAGCAAATTAGTAAATATCCCAAGGAACACCTATTTAAATTTTAGGTTTCCAGCCAAAGAGATTTAAAAAGGCATTTAAGGGGGCGACTTTCCCATTTGAAACTTGCATTTTTAACACATTTCTGCCGAAAGGTCCAGGTACTCTTAAGCGCTTTAGGCACTTGAATGTCCGAACACTTTATACAGGATTGTTAAGCAGTACAGGCGCAGTCTCAAAGATGTTTCTATGGGTAATAGGGTCTGCCTTTTATGGGCCGACTCTGGCAAACAATGGATCGGTTTCGACTTCCATGAATAGCGCATTGAATCGGCTCGAAAATTAAATATATTTTAATATAGAGGTGGTCAGATGGAATAACCTGTTTGAGAATGTGGCAAGATTGTTTGTGTAGAGCTAACTGCCGTAGACTTACAGACCTGTCTGCTAATATTCGGCTTCTACCGGAAACGGACGAAGCATTTTGGGTAGTGACGTATTGTTTATATATTATGTTACCCCTGCCTGATATTCTCACGTGTATAAGGAAGACTGGAAAATTTTAAGTGGGGACTCCTTTTTAAATTTTAATCCAGCTTCTAATTTTTTCTTCTAATTTTCCCCCTTAATTTTCCCATCTCTAAGATATGGTATGGGGATGCGTCAATAAGTACGTGACTTTTTTGAATGAAACATAGGTTTTAGCATAAAAATCCATTTTTTTTTCAACATAGTCTCCTGGACCTCTATACACTTTGTCCAATGTTTCTCCAATTTCTTATCCCTTCTAAAAAAAATATGATTTGCCGAGATCGTCAAAATGGGTATTTGTTTGTGAGATGATTTTATCGTTGGAGTCCAATCTCTTTTCGCCGAGTTATTTCTTCAGCTTTGGAAACAATAAATAGTCACTCAGAGTAAAATCCGAAAAATAGAGCAGTTGAGGGAACAATTCGTAGCCTATTTCATGCATTTTTTTTCCATGGAAACTACACATGCGTTTGTGGTTGATTGTGAGCAAAGGCGGCACCCATCTTGTGGAAAGCTTTCTCCTACACAAGTGATCATTCAAAATTGAATCCACTGAGCCATGTGAGATGCCTATGGCTTTCACAATCTCTCGCACTTTCAATCTTTGATCGGCCAATACCATATTGTGAATTTGTTCAATTGTTTCGAATGTAGTATTGCCCTTTTAGAAAAGAGGCAGAAAATTCAAGGAGTAACGGACTTATTGATCCACCCTAGTAGATAATTTTGTCTCTTAGTGGCATGGACCTGAATAAAAGAATTCAGTTTTCTTTAAAATATATTTCGATATTTGAAAGAACTAGCGGGCTTTTATAGATTTTCTTAACTGTATTTTTTATTTTGAGTATATTTTTAAAACCAAATTTCCTAAATCAACTTCAATAGCTTAATATGGAAAATATACGTAATCAATATAGGTTCTGAATTTGAATATTAAAATACTATTTATAATATATTCCATTATTTTCGTTATCATTTTAATCTTTTTTGTTTTGTCATACCAAACATGATCTCTATTAAAATTTCTTAAATTTCACTTGTCTAGCAATTTCCCATCTATTTTCCAATATGCTTTATTTAGGTGTATATGCGTGTAAGTGTGATTGTGTGAGTGTATTAGGGACGTCCAAATTAAAACACGTAAGGCTAAATCCACGAAAAATATACAAAAAAGAGAGAAAAGTAGACTTATTCATACAAATTATAAGAATAGAAAGATCGGATAGACTAACAAATTATAAATTTAGAACCGATGGCATTAACAAAGCCTTTATATGACAAATTCTGTAAAGAGTTCTGGCCCATTTCAATATTGATAAATTTGAATACCACTTATGTATGTTTTATAAACGTACATATGAGTTGCATGCATAAATTGTTGTTAAATTTTTTCAATATTATCTGCTCTACAACTTCGATTAAATAACCTTGCTAGTTTTCTCCATCACTTCTTTTTTTTTCCACCAACTTCTTTGACTCGTGTTTCAGTTTTTTGTTTACCTTTCTTTAAGACGTTTTTAGTGCCTGGCAAGCAACTATGTAGCAATCCACTACAAAACCAATACTCTGGTATAACCATCGCCATTGTGGCTTATAAATACATATTGATTGTAATTGATATTGTTTGATGTTTAGTAAATTGTTTGCTGTTGTTGCTCTTTATGTCGGGTGTATGTTACAAATAGCTCTTGGCTGAGTGAGTGTGGGTGGATGGGTGGTTGGTTGGCAAGCAATAAGGTTTAATTTTTGTTGTTGATGCTGTTGTTGTTGATCTTATTGTTATTGTAGCTGTAGTTGGTGGTGGTGGTGGTGGTGGCGTTGGTGGATTATTTACCAAACGACAATTTTAAGTGGCTTACAAAGTTGTTGTTTGTAGTTAAAGGCATTGATAGAACGATAGTATTTTATAAACCAATTTTAGACGTTCTTATCGCCAAGAAAGGATATCAATTGCAGAAAATTGTTATTTACAAAATAAATTGATATTAGTTGGTTAAACTGATGAAATGCACTTTAAGTTTAGATATGAAATATTCGCTTACCGCAAGGTTCCGTTCTTTCTCTTCTCTTTTTCTTGTCTTTCTTAATGACCTTCTTGGGTAGAAACCCTTTTGCTGATGACAGTAACATTTGTCATTCATTTTCATTCGATAGCATGCCAAGCCTCTTAGAGGTCGGGGTCAGGATGAGAATGACCTTTCGTTAGTTTCAGAGAGGGGTCGTACAAATTGTGTGGATCTTAATGCACATAAGACCCAATATTTTACGGGTTGTGGAGTATCTAGCATCACATGTTCAAATGGAGGGTATCGATATTGAGGAATCGAAAAATCTTTCGATGTTCTGGGCTTAAGAATCGAGTGTGATGTCCGTTGGAATAAGCACATTTTTGAAGTGTCGAAAGAAGCATTCAAGTGTTTAGGTTTTTTAAAACGGTGCAGGATGTAATCTCATCCGATTTTCTTACTACCTATGCCACCCATATCTGGCTCAAAATGGAGTATAACTCCCATATATGGGCTGGTGCTTTAAGGTCTAATTTGCAACTTTTGAACCGTGTACAAAGAAGGGCTTCGTCGCTTAACAGTGACAGTAGGATATCCAGTTCTGTTGATTCATTAGATCATCAAAGCAGTGTGGGCTGTATGACACGGTTCTATCGATACTACCATAGGATGTGTTCTGCTGAGATAAGTGAAATTGTCCCCCGGGCCCGGGTTTTTGTCCGGAATACTCGCTTATCCAGTAGAGCCCATCCCTTTGTAGAGAATTCGTTTATAAGTCGGACAAGTCGTATTTGGAATAAACTCCCTGCAGAGGTCTTCCCTGACAATTCAAGTCTAATATCCAAAAATACTACTCCACCTTTCCTCCTACTCATAACCTATTTTCCTGACTTAAAAACAATGCACTGCATTTATAGGAGGCAACCCCTGAGTTTTGATACATAAAAAAGACAAATAGTCAGAGAAGGCAGCAAAGATCAAAATGCATGAAAAATTAAATTAAGGGTTTCCCAAAATTCTCATAATAACGTTAAGTAATACCAGCCCACAGCACAGCTTGACAGCTGACTGTTTGTTGTTTGCAAAAATGGATCATTGCACAATAGAACAACGCTTTTTCATTGTTGAACAATATTTTTAAAATAATGCAACTTTAAAGGCTGTTTTGAGTTTGAGGAGCCTAGTCAAGCAGTGACTGTAACTATCCTGCGAGAAAAAAGGGGTCAGTTGGGAATTGGGACCTGTCCCGAGATAGGTGAAAACTGGACCGTTTCCGAAAATACATATCACGAGATAGGTAAAAAGAGGACCGGTTCCTTAAGTACCTATCACGTGACTGGTTTAAAATTCATGACATGTACTTTTAGACCAGCCCTGTGACATGTCACAGAGGGCAATTGACCCCCTCCAAGGACAAGCTAATGTTAAAGTGACTGGTCCCGTGACCGGTCTCTATCCCGCAGGGTAGTGATCGATATTGCGATATTATGCCTTTTTGTTGAATGACCGCTAAGAATTCAAATCTTATTTGCCATTTTCCACTTGCCTTGCCTTAAGACCATTTTCGTCTTGCCCACATCCGGGTTGCTCCACATAATCTTCGTGACTGATCTTCAATTCCGATCTTCCTTGGCATTTTGGTGGCCCGCTGTCCAAGTACTATTTTTGTCCAAGTTTGTTTTTTTATAGGAGAAGTAAAAAACACCAATAGGCATTTAATAAATCCGTACTTCATTAATATTAAACGCCATTTAAAATTATTTTCAGGGTAACCAAAAAACTCTAAAGATTAAAAATATTTAAAATCGAATTTTGTTCATAAAGCCGGTATTTTTAATCATATTGTAGGAGTCTGAAATTTTGAGTAGGCATGTAGTTTAGCCAAATAAATCATTATCATTATTAACAACGGGTTTGAAGATTTTTAGTTACGCCCTTTTGCATTTTAGCTGTTGGTGTACACACTCGCCTGTCAGAGCCCTAATTGCAGCCTGACTATCAGTGAATAGGACTGCATTCAAAAATCGTATGCAATTCGTAATTGTCACCGCCTACGCCTGAAGAATGGTGTAGTGGACTGGGAGCCAGAAGCACATTATCACATCTAGGTTCCAGCAAAATAAACCCAAACTAATTCTTCCGTTCAGTTTGGAGCCATCCGTGTTTATATGAATTCCGTTAGTTTACACAATGTTACTTAATTCCTCCATAACTTTCAGTCCGGAATAATAAAATCGCAATATGCCAATACACAATGATTTGGTAAATTTTCGGCCTCCAAGAATGAAGATTATTTTCTCCATTTCCCATATAGATGTCGACCGTTAATACTCAAACAGCATAACTTCTGAAGCCTTTAGAGCTTTTCAACATTACATTTACTCATATGTTTTAATCAGTCTGCCCATTCTCGAGCAAACCCAACGGGTTCATTCTTACGATTTTAACTCTTTTTAAAGCCTAATTGACCAATTTCACGTAATCGCCGTGATGCTATATGAAATCACTGACAAAAAATTGGCCAGCCAAATGGGTTTCTATTAACAGAGTAAGAAAGGTCCAATCTGTGGACATTGTGGTGTAATAGTTAACGCGTTGGACTGTTACACAGAACGTTGTGGGTTCGATCCCCAGCGACGGCAACATCAATTTAGAAAAATAATATGTATAAGTTTTATATCCCTCTACATATCGCAACGTCCTCCTTGGGCAATCCCATAGCACTTAATCCCAACGAAGTAAAACAACATAACAGTCAATAATTTCGCCAACTCTCCATCAGATGGCAAGCAACAACAATAATATATTGGAAGCTCTTCATTTTTCTCCACCTCTTCAATTCTTCTCTATCCCCTTTCCAAAGCAAGCAGCAAAAAAATTAACATAGTTGGAAGAATTTCCTTTAAAATTGTTCCTTCTGCCTTTTATGAGGCGAAACTGCCCATCGCCCATTTTACCTCCCTTGGAATTATGGTGAAATTTTTTGTCGACGTACCAATCCATTCATCCCGGTACAATCCAGTAAAAAAAATGTATTCACATTTAAATTTTTATTGTCTGCTCCATAAACATAAAATTGAATAGTTAAGACTTTAAGCTTTAAGATCTTCAAGTTAATTAACCAAATGTTCCCGGTAACAGGTATATGTATACGATGATATTTTACAAACTAAAACTATGTCAAAGAAGCAAGGATTTGTTCCTTTCCACTCTGTAGAGTGTTGTACTCCAGCATTGTGAATTCAGCTTAAGGGTAAAAAACCCTTGTAAATTTTTTCATACAAACATCTTGCCGCTTGTCTTAATAACCCGATAAAACAACTTTATTATAACAAATAAGCCAAAAAAAATTGACATAATGGCTTATTTCCAAGTCTTTTTTCATTATTTTTTCTTTAAACTTGTAAATTTTTTAACTTTAAGTAAAAAAAAAATCTTAGAAAGAAGCTAACTAAAATACAAAACAATTTTTTTAAATCAAGTGAATGGATAACATAACCTTTTTAAGCAGCCCAAAGCAATTTTTATTAGGCTTTAGGCAATACGAGAGAAAATTTCTAATTTTTGTTAAATTCCTTATTAATATAAATTATATTTTGTTTGCTAAAAGCACCTTTACTGTTGTATAAAACTGTTGCATACGTTTTCTCACAAACTTCTAAAACTTATTTTTTGTTTAGCTTTCAACCACTTTATATATTTATAAAAATAAGTAAATCAATTATTTTTAGCTAGATTTATCTGACAAAAGATCTCATCAGAAATCTAATATTTTAATACCTAGCAGCCAAACATATGGCTAGGTATTTCCTAACAAGCACTATGACGTTACCTATGTTATAAAAATCTCGGTTGTAATGAATACTACATCGACGCCTCCAAACTAAACTATATTATGTCAACTTAGACTTTTTTTAATGTACACAAAAGTTATAAGAAAAAATGTACTTAGCATGCAAGTAAGTAAGTAGTAACCCTGCGGGAAAAGGGCATATCCCAGGACACGTCACGTGACCGGTTCATTGTGATAGGGGCTGGTCACTTTATTATGGTCTTGTCCTGGAAGGTAGTCAATTGCCCTCTGTGACATGTCACAGGGCGTTTAAACAGGTTACGGGATAGGTACTTTAGGAACCGGTCCTATCTTCACCTTTCTTGTGATATGTATTTTCGGAAAAGGTACAGTTTTCATCTATCACGGGACAGGTCCGAATTCCCAACTGACCCCTTTTTTCCCGCAGGGAAGTCTTAGCATATTAAAAGTTTGGTGGCGTTCTTATAGACCCTTAACATTATCATATATTGGCATCTCTTAGCCCTTTGATGAAGTTGTACCACTGCACTCAGGGCCAAAAGTCTTTATCGATACTGCTTCAGACTGAAAATATACTTCTATAGGATTTTGGGTTTGCTGGTTTCAAAATTTAACTAAAAACTAACAAAAAACAAAATGGCGGATCCAATATTGCGAACAGATTTTTTTAAAAATTGTACGATTTAACTCAAATTTTATTTTAAGGAGGTCTGGAGTTACTGAATCTAAATTTTTACTCTGAATTTTGAAAAACAAAATGGCAGACTTAATATGCTCCTTAAAGTTTATCACAAGTTATTCATAAAAAGTTATATTCCTTTTCTTTGCTGGAGCTAGCTAAATATATGGGTCTGGTAGATTTCCGCGTCTGTTATCTGAAAACTGAACTGATAAGTTTTAAAAATTCAATATGACGGCAAAACTTTTTAAATTTGCCTGATCTACTAAAAATTAGTTTTAAGAGTATTTAAGAGTCTCTGAAGTTGAATCTATGCACAAAGTTTTAAGAAAACAAATTGGCGGTCTATATATATTCCTTTTTTAAACTACTTTTAATGTAAAATTTTTAATTGTCGATTTACAAATTTCCAGTAATCGTTTTGAGGATATCAAATAGAAATTTAAAAAAATAAATAAAAATTATCTCCACTGATACAGTTTTGTTATCAACTTTTTTAGCTTTGAAGACCTGTCAAAGGAAATGGTGTAATTGGATCATAAATATAAGTTCAGGAAACGTGCAGGATAAGTGCAGAAAAATTGTTTAAAAAAATATGCGAAATCGTCTTTTGTTTCCCGTAGGCGTTCACAGTTTCCAAATTCCGCCTATTTCTAAGAGTTAATCGTCTACATTTGTAACAATCTCATGCCTGTATTTTAAAAGGTTTACTACATTTTACTCAAGTAAGGTAGATAAATTGACATAAATTGGAAATTTAGACCTTTGTCGGTAATACATATAAGTAAAGAACATGTGTATACCATAGCCTCGTAAAATGCATGGCCTACCATATGTATCTTGCATGTAATGGTCAACTCCCTTTTTTGTATTTCACCACAATCTTTATTTAACTAACAAATAAACTTAAAAAAAAAATAAATTTCTGGTACGTTTATTATTTTTTGGCCCAAAGCCTACATCGTCCAAATTGGTTCGTCATAATAATTACTTTACGATCACTCTGATCATTGATCGAACCCACAGCACCACACAAAATTGTGTGCATTTTCCTTCCTGTGTGTATGTGTGTGTTAGCCGAAATATAATGATACAAGTTCAAGTTTTTATATTGATGTCTATTGTTCTCATTGTGTCTGCTTTAGCGAATGCATTCAATTACATTAGACACTCGAAAAACGGTTTAGCCAAAAATTTGTTATAGCAAAATTTTTGTATTTTAAACCACTAACTACAAATGTGCTACTAGGCCGCTTAACGAGGATCCATTGTTTATTATTGGTAGTATTTTGCAGTATCCGCAAATGTTTTACTGAACAAATTGTTATTACTGTTTTTCGTTTCGTTTTTTTTTATGTTTCTCCTTATAATTTTTCCATAGTATGATCCAAAATTTGTTGCATTTTTAACTGTTTATTGCTCACGATTTTGTAAACAGTTTTTATGATTTGGTATTGTTTAATTTTTTTTTTTTTTTGTAACAATGGATAACCTTTATGTTAGTTATTTTAAAGCTAAATAATTTTTTTCTTAGCGTAGCTGGAATGGGAGTGTCGAAATAATACACGTATGACCACAAATTAGTGAAAGATCATATTTTCAATGATCTTTTAATATCTGGCATTTAGTGGCTAATAAAGTAAAATAAACGTTTAAGTAATTTTTTGAAAAAGGGCAAATGTGTTAAATTTAACAAAAATGGGTTAATATTATTCGAACAGTTATTTACTCATTGATGAGATATTTGTGTTAATCCATTTTCTGGCATTAATCGATGAGTTACAAACATTTATTGCAAACCCACTGCACTGCATTGCGTCAATTTTATGGCTCATCCTAATGGCGGTATTTTGTTATAATTTGAACCAGCCACCAGAGGATACCTTTACAACGCAGTTAATTGCGCTGGTTGGGAGAAAATTAGTGTCTGCACGCAAAGAAAAAACATGGTTGCAATATGATCACTGCTACTATAAAATGCTTGCTGCATTTGGGTATGGTTGACACAATCAAGTTATTGGTTTATAATTAGGTTCTAACCATCAATATGGTCGCTACCATTATTATTATAGCAAATATATTAAGATTATCACTTTCTATTTTATAACATGATTCGATGAAATCATTCAGTGGTAACAAAAATTCTGACTATGAAAAAATATAATGTTTATGGCAGTATAAAATGTTAACAGCAATCATTGAATAATTATAAATCAAATAAAACATGACTTTGACATTTACAGTCATACACTTACAATATTATTTCGTTAAAAACAATCTCAAAAACATATTAAATAGATCCAAAATACAATCAAAAAGAGGACTACTGATTTTTCATTATAATCAGCCCATTTTGTTGTTTATTTTCAATCATTGTTTTATAAGTGACAAAAGTTTAAATAATCATCAATTTTTAACCGACAAAACGTTGGAAAAAAACATTTTTTGTACATTATTTTTCAGTGATTTTTTTATTTGTAAGCAATTACAAAACACAACACACACAAAGGCATATATTTTGATTTTCTATGTCTGTATGTATATTTGAAAAATTTCTTGTAATTTGTATTGAAATAATTTTGTATTTAAACAATATACGAGGGCGGATCAATAAGTCCATGACTTTCCGAACTTTAACACTGCTTCCATCAAGTATCACCTGTTAATAGACTACTGTCAAATTTTTTACTGACTTTCGTTGTGGTCGCACAAGTACAAATGACGCTGAACGTTCTGGACGGCCAATTGAGGTCAATAAAATGTCGAAAAAATCCACGATATGGTGTTGACCGATCAAAGAGTAAAAGTGCGTAAGATTGTTGATGCCATAGGCATATCATATGGCAGTGTGGTTTCGATTATCAGTTGGACTTAAGAAAGCTGCCTGCACGATGGGTGCCGAGTTTGCTCTCAATTGACCATAAACGTAATGGTGTGACGTGTGTAGTCTCAATGGCAAGATTCCATGAATTGGGCTACGAATTGGTACCTCATCCGCCATATTCTGCGGATTTAGCCCCCAGTCACTATTTTCTATTTCCAAACCTAAAGAAATGGCTCGGTGGAAAGAGATTTAGCTCCAACGATGAAATTATATTAATAAAAAAAAGCCCTTAGAATCTTAAAAAGTCCTTAGAATTTAAGATTTAAAAAAAAAAAGTCTATAGAATTTATCAAAAAAGTCTATAAAATTAAAAAATTGTATTGAAGTATTTTTCTTTAAAAAAAAAGTCAACATAATCAAAGAAGTTTTCTTAAAAAAAGTCCCAAATATTAATTTTTTTTTAGGAAAACATTT
The DNA here is from genome assembly GCA_949748255.1 of Eustalomyia histrio. Classification (NCBI taxonomy): domain Eukaryota; kingdom Metazoa; phylum Arthropoda; class Insecta; order Diptera; family Anthomyiidae; genus Eustalomyia; species Eustalomyia histrio. The sequence goes on along the minus strand of OX456525.1, from coordinate 59,380,916 downwards.
CTTAAAGAAATATTCTTAATTATAATATAACTATACACTCACAGTATTATTTCGTTAAAAATAATCTAAAATACATATTAAATTAATAGAAAATACAATGAAAAAGAGGACTACTAATTTTTCATTATATTCAGCCCATTTTGTTGTTTATTTTCAATCATTGTTTAATAATCGATAAAAGAAGTAAAAGCAATCGAATTTCGTCTAAAATAACCATAAATTTTTAACTGACAAAACATAGAAAAAAAAACGATTTTGTAGTTTGTTTTTCAAATTGAACATTTTTTTATATTTGTATGTAATTTTACAAAACAAAACACACACAGATCTATATATTTTTATTTTCTATGTGAGTATTTATAATTGAATAATTTCTTGTAATTTTTATTGAAATAATTTTGTATATTAACAAACTCTTTGGGTAAAAAAACAAAAAGGAATTATATAAATTTCTATTTTTAGAAACAGAAAACATAAAATTTTACATTTAACAGAAAATATCAATTTCTGTATTTTTTTAAAGTTTGTTTTTTAAATGACTGATTCAAATAGTTCAAAAATATATTTCTATGAATTTCAATTGATTCTTCATTTAAAAACAAACTCTACGTATTACTTATTAAGTAAAATACAGTCGGTAACGGAAAATATATTGTGAGTGTAGGGACCATATAATGGTAAAGTTATAGTTATTTTATTATCAAAAATAAAAACTTATCAGATGATACCCTATTTGTTATAGTGTAATCACTAAAAAAACGTAATATATGATATATTGAGAAAAGTTATAATCGAAGCCAACATTAATAAGCTTTATGCCACAAACGATCGAATCTTTGAAAATATTTAGAGCAAACACTAAGTTTCCGCCTTATTGGTAAATTACCAAATTGTTAAAATAACGAAGAAAATATTAACTGCAAAAGACTGTAGGTTTTACCATGTATTGTCAGTTGTTTAAAAATTTTTGTTAGTTTAGCAATATTTTTAGTTATTTTAAATACATTTCTTAGATGTTTTGTCACAGTTAAAAAAATAACTAAATTTTTAGTTGATTCAAATTCCTTTTTATCCCTTTAAACTCTATAAAACTTTGTTTGAATTATAATTGTCGGTAGATTCTACCGAAAAAAAAAATGTTTAGTATATTTTCTACCAATTTATTTAATTGTTTTCAGTTTTTTGTGGTAAACATTCACAAGTAATTTATATGAGAACTTTTAACATTAAAAATTATTGCATTTTTAGTTATTTTAACTGCATTTACCTACAGTTTTTCTATCATTTTCAGTTGACTGTACCATTTTTTTTGAGTGTATAAATCAAAAAAATTATTAAATTAGATATACATTTTTTAAATATAATTATTTAATTTTTTATTATTTCTTCTATTTTCAGATTTATCATCATAAGATACCGCTCCAGGATGTGGAGCCCACAAAAAGGTCCTACACGACTGTGGGACCTTAGTTTTAGTGTTTTATTTATTTTACAATTAATGGTAAGTTTATTTAAAAATTAAATTACTAAAAACTAATTCAAAGATATTTGCGAAGACGATTAAAATTTTTCACCAACAGGTTTAATTGTAAGTTCATGTATCTAAAAATAAAAAAAAAGAAAAGTAAATAAACATATTCTAAAATTTGAGTTATAAATTACATAGAGAATGAAAAACATAGTTAAATCAATCAATTACATCATAGTATAGTTAACATGTTACAAAGAAAGTATTCCAACCTAAATAATAAGATGTTGATCCAATTTGTATATGTATTTGAAAAGTAAATATATTATATATAAAAAAAGAATATGATTATATGATCTAAAATCCTATTAATCATTAGCGATTTTTTAACTATTTTTTTCTGTTTTAAAAAATAAATTTGTTCAAATTTACGAAATTATAACTATCCATATTAAGTAATTGCTTTAATAAGAAAAAAATCTTATTCAACTAAAAACTACTTAATATCGGACAACCGCTTCTTGGCGCTTTTGACCATTAGTATGTTAATGATGTTTATGCTGGATGTGAAAAAATTTTTTATGTGTACAACTTATAGTAAGTACCTGGACATTAGGTGGTGTCTGCAAACAATACACTACAGCATCTGCAATATCAGATGCTTCTAAAAATGCAAAATCTTTCATACCCTTCAACGATTTTTCGGTAAAAATCTCAGTACGAACAACACCGGGACTAATGCTCTGGAATAAAAAATAAATTCTGTTTAATATTCTCAGTGTACATTTTAAACTTACTGTAACTTTTATTTTAGTTTTATGCATTAAAAATTCATTACGATAAACTTCTGTCATAGCCGTTATGGCATGTTTTGAAGCTGAATACATATTTGTGGAAGTACCCTCAAAATGCAACACTTTATGTCCGGCCACACTGTTTATTATAACGACATGCCCCAGGGCATCGCTATTTTTTGACATCGTCTTGAATGCTTCTCTAGTACAGTAGGCCACACCCATAACATTTGTTTCGATAATGTCACGTAAATCTTCTGTATTATTTTCCCTGATCAATTCGGTATCACGTACTATGCCGGCATTGTTTATTAGCACCGCTATAGAACCATAATCTTGGGCAATCTTTTCAAATACATTTACAATTTCTAATTCATTGCGTACGTCACATTTAAGGGCATGTAAGCGTTGTTGTTTTTCTTCATCAGCCGGCCATAAATCACGTAATTGTTCTATACGTTCTTGGCGTCTAGCCAGACCTACAACAATCATACCATTTTCGATTAATGCTTTACAACAAGCAGCTCCAATACCCGCACTTGCTCCAGTAACGACCGCAACTTTATTATGCCACTTTTCCATTGTATTTACCTTTTTGACATACGAGTTGACATATAAAAGGGGGGTTTGAATTTAAAATATATTTGCAGCTACTAAATTTATCTTGTGTACACTATGAACTTATCAATTAGACTGTTATGTTAAAAATTGAAAATAGAAAGATAAGGGCCATTAAATGAGAATTATATTCTCTTAAGTGTGAGCGTCAGCCAAGCCTGCCAGACTTAGCATTTTGTCTCCGAATTTTTTGGGATTTTTCGTTGGACTTGGGGACAAACATTTGCATTTAAAGACAGAGGGTTTTTTTGGGGATATTTATAATCTTTGACAAACATTTAAAATTATACCTATTAATAGGATTTCAAATCATATAATCATATTCGTTTTATAAAATGTTTTTTTTTTATTTTAAAGAAACATAAAACTTTTTATTAGTAAATTATAGAGAATACAAATTTAAAAAATTTATCAGAGCCAGCAGGATAAAATATTTAGTATTTTCGGTTGACGCTACACAACCTTCTTCAGTATCTATGCCCTTGTTGGGTTAATGCTTTGGTGATTGTCAATTTTAGACAGTTTTTACAGTTTTTGTTATGAACTTTAATTCTTAAAGTATCCAACAAAAAAGTTTATGAAGCCGTTAATTTAAAGTTTTTGTCCTAATCAATTTTAAATCTACAAATAATCTATGATTAGACAATATTTTTGAATTATACTTTTTTCGGTATCCGTTCACTAGTACCTGTTCCTTACACGCAGAAGCGCATCATATATTTTTGGGATTATTATTGTACCAACCACAGTCGTACTATTATATAGTTATGATAATAAAATTACCATAATTTTACACATCAAATGGCAGCTACAGTTATATTATGATTCGAAACAATGAAAAAGTTCTTTAAATTTAATAATACATTTCTTAAAATGCTTTTCCTTAAGACTACAACAATGGGTTCTGAAGAGATCTTTTGCCGGATCGAAATACATGTATCAACCTAGCTAAAAATCGTTTATTTGCTTTGTTTTTGTAAATCTACGGAGGTTGAAAGCTCGCTATAAACTAGGAAAAGATTTGCTTTTAAGTACTTTTTCAAGAAAACTTCTTTGATTTAATGGACTTTTTTAAACAAAAATACTTAAAAAAAATATTAAAAATATAAGGAATTTTGTAATAAGAAAACAGATTCTATGGAATAGAAAAACTCTTAGATTCTATGGACATTTTTAAATATTTTTTGGATAATCCTTAGAGTCTTAGAATTTTTCCTTTTGAAAAAGTCCTATTTCTACTAGAAAAATTTTTTAGAATTTAAGTATTTTTTTTTATTAATCATATAATTACAAATTATATCCTAATACCTTAACAGAGCACTAGCAACGAAGGCTATCGTTTCGTTGTAGCGTAAACAGACCAGAACTTCTGGTAGGAATCGAACCCACAGCCTCCGCACTGATAAGCCAGAACGCTCCCAACTAGCCTACCCTAAGCGCATTAAAATTTTGTGAATATAAATTTATTTATGAATATATGAAGTTTTATCCAAGAAACAGTTTGCAGGATCTGAAAATATTTCTTTAAGGAATAGGCCATAGAATCTGAAAAAATAAATGATAGCAGCGACTATATTGATGGTTAGAACTAATATATAAACCAATAACTTGATTGTGACAACCATACCCAAATGCAGCAAGCATAATATAGTAGCAGTGATCATGTTGCAACCTATTTTTTCTCTGTGGTAATATTCAAAGCATAAAAAACTCCGCACAAATTTGCTTAGTTTAAGAAGAAAATTATAAACATTTAAAATGGTTAAATATTTAGACTTCGATAGCATTATTTCAAAAATAAACTCAACATTTAAAAAATCCATCTATTTTACCTTTAACGGGGACAATAAAATAACCAAAATGTCCATATTTCGGAAATGACAACTTTGTTGCAAATTATTTCCAATTTTTAATTACACAAATATCCAAGAATTACCTTTTTTAGTATTTAGGCCCTGTGCGAGGTGGCTAAACAAATTCTAAACTTAATACGGATTGACAGAAGGGTTTAAAATTGTTTTGAAAAATATTTATAAACCTGAATTTAGTTTAGATTTTATTAACCAAGTTCGCACCCACCCTTAATAATTATTTCGGTATATATCGAACATATCATATACAAAATAATAGAGCTGTGTTAGCCTTTAATAAAATAAAAGGGCTAAGTGAAAAAATTACGCGTGAAAGCAATAAAAAAGGTCTAAATATAGCCCGAAATGGGCTAAGTTGGCATTTCTGCTTCACGACCTTTATTTTTCTTATTCTCTCATTTTTTTTAATTATCAGTCTCTAAACAGAGTTGTCGCATTTTAAAAATTTTTGTAAAGTAAACACAAATAACGAGGCAAGATAACATATGTTATATATACTGTAAATCTCATATGCTCTTACTATACTAGCGAATGTACACTGTAACCAACTTAACGTGTTCGATTTCAAAATTTCAATTAAAATAATTTACAAGCTTTATTGTTTTTGTAATATTTACGCGCAAAGAAAAAACATGGTCGGGACAATCATATTCGAAGAGCATCATATATTTTTGGGTTTATGGTTGTGCCAACAATGGTCGTACTATAATATGGTTATCATATTATAATAAAAAACTAACCATATTTTTACCATAATATGGTCCCTACAGTTATATTATAATTCAATGAATTTATCAGGATATGATTGCTCGTAATTATAGTATGTTCAAAATGTTATCATATTATTGTCCCTCGTAACTATATTATGATTCCTGGATTATCATTACATGATCCATAATCTAAGAAAATTTCTTAAAGGAAAAGTTCTTAGAAACTATAAAAAAGCTCTTTAAATTTAAGAATATTTTTTAGAAAAAACATTTCTAAAGGAAAATATCATAGATTCTAAGAACCTTTCTATTAAAAAAATTTGATTCTGTGGACTTTTTATAAGAAAAATACTTAAAACTTTTTTTTTTAATTATAATTACTTTTTGTAATAAAAAATCTTAAGACATTTTTAAGATTTTTTTTGAAAGTTTTTAGAAATTTTTCTTTTAAAAAAAGTCTTTAGAATCTAAGAATATTTCTACTAGAAAAAGTCCTTAAAATCTAAGTATTTTTCATGATGAAAAGTCTTCAGAATCTATGAATTTTTTAATAGAATCTTTTTGACAATCAATTAGTGTAAATAATATTATATGTATAAGGAATTTTCGAAAAACCTCTTTAAAAAATCTTCTAAAGCTAAAAAAAAATTAACTGGATCTTAATGGGTCAATTGATGAAATATTTTAATGATGTATAAATTTTTATTGATTGTTGGCAGCATTTTATTGTTGCATAATTATCATATTTTTTCACAGTCAGACTTTTGTAATCACAGTATGGTTACAGCCAATCATGATATAAAATAGAAGGTGTCAATCATAAAATAGTAAAATATTTACTAAATAATGACCATGTTGATGATAAGAAAACCAATAACTTGGTTGTGACAACCATACCCGATTGCAGCAAGCACAATATAGTAGTAGTGATCATATTGCAACCATGTTTTTTCTCTGCGTGTAAATGTAAAAGGACAGTTCTACGTTACATTGTTATTCTGGACCAAAACATAATTGAATTTTCCGAGTTATTTCAGCAAATTTTCCTAAAACCTTTTTAAAACAAAAAAATTTTTAAATTTAGAATTTTCATACATTAAATTAATGTATGATCAAAGTTTTTGATCAAAACTTATTGGTCACATTACGCATATTTGTTTATGACTGACTGTAAGGTAAAACAAAGAAAAGAATTTGGAAATTCATGATAAGAAACAAACATACATTCTGATTAATATAATTAACAACGACAGAATAATCCTAAATTTAGCAACAACAAAAAAAAAACGATAACAAACAAAAGGCAAAGTTATTATAAACACACACTGAGAAATTTATAGAATTTTTGGAAAAAAATTGTCAAAAAGATGTATTGGATTTCCAATTAGCATTTATATAATTTTATAGCGACCTCTAGTGGTTGCAAATAAATAATTAAAGTTTAAATTATCACGTTTCTGTGCACTTAACGGGCTAAGATTTTATAAAAATTTAAAATTTTGATTTATTGCTTATACAAAATACCATCAAACTTATATATAAAAGTTTTATCTGTCTGCCTTTTACAAATTTTGTAATTTCTTTTTATAAATTTTGTTTAATTTTTTTCGCTTGTTTCAAAAACAAGCCCTAAAAATGGCAGGAAAAATTTAATACAAAATTTAGTGTCATTATATTTGCCAATTATTCACTTATGTAATTCGTTCATAGTAATAATTCTATGAGACCTACACTCGCATTTGTGGGATAAAATGTTTCCATGGAAAATTTGATTTTTTTTTTTTTGTAAAATCAGACACGAGGAAAAAAATATTTCTATTTACTTAATAACTGGTCAATTACTCAATTGCATGTAATTGAAGTAATTGAATTCAATTGCTCAGAAAAACAAATAGTTGAACATGATTGGGAATTTTAAACTATCAAAGTATATATTATTCTTACTGATTATATTATAATCACTGGAGGCGTTTTATTAACACTTACTCAGCAAAAAAAATAAGTAGCAAAATAAGAGAAAAAGAAGCAGTAATTTTGATTTAGGTGTTGTGAAAATTTGGATATTTTTTTTTTAATTTTAATGCATATAGAAAAGGTAGGATCAATATAATATTTTGTATATCAATGGTCATTAGTTGACAATTCGTAACAGACAACAAACTGACAAATTTAGTTAACCATACTAAACAATTTCTTCATCTTATAAAAGTCCTTTGGCATCCTTTTCTTAAGTAAAAATGTTTGAAACATAGTATCAACGGAATATATTTATACACACATAAAGATGTAAAATACAACAAGTTCATTTCGGCAGTTTAGAAGACTTTCATTAATTCACATTCAGTAATCGAGCCTTATTTTTTAAAGTACTTTATTAAAAATTCAATGTTATAAATTGACACAAATCACTTAAACCTGATAACTTGTTTCAAACTAATACACTCACCAAAAAAAAGTCTGTAATAGCAACTGAAAATTTTGCCCAGCGGTATTTTTTGCTAATCATAGCAGCACATGTCTGCTGACGTGTAGTACAATGAAATTTGTAGAAAAAATTAGCTGCCGCTACCAAATTTTAGTAAACTTTTTGTAAAGTGGAATTTAAAATCTGTTTGCTAAACTTAGCAAATAAAAATTTACTAAAAATTATTATTTATTTATATTTTTATTAATCATATAATTACAAATTATATATTAATCCCCTACCGACCACTAGCAACAAAGGCCATCGGCTCGTATGAAAAATTTAAAAACAGACCGGAGCCTCTGGTGGGAATCGAACCCACGACCCCCGCACTGATAAGCTAGCACGCTACCAACTAGCCTACCAGGGCGCTCATATTATTAATATTAGTACAAAATTTCAAATTTATTTTTTTTCTTTTTTTTTAAATATTTTAGACATAGTTAAAAAAAAATTAAAGGCTTAAAAATTTTAAAATCATAAACGAATTTACCATTTTGTTTTAATTTGGTAATTTTTGTTTTGAAAAATATTTTAGTCTTTTTTTTTTTTTTTTTGCTTTTAAGGTCAAATTTATTAAAATTTGTTTTTATGATTTTTGAACTAAAAAAACTTTTTAGTGCTATTTTAAGTGGATTTCCTATTTCTAGACATGAGTTAGTTTATTCACTTCCTATCCCTTTTTTTAATCTATGTAACATTTTAAGGCAATTAAAGTTTGTAGGTGTAAGCTTTAATTAGATATAACATTTCCTTCAATATCCACTTTTCAAAAATTAGAATTTTTTTTTTGCTAATTTTAGCAAATTGGTTTTCAAAAATAATAATAATTTTTTTACTAAAAATCAGTACAAAAATAGTAAAGTGGGATTGAAAACAGTTTACAAAATTGTCTACAAATTTTTTTTCTGAGTGTACTTAACCACAGTTATGAATAACAAATTTATATTAAAATATCTACTGTTTATGTTTAACTTTCATTATTTTTAAAATAAGTTACCTGTCATAGATTTAAAAAGAGCTAAATTTCATTAAAATTCAAGGTTTTGGAAGTTATGAGAAAGAACTGCTTTAGAATAGGAAAATCAGAACTAAACGATACTTAGGAATCAATTAAAAATTGATTCCTTAATAATCACTTTCATTTATTTTTGCTGGGTTAGGATTATAATATAATCAATAGGAATCCAATAGAATTTGTTATGATAAGGATACAGTGCAAAATATAATTAAAAAATATTGAAATTAACGGCTTCATATAAGCTTTGTTATTGGATACTTTAAGAATTAAAGTTCATAACAAAAACTGTAAAAAAATATATAATACATATAAATTCTTATATTTCGTTTACGTTAGTCTAATTGTGAGTTGTTTTCGGGTTTGTTAATTTGTTTCCAAACAATCAATATAAAATAGACAATCATCAAAGCATTAACCAAAAAAGGGCATGGATACTGAAGAGCGACAACCGAAAATATTGTACTAAGTAATCTATCCTGTTGCCTCTGATGAATTTTTTTGTTCAATTTTTATTCTCCATAATTAACTAATACAAACTTTCATGTTTCTTTGCATTAAAAAACAATTTATAAAAAGTGACCAATTTTGCGCCCCAATACACCATGAACAACATCGAATTATGAAAAACAAAAAACAGCACAGTTATCATGAGAACGTGAAATAGTTACGTGCAAATCAAAAACGATAAGATTGTTTAAAAAAATTTTGGAATGACTCCAAATTTTATTTTTAAATCATCAATTAAAATCTAAAAACACCAAATTAAATTAAAAAAATATATAAGTTGAATTTCAAAATTAAGTAATTGCGTTTGGTATTTTTTAATTGAAATTGATCTTTTTCAAGTATTAATTACGAATTTTTGAATTTTATTTGTAATTTTAAGAATTTTTATACCCTCCAGCATATATGGTGAGGGTATATATCAGTTTGTCATTCCGTTTGTAATATAGGTTAAGACCCCATAAAGTATATATATTCGTGATCCTTATGAAATTTTAAGTCGATTTAGCGACGTCCGTCTGTCTGTCCGTCTGTCTGTCTGTTGAAATGGCGATCACGACGCGAAGACGCAAGCGGGGGTGCCTATTTTTACCCAGATTATGGAGCATCCTCCCGAGCAGTTTGGTATTTAAAATGAGCAAAATCGGTTAAGCGGTTCAAAAGTTATGAGTGAAAATGTGAAGGTACCTATAAATTTTCCATACAAATTTGTACAATTTTTCTGTATCTATTTTTGTTTTCTGTTAAGTAAGTAAAAATGTTATTAAGTATTTTTCTTAATCGACAATAAATGTAGTCTTACATACTATGAGAATAATAACATTTTAGAGCTTTATGTGTGTTACTCGAATAACTAAGTTAACGTTAAAAGCAACAATGTTAAAGTCGCTAACAGAGCAGACCTCTGTAAATAACATTGCTAAAACTAAATAAATAAATTACTAAAACTAAATAAAGTTCGCTACATAAATTGACAAAACATATTCATATTACAGTTCATGCAAAATTTAGTATATACGTATATCATCTTCAGCCCCTATGGTGGAGGGTATTCAAAGATTCGGCACAGCCGAATTTAGCCCTTTTTTACTTGTTTTTTTTTAATTTCATTTTTCATTTTAATTTTCATTTTTTGGGCAATTTCGTATGGGTAATTTTTTTTATAAAAAAAAATTTTTTATAAACATTTTTTTTATAAAAAAAAATGTTTATACCTCTATATCTATAGCTACTTTATTTTTTTGTAAAGAAATATAATTTGTACATTTGGGGCAGCCTTTGTACAAAATTTGTTTTCATATATGGACTTCGCTGTAAAACGAAATATATCAATTATATTGTATGCCCTGCTCTACTTTTACTAACAAACACATAATTTATTTGTTAGCTATTATTGTTTTTTAATATTTTATCAAATTTTAATATTTTTATAACAAATATTTTTGTTTACATTTAAAAGAGAAAAGCGAAGAATTTCCAAGACTTGGCAGCATTTTGAGAAATTCTTACTTTTTAACTACTATATCGACTTTAAATGTCTATATAAGTTAAGTTGTTAGTTAAATATTTTCAATCTTAAATATATATGATTTGATATAAAAATAAACACATAATTCTGGAATTTTGGTGTTTTTTAGCGCGTTTTTTAGAAAAGTTCGGGATTTAAAAACTTTAAAGTGTATTTTTGAATATTTTTACCCAAATAATATTACGAGTGTGGAATTAATTATAATAGAGGAATTAAAAGTATAGAGATTTTCATCGTAAGCAGCGGCCAAATAAAATTTTGAACATATTACAACTGAGAGAAAATTTAGCAAATTTCCCTGATTTCAAAGCAAATTTTTTAATATCACAATATAACAACTACATATATTATTTTACTACTTACTATGGTTGGCACAGTTATAAACCCAAAATAATTTAATGCTCTTTGAATATGACAGCCCTAATCACATGTTTATCTTTGATTACCACAAACGAATTTGGGGCCACATTTGGTTGCTGCCACCAAACTGAAATAGGGTTGGATCGATCAACAGAATTAAGGAGTGACAACATATCGGTTGGCACCAAATTCGATTGGGATACAAACACTTACTCGTATTATAAAGAATAACTTGTAGTCACTTATTTGCGTACGATAAGTAAGTCAAGTTGGAAGAGTTAAAGAAACAGATTATGAACTAACTTCACAAACAAATATGAATTATTTTTAATCAATTTCCAAACAAAAGTTTAGTTTACGATTTGTTCTTAAAACAAGCACTACGCTAAAGCGGTAGAATTATACAAATCAATTGAAATGGATCGTTGGCAAAATAAAATTGCTGTTGTTACTGGTGCCGGTGCCGGTATTGGAGCAGCCACCTCTAAAGCTTTGGTGGAACAAGGCATGATTGTTGTTGGTTTGGATAGATGTATAGAAAAAGTGGAAAATCAAACTAAACCCACTATAGCTGCGGACAAACAACAAAATTTCCATTGTTACAAATGTGATGTTACCGATGAGGATAGTGTTAAGGAAGCATTCAAATGGATTGAACAACAATTTGGTGGTGTTGATCTTTTAATTAACAATGCTGGTGTTATGAAACATACCGCTTTAGTAGCTGAAAATAATTCCGAAGATATTAAAAGCACTATCAACACAAATGTATTGGGCGTAGTTTGGTGTACTCGTGCCGCATTTCAAAATATGAAAAAACGTAATTTTGATGGTCATATTGTTATTATCAATAGTGTTGCAGGTCATAGAGTACCAAAAACACCCGGTTATAGCTTAAACATTTATCCTTCTTCGAAACATGCTGTCACTGCTATGACAGAAGTTTTAAGACAAGAATTTTTAACAAATGAAACTAAAATAAAAGTAACTGTAAGTTATAAGAGATATTTGTCGTTAAAGCAGAAAAATTAAGGTAAAATCAGTTTCTGTTCTATTCTAGAACTGGTTACTCTAAGCCCGATTCCTTGGAAGTAGTTCTGCAACTTATTTCATAGAACTAAACCGACCGAGGACTACAAAGTTGTATAAGAACCAGTTCTAGTTTGAGGGAACAGTTTCAAACAAAATTTAGCGGTGACAGAACCGATATTGAAATATGTTTAAAAACACCTAATCAGAACTCATAGCAGTTCCTTTACCACCCGTTTGTTGGAACAGAATTTTTTTGCTTGAAAGACTGAACATGCTTTGTGTTAAGTAATAATTGTTTTGTAATTGTGTGTGTGTGTTTTTTTTTCAATTTAGAGCATTAGTCCTGGCGCTGTACGCACTGAAATTATGGGTGAAGGTAATAAATACCCTGCCAATATTGTTGCCTTGAATAAAAAAGATATTGCTGATGCTGTTGTTTATTGTATTCAAACGCCTCCTCATGTTCAAATACATGAATTGACTATTAAAGCTATGGGTGATATATTTAGTTAGTTTATAAGTTTACTGCAAATTAAAGGATGGGTGCGAGCTGCCTAAATACAATTTAAATTAAAATCAGGTTTTTAAATTTCTATAAAATTCAAATATTTTTCAAAGAAATTTGAAATCCTTTTGTCAATTTGTATTTATTTTCCAATTAATTTAGCTAATTCGCACAGGGCCTAAATATATCATATATTTACAAAATGTTAATTTTTCTGTATATAAATAAAAAGAAGGTTATACATATATGACAATATATCCAAAATATGGCTTTTTGCACTACCCATCTTTAAATCGAAACATATTGTTACGATTTTACCCTTTATAAAATCGTTGATTTATTAACCTTTTAAATAAATCGAGTTCTTTCTATATTGCAAATAATAAACACCGTTTGAAATTATTTATAGCTCTATTTATTTATAACCGTCACTAAAAATTACAGAAATACACTTTAATGGCATACTTTATTTACACGATTTAGATAGACTAAACGTTAGCCTCACTTAAGTTCTTCACACTTTGCGTTTTACTTATAAACTGAACTACTGCGTCACCGAGTACCTGTATTTATATGAGTAGTCAGGTATTCTAATTATTCCTAGTTTATTACGACACTGGATTTTTCCAGCTGTCAAAATTCGTGTGAAGAAATTTCTACAACAAGAAATTTCTTGTAACAATATATATGAATATAACAGGTCAATTGATAACTCCCCGGCCTACCATACTAAAACACATTTTTTTTTTTTTTTGGCAAAATTTGTTTTTTTATTCAACATAGTTCCCTTCAAGGGTGATACACTGATTATAGCGACCCTCCAACTTTCCGATACCATTTTTGTAGTACGATTTGTCCTTTGCTTCAAAATAGGCCTCAGTTTCGGCGATCACCTCTTCATTCGACGAAAATTTCTTCCCAGCGAGCATTTTTTTTGAGATCTGAGAACAGGAAATAGTCGCTGGGGGCCAGATCTTGAGAATATGGTGGATGCGGAAGCAATTCAAAGCCCAATTCATGGATTTTCGCCTTCGTTTGCACTTATTTGTTTTTGGTCAAAAGTGAGCTCGCGTGGCACCCACTTTGCACAGAGCTTTCTCATACCCAAATATTCGTGAATGATATGATGTACACATTCAGTTGATATCTTTAGAGTACCTGCTATATCAATCAATTTCAATTTATGGTCATTCGAAATCATTTTGTGGATTTTTTTGATGTTTTCGTCCATAACAAATTATTTTGGGCGTCCACTGCGTTCACCGTCTTCGGTGCTCATTTCACCACGTCTAAACTTAGCATACCAATCTTTGATGGTTGATTTTCCTGGGGCAGTGTCCGGAAACTCGTCATCAAGCCAAGTTTTTGCTTCAACTGTATTTTTCCCTTCAAAAAGCAATATTTTATCAACACGCGAAATTCCTTTTTATCCATTTTTTTCACAATAACAAAAGTTGCTTCACTCAAAATGCTATAATTCACAAACGAATGATCCGTCACCTGTCAAATTTATACAGGTGTCTTTTGAAGGTTAGGACTCACTAAAAATCATATCGATTTAAGTCTAGTAGCGCCATCTATGAGTCAGGCCGGGGACTTCTCAATTGACCTGTTATATGATAATACATGATCTATGCATAATATACTTTCGGATCTGAGATTTGTTGGTATAAGGCCGCTTATACTAATATTTGATCCATATATGCTCATATATGATCATATACCGCCATATATCTTCAAATTTTGGCATTGATGATATATATGGAAAGATATATGATATTATGCACTAGCATATATAGAATTATACATGAACGTATATGATCAGGTATACCCATGAATAATCATATACCAGACCATGTATGATTAAGTCTGTAAAGATAAATATGTCAGATAAATATGTAATTATGTAATAGTATGAAATTAAATATGTTTTGTAGTAAGAGTTAAAAATGTTATGGCGTAACGAAAAAAAACACAAACAGCTTAATAACATAAGTGCTTCTCGTTTTAAATAAATTCTTATCAAAAAAAATTACTAAATACTAAATAACCTCAAATAAAAGGTCTGCCCATGCACTATTTAAATACCAAAGCTCTTTTTCTGAATTCTTTTTCAAAAAAATTTGAAAATTTTTTGAAATTCACACATATTAATAAATGTTAGGACCGAAATTTCAGTCAAATTGAAAGTCTGAAATTAAAAAAAAATCGCTAAAAATTGCTGAAATAATTAAAAACTTTAAAATTCGCTGAAGTTAAAAAACCTGACCAGATATTGAAATTTTTTACATAAATTATCTATTAATTTATCAGTTTTAAGAGCCATTATTTTATGTTAAATTGTAATGCATTTCGTAACCAACTGTCGGTAACTTATTACTTTATGTTTCAAAATAATTGTGAAGCTAAGGAGTATGCATTATAAAGTAATGCACTATTTAACCAACTATTGGTAACTCATTACCTTATATTTTATAATAATGCTGAAGCTAAGGAGTATACATTACAAAGTAATACATTATGTATCGAATTATCGGTAACTTATTACTTTATATTGAAAAATAATGATATATGTAAGGAGTACACATTACAAGGTAATGCATGAGTTTATCGCACTCATTACCAAAGTTTTCCTGGGTATGATCGCATTTTTATCTGTGATGTACCAAATGTTTTAAACTTTGCGAATTTCAGATATTTTCTCATAGTACATACAACAAAATCTACATATGTGTTTATTAATTTTCCCTCTGTCCTCGTGATGTCTGTTTTCGGAAGCGGTCCTGTATTCACCTATCACGGGACAGGTGCCAATTCCCAACTGACCCCTTTTTTCCTGAAGGGGGGTCAGTCCGGAATTGGGAACTGTCCCGTGATAGTTGAAAACTGTACCGGTTCTGAAAATATATACACAAGATAGGTGAAAAGAGGACCGGTTCCTAAAGTACCTAACATGTGACCGGCTTAAAAATCATGGCATATTCTTTTACGTTAGTTCTGTATTATGTTCTTTTAGACCATTCCTTTGACATGTCACAGAGGGCAATTTACCCCCTCCTAGAAAAAGCTCACGTTAAATTGATCGGACCTTTTCATATAAAAACACCGGTCCGTGGCCGGTCCCTATCACAATGAACCGGTCACGTGACGTTTCCTGGGATAGGTACTTTTCCCGAATGGTACCCTTAAATACAAACTTATTTTTTCTGTATTTTGTCTTGCCAAGCCAACAACAATCTCATACCTTTTTATCATGATGTTAGTAGCTACCAAAAATAACGGACCCAATCACCAATCGGACTCAAAATTACTTCCTTATTTTATTTAACGATGTCGGTTCGTCCATTCATGTGTACATGTAAATATTGCCATCAAACTTCAGGTCGGACATATTTGAGACATTTAAATATTGAATTTCGTCAGAATCGGTCCATATTCAGAACTATCTCACACAGAAAGGTCCTTTTTAAATAAGGCTTACTTTAAATTAGTCACAATATATTTTCCGTTACCGAATGTAGTTGATTTAAAAAGTAATACGTAAAGTTTGTTTTTAAATGTAGAATCTATTTAAATTCATAGAAATATATTTTTTAACAATTTAAAACAGTCATTCAAAAAACAAACTACAAAAATTTACAGACATTCAGTAGGAGTTGATATTTTCTGTTAAATGTAAAATTTTATGTTGTCTGTTTCTAAAAATATAAATTCAAATATCAAAATATATTGTTAAAATACAAAATTATTTCAATACAAATTACAAGAAATTGTTTAAATATACATACAGACATAGAAAATCAAAATATATGCCTCTGTGTGTGTTGTGCTTTGTAATTGCGTACAAATAAAAAAAAATCACTTTGATAAACAATCTACAAAAAATGTTTTTTTTTTCCAACGTTTTGTCGGTTAAAAATTAATGATTTATACTTTTGTCAATTATTAAACAATGTTTGAAAATAAACAACAAAATGGTCTGAATATAATAAAAAAATTAGTAGTCCTCTTTTCGATTGTATTTTTGATGAATTTAAAATGTATTTTAGATTGTTTTTAACGAAATAATATTGTGATTGTAGCTATCTAATTGAAATTTTGATGTGAATATTAAATAAAATCGAATCATATTTGGACATTGGTAGTGGTTATAATTTCATTACAATTAATATGAAATGCTAACGAAATCATTAATTAGTTACTCAGTTAATTAGTCCCATATGTGATATGTAACAATTTGATCAGTGGAAATATAATCAACTTTTTTTATTTCCCTTTTATACATTTCACTAAGAAATACAAAACGTTACATATGTTGATGACTTCCGATTTCCACATCAAAACAGTTTAAACATTAACCTCACTTTTTATTAATTGTTACCTCCTCTATTAACTGTTACTGTTACTATTTATTCAGTATTTTTTTTTTTTTCTTTCTTTTCTAATTTGGCCTTCACGTATATAAATTTTTCTATACAGAAAATGTATAATAAAGTTGCAAAAAGCTCAAGCAAAGGCTGTACATGAAATTTGGCTTACCAACCCGTTACTAGAATCTTAAACAGATTTCCCATTGGCAAACTTTGCCTATTGCTGCAATTGTGAATACTCGTAACAACCCATCTAAAAATCGGAATATATATGAGCATACATGATCATACATGGGCCTGTATATGATCATACATGGGCATACATGGTCATATACGTCTATACATGATCTCATATATGACCATATATCTTCGGATCCGAAATTTGAGGGTATACGGTGATATTTGTGCATATATTATCATACATGCTCATATATTATTCATGTATGCTCGTATATGATCATATACGTCCATATACCCTCAAATTTCGGATCCGAAGATATATGATCATATATGAGATCATGTATGGTCATATATTGAACAATGAATGGACGTATATGACCATGTATGCCCATGTATGATCATATACAGGCCCATGTATGATCATGTATGCTCATATATATTTCGATTTTTAGATGGGTAGTGTTTCTTTAAATTTAAACGATTTATTATCTGCCTATATATGGCTATGAATTTTATAAAAACTATTTCATGTACAATCTCTCATACAATGCAATTACGCATATATTCAAAGATATTTCTCATAAATACATAGTGTCTATATGAAATAAATCTAATAAACAGTTTTAGTATGATGACAAGAAATTCTGGTTATCTGTTGTGGTCCGTCTCCTGTTAAAACAACAACAAGAACAACAACAGCATCACCACTCACTAATGCCATGGCTTGAACGGCAACGAGGCGATGAGGACGTTCATGATACTATTAGTTTGATTTTCCTTTCCAGCTTTAATTCTATGCTGTATTGTTGTTGTTGTCTTTTTATATATTTACATCTGCTTAATTTTCAAATAAAAGTGGTTCTTGACTTTATAAAGCGGTTCTTGTCATTTAAGTAAAAGTAGCCATCCATATTTATAAAAAGACATTACCATTCCTAGTTTTCCAAACTCAACATCATGTTGATCGCCAGCCACAGTAAGCAGGAGCAGAGAAGAAAAAACAAAAAAAAGATGACATATAAAATATGTGAAAGAATTCTTTAACGATTATCATTAGACTAAATGGTGCCGTTTTGTCTACAAAAGATGGCCAGTAGTATTTTAATAAGTTTGTTTTAGGTTTTTCTTTTTGGTATATTTTTCCCCAATGCGTATTGCTCGTAAAAGGTATGAAGATGACTGGTATTTATCATGGCCATGTTAGTGATAAATTCATAGAAAAAAAAAATAATTATTATTACAAAATAAATTTATAGAATTCTTAAAGATATGAAGGACATTTTATTCTTTTAAGATATTTCTTTTTGTTGCAATAATAATGGAATTTTTCTAACCAAGTATGAGTAGAATTTTCCATATAACCGTTTGCAATTGTTCTTATTTAAAACCAAAAAAAAAAAGAAGAAAAGTACAAATGTAGAAAGCACAAAGATGGTAATTATAAGATTTTATACATTTCATTCTATTCCGTTGGCATTGTTTGTAACTGTTGTATGGTAAAACTTTTATGAAAATCTGTTATAATTTATATGCATTTCACCATTTTTATTATTATTTGTCAACGTGGTATTTGCAACATAGACTCACACACGGGCACACACATATACATATTATGAGTACACACAGTAAAGAGAGTACACTGCAAAAATATGTTTACTTTTGTAATATCTAAACTAAAAACTTATTTCTGTCTGACATAGTGGACATTTTAAAGCGCTGAATAATATCTTTAAATTGTCCTATTACATGTAGTGAAAAAACATAGTTGCAACATGATCACTGCTACTATATTGTCCTTGCCGCATTCGCGTATGGTTTATAAATATTTTTTAACCTTCAGTATGATCATCACCATCATTATTATAGTAAATTTTTCATGATTACCACTGTCTGTTTTATAACATAATTGTCTGTAACCATACTGTGGTAACAAAAATTTTGACTATGAAAAAAATATGATCATTATGATCAATGAATATGTTAATTACAAATCAAATAGAAGATGATTTAGACATTTACAGCCATAATGCTGTATATTTTTCATTAAAAAAATCAGATCAGTTCAGTCAAAACATGGTTACAATATGATCACTGCTACTATATTGTACTTGCTGCAATCAAGTATGGTTGTCACAACCATGTTATCGGTTTTTTAACCATCAACATGGTCGCTACCATCATTATTATAGTGAATATTTTGCTATTAGCTGTAACCATACTGTGGTAACAAAAATTCTGACTAAAAAAAAAAAAATATGATAATTATGCAACGATAAAATGCTGGCAACAATCAAAGAATTTTAACATTTACAGTCATAATATTGTCTTGTTTTCATGAAAAACAAAATTTTATCAGTTCAGTTTGTTTTTACTAGAAAATCTCTTAAAAAACAATCATATATTGTTTACTAAAACTGGACAAATATCAAATGCGTGGAAAATACCTTTCACATGTCATTAAAACATTTCATCAATTGACCCATTAAGATCCAGTTCTTTTTTTTAACAAAATACTTGGATTCTAAGGACTTTTTCTAATAGAAATATTCTTAAATTCTTAAAGAAAAATTTCGAAAAAAATCTTAAAAATGTCTTAAGATTTTTTTCTTAAAAAAGTCATTAGAATTTAACAAAAAGTTTTAAGTATTTTTCTTTAAAAAAATCCACAGAATCAAAGTTTTTTTGAAAGAAAAGTTCTTAGAATCTATGATTTTTTCCTTAACAATTTTTCTTCAAAAAGTCCTGAATATTAATTTTTACTAAAGGAAATATTTTTTTTTTTAAATATGTTTATTAATTCATTTCTTGTGGGAAAAGTACTCACAATAATTAATTTAAGAAAAAGTGTGTACAACCCAAGAGTTGTTTTGTGCGAAAATGTTTCTTATACCAAATACTAGATTTTTAGAATTCTTTCCGTTAGAAATATTTTTAGATTCTATGGAATTTTCCTTAAGGTAAAATTCTTAATTTCTGTAAATAAAATTTCATATACTATTCTTAATAAACTTAGATCCTAAGACCTTTCTTTTAATAACAAATTCTTAGATTCTGAGAACTTTTCATCACGAAACATATTTAGATTCTAAGGTATTTTTTAAAAAGAAATATTCTTAGATTCTAAGTACCTTTTCTAAAGGAAAAATTTTGAGACTCTAAGGACAATCTAAAAAAAACTTAAAAATGTCCTTAGAATCTAAGCAATTTTTTATTAGAAAAACTTCATAGAATCTATGTTTTTATTAAAAAAAATCCTTAAAACTTAAAAATTAGTTTGAAGTATTTTTCTTATTAAAAAAATCCATAGAATCAAAGAAAATATCTCGAAAAAGTCCTTAATATCAAAGTGTTTCTTTAGAAAAAACATCTCTTAAAGAAACATTAAATAATTTTTATAGTTGATCTTTTTAATACTTATATGTATATATGAACATGTATTTTTAGTCTTGTTCGAAATCATAGAAAAAAAAAATTTTTTCTTATTTTTATTCACTAATCATGGAGAATACATAGAAAAATATATTAGAAATAAGCTGAATGGAATGCATTTTCTGGTCCGCTGCGACCTTCATCAACATTCTTTGTGCCCTTAAAAGTGCCAATTATTAATATTTCTATATAACTCACAAATCAAAGGAAAAGCTATTTATGCTAACATACTGTATGCTAGCTATTTATGTGTCTAATGACTTTTTCTGTGTATTACCCATGATTAAGAGTACTAAATAAAAATAAGAGAATTTTTTTTGATTTGAACAACAAGATTTCAACAACTTTTTCATAGTGTAGAATCATATCATAACTGTAGGGACAATATTATGGTTATTTTATTATTATAATATGATAACTATATTATAGTATCACTATGGTTGGCACAATCATAATCCCAAAAATATATGATGCTCTTCGAATATTATTCCCCTAACCATGATTTTTCTTTGCGTGGAAGAGCAAGTTTTAACGCCAGGGGTCAAGAATGTCAATGAAGGGCCTTTTTAAAATCCATGGACAAGTATGATGAAGGCTTTCAATACTTCAAAGCAAAATTTTCCCGAAACAGTGATGACATCTTTGTAGGTACCCAAATAAGACCGCTTATGAAAGACTCAAATTTAAAAATTAATTTCAGTGCAGCTGAAAAAAGAGCATGCACCACTTTCGTAGAAGTTTGTCATAATTTTCTTATTATTCAAGAGCTTCTTACCTCACATCAAGCTTTAAAATGTAACATGTCCTTAAAAAATGTACGTGCTACACAGTAACGCAGTGAATGCAATCTACACACTACATGGCGTATGAGCAATAACAATTATGTAATAAATATTATTGCTCATACGTACCTATGTTCACAAAAAGATATTTTCTTAAATATTGTACATGAGCAAGAAAACTTGAAAAGGAGATAAAAACTTTTTATAATGGGCCTATAACTAAAATCAAGTTAAAAATTGTATTTAATTAAATATATCTTAAAAACTCTTTATGCGATTTCATTATTTTAAATTAATATTAATATACATAGAAAAAGTATTTTTTAATCTAGCAGAAAAAAATTAATTAAATAGAAACAAACAACAAAGTTTGTTTACCTTTTAACTTCAATATTTTTCTATTTTTTTTTTAAATACTCAAAAACAAGCACGAAAAAATTTTATTTTAACTATAATCATATTTACTTTAATTAGATTCATATTTTATTTACACAGAAATAATTAAAGATGGGGTTTAATTACGAAATTTATAATACTAATTAAGATTTTAATTGATTTTGCACTTAACTATGACGCAAAATAAAGTATTCATAACATAAAATTGTATACGATTAATTCAATTAAAGTAGTAATCACATTAATTAAAACAATAATTGAAAATTTTACTACATTTTTAAACTGCCTCACACGTTTAGAGAAATAATTTAAACTCAAGCTACATGTTGCAAATATAATAATATTTCGATGAAATTATCCTAGAAGTAATTCGGCATTAAGCCAAACCTCATCGCTTACAGAAGCGTACAATCAAAAAAATTTGTAAACAGTTTTCATTACCACTTTACTATTTTTGTACTGATTTTTAGTGGAAAAATTATTATTAAGTAAATTTTTTTACTTTTAACATTTTACAAATAACAAAATTTTTACAGGAAATTTTCAAATTTGTTTGCTAATTTCAGAAATCATTTTACAAATTTTTGACAACCAAATTGCTAAAATTAGCAAAAAAAAAAAATTTTCTAATTTAAATTATTGGATATAAATTTAATTTCTTATAATTACAAACTTAAATTGCCTTAAAATGTTACATAGGTTAAAAAAAGGCATCGAAACTGAAAATACTTTTTACAACCGACTCATGTCCAAAAATAGGACATCCACTTAAAATAGCACTAAAAACATTTTTAGTTCTAAAAACCAATATTTAAAACAATTAAAATTTTACCTTAACATCCAAAATAATGAATAAAAATATTTTTCAAAAGAAAAATTAGCAAATCAAAACAAAACGATAAATTAGTTTGTTTTTTTTAATTTTTTTTTAATTTTATTTTTTTTTTTTTAAATTACAATTTCAAAAAAAAATAATTATGTTAATTTGTGCATTCTTAATAATTTTTTTATATATTTTAAAAATTTTTTTCCATATATGAAAATGTATTTTTAGTCTAGTTCGAGATCATAGAAAATTTTTTTCCAATGAAAAATTTTTTTCTTATTTTTATTTAGTAATTTTTTTTTCATATTTTACAATTCATTTAGTTTAGTTCACAAATATTTTTAAAAAATTTTTGTTAATGAGAGCTAATTTATTTAAACAAACTTTGTACAGAATTTTACCAATATTTAGTAGCGGTTATTAACTTAACTCTCCTGCTATTTCCATTTCACTAATATTTAGGAAAATTTGTTGCTGATTTTAACAGATCTATTAAAGTTGTAGTTTACAGCCAATTTACTTTTTTATATATTATACTTTATTTTGATTGTACTAATACTAATAATATTTAGAGCTTTTTTTAGCTGATTTTAGCAAATTAATTTTAAATTCCACCTAACAAAAGTTTATTGAAATATAGTAACGGCTACTAATTTTTTTACAAATTTCATTTTACTACACGTCAGCAGGAATATGTTGCTAAGATTAGCAAAAAATACCGCTGGGCCCAAATTAGCAAAATTTCCCGTAATAACAGCAAAAGTCAGTTGTCATTATGGAGTTTTTTTTGTGAGTGTAAGCATCGACTGAGAAATACCTCTTCCTACTTCCTAATGGCTGCTTTATAGAGAATCAATAACCGATCGGACTCAAAAGAGACCAGTTACACAGGGACCTAATACAATGTAGCATCTAGCATCTCATCTGAAAACTCTTTGTCGACCTTCGCCTATTGGCCCATCACAATCACCAAAAAAAGTCTGTAATGTCAACTGAAAATTTTGCTATAATTACGAGAAATTTTGCTAATTTGAGCCCAGCGGTATTTTTTGCTAATCTTAGTAGAAAAATTAGTATTAATATTAAAAATATTAATATTAAATTAACTCAATTATTTTAAGTTACACTTTTTTCACTTTAAAGCTGCTAATTTCATTTGAATTTGCTCTACGAATTTAAATATACAAATTAATATTTTTTTTAACGACCCAGGTGAAAATGTTCATATATGGTCATATATGGCTACATATATGGGTTCATATATTATTCAATATATGGTCGGATCTGAAATTTGAGAGTATATGGCCGTATATGGTCATATATGGACATATATGAGTGTTCATATATGGTAATATATAATTACTTTTTCTATATGCCGGTATATTAAAAATGCTTTTTTTTATTTTTAAACAAAAATATTGTTTTTTTTATTAAAATCAACAAAAAGGGATATTTACAAGCAATAAATTTAAGGTAAAAAAACACACATAAATTTTGAGAAAAGAGTACCAATAATATTTTTAGATTATAGTATCTTCATTTTATATAACAATTCAAAATTTCTTGTTATTATTAAAAAACAGTATTAAAAATAGAATAAATAAATAATAAAAAAATAAACAACAAAGTATGAATTGTTACATTTAATGAAGAGTTGTTGTACTATAATCTAAAATAATATTAATATTATTAATAATATTAAAAATAATAATTTCATTTATATTTCTTTAATAAGAAAGATTTTGAAATTTGTATAATTCATCTCAATACTTTTCTTTTTTGTTTGGTTACGTATTATTCCGCCAGAGGCGAAGGATAAAAAGGACTGAAAATTATTAATAGTCTTAAGACCCAACTACATTTGGCTTAAGTAACTTAAGCTTTGTTTTGGTATCAAACAAAATTTTGGATTTACAAATTTTTAATTTTAAACAATTTTCTTTATAACGGAAATACAATACCAGGTATAAGTCGTTTAATCTAATTACGTTTCTGACTTTATGTTCACTTAAGAATTAAAACTGTATCTTAATTCGGTAGAACCAAGGTTTAAATTTCCCTCATATATGGCAATATCTGATAAAAATTTAAATATATTACCCCATCAATGGAATAATATATTTACTCATATATGAACATATATGGCGTATATGAACAAATATATGGACCAATATATGCAATATATTACCATATATTTCCGTATATGGATTCATATATTACCATATATGAACTTCATCTTTAAATGTATTGGCCCATATATGCTTTCATACATGACATATATATTCATATATGCTCATATATGAAAACATATACGATCATATATGAAGCCATATATGATGATATATGAACATTTTCACCTGGGGAGCAACATTTTTTATTTTATTTTTTTAATATTTTAGTCAAAATTAAAAAAATACTCAAAAACAGTAAAAACATAAAAGAATTTATCATTTTGTTTTCATTTGCTAATTTTTGTTTTGAAAAATATTTTGTATAAATTTTTTGGATTTTAAGGTCACATTTTAATTGTTTAAGGGGCCGATTTTAAAAACTAAAAAGTTTTAAGTGCCATATTAAGTGGATGTCCTATTTTTTGACATGAGTGGGTTGTGAAAAGTATCTTAACTTCCGATCACTTTTTTCAACTTATCTTACATTTTAAAGCAATTGAAGTTTGCATCTGTAATTTTTTATTATTAGAAATAACATTTCCTTCAATATCCACGTTTTAAAAAAAGGTTTTTTTTTTTGTTTATTTTAGCAAATCGGTGTTCAAAAATTTGTAAAATGATTTCTGAAGTTAGCAAAAATAATTTGTAAAAATTCTGTAAATTTACTAAATAATAACTGTTGTACTGAATATCAGTACAAAAATAGTAAAGTGGGATTGAAAACAGTTTACAAATTTTTCTACTAACTTCTTTTTCTGAGTGCAGGATAGAGCCATCCTCGTCTCCCCTGCTGATGATGGACATCACAAGGTTACCTTTGACAACACCACTAAACGACTTTGACGTCGGTTAACCCCCCGTATAAGGTGAAGGCTTAACATCTGACGTATGATTCCTTTTCCTTGCCACTTGTGGCAGGATATATTTTGTTAAATTTCTTCACAATTTTGAGATAAGGGCGCATTTGGTTGTGTCTTATTTTAGACAGAGTGACATTTTTGCCTGGAGCCGGGTTCACTTTGCTCTTATCAGTGTACCCCAACTTAATTACAGTTTTACAGTGGGTATAAAACCTCTTCCTAAATGGACTGACTGGAGTAGCCAGAAATTATTGGACTCACTACAGGCGATCCACCTGGGATAGGAGTTTCAATTCTGATGACCGACACGAGAAATATCATGCAGTAATTGAATTGTTACACACTCACCAAAAGGCAACTGAAAATTTTGCTGTTATTACGGGAAATTCTGATAATTTGAGCCCAGCGGTATTTTTTGCTAATCTTAGCAACACATGTCTGCTGACGTGTAGTACAATGAAACTAGTAGAAAAATTAGTAGCCGCTACTAAATTTTAGTAGACTTTTTGTAAAGTGGAATTTAAAATCTGTTTGCTAAAATCAGCAAAAAAAATTACTAAATACTATTAATATTAGTACAAAGTTTAAATTTTTATTTTTTTATCGAGCATCAAAAATTTTAATTATATTTTTTAAAAGATGTTTTATACAAAATGAAAAAAAAAAATCAAAGGCTTAAAAATCTTAAAAATTGTTAAAACATAAACGAATTTATCATTTTGTTTTAATTTGGTAATTTCTGTTTTTAAAAATATTTTAGTCAATTTTTTTTTTTTTTTTACTTTTAAGGTTAAATTTAATTGTTTTTAGGGCTGATTTTTAGAACTAAAAAACCCTTTTTAGTGCTATTTTAAGTGGATGTCCTCTTTTTAGACATGAGTCGGTATCTTCACTTCCGATCCCTTTTTTAATCCTACACTCAGAATATTATGTAGTTAACTGTTTGTAGTTTAATAAAAAAGTTTTCCGTTCCATTTAAAAATAAAGGAACATACATTTATTTTTCAAAGAAATATCTATATTAACTTTTTTATACATTTATCGAAATAATTTACCATCATTTACCATTTTTTTTCAGTTTCATTTATTTTTTTCATTTGTTTGAAATTTATTAAAAATTTACCCACAAAACGGAAACTTGTGTCCGTAACAGTTATTACAAATTTAAACTTTGTTTGCTGTCTGTTTCAAAAAAATATATTCAAAAAATTTCAATTTGTTTTTTTATTTAAATTGGTTGTATATATACAAAATTTTTCAATACAAATTACAAAAACTTCATAAACACACATACATACACATTTACATTCACACAAAAAGTGTTTATAGCTTTATATGCATACATACATTTTGTATTGTACGAGTATATTAAAAAAAAATACAAAAACGGAAATAATTTCAAATAAATGAAAAAAACATTTATTTTTTAAGGATTGGTAGGTAAAATTTTAACATTTTTTTTAACTGATTATATCATTTGTTTCTTACGGATGTGTCAGTTAATTAATCAACATTTAAAAATAAATAACAAATGGCATTTAATTTAAATGAAAATTAAGTAGACCGGATTTTAAATGAAATATCATTTCTTTTAAATGATATTTTCAGTTATTTTAACTTACAAACTTTAGTAAGTGTATGTAATATTTTAGGTCAATTTAAGTTTGTATGTATAAGTTTTAATTATTAGAAATAACATTTCCTGCAATATCGACTTTTTTAAAATTATTATTTTTTTTTGCTAATTTTAGCAAATCGGTTTCAAAAATTTGTAAAATGATTTCAGAAATTAGCAACGAAAATTTGTAGATATTCTGTAAAAATTCTGTAATTTGTAAAATGTAAATAGCAAAAAGATTTGCTAAATAATAATTTTTTTACTAAAAATCAGTACAAAAATAGTAAAGTGGGATTGAAAACCGTTTACAAATTTTTCTACTAACTTTTTTTTCTGAGTGCATGGGCTGTATGGCATGTGGTACCGTCTTGTTGAAACCACATTTCGTCCACATCATGCAATTAAGGCAGAAAGAACTCTGTTATTATGTCATTGCTTCACCAGTCTCAAAACTGCTTTACCAGCCCTAAACTTTCACGTTGTTCTATCGTGTAAGGATCCAGATAAGGAAAATCTGATTTCACTGAGAATCGTTTCAAATCTTTTACTCAAACACTCCCTGTTTTATTGAAAAAATATTTTCACAGCATAATAATAGTATTGATACGTTTTTAGACCTAGTGCCAATATCGACTATACTTTCGATTTTTTCTTAAATACATCTATTTTTTTTCTAGCAATTTATGACAAGAAAAAAAACAAATCTTTCAAAAAATTCCAAAAAATTGGTTTTGTTTTAACAATGTAAATATAGCAAAGTATTTAAATATGAGTTTTATAATATTAAATGTTGGCCAAATTTAAATATTCTATTAAAAAAATGTTTTTATTTACAAAGATATACAATACAATATACAATATAAATAAAATTAATTTTAATTTTAATTTTTGCTAATATTTTCCCAAGTGTAAATGCTAATTTAAAATTCTACTATAAAATATTCCATGCATTCATTCAATTTGGCCACTTACATATGTGTCGTCTTTTACAACAGCATTCTTTGAATAGCATATGAAAATAAATCATGTGTTGCAGCTGCGTTTAAACTGCAATTTGTTTGTTAGAAGTGACGGCTTAAGAAAATATATTACAACAACAACAAAAAAAAACTAAACTTGAAATCAGTTCAAGTTTAAAACAGTTAAAAAAAAAAGTTTTTAATTCATACAAGTTTGATTTTTTTTCTTTTTTATTTTTTTTTTTTTTTTTTTTTGAACGAAATTAAAATATGAACAAGAAAATCTGGTAAAAATAGTAAAAGTTTTTTTATTTAAATATTTTATCGTCAATGATAACGATGATTTTTAAAGTGAAATTTTTTGTTTAAAATACTTTGTATCTTTTTTAAGATTTGATATAAATCTGATAATAAATCGAGACAAGTAAATTGTTAAGTATTTAAATTATTGCACACAAAGAAAATGTAATGACCTCTCTCTTTCTTTATAAATTCTATTTCAAACTATATTGCATTTTTCTTACAAGAATTTAAGCAATTTTGAATGTCATGTTAAAATAGCAAACAATGATGGAAGAAAAGAATAACTAGAATGTATTTGTTTGTTTGTATGGGTAATAAAGGAGAGGAAAAAATAAAAAATTATGATTGTTTTCTTTCACAAGAATTTACTAAGTCTTGTTAATATTTCGAAGAAAGAAAAATATTTTTAAACATCTTGAAAAACTTTATATTTTAGTTTGTAATGTAACATACTTCATTTTCATAGATTTTTAATTAAAATGCCTTTCATAAATAATTATCGAGTCTTTTTAAATCATATTCATATATATTTATTTTTTTTTTCCCTAATTTTTATTACAGTTTAGTTTAGTATTAGCTGGTAATGAATTATGGCCATTGGAAAGGCCAGATGGTATGCCAAACATAGTCTCATTAGAAGTGATGTGCGGTAAGGATCACATGGATGTGCATTTAACATTTTCCCATCCATTTGAGGGTATTGTTAGTTCAAAGGGTATGTTGTGTTGTTGTTGTTGTGTGGGAAATTTATTAACGTTAAATATTTAATAATATTTTTAAATTTTTATAGGTCAACATAGTGATCCACGTTGTGTTTATGTACCTCCTTCAACGGGTAAAACTTTCTTCTCATTCAGAATATCATATTCCAGATGTGGTACGAAACCTGATTTAAATGGACAATTTTATGAAAATACGGTAAGTGGTTAATAAAAATTGACTTAAACAGGATTTTTTTTCTAAATTTATTTACACACACATAGGTAATTCTCAAATTCTAATAGAACTCCTATAAGATTTAAAAAAAAAAACTCTCTGATTATCTCTATACGTGACCTTCTCCGAAATGAAAATAAAGTTTTTAGAAAAACGCATTTAAAGTTTCATAACGCATTATTACTGTGAACACACCATCAGTTGGGAGATGCGATTAGGTATGGTTAGTTATGATTGGGTGCCGACTTTGGTGACGTCATGCCTGTGTGGTGACGAATTTTTTTTTTAACCAAAAAATCAAAAAAGTAAAATTTTAATGTTTTTCTCATTTTTATCGATTTTCCCAAGTTCGTTTTGTACGTTTTTATGGGGTAAATAAATTTTTATCAGAAATCTAACTCATTTCATCTTATGCTACACCCTTTTATGTACCAGAATCGACTCTTAAGTCCAAACCCGTTTTTTGACACACTAGGTCCCTTTTCTGGGAGAAGGTCACATATATAAAGGAATAACGTGACTAAATTAACATCGCCCAGCTCAAAGCGCTGGAGCTAGGTTCCTCCTGCTGCGTAGACATCCACTAAGACGGAATTTGGGATATTCCTGCAGGGACGGCCAAATGCCTTCGGTTAGAAACCTGACTAGAGTATAGACTAACCAACTAATAAGAAGGGATTTTTGGAAATCAATACAGGGAGGGGAAACAAATTATTGGAGGGGAAACAAATCTTGGAATATAGTCTAATTCACTGCTAAGCAACTTTTTTTAAATTTACGCCAGGAACGGGTTAATAAAGGGGTACAAAAGAGAATAGGTCTAGCAATAAGCCAGGAAATTGCAAAGGTTCCTGATCCGTCGTAGACCTCAGATAAGACGGAATATTTGGAAATTTCTACGGCGAGGTGCAAAAATTTTCCCCCTGACAGCCTGCCCAAACATATGTACCTTGTAGTATGGAAATATGATAAGATAGGATTTTTGGAAATCCATACCGTTCTTACCCTTTATTTAGAAACTTGGAATTTAAAATACAAAGTGGGGCAATAAGTATCACCCTACTTTGGAAAATGGCATCATATGTCAGTTTGGTTTTGACATTCGTAATGTAGACACGTGCGAAATTTATAGTGAATTGCTTTTTTTTATTTGGATAGCGATTTTTACAGTGAATTTCCTTCAATATTGAGTATAAGCGACAAGATTAACTTTTATCCCAGCGGCCACTTCAATAAGCAAAATGCTTAATTCTGGGGGACAGAAAATTCAGGCATAATTCATGAAGTTCCATTACACCCTCCAAAGCTACCGGCGAAAAAGTTGACTGAGCCTTATTTTGTCAAAAGAAGTGACAGTAAAGGTGGCCACTATAGAGCGTTAACGATCTGGATTTGGAGGACATGTGGACATAACCAGTTATCATACTGCAGGCGACAGTTGATTTGGCTTGGCCAGCCAGATCACACGATTTGACTATTTCAGGAGTTAAGGAGCTATATTCGAGTCGAAATTGACAAATTGTCAGCTTATTATTAGGTTGACCTATACGCCAAAAAGTAATTATCGAGAAAAACGATAAACAAGGTTTTCATTTTTTTATTTTTGTATGCAAATTTGGCATTTAAATAAAAGCCGATGCTGGATATCTCAGATATAATATACGTAATATTAAAAATGGCGTTCGGAATCAGAAAGAGGATATTTATATTATATATAATGTACTCCAAACTCAATGGCGCATAATCATACTTAAAACAAAGTATACTAAAGGCATAATACTATAGATAAGTAAAAGAATACTTTAATTGTTAAAGTCTTAAATTCCATTGGATAGAAACCTGAAATTTTAGATATGTATTCATTAGAGTATGGACTAACTCACTGATAAGGTACTTTTTGGAATATTCATCAGGCACTTGAATGGCGTAAAGTTTCCCCCTTAAAATACTACCCAAACCGTTTTGGCTAGAAACCCGAAATTTAAAATATGCGTTCCTTGGAGTATGAGATAATTCACTGATAAGGTAATTTTTTAAATTTTCGTCAGGCTCTAAAATGGAAAAGTTTCTCCCTTAACGGCTTGTCCAAACCAATGTCAAGTGTAAACTAGAGACCGACTGGAAATGCAATTCTGTTGTGTTATTTTACTTTTGTAATAGATCGTCATTCGAGAATATTCGTATAACAAGCGTTCTGACAAACACCTGATTTTATCATAAGAACCATTTTAAATGTATTTAAACGAGAATATTAAAATATATTTAATTAATTTATTTTTCAAATAATAAACATCCGTCAAACGTGTTTTACTTACAGTTGGTAATATATGTTTTTAAAATATTTTATCTGTGACACCAATTTGGCTAGAAACACGAGTATGGGTTAATTACTGGTAAGATACCTTATGGGATTTTTGCCATGAGCGTAATAAAAGGAAAAAACAGCCCTCTTAAACGACGTGCTCAAACCACTTTGCTTAGAAACCTGAAATTTGAAGAGCAAGTAACATTGAAACACTAAAATTGGAAAAACAAAATAAAATTGATCATAGAACCATTGGAATTGAAATACTATATGGATGCACCCAAGGGGAATGAAAAGAGGAACGAGAGGAGAAAGGGGCACGAAATGAAATGGATCGGGAAACGAATGGTATTGAAAAATTAGACAAGGGGAATAAAATGGAACGTAGAAGAGGTGAAATTGAAACACCAGACAAGGCAAATGAAATAGAATTAAACTAGGAACGAGTAGAATTGAAAGGATTAAAAAAGGTGACGAAATAAAATGTTGCGGGGAAGGAGTAGAATCAAAACTTAAAGCACAGGGAACGAAATGGAATGTAGCGAGCATGGATTTTAGTGATGGTTATCAATTTTGACATTTTTTTTTCAATTTTTCTTCTTGTTTCGAAGACTTATCTGACAATAATAATTACTTTTGTTTATTAGAAACCTAAAATTTAAAATATTTGTGCTCTCTAGAGCATGGGCTAATTTACTGATAACATTCTTTTTAAAATTCTCGTCAAGAATGTGAAAAAAATATGGGTTTCAAAGGAGGAATGTGTCCGCTAAAGGATCCCGCATTAATCGTTTTGGCTGGCTATTTAAAATATAAAATGTTTGTTTTCTGCTAAAATAAAGTGCTAATCTAATCTCCGTTTTGAAAATGTGATTAAAAAGGGAAAAAGTGACCCCTTTAATCATTCAACCGCTGGATCAACTCCCATAATAATCCATGCATAAAAATGTGGAAAAATTTCAAAATAACAAAAAAAATTTTGTAAAATAAAAAAATGTCCGTTTATTTAATGAAAGTTTTTTTTTATTTTGTCTTTTTATGCATGCATAACTATTAGTGTAGAAACTTGATATTTGGCATTATATATGCAAGAATGTCGGATTTTAAGATAATTTCACGGTGTGTGGCAAAACCCCTTGGTAAACTCCTTTGGATAGAAATTTAGAATTTAAGTTATGTGTTCTCAATGTTCCTAAGAAGATACATTTAAGAGTCTCTAATAAAAACTTGGAAAAAAATTGTTAAAAATTTGTTGCCAAACCGCTGGACCGCTAACATTTTGAAATTTTTGAGTTACTATGCTATGTAGACATCCAATAAGACGGGGTTTCTGAAAATTTTTAAAGGATGAATCAAATATAAGAATAGTTCTTAAATTAGAAATTTTAAAACTTAAATTGGAACATCCAATGCAGAAAATAATAAACCAATTTATGCAAAGAGAAAAATTTTAAGAGAAAAGTCCTTAATTTTACTGATATTTAATGAAGTATAGAGCTTCTAAGCTAGTAACTAATAATCTTTTTTCACAAGGAATGACGGCCATAGAGGCTGTTTTATGGTCAATATTATTAATTTTATTTATGAAATGTTTCATAAATGTATATGAATTTGATGGAAGAAACTTTTCTCAGCGAACATATCAACTTCCCCCTTCTATGACAGTTCTATGCAGTTTTTACACTCAAAAAAAAAGACATGAACTAAAATGTAATCAAAAATTTCCTTCAAAATAGTTTATAAATTGTTCTCAATTTAGGTACTAAAACTTAGAAAAATTTTCCTAAAAAGAATAAAAAATTCCTAAGTTTGAGGAAAAACGAAATAGTTTATATACTCAGAAATAATTCATATTTTTCCAAAGTAATATTTCTTGATTTTAGGAAAAAAACAAGACAATTAAATAAAAATTTATTAATTTTAAGAAAAAAACATCTTAGTTTTAAGAAAATTGCATACTCAAATGTAATAAAATTAAGTTTAGTTAAAAAAAAATTTAGGACATATTTTACTCCCATTTAAGTCAAAAAATGTGTCTGACTTACGTCGAGAAAGTACTTGAACTTAATGTGTGTTCATTTTTTGTTCGCGAGTAGTAAAATTAACTAAATTTTAGAAAGCCATTTCCTAATTCAGTTTTTAAGTATACCACTTTCTAATTTTGAAGAATTGTTTTCTAAAAATTAGTTCAGACAATTAAAAACAAAAAGTAATAAATTTTTTCCTATGTAATAATAAAAAAATTACTTGATTTTAGAAACTGATGAACTATTTCTAAGGAAAATTTTCATTCAACTTAGTTCAGATAAATTTTAATAAAATATTCTTTTTTTTTCTAGTAAAAGTTTTCTAGTTTTTAAAAAATAATAAAATTTGGTATAGAATTTTTTTTGTTGGAAAACGTTTAAATTATTTTTAATATTCCATTCTAAAAAAACAATAAATTAAAAACAAACCAGTTAGTTTTATTCACTTAATAATAAAAAAAGTTTAAATTTGTATATGTCAAATAAAGTTTAAGCTAAAAATCCCATAAAATAAACTTATGACTTTTCCATTTTCCAATAATAACAAGAAATGTAACTGTGGTATTTTGTATTTTTGCAACCATTTTCTTAAATTAGTTAACTTAAGAAGACAAACGACCTCCAGTGTTCCTTAGTCATAGATGCCGTGTGTCACGTAGGGCGTCTCTTTTTGTAGTTCTCTCAAGCAGAACCGTTAATTAACTACCAAAAGTATCCGATTTTGTCACAATTTATTACATTTCAGGATATTCTGCTGTACATTTTTTTAATTTGTTTACCTTTTTGCTAATGAAATTTAATTTATATTTTAAATACATGATATTAGTATAATTCAATTTAGTTTTAAGACAAAATTGTATAGCAAAAAGTTTGTTAAGATCAGTGTCCTCACAAAGCGGAAGTCCTCCGAAAGTGGGAAAATACCTACTCAATGAGTGTAAAGTACTTTAAAATATATGGTAAAATATATAACCATTACCATAGAAGCAGGATAAGGATAAGTTTCACTTCTTATTTTTAGGGAATTAAGTCCTAGTTTTTAGTAAAAAAAAATAATCTAATGAACTTAATTAAAATAAAATTTTTATTAAAACCAAGGAAACATTTCCTAACTAACAGTAAAATTTTAGATTATGTATGAACTAATTAGGAGGAAATTTTACTATTTTCTTAATTTCAAGGAAAGTTTTATTAAATATTGGTAAAAAGTGTCTTTGGCGCCGTTTTCATTCCAATTTTTCCTCTAAATAAATTAATTTTTCTAAATTCTAGTTCATTTTTTTTTTTTTTTGAAGTGTATAAATTTCCCGTAGTGCCGTCTCCAACAAACTCAACAAATTACCGATTTTCAATTGAATGAAATTGATCGTGATCAACAAAATTTCATATAAAATACGCTAAAAATAAAACAATTCAATAAATCCATTTGTGTAACTTTCATTTTAAAACAAATCGCTGATTTCAATTAAAATCCCATTCGGCTTTGAAAAAATAAAAAAACATCTAATAAATCATTCCCATACAAATAAACAATAAAACTGATTTTAATCGCTTGAGTATATAACTGAAACTCCAAAAACTAAAAGCCCTTAAAAATCAATAAAAAATCATTTAAAATAATATAAAAAAAATCAACGTTTCGGGATAACAATAACAACCATACAACATAATACAAAGATTTTTATGACAAGATATTTGAAAAGTTTTTTCTTTAGTTCTTTTTTTTCTGAATGGATGGATGAAATTGTTTGGTATTGTGGCAAACAGCTGCTGAGCAACAGCAGCAGCAGCAGCAGCAGGAAATTGCACTTGTTGTTGATACACAAATACTGTTGCTACCCTGTAGGAAATGTCGATAGTGAAACTGTACTGATTCACTATTGACATTGCCACCAGTACTACTGACTAATTATGCCCCAGCCAACGCTTTCTGCTGTAGACATTTAACATGTTCGTGTCATTGCGAATCTACACAAGTATTGACTAGGTGTTGACATTGGAACCAGAGATTCACTAGTACATTTTAGTAATTCTAGTCTGCACTTTTGGAACTTTTTACTTGATTTCCGCACTAGGAAGGAAATACACTCACCAAAAAAAGTCTGTAATGGCAACTGAAAATTTTGCTGTTATTACGGGAAATTCTGCTAATTTGAGCCCAGCGGTATATTTTGCTAATCTTAGCAACACATGTCTGCTGACGTGTAGTACAATGAAATTAGTAGAAAAATTAGTAGCCGCTACTAAATTTTAGTAGACTTTTTGTAAAGTGGAATTTAAAATCTATTTGCTAAAATAAGCAAAAAAAATTACTAAATACTATTAATATTAGTACAAAGTTTTAGATTTATTTTTTTTATCGAGCATCAAAAATTTTGATTATATTTTTTAAAAAATATTTTATACAAAATAAAAAAAAAATTAAAGGCTTAAAAATCTTAAAAATTGTTTAAACATAAACGAATTTATTATTTTGTTTTAATTTGGTAATTTTCTTCACTTTCGATCCCTTTTTTAATCCTATGTAAGATTTTATGGCAATTTAAGTTTGTAGGTGTAAATGTTAATTCGAAAAAACATTTACTTCAATATCAACTTTTTTAAAATTAGTAATTTTTTTTTTGTTAATTTTAGCAAATCGGTTTTCAAAAATTTGTAAAATGATTTTTGAAATTAGCAACGAAAATTTGTAAATATTATGCAAAAATTCTGTAATTTGTAAAATGTAAATAACAAAAAGATTTGCTAAATAATATTTTTTTTACTACAATCAGTACGAAAATAGTAAAGTGGGATTGAAAACCGTTTACAAATTTTTCTACTAACTTTTTTTTCTGAGTGTAAGATTAACCAGGTGCATTTATTTTGTTAAATTAGATATTTTATTAATAAATTTTTTTTTATAAATTTCATTAAAGTAAAAAAAATGTTCGTGCAAATTTAATTTTGGAGTAGACAAATCTTCAAAAGACTGCACAAAATATATAGAGTTGCAATTTTCACTAAAATTTTGTGTTATTTTTATACAAAATAAATTGTTTTTTTTACAAGTTTTTTGTAATTTCTTTTGCTCATTATATATTTTGTTCAAATTTGTAAATTGAACTTTTAAATTTATTTTTCTTTATATTTTTATTAAAAACTTTGATTTTGCATGCAGCTATGCACATGTATTTTCAACTAAATAAAACAATAAAAAATCAAGAACAAGCACAGCTTTGCAGCTGCAAAAAAGGAATGTGAAAAGTATAGACGCTTTGTGGACATGTCACCAAAATAGTCGACAAAAGTGGTGACTTGTAGACACTTGACCCCAAGCTTCCTACAGGGTACTTTTAAGTGAATATTTTTGTGATGGTTGTAAATACAACTTTTATTGTTTACATGTGAAATCTTTTTGTCTTTTTTGTGTTTGTGTGAGTTTGTGTGTTTTTTTTTAACAAATTCTTAACGTTCATTCATTGTCTCTTACAGGTGGTCGTGCAATATGACAAAGATCTGTTGGAGGTCTGGGATGAAGCGAAACGTTTACGCTGTGAATGGTTTAATGATTATGAGAAAACAGCATCCAAGCCACCAATGGTTATTGCTGATCTAGATGTAATACAATTGGATTTTAGAGGTGAGTACAAAAAGAACAAATAAATGGAAAATAATGCACCACCTGATTTAATGGCTGTCTTTATAAATGTCGTATACAGGGTTATGCAGTCTTTCCTTTTAAAAGGTTATAATTGTTTCTGTAGGAAATGTTAACATGTTTTAAGACTTATTTTATATTTTATTAATTTTTATAAAAAAGTATTAGATTCTAAATTGTTGCTGTCAAAAGAATATCGAAATTCAAGTATATTTAGAAAAAAACTTTAAAATATCAAAATTATTTTAAAATAAAAAGCTCACAGCTTTTTTAATATAAGATTTTTTATGAAATTTTTTTAATTCTCATGACTGAATTAGATAATTTCTGAATTATTTTATGAATAAAATTTAAAATTTAGATTTTTAAGAATTAATAACTAATTATTTACAACAATGGTATCTTTGGTGACCCCCACTGAAATTTTCCGGCAAACATTTTCGTAGAATATTTTAATCCTTAAATGTCCTTTTTTAAAGGATATTTTTTGATTTTCTCGAAAAAAGGTTCAAATTGACCCATTAAGAGACCAGTAAGAGGGTTAAGATCTTCCACAAAAATAATTCTCATACAATTCCACAATACAACTCTGACCATAAAAATTCTCTCAGACATTAACTTACAGCATTTTTTCATATAGTATAATGCTCCCTTCGACCAAAAAATGAAAACTTTGACCCACTGTAAAAAAATACTTAGACCTTCTGGACAATAAGTTTGTTCTACAAAATGATCTACTCAACATACCCTTTCAGAATTATAGGGTCGCTATTCTGTTCCAAAAATGCTGTTGGACAGTGTTATTTTATGAATAAAACTTTTGGTTTAAAATATGTAAACTTTTACACTCACCAAAAAAAGTCTGCTATCACGGGAAATTTTGTAAACTTTTTGAAAGTGGTATTTAAAATCTGTTTGCTGAAATCAGCAAAGAAAATTTACTAAATATTATTAATTTAGTACAAAATTTTAAATTTATTTTTTTTTTTATCGAGCATCAAAATTTTTTATTTTATTTATCTTTTCTTAAAAAAATAATTTAAACAAAATTAAAAAAAAATCAAAGGCTTGAAAATGTTAAAAACAAACGAATTTATCATTTTGTTTTAATTTGCTAATTTCTGTTTTGAAAAATATTTTATTAATTTTTTTTTTTTTTTGCTTTTAAGGTCAAATTTTAATTGCTTTTAGGGCTGATTTTTGAACTAAAAAACTTTTTAGTGCTATTTTAAATGGATGTCTTATTTTTAGACATAAGTCGGTATCTTCACTTACGATCCCTTTTTATCCTATGTAACATTTTAGGGCAATTTAAGTTTGTATGTATAAGTTTTAATTAGAAATAAGTTTTAATTAGAAATAACATTTCCTTCAATATCCACTTTTTTAAAATTAGTAAAATTTTATTTCCAAATTTTAGCAAATCGGTTTTCAAAAATTTGTAAAATGATTTCTGAAATAAGCAACAAAAATGTGTAAATATTCAGTAAACATTCTGTAAAAATCCTGTAATTTTTAAAATGTAAATAGCAAGATTTGTTAAATAATAATTTTTGTATTAAAAATCAATACAAAAATAGTAAATTGGGATTGAAAACCGTTTACAAATTTGTCTACTAACTTTGTTTTCTGAGTGTATACCACTTACTTACTTAATGGGCTATTACAGAACATAGGTTCCTGCAGACGAACGTAGAATAGATTTCCAAGCGTTTCGATCTTCTGCGCTTTTTCTCCAATTTATGACACCAAGTTTCGAGATGTCTCCCTCCACCTGATCTTTCTACCGGAGTTTTGGTCTTCTCCTTTTGCGTGAACCATCACTATGTTCGTATTCAACTGACCTTTTATCTGGAGCATCTTCGTTCATTCTCACAACATAACCTCCTATAGGGGACTCACAACTCAATTCCCGAGATAAGGCGCACTCAAAAGGTTTTCCTTGGAAAAGTGGGGTCATTTGTGGACCTAGCCGGGAGTTATAGGGCTCAATCGAAAAGTCTTTCGGAGTCAAAACTTTAGCTAGAACATTCCAAGGAGATACCTCAAGGTATCTCCGTCGATGTCGGCATATAGCTCGTACAGCTCTTGGTTCATATGACACCGATATTCTCCGTCAACACAAATTGGTCCATAGATTTTACGAAGAATTTTTTTCTCGAATTCTCCAGGTACTGCCTCGTCTGCTTTCGCAAGTACCCATGCTTCAGAACCATATAACAGCACGGGTATTATGAGTGTCTTGTAGAGGGTGATTTTTTCTGTCTAGAGGTGGCTTCGTTATAAAATTGCTTAATTAGTCCGAAGTAGCATCTATAAGCGAGGATTATTATTCGTTTTTTTTCAAAACTGATGTTGTTTGTTTTGCTTATAGTGGTGTAGTGATGTGGTGGTATACCAATACATATCTCGGTAAACGTGGACGCCTTTATGGGTGTTCTGCGTCTCTAGGTGTTTAGTAATCTCCCCGAGGTGACCCTGAATATAGTGGCGTTATTCATTGACCAGCGTCATGGACAAGATGTTACAAAGGTAGCTTTTGCCAGGAATTACGATGTGTTCATTTTCGAAAGGGGCATATGGACCAACAAATCATGGGAACCCGAAATTGGGTCCCAGGTGTAGTTTACCGAGGGCTTGGACATATTATGGGGGATACGGGTACTGGCGTCTATGGACCCAAGTTTCAACGTGCTCATTCCGATGGACAAGTATCCGTCCAAATTCCAGACAAAGGTCTTCGTCATCTATGCATGTGCAATGGCGTGTCTTATAAAAGGTGGGCGCTTTTTTATGTTGAAATAGTCAATCAGCACTCAGGGCATTATTTTCCTATGGCGTGTTATCTTTACTTTATTGAGTTTCTCAAAAGACTCTGTTGATGCAACAAATTGATCCTTAGTTGTGTTTCTGAGAGGAGCTCGTTATCACTTCTTTCACCCTGAGCCTTTGCATGGTGTACGTGCGGGGTATATCAGAGAAAATTTTAGGATGCTGGGGGAGTTCCAAGCCATTGATTGATTGGAATGCCACCGTTGTCCAGAGATTCATCGATCTATATAGTGAAAACTCCAGGACACTAGAAACTGAAATCTCAGGTAGCATTTAATAACAAGAACACTTGTAGGTTCTATGAATTGGACGTTGAAACAGCGGAATATATGCATTGCATAGGCAGGAGACAAGAATTACTTAATGGATTCCCCTTTGAAAATATTGATATCTGTACCTGGTAGGGTGATTGGCTTAATTGGAAGCCTCAATATTAAGGAAAAAATTACGTTGAGATCGATTTTTTCAAAAAACGTTTTCAATAGGAATAAAAAATCCTACTGAAAAGGTTTTTAAAAAAAAAAATCATATTCAAAAAAGATTTTTTTCAATCAGCTTCGAGTTTAAATCATTTTTTATAATAATCTAAACTTGACACTTTTTGCATAAAAAAATATTATCTATTTTACACGAATATTTTTACTAGGAAAAAGTTCAGACTCAAAATACGTTTACCCTTAAAAAAAATGCAGATTAATAAAATATAAAAATTTAAAGATTTTTTAACAAAAGCTTTATAATTTTAGTTTTAGACTTTATTATTTATGAAGCAATTTTTTACTTTTACTAGCGGATTCTAATGATTTATCTTTTGACAAGAAAGCTTAAATTTTCTGAAATTTTTGAAATCTGAAATATTTCTTTTTCTATAAAACAATTATTTTATATATTAAATTTCTGTAAACATTTTGTATGACAGAAATATTTTAGATTATAAAATGAGCGTCCCGGTAAGCTAGTTGGTACCGTGCTAACCTATCAGTGGGGGGTTCAATTCCAGAGACTCTGGTCTTTTTTTAGGGTATTAGAATATAATTTAAAATTATATGATTAATATAAATAAAATAAAAAATAAATAAAACAAAAAATATATTCTAAAAGCATATCTAGGCCCTGTGCGAGATGACTAAATAAATTCCAAACTAAATACAAATTGACAAGAGGGTTTAAAATTTCTTTGAAAAGTATTCAAAAGCATTTTTAAATTTTATATAAATTTAAAAACCTGAATTTTGTTAAGATTCGCACTCACCTTTAAAATAGCTTTTATAATATTATTTAATAATATTTCTTTTGAGAATTATTTCCTGTACTAG
Source organism: Eustalomyia histrio (assembly GCA_949748255.1). Taxonomy (NCBI): domain Eukaryota; kingdom Metazoa; phylum Arthropoda; class Insecta; order Diptera; family Anthomyiidae; genus Eustalomyia; species Eustalomyia histrio. The sequence continues at coordinate 59,339,091 of OX456525.1, read as the reverse complement.
ACAAAGCTTTTGTCTGTATAGACATTTGTTGCTACAAAAAGCTTAAGAGTCAGGGTTCTTTTAACATTAAAAACAATTCAAATTCAGGAATTTAAAAATCTAACAACTTCAATTATATACTAATATCGAAAGCATTTTTACATTCAAATATTTTTTTCTGTATACAATTTTAATTTTAAAAATATTTAAGTTAAAAAACACTATGCTTTTAATACAGCTTTTTCCTTAAACATTTCAAAAATATTTTCTTCTGAAGATACTTTTATTAAAAAAAAGTATAAAAGACTTAAAGCTTAAGGCTTTTTGTAAAAAGCTTTTGTTTATAGAGACTGGGGTTCAGGGAAGGAAAATATGTTTTATGTTATTGTACCAACCAGACAAACAAATTGTCCTTTTTCGATCCTCACGGTACCAAATTTTTTTCCGCTTTTTTTAACAATTTTATCGTATTGCGTCAGATTTGCTTAGACACTAAAAAGACTTTAAAAAATTTAAATTTACGGGGTGAAACAAAATTTATCGTTAATTTTATGTAGTCGTATAATTACCACAAAACTATGAGGGCAATTTAACTTTCAGCCGGTTCAACTTAAAACTGACTTTATTTTTTACTATAGTAGCTGAATAAATAAAAATTTTAAGTTGCTTTTAAAAAAAAGTAGACTTAATGTTATGTTGTTTTATCAAGTTATAAATTGAAAATTTGACAAAATAAGTGAATAGTATAGTAGGATTTTAAGATCATATGTTATTCTTTTTAATTATTTTTATTGTAAAGAAACATGAAAATGTTTATTAGTAAGTTATAGAGAATAAAAATTGAGAAAGTCCCCTGGCTCAGGATAGAATACTTAGTATTTTCGGTTGGCGAAAAAATTTCAAATTGTACTATATGAGCCGCGGTAGTACCACGGTACCAACCAAGGTAAAAATGTACCAAAAAAAAGTACAATTGTACCATGTTTTCCATCCCTGCTGGGGTTTATTGCAAAAATTTTTATTACGATTTTGTGGGCAAATGCTTTTTATCAGGGACATAACTGTTATAACCAATATTTGAAAAAATCCTGAAATAATAATTTATCACGAATTTTTAAAACCTGCTCTATGAATAATAGTTACAAATAACCAATATTTTTTTGGTCTTTGGTAACCATTATAGTTTGTTTTTGTTTATTTTTGGCTTCCACAACCATTACAAAAGATTTTAATTTTTTTTTTTTTGGTCTTCTATAACCATTATAAAAGATTTTAATTTTTTGTGGTCTTCCATATCCATTATGAAAGATTTTTTTTCGGTATTCGTGTATTCAAAGAAATTTTCATTATAAGTTACGAACCGCAGCGTGGTTATAGAGAACAGAAAAAATAAAAATCTTTTATAATGGTTATAGAAGACCAATAAGAATAAAAATCTTTCATAATGGACCTTTCATAAATTAATAATCCTTCATAATGTTAAAGGCAGGACTACAATTTTCTGGGTAATTTAAAATTATTATTACAGGACCAATTTTTTTTTTTTTTCAGTTATTTTTTCCATAACCATAAGAAAATTTAAAAAATAATAACAGTTATTTCGGGTCCCTGCTTTTTATTATAAAATAAAATACATTTTTGATTTAAACTTTTGTCTTATTTAAAAGAAATGAATTTATTTCTTATTTAATCAAGAATTTATTTTTTTATTCATATTTTTAGGTGACAACGTTGATTGTTGGATGGAAATACAACATGGCAAAGGTCCATGGGCACCACCAGTTAGTGGTATTGTTCCCCTCGGTTCTACTTTAACACTTGTAGTAGCTATCAATGATTATCGTGGTAAGTATTCAAAATTAAATACTAAATTTTTCTTCTTATTAATCTTGTTGTTTTTGGTAAATTGCCTGTAAGTCTTATTTTTTGTGATCATATTAACGTGTATGAGAGCGCGCACACATTCAGCTGGATTTTATATTATTTTTTAGTGTTTTTTGTCGATATGCTCTAAAAGGCACAATACTGGCGGTATTTCGCCTCAGGTCTTGTGTTTAGTTGTAGTCAATTAATTCTTAGGTAAACATAAACAATTTAATGGGTTTTTAATAACAACTTACAAATTGCATTCAATTTGCAATTTAATTGAAAACATGTGCGTAAATATTTTGCTAAACAAAAGAAGCGCCACCTTTCAAAGAGTGAAAGAGTTTGGTGATAAAACAAAAAAAATGGAAACCTGTTTTCAATACGATTAGTTATTCTTGTTACAAGTTTCTTTTATGTAATAAAAGCTTAAAGCTTTAAAGGCCAACATATATACAGGAAATTTTCCATTTTTAAGATTCAGACTTTTTTTTGATATTTTCCACTCTGTAATGTTTATTAAATAATTAATTTATCGAAATGCAAGTTATACACAAAAACTTGAATTTGTGGCCTCCTAAATCTAAAGAACAAATACATGCGGCCAAAGATGGCGTTTTCTAAAATATTCCAATCTTTAATATTATATAATTAACCAATTTAATTATACTTTTTCTTGGATTTTAGAATTTTCGCCACACTTAAAAAAGTTTGTAAGTTAAAATAACTAAAAATATCATTTAAAAGAAATGATATTTCATTTAAAAACCGGTCTACTTAATTTTCATTTAAATTAAATGCCATTTGTTATTTATTTTTAAATGTTGATTAATCAACTGACACATGCGTAAGAAACAAATGATATAATCAGTTAAAATAAATGTCAAAATTTTATCTACCAATCCTTAAAAAATAAATGTTTTTTTTCATTTATTTGAAATTATTTCCCTTTTTGTATTTTTTTTCTATGGCATAGCCATAGACACTTTTGTGTGAATGTGTTTTTGTATGTATGTGTGTTTATGAAGTTCTTGTAATTTTAATTGAAATAATTTTGTATATAAACAAACAATTTAAATAAAAAACAAATTGAAATTTTTTGAACATTTTTTTTTGAAACAGACAGCAAACAAAATTTAAATGTGTAATAACTGTTACGGACACGAATAAACCACAAGTTTCCGTTTTGTGGGTAAATTTTTATTAAATTTCAAACAAATGAAAAAAATAAATGAAACTGAAAAAAATCGGTAAATGATGGTAAATTTTTTCGAACAAATGTATAAAAAAGTTAATATAGATATTTCTTTGAAAAATAAATGTATCTTCCTTTATTTTTAAATGGAACGGAAAACTTTTTTATTGAACTACAAACAGTTAACTATATAATATTCTAAGTGCAGGAATGTGAACAAAGAGTATCCATTTTAAAGAGAGATTTAGCTTCTAATGGTTTTCAGGAAGAAAACAACGCGAACAAAATATAAAGAGTAGTGCAGAGAAGTACGGAAGAATCTAGTTAAAATGGGGATTCAAAAATGTAAAAGTCTCCTCCTTATCGGCCTGTATAAATAGCTTTGATTATAAACCTGATATTTGATATACCCTTGTGTTCCCTCGAATATGTTCTAATTTACTGACAAGACACTTTTTTAAATTTTTGCTAGGTAGGGTGGTAGGTAAGTGGTAGGGATTAAAAGGGCCACTCTTAACGGCTTGCTCAAGCCACTTTAGTTAAAAAACCTGAAAATTAAAGAAACGGTGAAATTGAAACACCAAAATTTGGAAACGAAATGGAATGAAACAGGGAATCAATGAAATTGAATCACTAGATAGGAGACCAAAATAAAAGATAACCAGGAATGAGTGGAATTGAAACATTATACGAGGTGTGCGAGATCTAATATTACAAAACATTAAAAAATGATAGCAATACGGAGAACGAGTGAATTTGAAACCCAAAGAACTAAATGGAATGAAACGGGTCTGGTTTTTTGGATAACTCTACATAATTCAAAATAGTTTGTAAGTTAAAATAACAGAAAATTCCATTTACAAGAAATGATATTTCATTCAAAAACCGGTGTACTTAATTTCCATTTAAATCAAATGGGTTTTGTTATTTATGTTTAAATGTTGCTAAGGAAACTGACGCATCCGAAAGAAACTAATGATTAGTCAGTTAAAATAAATGTTAAAATTTTACCCACCAATTCCGTAAAAAATAAATGATGTTTTCATATTTGAAGTCTTTCATCTTTTACCAACTTTTATCTCTCCTCTATCCTCTGTCCAAAGAAATTAACACATTACAAGTAATAAATAGGAAGGAATTTGTGGTTATACCATCGTTTTGTAAATACTGGAAATTTTATTTCCCGGCTATTCGTAGCCGGTTGAATTTTAGTTGCATTAAAATTGTAAAAAAAAAAATCCTTAATTTGAACTTTAAAAGTATCGGTGAGTGTTGTGATGTAAGGGTTTACGCATTGGACTGTTACACAGAAGTTTGCGGTTTTGATTCGCAGCGATGGCAACATCAATTTGGAAAAATATAATTTGTATCAATTTTTATTCCTCATGAGCATATCAACGTCCTCTTTTGATGTTCCCATAGCACTTAACCCCACCGAAGTAAAATAACGTACGATAACAGGGTTATAAAATAAAAAGCATCAACTATTCTAAGATTTATCATGTCGAGCAAATAGCAAATGTGTAGCAAAAGCAAAACATTAACTATTAGGAAGAATTTTATAAGTGTTGCTTTTCTTTAAAAAAAAAAAACTAGAAGTATCGGGAGGAAAATATTAAATTTAGTCGTTAAAAAACTACGGAATCGGATAGACCAAAATACTTAATAAAATTTTTCATAAAGCACTGTTAAAAAACATTGCCACAGTTCCCTTTCGTTATTATATTGAAATAAATTATATTTTTTTTCTTTTACAGGTGAATTTGATATGCGTGTTAAATCGTGTGTTGCCTCAGATGGTTCTGGTCATCTTATCAATTTATCAGACGAATTCGGTTGTGTGTTGAGACCCAAAATGATATCACGTTTCCTAAAAGCCAGAGCACCCGATGAGAGGGCCACAGTTATCACCTATGCCTTCTTTCATGCCTTCAAATTCCCCGATGCCTTAAGTGTACACATCAAGTGTAAGGTGGAGATATGCAGACACGGCTGCTTGGATCATTGTCAATTGAATGAAAATGCGAATGAACGTAAAGATGTTCTAATGAATGATAATATGGTTAATCAAAATGATTTATTAAGTGAAATGGGTGGTGGAGGAGGAGCAGGAGGGCATGGAGGTCCTTATCGACAACAACAACAACAACAGGAGCAACAGCAGCAACAGCAGCAACATAATAATATGGGTGTTCAACATAATATTAACAATGTGGGAGGACAACATAACAGCATGGAAGGACAAACAAATGACATGGGCATGGGTGTCGGTTTGGGCAGTGTCAGTGGTGGTTCAGATCATGATGTTTTCTATGATGACATTATACACAATCGCAAACAATTGTCACAAATCAACACGGGCATTGCCAATATATTAGATCAATTTAATAATGTTCATGAAAAACATGCCAACATACCACCCAGACCGGTACATGAAGAACAAGAAGAGGCCGATCTCGATGATATATTTGGTGAGGAGGAATTAGCTGATTTGGATGAGGCACAATATATGGAATTACGTAAGAGTGGTAAGTTCCCACATGGTCCCAGACAATTGGCACAAAAACGTATGGGTGTACCCATGGCTGGTCCCCGGTCATTAGAACCCAAAGATAAGGAAGACGTTCCACGGCCAGTATACAGACCACAGGCGGAGGCCCTAACACTACCCAGAGAAGATCATATCGATTTGGATAAACCACAAGATGATGAACAATCCCCAGATGCAGCGAACAGAACAAACGATGGTGCACCCAGACGTAGAAGACGTTCGATTGTTATATCTGATCGCAAGGTGCGTAGTGCCGATGTGGGTGTAAGTGGTCTATATGATGTTATATCTGAGGCTGATTTAGCATTTTCCCCTGATTCAAAACAAGAAGCTGTTACCGTCTTCCAAGGCAAAATAAGTGAAGAAGTAGTTTATGGTATTTGCATGCCAGTACCAGGTTTCAGTATACTCTTCATTGTGGTCATATCGGCCACAATTGTTTCGGCCTTAATTGCAGGCTCTCTATTATATCGTTATCAATTGCAAAAGGAGGCTTTGGAAAAACAAACACCAATGCCTTTGCAGGGCACTTTGGCTTCCTGGATGACTTTAAGACTATTCCGTATGCGCCAACAGCAACAACAACAACATCATCATCAGCAGAGTGCTCAAAATGCTGCCGCTGTGGCAGCTGTTCAAAATTCATTAGCCGCCGCTGCTGCTGCCGCCACCTTGACACATGAATCCGTACAATAATTTAAGTTTTTCTTTGTGTTTAAAAAATAAAAAAAAATAAATTAAAATTTGGTTCCAATCGAAAATTTAAAACAAAAAAATTAAGTTGGGTTTTAGAGAGAAAAAGAAAAAATTAAGAAAATAAAATGACTGAAAATCTAAAATTAACTTTACTACATTATAAATTTCGGGCATAATTGCAATAGTTAATTATTTATTATTATTTTTTTTATATTTCTTAATTTCAGAATAACTTTAATTTTCCAAATTAATATTTTTGTTTGTAGTTTTTAAGATTTTAATTTTTAGTTCATTTAAAATTATTTATTTTTTATCTCTTTTTGGTGCTTTCTGTGGTGCATTTAGTTAAATCTACACAAAATATAATTTTAAACTATTTTTTCTATAATTTGAACTTAGATTAGATTAGATTTGTTTAATACACACTCAAAGGAAAAAGTTAGCAAAAGAGAAATAAATCAAAAAACGAAATATTTAAATATAATTATGTTGCAAAAAAAAAATTGGTATAATTCCAGAATTATCTTCATGATATTAATGAATTTTTGTGTAAAATTAATGAAGTTGGGTTAGAGTTCATCCATTGTATCCTTTCATTCAATCAATGCTATGGGTTTTAGAAACTTCAGTTTGGTTTTTAAAAAATAAACTAGTTTTATTACAATTGATGAATGTTTTTATTAACTTAAAAAAGAAGAAAAATTTGATTGATTAATTCTCGTCCAGTACATGAACAAAATTGTATTAATATTCGTTTCATCTATTTTCTTTTCAAGTGTATTTAAAATTTAAATTTCTTTTTTTCAAAACTCTATTTTTTCTTTAGTTATATAAGTTTTTATAATATACAAAACAAAATGTATGTATTAAGTAAATAATTTTGATAAAATATTTTCATATCTTCCAAAAAAAAAATACATAATATCATTCAAAATTCGAAAAAAAGAATTATTCCAAATTATTCTTAAAATTTAAGTCATAAAACAATAATTTATTTATTAAAAAAAAAACTTTTTCTAATATTTTTTTTTAATTTAAGTATAAAACTGAACTTTGTATACTTAAATGTACAATCAAAAAAAATATTTAAATAAATAAAAATTAATTTAATGAAAAAAAATTCAACATTTTTTTAATAAAGAGGAACAAGTTCGGATTAAATTTATAATTGGTAATGATTTCAAAATAGATATATGAGCATAGACAAAATATTGTAAATTTCGTAAAAAACTGGAACTCAATACAAATACCATTGAACTCAACGTGGGCCTCAGTCAAAACTCAATAGATGTACAAATGTATACACTCAGAAAAAAAAGTTAGTAGAAAAATTTGTAAACGGTTTTCAATCCCACTCTACTATTTTTGTACTTATTTTTAGTAAAAAATTATTATTTAGCAAATCTTTTTGCTATTTACATTTTACAAATTACAGAATTTTTACAAAATATTTACAAATTTTTGTTGCTTATTTCAGAAATCATTTTACAAATTTTTTAAAACCGATTTGCTGAAATCAGCAAAAAATATTACTAATTTTAAAAAAGTGGTTATTGAAGGAAATGTTATTTCTACACTCACCAAAAAAAGTCTGTAATGGCAACTGAAAATTTTGCTGTTTTTACGGGAAATTCTGCTAATTTGAGCCCAGAGGTATGTTTTGCTAATCTTAGCAACACATGTCTGCTGACGTGTAGTACAATGAAATTAGTAGAAAAATTAGTAGCTTAAATCAGCAAAAAAAAGTACTAAATACTATTAATATTAGTACAAAGTTTTAGATTTATTTTTTTTATCGAACATCAAAAATTTTGATTATATTTTTTAAAAGATGTTTTATACAAAATTAAAAAGATCAAAGACTTAAAAATCTTAAAAATTGTTAAAACATAAACGAATTTATCATTTTGTTTTAATTTGGTAATTTTTGTTTTGAAAAATATTTTAGTCAATTTTTTTTTTTTTACTTTTAAGGTTAAGTTTACTTGTTTTTAGGGCTGATTTTTAGAACTAAAAAACCCTTTTTAGTTCTATTTTAAGTGGATGTCCTCTTTTTAGACATGAGTCGGTATCTTCACTTCCGATCCATTTTTTAATCCCATGTAACATTTTAGACAATTTAAGTTTGTATGTATAAGTTTTAATTATTACAAATAAAATTTCCTTCAATATTGACTTTTTTAAAATTAGTAATTTTTCTTGCTCATTTTAGCAAATCGGTTTTCAAAAATTTGTAAAATGTTTTCTGAAATTAGGAACGAAAATTTGTAGATATTCTGTAAAAATTTTGTAATTTGTAAAATGTAAATAGCAAAAAGATTTGCTAAATAATAATTTTTTTACTAAAAATCAGTACAAAAATAGTAAAGTGGGATTGAAAACCGTTTACAAATTTTCTACTAACTTTTTTTTCTGAGTGTAATTAAAACTTACACCTACAAACCTTAATTTCCTTAAATTGTTACATATATTAAAAAGGGATCGGAAGCGAAGATACACTCAGAAAAAAAAGTTAGTAGAAAAATTTGTAAACGGTTTTCAATCCCACTTTACTATTTTTGTTTTGATTTTTAGTAAAAAAATTATTATTTAGCAAATCTTTTTGCTATTTACATTTTACAAATTACAGAATTTTTACAGAATATTTACAAATTTTTGTTGCTAATTTCAGAAATCATTTTACAAATTTTTGAAAACCGATTTGCTGAAATTAGCAAAAAATATTACTAATTTTAAAAAAGTGGATATTGAAGGAAATATTATTTCTAATTAAAACTTACACCTACTTACACCTATATAATAGTTTTTTACTCATATTTAGGAATTTTTATTAGTTTTCCCAAACTTCAAGTTTAAGCAAAGTTTTCCTTAAATTGAATAATTCTGTTAGGCATTTTTAAGTAAATTATTAACTCAATTTAAGTTAACTTTTTTTAGGTGCGGACATTATTGTAATCAAACGAAATTTTAGTTCCCATTGATTTGCAAGCAATACAAAGTATTTAAGATTTCCAGACCGTTTGTCCAGTTTGTCGAAATTTATCTGAAACTGCAAAAACTACGGATTTACAAAATTTGAATTCAGTATGCTTAAATTCATTGAATTTTTTTTTACAAAACATATGAAATAAGAAAACATTATAGAGATAAAAAGTTAAAAATAAAATTTTGTGATAAATAATATTAAACAATTTTTAATGTGTAAAAATTTCGTTCGAATATAAAATGTTACTTTGTATTTTGTAAATTTGTTTATAAAATATATTTCGATAAATAAATAAAATATTAATCACCTCTAAATAATTAAAAAACTTGACAAAATATTAATAAGTTGACATTATCTTCTCACTTACAAAAAAAAAAACACAATATAATGGGTGGTCATTACCCTCTCGCTTACAAACAGCAAAAAAATATTGAGAGCACATTACTTTTAAGACATCGCAAACAAACGTAATTAAGCTAGTAAATAGGCTAGTAATAGGCTGGTTAGTTATAAAACTCTTAAAGTCAAATAAAAATAGCACCAGGGCCCTATTCCTGCAAAGTGAAAAGTTGATAAGTTGTTTTGAGGAATAGGGCCAAGATAACATTTTGATACTTTAATTTATTGCTGGTAATAATTAGGGCAAGGAATTTCATGCACTGAAAAAAAAAACTATGCGTCTATAAAATTAAAAAATAGACATTAAAACATAAAAATATACATTAAAAAAAGATATTTTTGCAAAAAAAAAACATAAACAAAATTTCAAACTTATCTTGAGTTTACTAAGTTTTATCAAACATTCTTAAGACTTACTTACTAGACTTCGTGCGTAATGTAAACGTAGCCAAAATCTTTACAGCAAAGAGGCGTTTATTTAGTTAACTCTGCTTTCGACCAAAAATTTAATTTTCATGAATTATCTTAACTTTTTTGGACCAAAATTATTTTTTTGAATTACTTTTTTAAGATAGTTATAAAATATAGAATACTAAGGGGCAAAGCCCGCTACTTTGTTAGAGTAGAAATATGTTGACCGGGCTAATGCCCGGAAGTACCCTGACTCCCCCATTATTTACATGGCGAAAATACTAAGGTGTACCTTATCAATCAGTTATATGCAAAAGAACCATTACACCACAACGCCCTCAAAAATTGAATTCTGTAGACTCTTACAAATTAGAATTCTCAATTATTTAACTAAGAACTTTTAAATTTAATGTATTGGATTGGAATTTAGAATCTGTGATTCTAATTGTTAAACGGTTTGAATTAATTTATAAGCTCTAAAATAAGAAACAGTTATTTTTGTATGTGTGTTTTCTAAGTTTAATTTTATTCTTTTCTAAAAAAAATTCTGTTCAATTAGAAAAAAAGTGTTTCTAATCTGCGATAATATACTGAAGACAAAATAATAATAATTTTAAGTCCACTTTTTAGAAAAAGACTTTTAACATTGGATAATTGTGATGGAAATAGAAAAATCCTGGTAATTATTGAAAAAAACAAAAAAAATTAAATATTTTCCAAGCTTACCAAATAATTTGTTAAATAACATTTTTACTGAATTTTTGTTCATTTTTGTCTATTAACTTTTAAAAAGTTTTATTTAAAAATTATATGAATAATATATTTAACGAATTTTTGGTAAAAGTGTTCCAATATTATCCAGTACCTACATTCAAAGGGCGATAGTTTTGAAGTGGATACATTTATTGCAGTGATTTGAAAATTATAAAGATAGTACAAAACCTTGACTTTCAACGTAAATCAAATCTAAGCAAAAAAGATTTTTATAAATTTGCCAAATGTTTATTTTAAAAATCTGCTTTTGTTAAAACCTTTTTTTTTATTATTTAAAAATATAAACGACACATTTATTCTTTATTTTTGACAGAAGTTTAATGTAACAAATCTAACCGATTTAAAAAAAAATTGTATTATTTAAAAAATGCTGACCAATTGGTATAAAAAAATAAAGCAGTAGTATACCTTATACTTGGAAATTTTTCATTACCATTGAATTTCATTACCATTAGTTGACACTAATACAAATGAAAAAAATTTCTTTACCATTTAATGGTAATGAAATTTTTTCCATTAAAAATTTCATTACTAATGGTAATGAAATATCACAAATGCATAAAAAAACTAATTATAATTGATTGAAAAGTCATTTGTTTACAAAAAAGTTTATACGATCAAAGTAGCTTTATGCAGAAAATAATAAAACAAAATATAAAATATACAATTATTAACCCGCATAAATAAATATTAACATAAATATTAACACATAAAACGACAGTTAATAATGCTAATGGTTTTTGGTAATGGTAATGAAATATAAAATTATTGATCAATGAAATGCGATCTTTAAATCATTACCATTAATTTAAACACTGGTAATGAAATATTTTTCATTACCCTTGCTATCAATGTAATGGTTATGAAATCATCAATTAATTAGTCCAATAAATGCATTAGTCCCATGCATGGTATACCTCAGTGTGTTATGAAATAAAGCTTTTAATTTTTGTCTAATACAAATTTTAATTAAACTTACCCCGAACATCATCCATTTTTCAGTATATTTGCGATCAATTTTGAAGCGGTTTCTGCCACCTCGTATCTGGTGATTTTTAACAATATGAACACGAAAAACTGTAACACAAGCATTATTTTTTTGAACATTTTTATATTTAAAAGAGTTCAAAGATTTTTATAATTTATAAATAAGTTAAAAACACTTTTAATAAATTTTAATGTTATTACAACTTTTTTCACACTATCATTTGTAATTTAACAGTTTTAAATGTGAAGAACAACACGATTAAACACAACTTTAGTGTCAACATGAATAAATTTTAAAGAATAATTTCTATGTATTCTGGTATTTTTGACAAATTGAGAAATTTTGGAGTAATGAAAAAAAAAAATAGAAAAAGAATAAAAAGGAATAGATAATATTTGTGTGATAAACAAGTGTTGCCAGTTTTGGGAATTTACCCTCAAATTCGGGAATTTTCTTTCGTGAATGGGGAAACGAATTTCCATTTGGGGATGACAATAAAATTTAAAGCGATTTATAACAATAAATCCAAAATGTCACTTTATAATTGGAAAAATTATAATTTTCACTTGACAGTGAAGTTTTTTTCAAGTGATATCGTAACAACTTGCTATGCTTAATAGTGAATATTTTTAAGTTAGACGAATTTTTGTCTCGCAAGTCTGTGTGGATACACATATCAATTTAATTTGGTTTTAAGATTTTTCACCTATATTGAAGTTCTTTTGATAATTAGTACGTACTTTACAAATATATAATTTAATTTGTTGTCAAAACTTATATTCGTCTGTTTAAATCAAAACCCATGTACAGAAAAATTTCTTAAGCAGATAAATTGAAAGATTTCAATACTGAAATTATTTAAATGATAAACTTTGACAGATTTTTTATAATTTTGTATGTTAAAATAATGTACTATTTGTATCTAAAATTTAGTACAAGTACAAATCAAATAAAATGTATTAAATGAATTACTTTAAAAAATATGTTACACAGAAAAAATTATTAGCCTAAAAATAACTAATTAAAGTTATGTATATTAATTAACTTTTCAATATTTCTGTAAATATTTTTTTACAGAAAATTAATTTTGGGGATTTTTGGCTGTAAGATCTTAAAATACTGGCAGCACTGATCCAATGAGAAATATAAAAATGCCGACGGTTCTTAAACTGAATAAATATTGAATAAGAATTTATACTCGCATCCAAAAAATATCATAAACCAATTTCTTTGCTGAGTGCCCTCTAGCGCTGTGTTGTTGTAATACATTAAAGAAATTGTAAACTCACTCCTAATACAAAAAGATGAGAAACCCCTATTTTTGTTTTTTTCTTTTTAACACTACTCCAACAACAAAACACACACACGACGCGAATAGCGAACAAAGTATAATTTACAATTTTTATTATTGTTAAATTTAATGTATTTTTTAAAGATTTAATTGATATTTTACTTGAATTTTTTTAAAATAATATTCAATTATATTTTTCACTAATTTATTTTTTAATTGAAACACTTTTTATACACTTTTTCGCGACTTGAATGTGGAGTAAAAAAATAACGTGGCCGATCTTCTCAAAAGTTTTTTATAAGACTAAAGAGGAGACGAAAAGGAATAGAGTATAAAGTAACGAGTACACAAAGGCAGCGATGCCAGAACTGTAGATTTTTCGGCATCTTGCCGATTTTTTGTTTGTTGCATAAAGTTTGTGATAAAGCTTGTTTGTGATAGAGATGAAAAATTACACAGTACAACTTCCAAACAAATTTCCAAATCCATAACACAAATTCTTGATATTTCTTTTTCGCGGTCGTTAAAAAAGTTAATTCAAGCAACATAATGATATTTAGAATATCGATTTTTATATAAATTTTTGGTTTGTTTTTTTCCGAATTTTGTATAAATATTCCATACAAATTTAAGTAGTTATAGACTTAAAAATTAAAAATGTATAAAAATGCCAAGCCTTAGAAATTATTGTATTTTCTCTTTTAAATGTAAACAAAAATATTTGTCATACAAATATTTGAAATTTTTGTATTTTTAATTTGATAAAATGTTGAAAACAATAAAGGCTATTAAATAAGTTATGCGTTTGTAAGTAAAGGTAGAGCGCGCCAAACAATATAATTGCTCTATTTCGCATTCCCGCGAAGTCGATATACGAAAACAGCTTTCGTACAAAGGCGGCCCCAAATGTTCAAAATGTATTTGTTTACAAAAAATTATTTATTTATTTATTTATTTATTATTTATTTATTTATTTATTTATTTATTTATTTATTTATTTATTTATTTAATTATTTATTTATTTATTTATTTATCAAAAATATAAAAAATGAGTTTATCTACTCAATATCCTCCATTGCCTGAAGTCCAAAATAAAAATTTTAGGTAAAATGAACCCACAGCTTAAGTGTTAAAAAATCAAAAATTTTCAAAACAACATTTTTTCTTTAATGCCACCCATTACGTAATTATATAGCCGAAATCGAATTATTGCCCTACAAATTATGGTTAAATTTTTGCTCGCTGACAATCGATAAATTTATTAGTATAACTTGGCCTCCGTAATATACATTTAGGTAAACAAATTTTACCATATTTTTTTTAAGGGAAGAAAAACACAGGAAATTCTTCCTACAAATATTGTATTCGTTATTTAGAAAGGGAATATGGTCACACAGTAATTGCGCGAGATGATAAATTTTAAAACACTTGTTGCCCGCCATCTTATGGAGCGTTGCCGAAATTATTGAAGCTTTTTAGTTCATAGTTATCGTTATGTTATTTTTACTTCGGCGGGGTTAAGTGCTATGGAATCACTAAAGGAGATCTTTGCGATATGTATGAGGTGTAGAAAACTCATACATATTATTTTTCTTAATTGATGTTGCCGTCGCTGGGGATCAAACCTACAACGCTCTAAAAAATATAATTCAGTAAACTCCAGACTCTAACAAATTATAACTCTCAGTTATTTAAACCGTTCAGAAATTAAAACTTTCAGTTTTAATGTATTAATAATTCTGAATTGCTATGTGGTTGAATTGCTAAATAAGCTCTGATATATTTTTTAAGTTTTATCTTATTCGTTTCTAAAAATAAATTAAGAAAATGTCAAGAAATTGGAAAATTTCAGAAATTAAAATTAGGAACAAAGTGGTTCTAATCTGCTGTATACTGAAGACAAAATAGAATTTTTTAGTCCACTTTTAGAGCAAACATTTTTAACATTGTATATATTTTATGGAAATAAAAAAACTTGGTAATTATTTAATATAACAAAAAATTTTAATTGCCTTCCAAGCTTAGCAAATCATTTGTAAAATTGAATTTTTAAGGCAAAAAATATTTTTCAAATCTTTCAAAATGTTTTTTTTTTAATCAATTTTAATAAAACATTTTTTTATTATTTAAAAATATAAAAAGACACATTTTTTCTCTACTTTCTACTGAAGTTTATTGGAAGAAATTGCTGAAATCTTTCTTTTAGTGGAAGATATTTGTATTTCGAATGTATATGTTATAGAAAAATCCAACCATTTGAAAAAAAAAAAATTGTATTATTTTAAAAATTCTGATCAATTGTTATACACAAATAAAGTAGCATTATACCTCACTATTTTATGAAATAAATCTCTTAATTATTGTACAAATTTTAATTTAACTTACCCGTAATTGTTTAACAGAATATCATCCATTGTTCGGTATATTTGCGATCAATTTTGAAGCGGCTTATGTCACTTTTTATACATATTTTTCAAAACACTTTTAATAAATTTGTTTGTTATTACAACTTTTTTCACACTATTATTTGTAATTTAACAGTTTTAAATGTGGAGAACAAACCAATACAAAACACGATTAAACAAAACTTTAGTGTCAACATGAATAAATATAAAGAATTATTTCTATGTATTCTGGTATTTTTGACAAATTGAGAAATTTTGGAGTAATGAAAAAAATAATAAAAGAGGGATAGATAATCTTTGTGAGATAAGCAAATCTAATTCAGTGCTGCCAGCTTGGGGAGTTGCCCCATGATATGGGTATTTTCTTTTGTGAATGGAGATGACAACAAAATGCGTGAAAATTTGTATACAATTTTCACTTGAAACTCAATATAGTTAAAAATCGTTTTATTTAAAAAAATAGGTTGTGTGATAGGTGTTGCATTGGGTTATTGGAGAAAGATTTCTTGAAATTTAATTTTAAAAATTACAACAATAGATAATAGGACATTAAAATATTTGTACCTATGTTTATTAGGGTGCTAACAATCAACAAAATCATCGTGAACTAAAATGTTTGTCAATTTGAACACAATACTTGGTGCACCTTGTAAATTCTTTTATTAGGAGTTTTTTACAGAAAATTAATTCTGGGTATTTTTGGTGATAAAGTCTGAAAAAAACTGGCAGCACTGATCCAATAAGAAATATAAAAAATACCGACGGTTTCTAAACTGGATAAATATTGAATTGGAATTTATTTATACCCGTATATAAGAAAATCATACCAAATGAATATTTTCATTCTTTAGCGCCCTCTAGCAATGTTTTGTGGTAATAAAATAATGAAATTGCAATTTAAAAGAAAAAAACACCTATTTTTGTTATTTTTTTTCTTTTTAGCACTACTCCACCAACAAAATATGCACACACGACACAAATGGCGAACAAAGCATAATTTGCAAATTTTTATTTTTGTTAAATTCTATTTAATTTTTTAAAGATTTAATTGATATTTCACTTTAATATTATTAAAATAATATTCATTTATGTTTTCCACTAATTTGTTTTTCAATTTAAACACTTTTAATACAATTTTTTGCGACTTTAAGATGGAGTAACAAAATAACGCGGCCGATCTATTCAACAGTTTCTTATAAGACTAAAGAGAAGATGAAAAGAAATAACGAGTACAAAGAGGCAGGGATGCCAGATATGTCGATTGTTCGGCATCTTGCCGATTTTTTGTTAATAAATACATTGAATGCTGATTTCCCAACTTTCGGTTGAAAAATAAAGATTTTTTGTTAAAACCCAAAAATCGTTGCCAAGTAAATACCTGGTAAATTTTTACTAGTTTTTGCATAATGTTTGTGATTAAGCTTGTTTGTAATAAAACTACTAATTACACAGTATAACATTTTACGGAAAATTGATGCATGGGGGCTGCGACCTATCTTTTCTACCAGCCTTTGGGACACAAATCACGAATGTGGTATTAGAATTTCAAAGTTAGCTATAGTTTTTAAATTATTTAAAAATCAGTTATTGTAGAAATTTTAAATTTGCTTGTTACCGTATATTTAGTTCTCATATTCCAACGAAATGTCAAATGTGAAAATGTAGAATTATTTTTTTTTAAAAATCATTTAAAGAAAACTAAGTTTTAATATTTTTAAGAAAACGAACCGTTGGAAAGAATTATTTATTGTATTGTCTTATTAAAAATCAAATTGTAAAAAATTTTATTTCACTATAACGACGATTTTCTGTTGGGTTTTCTTTTTGTAAGCACACTCGAACATATCACACTAAACATAGGTACAAATGATGTATCGTCCTATCCATCTATTGCTGTCATTTCCAAAAACACAATACAACAAAGAGTTCACCCCTTATGAACAATCAATATTATATCAATTTGAAGGGAATTGAAAGGGCTATTAAACTGTATATAAATCCTAGGAAAATTTTTAGAATTACTGTGGAATTTAATGCAATGACATTTTCATAATCGATCCTCCCTAATCATAATTTTCTCAAGAAGGATTCCTTTCCAATCCCTTTCAATTTTAATATACTATGGAGGGGGAAACTTTTGTTTTAATTTTATTGCCAAAAAATCCACTTCATATTTGCTATTTGCGTCAAGTTGTTAACAGAAACATTCACTATGAACTGGTAGCACCAATATAAGAGATGTTGAGAATAACGTCAATAATTCATAACGTTAACTAATATCAAATTTATATGGGATTATCGAACATAAATTACCGCACAAACACAGCTATTATAATCAAATGAAAGGGAATTTAAAGGGCTATTAAACGGTATACAAATTACTATGGAATACAAAAAAGTTTAAAAAATACATTTTTTAAAGAAAAAATAATCAATGGCCCTGCAATAAAGCTTGTTTATTGAGCAGTCTGCAAACAAAGCATCCTTTAGCAAAGGATATTATAAAAAGGATTATACAAAGGATATTCTAAGACACAATTTTTTTTTAAATGCGGTTTAAAAAGTAAACTAAGAATGTTAATCAAACACGATCTCAATTAATACATATTTTCTGCAATACATATTTTTAAAGTGTTGTTGAACATATTTTTGTTTAATTTTTTTAAATAAAATTATTAAAAATAAAAAAAATTAATGTTTTTTGCATAATTTTTTTTTCAATTAATCATTTCATTTCAAAATTTAATTCGATTAACCGGTTAAGCAAATAACCCGAAAAAGTATTTAAAATAAAAAGATCTAAGCTTTCGTATGAGATAAGGATTTTACAAAATCCGGTAATTTCTTAAAAAGTTCAAGCAGTTAAAAAATGAGGCATTTCTCTCTTATTTTTGCAAAATATTGCGGTACTAAGTAACTACACCGAATAACTGAATACAGTGCAGATATTATAATTTTCAATAAAACCCCAAAGGTATAAAAAATTGAGTCGAATATTTGTGTAATTACTTAACATTTCTTTTAACATGTAGTACCATTTTCGATATCCACAACAAATCCATCCATTTAACAGTTTCTCGTTTTTATTTAAAACTTTTCTTAATAAATAAACCTAAATTTCCATATTCTATTTTTTAACAATTCTAGCAAAATTAATATTTGGTTTTATAAATTTGTACAATATTTTTTTTTTAACATTTTGTATTTAAATTCTAGCAAATACATAAATCCTTAAGTTTAAATAAACAATTATTCTATAATATCATGTACAACTTTCTTTTCTTTTTGATATTTTCTTTCTGGCAAAACCCAACACATTGCAAGCAAAATAACACACAGGCCCAAAAGTGTCCAAAAAACATTATCACAATTATTGAATAACAACTGACCCAGTAAATTACTACCGAATACAGCACCCAAACGACCAATCATCATAATAAAACACATGCCCATGGCATTGATGTTAGTGGGGAAGAATTCCATGGATATAGTACAAACCAAACCACCACAATTACCAACACACATGGTAAATGTCAACAGGATAACGATTACATAGAAATTTGTAGTCCAATGCAGACAGGTAACACAAACTGCACCAACAGTTAACCAAGCAACTGAAAGAGATGGATGAAAATTATTAAAATGTTTGCATAATAGTTTTAAGATTTTATTTAAACTAACCTATTAAATTCCTTTTGCCTATACAATCAATTGTAAATGCGAAAATTAAAAAGAATACAGTAAAGACGCCACCAACCATCATAATAACCATCAAAGGAAATGTATCAATATTACCATTGCAAATATCTCCACCTAAATCGGTGCTGGTATCCATGTTTGTTAAAATGTAACAAAAATTAAAGCCTAAACCATCTTTGGTAACCATTTCATTAAGCATTGTAGGGAACCTGGAAGTAGAAAGATATTTAAATATTTTTCCAATTTGATTGGAATAACGAGTAGAAACAAATGTGCTTGTTAGACAACACAGAAGAAAATGGTTCAAAATTATCTTAATAGGCAATTTAGCACATACGCAAGGAAAGACATGTTTTATATTTCAGAGTGCACATATTTTAAATTTTAGATTTCAAGCCAAAAGATCTTTGTGCCGCACATCAAGGTGGATACCTCGTAGAAATTGTGAAAAATCAGTAGTTAGTCCACTCTCCAAGAAACGGGTAAATCCATTTTGTGGCTTCCAGCTAAATGGGTTTGTGCCTGCCTGTGCCTCCCCGAAAATTCCCTCCTACCAGTTAGAGGGCGAGTTACAGCACCTCCCCGTATGGATGTCTGAAAATTCCCTCCGACCTGTTAGAGTAAGAGGGCAAGTTCCAGCTTTTTGAGGCTTCTAGCCAAATGGGTTTGTGCAGGTCGTCATAGTAAAGACTCACCTTTTTGCTCCTCCCCGTACGGATGTCCGTAAATTTTCTCCTACCAGTTAGAGGGCGAGTTCCAATGGTTTTGGCAGGCCGACAAAGAGAAGAATTTTCCCCTCTTTTTCGCACCTCTCAGTAGGATATTTCATAAATTTCATCTTAGTTAATGTCTAACCCGGAAGGGAAAATTTTCATTATTTTAACCCTCCCCGTAGGATTTTTATAAAATACCGACTTAGCTGATTTCTATGTCGGAGTAGGAACCTTCATATCAAATTTCAACTTCCTAGCTCCAAAGCTTTGAGCAGGTCGTTAAGGGGAAGACTTTTCGCCTTTGAAAACAACCATTTTTACTACGATCCTGGCGAAAATTTTGAAATACACTTTATCCCAGTGATTTAGCCCATACTCCAGGGAATACATTTTATAAATTTTACGTTTGTTCAGGCTATCCAAATGAGGAGTTTTTCCCCTGTTGGTTCCTCAGGAATTACAATGGAAAAACTCAAACTGCAAAGCGCAATATCCGAAAACTTTTCTGTTAACAGCGGACCCGATGTCTCGAAAATTAGGAAATTCTTATTAAAGACCCCCACACAGCCCAAAATTGTGATTGGCGGAAATGAAAATAGGGAGGACTTGTTGAAAGAATCCTTAATGATGCTTATGCACTCACTCACTTTCTTGACAAAAAAAAAAAACTGGAACCAATGCGTGACAACAAGTTGAACCAAATGTGGAACAATGTGTTAGACGCAATGTGGAAAGTCATATTAGAGCCCATGATATCCTCAACATCGAAAAGATAGCGAATGACACTGAAATATTAATATAATCAGCGACATGATTAAAAGTGCTGAAAAAATACTTTCCCTAGATCAAATGGTATCTTTTTTGATCTTTTGCAATAGAGCACTCTGATCTAATTTACAAACATCTGGAGAATATATCCTCTACATGCCTGGGTCCAGCAGGAATCAAAAGTTAACTCCATACCAACGCCGTAAAAGAATAGCTATGCAAATGCAAAGGCTTACAGACCGATAAGCCTGTCATCATTAAGCATAAAACTATGAAAAGGATGGTGGATGTCATGATTAGAGTGGAGAAATCTCTAGCGAGCTGCTTAAATTCAAGCAACACGCGTTCAGTGGAAGTTGACATTTGTGAGGTGGATTACTACGTAACAAATTTTGCATATTGCCATGACAGCTTTATCGCCAATTTGTCATTTTATTATTTTAAAATGTCGGCAAAAAAAAGAACGACGTCAAGAAACAATTTGTAATTTTTTCAATAATAATCCTAATTGGAAATCTTCGGAAATCGTTGCTTATTTTGTAGAGCAAGGAGAAAATTTACAGAAGGTAAGATCGCTAAATTGTAAAGGGTGCTCGAACAAAAGTTTCATTGTGATAAAAAAAAGTAAAAAAACTACCTCAATGATATGGGAATACAGAAAAGATTCTGAATGAATAAGTTGACTGTTTCCGAAGCTCCAGAAGTAACCAAAAAAAATTAATAAGAACTTTAGTCAAAAATACGATGAGTCATATTTTACTCTAGATGGCAACGAATGGTAGAGAAGGCACTTTTCCCAAGGGAAAAAATATACTGACAATAAAGTAAAGTATTTGGAGCATACAAAGTTCCCTAAAAAGTATTACTATGGCTTGCAATAAGTCCTCACGAAATGTTGAAACCATTTTTTTAAATCTAGTTTGGTCGTCCATTCCGCACGATATATTCAGCACTGTTTGCCAAAAGTGAATGATTTCATGGAAAATATGCATCGAGGCCAAAATGTGAATAAAAAGGAACTTCTCAAAATGCCAACATCGATATTTTCAATAGCTATGGAAAGAGCGGATCGGATGGGACCCAATTTTTTTTTTTTTTTTTGGATTAGATTATTTTAAGCAAAAACTACAATACAATAATATATTTTGTTGCAAAGATTGACATTCACCGGGATCTCTTAGACTGGATCGGTCATACACTAGGAAACCGATGAATTAATTGACAAGTCAATGTTGTTTTCGCCTGATGTCAAACTCCTTTCTTTTCTGAATGTCTATTGGTTATTCTTGAGGTATAAGTTATTAAAAAAAAATCGAAGCTACTCACTGCCTCCACCGCCACCAAATCGCCACCACTACTTTCAGGTTATACACCCAGAAAACAGTATCAGTTGTGGCCACCGAATTTGTTGCCAACCGAATTCTGGCTGCTACGACAACTGTTTTCATATTAAATTATATTTTTAATTGTGAAAGCCAATATTCAGTTGTGCAATTTAATATTTATATTTCACAGAAATATAATTAAGTTCCACAAAATTTTATTTTAAAAAAAATTTAGTCTTAGATTTTTCCGGTATCAAACCTGGGCAATCAGATTCATAGTTCACACTCTCGCTTACTGCACTACAACTTATTTTAATTTTCTTTGATATATTTGCTATTTAAACTTTTAAATATTTAATTTTAATTAAAAAAATAATGTTTGCCTTTTCAGGGATTTGAACTCGAAAATTCGGAATAATGAGCTACCTCTCTATCCACCACACCACAAACACTTATAAATTTTGAATTTAAACAATTTGTAAGAAAAACAAATATTTGTGTAAAATTTCTTTATCAATACCAATTATTAGTGACGTCTATTATCAATACAATCCACAATTCGGTTGCTTCTACTGAAACCCTAATTAAATGATATATTTGATCAGAATGACCGTACTTGTAGTTACCACTTTTGAATATCGACAATTTTTTTAATAAATTTCATAGATTGTACCAAACTTCTAATATATTTACTATATAAATGGGTTCCCCCGCACACAAATACTAAACAAATTTTATTTTTAAAGATGATTGGAAATACCAATAATTGAATAATAGGATTGATTTTTAGTTTCATTTCCCTTTTTTTAATTCCCAGTACAACATTTTTGCTTTATTAATGAATTTTAGGTTATTCCAAATAAAATAAATCCTCAAAAATAAATGCTAATGGTTTTGTTCGAATTGCAACCAATCTTTTCTCTGGGTGTAAGAAATAATTTTTATTAAACTTACCACATAAAAATACCCTGTGAAATACCATACACCGAAAACATAATCAAACAAATATTAATGGTATGCAAGCAACGTTCCCTGTAAAATAATGGTGTAGTTTGACTCCAAATCATTTTCAAAGCATCCTTAACCCCAGAAATATTTGATAAACTAGCACCGTTTGATTGCATCACAATCTGTCTGACTGGATAATCAGAAGCAGGACGTCCGGTATTTTGAGCATAAATTGAACGTAATATTTGTAAAGCACCCTCATGATCACCCTGACATAAAACATATTTTGGAGTTTCGGGTAAAACAAATAGACCCAACAAGGCCAGCACTGACAACCCAGAGTTGATAATTAATAAAAATCGCCATGAAGAGAATTTCATACCCAAAAATATTGCATCAATGCGTAGCGGCAAGATAGCAGTAGCAACAGCTATAAATGGAAAAATAAATGTTATAAATTGATTTTTAACTGTATGTATATGCGATATAAATTATACCTGGTAAATATATTAAAGCCAATGGTAAGAATACTGATAGAAGCGTAACGTGTCTCACTCTAGTTCTATTGCCATGAAATTCTCCACATAAACTGAAAACACAAGCCTGGCCACCCGATATAAAGAATCCCGTGAGAAATCTTAATACAATTAACATCCATATATTAACCGAAAATGCCGATATAACTGTTGATATTGAGGCCAAAATTAATGCCAATCTAAGGGTTCTAATACGACCCCAGGTATCGGCTAAAAATCCCATAGCATGTGAACTGAGTACTATACCCAAGAAGCCAGATGAAGTTAAAATACCCTGTTCCGTTATTGTCGATACCAAATCACATTTAATGGAGGGTAATAGAATTGAGACACACATAATTTCCACCATAACGGCCATAAAACAAACACCACACACCAGCATTAGCAGATAATGGAATTTACCCACTTGTGTTAAAGTCACGGCATCTTCAAATGTGTGTATTGTTAGGGGGGGCTCTAATTTTTTGGAATTTTTTAAATCTAAAAATATGAAAAAAACAAAAATAGAAATCGATTAAATTTACATATTCATTACAATTCATAGGTACAAATTTAATGCTTATTAAATATGTCAATCTTAATTACGACTATTAAAGTAAAAATTTAAAATTCAATTTTATACGGAATCTTCAGTTGCTCTTTTAGCGTTATCGCATTAAGACATAATGTCTTTACCTGATACCTTTACCAATAAGGAGGATGTTGTTTTACCTCAAGAAAATCAACATTCCGATTTTTTCGATTCCAAACTATTTCGTTATATATCCATATTTTTATATTTGGGTGGCATAAGTGGTTTGGGTATGATTTTATCATTTTACTATATAATATTTTTCGACTCGAGTATGCCGGATATTCATAAAAAATTTCCGGTATCAATTGATGGTAAACCGGTGCAAAAAATACAAGAAATATTTAAGTAAAAGGTAAGAATTATCTTAAAAAAAAGAAAGAAAGAAAATTTACCGACAGAATACATATTTAAAGGTGTAACTACAATTGACTTTACTTGATTTTGTTTAAATTTTGAAATTTTACAAAATTACTTATTATTGTCTTAAAAAATGTTTAAAAAAATCCAATTTTTCGGTTTATTTACATTTTTGCAAATTTTGATTGTGGCTAAAATATTTTTCAAAATTTGTTTAATTTTTTTGATTTTAAAATTTTGTAAATTTTTTGTTATTTTTTTTTTTAAGTTTTTGTATCCTTAAGTTGAAAACACTTAGAAAAAAAGTTAGTAAAAAATTTTGTAAGCGGTTTTCAATCCCACTTTTTTGTACTGACTTTTAGTAAAAACATTATTTTAGGAAATTTTTACAAAAAACATAGTTTTTACAAAATATTTACAAGTTTTTGCTGATGACTTCAAAAATCATTTAACAAATTTTTGGAAATAGGTTGAAAAAAGTAGCGGAACTGAAGATAGTTTTCACAACCGAATCATGTCCAAAAATATGACATCCACTTAAAATGGCACTAAATAATTTTTTAGTTCTAAAAATCAGCACTTAAAAAATTAAAATTTGACCTTGAAATCCAAAAAAATTACCAAAAATATGTTTCAAAACAAAAATTAGCAAATCGAAACAAAATGATAAATTCGTTTACGTTTTAACTATTTTTCAAGCCTTCGATTTTTTTTTTTAATTTTGTCTAAAATATTTAAAAAATAAATAAATTAGAAAATGTTGTTCGATAAAAAAAATAAATTTGTATATTCGAATTCGTAAGGCAATTTTAAAAGAAATTAGCAGCTTTAAAAAAAAGTTTAGTTAAAATGTGCATTTTAATTCTTTTTTTTTATAAATTACAATTTTTTACAATTCATTGAGTTTACAGCAATTTACTAAAATTTTGTAGCGCTTACTAATTTTTTATACCAATTTGGTTGTACTAATATTAATAATACTTAACAATTTTTTTTTTGCAAACCGATTTTAAAATTTTCAGTTGGTGATTTTATTGCTATTTAATTTTTTAGTGTAAAAGAAAGAATCGTGACATGTGGCAAGGCCGAAAAGGTTTGCCATCTCACCATGAATAGACTAACAAACGAACAACGCTTACAAATGATTGAATTTTATTTAAAAATTCGAAAAATTGTCTTCAGCGACGAAACTTATTTTTGGCTCAATGGGTACGAAAACAAACAGAGTTTCCGAAATTGGTGTGAAGAGCAGCCAGAAGCTGTTTAAGGGGTGCCAATGCACACTGAAAGGCGCACTATTTGGTGCGGTTTGTGGGCGGACGGCATCATTGGACCGTACTTCTTCAATAACGACTTTTTTTTTGCCAAAAATAGAAGAATTGAACTTGGTTTACATATGGTTTCAACAAGACGGTGCCACACGGCACGCGATACCACGAACCTATTGAGATGCCGTCACTTGGCCGCCAAAATCATGATATTTGGCCCTACTAGACTATTTTTTGTGGAGATACATGAAGACTATCGTGTACAGAAATACTGGCCGAAATCCTGGAAAAAGTATGCCAAAATTAGAGCTCACATATGGACCACCTACCGCATAGCCGCAGGCTATTTTCAAAACCCAAAGGGTTAAAAAATCACCCTTTTGTATGGTATCGCTCT
This sequence comes from Eustalomyia histrio, assembly GCA_949748255.1. Lineage (NCBI taxonomy): Eukaryota > Metazoa > Arthropoda > Insecta > Diptera > Anthomyiidae > Eustalomyia > Eustalomyia histrio. The sequence continues at coordinate 59,312,965 of OX456525.1, read as the reverse complement.
TTCTCTTTATTCAACTTCGTTTGATGTAGGTGGGCCCTAACTCAATTACACAGTGTTACAAATTCGGCCCCTTAAATTTTAAGAATTTGTTCAAATTCAAATTTGATTTCTAACAATTTTTGGATTGAGATGTTTGTAAATTGTTTTTTTTTTTCATATAAAAATTCTTTGTAAACAAAAAATTAAGTTACAAAAAATAACAAAAAGTTTTTAAAAAATATATATTTTTTTTTTTTGTATTTACAAAAATATTTTATTAAAGATGTTCAATATTGCAAACAGTATTTTGTAATTTTATTCTGTGTAGCGACCAATGGCTCTATACATTTTGAGTACGCTGATTTCAACTGATTTCTGCTGTAACAGAATTTTCGTAAAATTGAATCTAAAAGTTCTTGTTTTAGTATAGAATGTGAGTACATCAAATAAAATGGCGTGCAACAAAATTCATAAAAGTGTAAATTTGCGAAGAAAAATTCTAACAACTTTATCAGCTGCGTTTAATTTGGAAAAAAATTGTTAGCTTAATAAAGAAGTTTTAAGTTCAGTTAAAAACAAAGGAATATACACAGAAAAAAATATCACAAAATTTTATAAAAAAAAAATTATTTGTTTAAATTTAAATTCGAGTTCTAACAATTTCTTGTTTGATTTGTTTGTAAATTGTTATTTTTTATATAAAAATTATTTTTAAAATAAAAATTGACGTTACAAAAATATAACAAAATGTTTTATGTATTTACAAATTCCAATGTTGGTGCCTTTTTAAACAAATTTTTATTTGTTTTTACAAAAATATTCTATGAACAGAATTTTGTAAATTATTTTCAAGAAATATTTATTTTAACTTTTTTATACATTTGTTTAAAAAGATTTACTGTCATTTGCTGTTTATTTCAGTTTCATTTATTTTTGTTATTTGAAATTACCCACTGAATAGAAATTTGTGGTTTATTTGTTTTTGTTACAGTTATTACAAATTAAAATTTTGTTTGTTGTCTGCTTCAAAAAAAATTTAAAAATTTCAATTTTGTTTTTTTTTAATACAAAATTATTCCTATTCGAATTATAATCACACACACACAAGGCCATTCACACAACATGTATTATTAGTGTGCATTTTGCAGATTAAAAACAAACAAAAATGCAAAAAAAAATCAAATAAATGTATAATCATTTATTTTTACGGAATTCTTAAGGAAAAATCTTAAATTTATTTTAAAACTAATCCAGTACAACACGACGAAAAATTACGGAGGTCTGACAATGAGTTGGCGTTTCAAAAGATCAAAACAAAATTTTTTTAGGGGAATGGGGGGTTAAAGTTTCCCCCTTTGTCCAATTCGTGCAGCATATCGGTATATAAAACTATGTGTTCTTTACATCTGAGATGTGGGGTAAGTTCAACTATAGCGTGGTTAAATTTTAAGGGCCGATGTTGATTTTGAATAAAACAAAAATTATTTAGAAAATTATTACCATTTCTTTTTATAATGGTTCAATTATGTATGTTTGAAACAAAATATCGGCCAAATGGCCGCCGTGACCTCGGCGGCACACCTCCATCCGATGGTGCAAATTTTCGTTGGCGCTGAGGAATAATTGAAGTTCTTTGACGTTAATGTGCCGAATTATCTCATCCTTTAGCTCTTAAATTGTTGCTGGCTTATCGTCGTACATCTTTTCTATCGAATAACCCCAGCGGTGTCAAATCACATGATCTTGGCTGCTAATTGACATCGCCACCACGTGAGATAACACGGCTATTGAATTTGTCGCGCAAAAGAGCCATTGTTTCGTTAGCTGTGTGGCAAGTGGCACCGTCCTGTTGAAACCACATATCTTCCAGGGTCATATCCTTAATTCCTGGCCACAATAAGTTCGTTATCATCTCGCGATAGCGAACACCGAACACCATTCACTGTAAATGCTTTGCCGCCCTCATGACACACAATCGACAACAACAGCAATGTTTTCCGCAGAACGAACTGGGCGAGCATGCACAGGTGTTTTCACAGACCCGGTTTGATGCAATTTGCCCACATTTCCCCCGATTGTGGATACATTTGGTCGATTATGCTGACCAAAAAAATTCACGAAGTGCACGAAATGCATTTTGATTTGAACGCCCATTTTCATAATAAGCCTGAATAACTTTAACGCGTTGCTCGATTGTGTGTTTTTTCATGGTTCAAATTGAGTTAGTCTGAAATTAAGAAATGTCAAATGAAATGCCCTTAAAATTTAACCACCCTTTACTTTGTAGAAAATATTAACGCAAATATTTTTGTGGTAAATATTATCCCTCTAAATCCCCACATATCGGTAATTTTGGCTCTTTTCTAACATATCGTGAACAACACCTTTAAAAAGATGGCGGGTGGGAATGAAATGTTCTACAAATATGTTGACCATAAAAAAAGCCCTAAACACAACACAAACACCAAAAACCAGGCAAATCCAAGTTTGCTCAATAAGGGTTAAGGGTTTAGTAAATATATTGCCGGATATAATTTGATCTAATTTGATCTGGCATTTTTCGGATCAATTAAGATCTTACTTAATCCCCAAATATATCGCTTGATCTAATTCGATACACGATAAGATCAGCTAGATATTACAGCAGATATCAAAGAATATCAAATTGGATTATTAAATATTGCGCCAGTTCAATTAATTGGCTACCCATCCCTGACCACACATAGCTACACTCACTGCAATATATTGTTTAAAAGAAAAAACTAAAATAAATAATTAAATAATTTTACATTATATTCCACCCATTTCGTTGCTTGTTTTTAATCATTGCTATAATAATCGACCAAAGCAAAAAAAAAACAATCCAAGGAAGTTAAAAAAATATTCAATATTTAACAGAAAAACCATTAAAAAACAACTTTTGTAGTTTGTTTTTCAAATTTAAAAGTTGTTTTTTTTGTATGTATTTATTTTCTCTGTTTGTAGGTGTATGTCAACAATTTCTTGTAATTTGTATTGAAATAGTGTTGTACTGAAACAAGCTATTTTTATAAAATAAAAACACAATGGAATTATTAAATTTTTTTTCTTTTATATTCTACATTTTACAGAAATGATTAAGTGATTAATGATTACTAAATGTACATATTTTTTATATTGTTTTTTTTTTTAATAACTGATTCCAAAATATAAGAAAATAAATTTACATCAGTTCTAATTAATTTTACCTTTAATTTTTTAAATAAACTTAAAAAGGTAACAGAAAATATATTTTGAGTGTAGCTAATAAATGCTAACTAACCATTTAAAAACAATAGTTCAAATAATGCATGAATATTGATTGATGTTTGTAAAATCATCTTTAACAAATTAATTAAATTTGTCCTAAGCATTAAAATAGCTGTGTGTACTGAAATCAACTTTTAACATTTCTTTTTTTATTTATACTTTTTTTTTAACTAACTACCACTGAAAATTCTAAATGCTACAACATAAACATTTACAAAAACAAGAAAATAAACAAATTTTTTGCTTTAAAAAAAAATCCCTCCAATGCTGTCTGTCTGGTCAATTAGAAGAAAAAAAACCGCAAAAATGAGCAGAGACCAAAAACAATTCTAGAAAAAAATATAAATAAAATAAATACATAAACCCAGAAACTTGTGGCTAAATTTCTTTTAATAGTCTTTAACAACGTTTACAACTTAGTACAACAATTTGAGTTCAAAAAAAAAAAAAAAAAAAAAAAAAAAATATTTATATTTGCGTTAAACTAAATATTTAAAAAAAATATATTTTTATATGTATTTAAAAGCGTTTTAAGTGTAAATTTAAAAAAAAAACCTTTAAAACTTTTTATTTTTATAAAAAATTAAGTAAAAATGTCACAACCTCCGGCGGCGGCGCCGGCTGAAGCAGCAGCTTCTGCTGATGCTAAAAAAGATGGAGAAGAACCGTTGCCAAAAAATGATGATTTTTTTGAGTCAAAAACCTTCCGTTTAATATCATTGGGCTTGTATCTGGGCGGTATAAGCGGCTTGGGTATGACTTTGGCCATGTATTATTTTTTTATATGGGATTCAAGAATGCCACCATTGCCAGAAATTAAACATCGTATGGGTTAAGTAAGTAAAATGTCAAGCAAATAACTAAAGTTTAATAAATATTGTAATTATGCATAATGTTATGCAGATATAAATTTATTGATCAAATGCTGAAGGAAGTGTTGTGGGAGGGGGAACTGTTTTAATGTGAAGTAAGAGTTTTCTTTAAAAGATTTAATTAGATGCTTTAAATTCTGTTAGCGTGTTATAAATTAAAAAAAAATATTTTAATGTAAATTAGAATAGTTAATTTTATGGTTTGCACTAACAGCAGGTAATTGATTTTATATACGAAGGGTGTCAATTACATGTATTACCATTTCATCATTTTCATACCCTCCACTATACGAAGGCGGATCAATAAGTTCGTGACCTTTTCAATGAAACACAGTTTTTTTTTTTTTTTGCAAAAAAAAAATTTATTTTTCAACATAATCTCCTTTTAACTCAATACACTTAGTCCAACGTTTCTCCAATTTTTGTATCCCTTCCAAAAAATAGGATTTTTCGAGGTCCATAAAATAGGCATTTGTTTGATCAATAATTTCATCGTTAGAGCTAAATCTCTTTCCACCGAGCCATTTCTTTAGGTTTGGAAATAGGAAATAGTCACTGGGGGCTAAATCCGGAGAATATGGCGGATGAGGTACCAATTCGTAGCCCAATTCATGGAATTTTTTTTTTTTTTTTTTTTCCATATTTTATATTATTTATTGAATCTTCACTTTTAAAAACTGTGAACTAACAATAATTATCCAAATCTTAAAACTAAATATTAATTGTTAAGTCCAGCCAGTGCCAGACTGATGTTGTGTGGTTCAACTGGGACCATTATTTCCCCTTATTATTAGCGGACCAGATCCGCAGTGTCCCTCCTCCTAAGACGCTGGTGGCCGTGATTATCAGTTAAGTTACGGGCTAGTATGTTGGGGTGTGTTTCCAGTTTTGTTAAATAGCGTTGACAGTGTCTAATAATTTCATCTTTGACCAGGGGTACATTCAGGTCTTTATGTATGTTGTAATTCCTAACATACCAGGGTGCGTTCGTGATCGTCCTCAAGAATTTATTTTGCATTCTCTGAATTTTCCCTATATTGGACGCAGAGGCAGTACCCCAGAGCTGAATTCCGTAGCACCATATGGGTTTCATGATCGAATTGTAAATGAGTAATTTGCAGTCCAGGCCTAGTTTAGAGTTTTTGCCAGTAAGCCAAGCGAGTTGAGCAGTTTTTAGCCTCATCTGAGTTATTTTCGCATCTATATGATTTTTCCACGTGAGTCGACGGTCAAGGTGAATACCTAGATATTTCACACATGTGTGTTGGGGTATATTCAGGTTATTAATTTTAATGGGTGGACACGTCTCTTTTCTCAGTGTGAAAGTAATATGGATACATTTCTGTTCATTCACCTTAATTCTCCACTTATCCAACCAAGCTTCCAATTGTGAAATGTGAGTCTGTAACATTCTAGACGCTATTTGTGAGTCATCGTGGACGCTTAAGATTGCAGTATCATCAACGAAAGTCGATGTGTGGGTATTAATATCTAATGGCATGTCTGAAGTATAAATGATATATAACAGAGGACCCAAAATGCTACCTTGTGGAACTCCGGCTTGTATATCTTGAGGAGAGCTGACAAAACTTTTTTCAGCAAGAGTGAATTTTCGATTTGTTATATAGCTTTTGAGTAGCTTGTGAGTATTTGTTGGTAACAAAAGTTTTATTTTAAACAGAAGACCTTCATGCCAAACCTTATCGAAAGCCTGTGAAACGTCGATAAAAAGGGCAGAGCAGTATTTTTTCTCCTCGAACGTTTTTCTGACAACAGTAACCAGCCTGTGGGCTTGCTCAATGGTGCTGTGTTTTCTCCTGAAGCCAAATTGGTGTGATGGAATACAGTTGTTCCACATAAACAGTTATCTTTTTCATTAGGATTTTTTCGAACAGCTTTGACAAATTGGATAATAGGCTTATAGGCCTATACGATTCCACTTTTGTGTAATCTTTGCCTGGCTTGGGTATCATTTTAACGAGTGAAACTTTCCATTCTGGGGGATAGTATTCAAGGCGTATAATAGCATTAAAAATAAAGAGAATTATCTTTAATGCTATACGGGGTAACTCCAAGAGCATCCTGTTACCGATTCCATCGATACCAGGAGCTTTTTTGGGGTTTAGTTCAAAAATAGCCTTTTCGACCTCTCTCATCTCAAACGTTAATCGGGTAGCTGCTCGGTGCTGGGGTAAAATCGGTGGCAACTCTGTTACAGAACTTGTTATATTTGGCGTGAATACTTTTCTTAAATGTTCTACAAACAGATCTCCTTTTTCAGTATCATTTCTAGCCCAACCTCCGTCTAATTTTTTCAAAGGAGGCTTACATAAGACAGGTCTTTTTAAATTTTTCGTTGCACGCCATAATGAGTAATCAGTTCTTGATGTTGGATCTAAATTTTCAAGATATCTGTTTAATGAAGCAGTTCTCTTATGTTCAAGTAGCTTTCTTAATTTTTTAGTGCATTCTTTCAACCGTTCCTTAAGTTGAGGAGATCTGTGCTGTTGCCACTCTCTTCGAACTCTTCTTTTTTCATTTAAGAGTCGTTCGACATCGGCAGACAAAATAATATTTTGTCTGTTGTGTCGGGGGGGTTTGGTAGCAAGTTGAGCAGCAAGTTTGAGATTTAGTTCAAAATTTTGAATCGAGAGGTCGATATCTTCCGGTGTTCTTAGCGGTATGTTTTCCGAGCAATGTGTACTGATAAATTTTTTATACTTTAACCAATCTGTTGTTTTGCCTGTCAGTGCTAAGTCACCAGAGGGGTGTACAATTCCTCGGGGGTTTAAAATAGTAACAACTGTAGGTGTGTGATCAGATGAGAGATCCAATAATGGTTCTACATGGACCAATTCTCTCGCAATAGACATTGTTATTCCAAAGTCTATCAGATGGGGTATTTTTCGACGATCCGTTGGCCAGTACGTGGGTTCTCCACTAGAGATCACATCCATACCCAGCTTAGAAATTGTATTAAACAAAACACGGCCCTTAGGGGTAACAAGCCGTGACCCCCAGAATGTATGCTTGGCATTATAGTCTCCAGCTGCCAGAAAACGCGGTCCTAATGATTCGAAAAAGACTGTGTACTGATCCTCCGTTATGGAGAATCTGGGGGGAATTTTGAGACTACACACGTGTGCACCTGTGCATTATGGTCAATTATGGTCAAGAGCAAACGAGGCAACCATCTTGCAGACAGCTTTCTTAAATCCAACTGATCATTTAAAATCGAAACCACACTGCCATATGAAATGCCTCTGGCATCAACAATCTCACGCACTTTTACTCTTCGATTGGCCAACACCATATCTTGGATTTTTTCGGTTGTATTGGCCTCAATTGGCGGTCCAGAACGTTCAACGTCATTTGTACTTGTGCGACCACAACGAAAGTCAGTAAACCACTTTTTTACCATTGAAATCGATAGTGCAGAGTCCCCATAATATTCATCAAGCTTTTCCTTGGTTTGATTGACGGTTTTTTTTTCGTAAAAAATAATCTTTATGAGCACTCGAAACTCACTTTTTTTTATTTTTAAAAAAATCCACGAGATTGTATGTTGCTTAAATTTGACAGTAGTCTACTAACAGGTGGTACTTGATGGGAGCAGTGTTGCATTTCATATAACTACGAGGGATGTTCGAAAAGTCACGGATTGATTGATCCGCCATCGTACTTAAATTATTGAGTATCCGTAAATGAGACAAACACTCAATACCAGGTACTTAAAATACCACACTTAAAAAAGTTTGTAAGTTAAAATAACTGAAAATATCATTTAAAAGAAATTTTATTTCATTTAAAACCCGGTCTACTAAATTTTCATTTAAATTAAATGCCATTTGTTATTTATTTTTTAATGTTGATTAATCAACTGACACATCCGTAAGAAACAAATGATATATTCAGTTAAAATAAATGTCAAAATTTTACTTACCAATCTTTAAAAAATAAATGTTTTTTCATTTATTTAAAATTGTTTCCGTTTTTGTATTTTTTGTATTTTTTTAATATACTCGTACAATACAAAATGTATGTATGCATATGAAGCTATAAACACTTTTTGTATGAATGTGTTTGTATATGTATGTGTGTTTATGAAGTTATTGTAATTTGTATTGAAAAATTTTATATATATACAAACAATTTAAATAAAAAAAACAAATTGAAATTTTTTGAATATTTTTTTTTTTTGAAACAGACAGCAAACAAAATTTAACTTTGTAATAACTATTACGGACACAAATAAACCACAAGTTTCCGTTTTGTGGGTAAATTTTTATTAAATTTTAAACAAATGAAAAAAATAAATGAAACTGAAAAAAATCGGTAAATAATAGTAAATAATTTCGAATAAATATATAAAAAAGTTAATATAGATATTTCTTTGAAAAATAAATGTATGTTCCTTTATTTTTAAATGGAACAGAAAACTTTGTTATTAAACTACAAACAGTTAACTACATAATATTCTGAGTGCATAGAATCCCATTATAGGAAAAAATCGGTAACAAAGTAAAAAAGTTAAAGCAATCATAAAAAATATATGGGGTATACCCGGGTATGCAAGGTGTAGGTTTTTGTATAATTTTTTGACTGTGGACACAAATGTTAAATGACAATTTATAATTACTGAATGTAGTTTATTTAAAAAGTTATCCTTAAATTTGTTTTTAAATGACTAATGCCGGTAATTTCAAGCAATAGATATCTACTAGTGCTTAGATAATGACCGTGTAGTCGAACAAAAACCAGTAGATGTCTAAGCACTGATATGTATCTATGGCTTGAAATTACGGGCATAAATAATTAAAATACAAAGAAATATAATTTTTATAACTTTTTTATTCTTATATCTAATTATCTGATTCGATTTCAGATTTTCTGTTACAGTTAATATTTTCATAGAAAATGATTTTTTAAAAAAAATTATTTTTATTCTCTTATAGTTAATTGTCTGATAGTAAAACTAAACGAAATAAATGAAAATGACATTTAAAAAATAAAAAGAAATATCATTTATTTTTACGGATTTTAAAGTTAATTTGTTGACAATTCTTAAACCGAAATAAAAACAATTATAATTTTTTACGGATTTTGTAGCTTTTTCGTTGACAGTTAAAAGATTAAAAATAAATGAAATATCATTTGTTTTGACGGATTTGTGCTTAGATAGTTAAAGTCAAATTAATTTGCATTAATTTAAAGCATTATTTATTCATTTTAAGGATAAACTCATAGATTTTATTTTATTAAGGTGTAAGCTTAATTTTAGTTCGTACGTTTTTCTGAGTGTAGTTTTCTTATTGAAAGCCTAGAGATTGTGCAGAGCTTTTCCTTTTGAATGACTTTAATGTGAGGTTGCTCTAGATTTTAATCAAATTTAGATAAAAGATACACAGAGAAAAGAGATTTGTGCTGACAACCGAATTTGTAACCAATCGTGTGGTTCGGTTGTGGTAACCGAATTTTTCGGTTGCGACAACAGAAAACCAATTGAGACATGAGTAATTTGACTGTGACAACAGTGTTTCAATAATCATACCCGAAAAACCATTCGATTGGCAACAAATTCGGTTGTCAGCACGAATCTGTTTTCTGGGCCTAAAAAAATTTGTTTTCAAAAGTTAATTTCTACAATATTCAGCGTTATTCTAAGTTTAGAGACTTTTAATCTTGAATCGAATTAAAATGTTCGGAATTCCTTTTTATTAGTTGCATTTGAAGTTGAAAATGTCAATTGCACAAAAATAATCATTTGAACTATTTTTAAGTTGTTAAACACAATAAATTTTTAACAAATAGTTTCAAAAATGCCTGGAGCATTCGTTTTGAGTTATCTTGAACTTCAGCATCGAAAAATTCATCAAGAAAATATTCGAAAAAAACTGTGTAAGTTCAATTTTTAAAAAAAAAAATCCTTTTTCTTAAAAACTCAAAAAAAAAACAGAACCAAACCTAAATCCCTAAAAATTTGTTTTTACACAATTTTGTCAGCTAATATAAAATTATCAGAAAGGGTTCGTGCAACCCTTTCTGATTTTATTTTTTTATGTTTCAGAAAAAAAAAACTTTCTGATTGGTGAATTTAAAAAAAAAATAATAAATTTTTTTGAAACTGCGTACTCCACTTTAAATTATTAACGTATTAACAATTAGCTTTGCTTTTCATATTCAACTTGAGACATTTTGAATTAATAAAAACAGCATGCACAATTTTTAAAATTAATATAAATCGACGAATATTTTTATATCTGCACTATATTTTGGTTTTGATACGAATTTTTTTTTTTACTTTTAGTTTTTCGCTATAAAAAAAACTTTAATTAAGAAATAGGTTTTCATAGTACTTCTCGATTTAAAAAAAACCCAATTAATTTTGCAGCTTTGATTTTAGTTTGTGTACATAGCGAAAACAGATTCAACGTGACAACCGAATTTCTTGCCAACTGAATATTTTGTTTGCAACAACCGAATTATTTATTTGTCCCAACCAAATTTTTTTCTGATACAACGAAAGTCAGTTAACCAATTGAAATCGATGATCGAAATCGAAATCGATGCTGCAGAGTCCCCATAGTATTTATCCCCATAGTATTTATCCGCTCTCGTATGAACGAGTACGCACTCAAAGAAAAATGAATTAGAGTTTTAAAAAATTAACTTATTTTGAGGAAAAGTTTAATTGAAAACGGCACCAAAGACACTTTTACCACAATTTATTAAAATTTTCCTTGAAATAAAGAAACAAATTTAACTTAAAATTTGGTAAAAACTTTTAAATTATAGAAAAATGTTACTATTGAGAACTAAATTTTTATTAGAAAACAGTGAAATTTCCTTCAAATTAATTCATATATCATCTAAAATTTTACTGATAATTAGGAAATGTTTTATAATTTAAATTTTATTTTATTTAAGTTCATTAGATAACTTTTTTACAAAAAACTAGTACTAAACTAAAAAAAAAGAAAATATTTTCTATCATCAAATTAAATAGGACTTCTTTTAAGTGAAAATTACCCTTAAATTTAATAAAAATTTTCTAATAAATATAAAAATGTTTCAATATATATTCTACCATATATTTCAAAGTACTGTACATTCATTACGAAAGTATTGTCCCACTTTCGGAGGACTTACGCTTTGTAAGGACACTGCTCTTAACAAGCTTTTTGCTATATATTTTTGTCTTTAAATTAAATTGAATGTATTTAAAATAATAAAATATTAATAAAATTTCATTAGAAAAAAGGTAAACAAATTAAAAAAATGTACTGCAGGATATCCTGAAACGTAATAAATTGTGACAAAGGCATCTACGTGTGACAACGGCATCTATCGCTATGGAAAACTGGGGGTCCTTTGTCTTCTTAAATTAACTAATTTAAGGAAATTGTTGCAAAAATACAAAATATCACAGTAACAGTTCTTGTTATTATTGGAATATGGAAAAATGTCGTAAATTTATTTTCTGAGATTTTTAGCTTAAACTTTAATTGATATATACAAATTTTAACTTTTTTTTATAAAGTGAAAAAATAAATAGTTTTATTGCTTTCGTCGATAAATATAGAGTTTAATAGGCGCAACGTCAATTATAGAAAAGCCATTATGCCGCAATGTATAAAATGTGCTTGCAATATTTGGTATTGCAGTCAGCAAACAAATTTATTACATAAAAGGGCAAATTCGAATTTTTTTACCTTTTGGTAACAAAATTTTAAAATATATTTTAAGTTCAATATTTGAGACTGCTAAGATTAGAGATGGGCACGCAAGCCATCTTTGACTCACGCACGATCACGAACCAAAAACTACAATCATGCACGATAATTTTTTTAAATGGTTACTTTAATTTGTTTCCTTTAATCATATTTTTTCTTGAAAATTAGGAAAAACTAACTAGTTTGTTTCTAATTTTTTGTTTTTTTTTAAAGAATATAAAAAATAATTTAAACGTTTTCCAACAAAAAAATCATATACTTAGTATTATTTTTTAAAAATAATAAACTTAGTATTATTTTTTAAAAATTAGAAAACTTTTAATTGAAAAAAAAAATATTTTATTAAAATTTTTAAAATTTATCTGAACTAAATTTTATGAAAATTTTACTTAGAAATAGTTCATCAGTTTCTAAAGCCAAATAAATTTTTATAGGAAAAAATGTATTACTTTTTGTTTTCAATTGCCTGAACTAATTTTTAGAAAACAATTCTTAAAAATTAGAAAGTGGTATACTTGAAAACTGAATTTAGAAATGGCTTTCTAAAATTTAGTTAATTTTACAACTCGCGAAACAAAATGAACACACATTTAGTTCAATTACTTTTTCATTTTAAGTTAAACATATTTTTTGAACTAAATGGGAGTTAATTATGTTCTAAATTTTGTTTTTGAACTAAATTTTATTGTATTACATTTTAGTATGCAAATTTCTTAAAACTTAGAGGTTTTTCTTAAAAATTGATAAATTTTTATTTAATATACTTGTTTTTTTTCCTAAAATCAAGAAATATTACTTAAGAAAGGTATGAACTATTTCTGAGTATATAAAACATTTTGTTTTTACCCAAACATTAAGAAAATTTGTCTAAGTTTAATAAAATTTTACTTAAATTGAGTAAAATTTTTAAACTATTTTAAAGGAAATTTTGGATTAATTTTTAGTTTATATCTTTTTCGGAGTATGTATTTACCAAACCTTCACTACTTCGAAATGTGTTAAATGGGTTCAAAATTTCTAAATATTCCATGGAATTGTATGGCAGTGTCAAGTGTTCTAAAACATAACAATTTACCCATGTGAGAGAGATAAGATACAATTTTATGTAGATTTTTATATTCGATGAAAATTTTCAACAACAAAGTGACATCACTATTGAAAATTTTAAAAACGATTAAAGGCTTGTACATTTTAAGCCAATTTTATTTATTTTTTTTTCGTTCGTTTAACTATGTTATGTATGTGTATGTGTGGTAAACGAGTAAATAACAAAAATTCCATTTTGGATTATCTTGTATGTATAACGCACAAGTACACAATACTACGATATTTTTTTTAACTTTGTCATAAAAAAAAACATGACAAGTTAGCACTTTTGCACAAGGAATTAATCGGCTTTTTTTCCATTTCAATAAATCCCAGTCACAATAATAGTAACTACAACTACTACTACTGTAACGATTAAATTCGAACGACACTCATAAAGTAATTTCGAATTTTGAACAGACGGAAGATAAAACAAAAACATACAAAAAAAAATTAATGAATTTCACTTGATAGTCAATAAATGTACAGTTAAGTAAACGCATCCACAACATTTGTAGTTAATACAATTTTATCAATTCATACATGAACGTGATTTTTTTGTGATTTATTTTTTCACAAAAAGTAATTACTTGACAAAATTAAATATATTTGGGGGAAATAAAAATTATAAACTTTTGAAATATGCCGGCTGATCCTTTAAAAATTATCAGTATTATTGCAACACCATCTGTATCGTTAGCACCGCCGTCTGAAAATAATAATAACAACGACAACAGCAACAGCAACAGCAATAGCAACAACAGCAACAACAACAATCATGATAATGCAAATAATTCAGATTCTACTTCGGAAGAAGGTGATAGTGTTAGCCGCACTTCAGCTGCATCTACATCAACTGGATCTGTTAGGGGTTATATACCACCACGTGTGATTAAAAGTGAAGAAATATTATTTGGCCAACCAACATTGTCGGAAAGGCTATTTCGTTATATGGTAATTTTCATTTATTTGGGTGGTCTTAGCAGTTTGGGTTTCTTCCTCTCCATTTATTATATATTCTTTTGGGATTCCCGCATGCCGCCTGTCTTCAAACCAACAAAAAAACCACCGACATTTATTAAACCATAAATTATTATACAAATAAAGAGAAAACCAAAGGTACGTTGTTAATTAAAATTTTAAAAATATGTGCAATATGTCACATTATTAAGGATATTCACAGAAGGTCGTTGTAACATATGCTAGTTAATAGAAATGAAGTTATCTTTATATATACAAATTCAATAAATATAAATTCAAATAAAAAGACTGACTGTGTTTCTACTTATGTGCTCAGACTAATGTTGTACTACACTCACCAAAAAAAGTCTGTAATGGCAACTGAACATTTTGCTGTTATTACGGGAAATTCTGCTAATTTGAGCCCAGCGGTATTTTTTGCTAATCTTAGCAACACATGTCTGCTGACGTGTAGTACAATGAAACTAGAAGAAAAATTAGTAGCCGCTACTAAATTTTAGTAGACTTTTTGTAAAGTGGAATTTAAAATCTGTTTGCTAAAATCAGCAAAAAAAATTACTAAATATTTTTCTTATCGAGCATCAAAAATTTTGATTATATTTTTAAAAAACGAATTTATCATTTTGTTTTAATTTGGTAATTTCTGTTTTGAAAAATATTTTGGTCAATTTTTTTTTTACTTTTAAGGTTAAATTTTAATTGTTTTTAGGGCGGATTTTTAGAAATAAAAAACCTTTTTAAGGATGTCCTCTTTTTAGACATGAGTCGGTATCTTCACTTCCGATCCCTTTTTTAATATATGTAACATTTTAAGGAAATTTAAGTTTGTAGGTGTAAGTTTTAATTAGAAATAACATTTCTTTCAATATCCACTTTTTTAAAATTAGTAATATTTTTTGCTAATTTTAGCAAATCGGTTTTCAAAAATTTGTAAAATCATTTCTGAAATTAGCAACGAAAATTTGTAAGTATTCTGTAAAAATTCTGTAATTTGTAAAATGTAAATAGCAAAAAGATTTGTTAAATAATGATTTTTTACTAAAAATCAGTACAAAAATAGTAGAGTGCGGTTGAAAACCGTTTACAAATTTTTCTACTAATTTTTTTTTCTGAGTGTATGTAATATCAACTAAGGTGTTATGTTCTTGGGGATAGATGATTGTAACATTGGACGAATTTAGGTTCTCAGCAAAAATGAAGCTACCAAAGATGTAATAAAAGCATCACTACTATGGCAAAGGCATCACTTCTTTTCTGATGGTTTCATCGATGATTTTAACATTGGTGTGTCATTCTTTAATCTATGGAAGCAATGAAAATACAATAATTAGATATTCTGAAGCATGAGTGGAAAATGTTTATATACTTTGTAGTATTTAAGTTTTTATTAAAATTGAATTCATAAGAATGCATTATAATACATTTAAAGAAGCCAACTTTATGCATTAATATAAAAAAAAAACTCTTTATAAGAACAAATAAATACTTCTGCATTAGAGAACAAAACGCTTTCGCATTGACGTTGTAAAGGTTAGTTAAATTTTAAGGGCCGATGTTGATTTTGAATAAAACACAAATTATTTAGGAAATAATAACACCTCCATCCGATGGTCCAAATTGTCGATGACTCTGAGGCATAATTGAGGTTCTATGCCGTTAATGTGCCGAATTATCTCATCCTTTAGCTCTTGAATTGTTGCTGGCTTACCGACGTACACTTTTTCTTTCAAATAACCCCAATGAAAGAAGTCCAACGGTGTCAAATCAGATGCTCTTGGAGGCCAATTGACATCGCCAACACGTGAGATAACACGGCCATTGAATTTGTCGCGCAAAAGAGTCATTGTTTACTTAGCAGTGTGGCAAGTGGCACCGCACCGTTCTGTTGAAACCACATATCGTCCAGGGTCATATCCACAATTCCTGGCCACAGTAAGTTCGTTATCATCTCGCGATAGCGAACACCATTCACGGTAAATACTTGGCCGACCTCTCGACACACTATCGCGAACAACAACAATGTTTTCCGCAGAACGAACTGGGCAAGCATGCACAGGTGATTTCACAGACCCGGTTTGCTGAAATTTGCTCACAATTCTCCCGATTGTGGATACATTTGGTCGATTATGCTGACCAAAAAAAATCACGAAGTGCACGAAATGCATTTTGATTTGAACGCCCATTTTCATAATAAGCCTGAATAATTTTAAGGCGTTGCTGGATTGTGTATCTATCCATGGTTCAAATTGAGTTAGTCTGAAATTGAGAAATGTCAAATGAAATGCAGCAAAAAAACTTGACGTTTAGGTGTGGTTAACATTCAATATCGGCCCTTAAAATTTCTAAAAGGATTATTTCTCCTGTAAATGATTTACTAAAAATTGTTTTTGGTATATTTAGTTTTTATTACAAAAATAATATAGTTTCCAATTATATTACAAAACAATTTAATTTAAAAACCTGGGGACTTTATTTACATTATGCAATTATTTACTTTCTGGGACATTGTAAATATATTTTGTATTTTAAATTGGAATATGTTAAATATTGGAAATTTTCTGAAGAAACATTCAAGCCCCCAAAGTGACTTAATATAGTGTAGTATTAAATCGAGTTAATAATTACACAATGTAATGAAAATCTTCAGGACTGGTTATTTATACCCTGTGGGAAAAGGACCTATCCGAGGACCCGTCACGTGACCAGTTCAATGTGATAAGAACCGGCGACGGTACCGGTTACTTTAACACGGGATTGTCCTAGGAGGCGGTCAATTGCCCTCTGTGACATGTCGCAGGACTGGTCTAAAAGTACATGTCGTGACTTGTTAACCGGTCACGTTATAGGTACTTTAGGAACCGGTCCTATTTTTACCTATCTCGTGATATGTATTTTCGGAACCGGTTCAGTTTTCACATATCCCGGGACAGGTCCCAATTCCCAACTGACCCCTTTTTTCCCGCTGGGCAGTATTTACTTTTGTCGTTTTTTTACAAAACAATACACCCTTCACCATTTTCAGTTATATTTCAGAATTTTCCAAAATAATATTAAAATTATTTAAAAATATATGAAAATATATTTTAAGTTTGGTTCGAGATCATAGAATTTTTTTTTTTAAATTATCCAAAACCGTTTTAAATTTATCCAAAAATTCATTAAAGTTTTTATCATTTTTGGGCAACTTTGAAACATTTTTCAAACATTTTAATGAATTTTTGAACAAAATTAAAACATTGTTGTATAATTTAAAAACTGGTTTTAAAACATTTTTAGACAATTCTAAAATATTTTTGGGCAATTTAAAAAACCTTTTGAATAATTTAAAATTTTTTTGGGCAATTGGAAATTATTTGTACACAATTTTAAAATTGTTTTGGAAAATTCTTAATTAAAACTGGAAATGGTGTAGTGTTGAATAAAATACACAATAAAAAAATGCACAGATTGCGTCTTCACAACCACTTAAGCCTGAAAAAATGCAAATTAGAGGATAAGCTAGTTTGAATTAGAGGTTAAGCAAATTTGTTGTAGTTGATTTTTCAAAACCATATTATGAATAAATGCTTTAGATTCAGAAAATATAAGTTTATATGCAAATCACTACATTTGAAATATGAACATATGAATTATTTTGAAAGTTCCTTAGAAAAACACCAAAGAACCATAAAAGAATGTTAACTGGAGTTTAGGAAGCAAAGAAAGAAGTTATAGCCACAAAATAACTACCATATTTTTTGCTTGGTCAGTATAAAATAACCAGACAAAAAAATGGACACTTTATTAGCAGATATGCAAAAATATATGTCCATTTTATGCACTACTTTCTTTTTTCCATTCCAAAAATACAAAAAAAAATAGAAGGCAGAGTTTATGACTTTTTATTGCAGTTATGCACTTAAAAAAGTTTGTAAGTTAAAATAACTGAAAATATAATTTAAAAGAAATGATATTTAATTTAAAAACCGGTCTACTTAATTTTCATTTAAATTAAACGCCATTTGTTATTTATTTTTTAATGTTGATTAATCAACTGACAGATCCGTAAGAAACAAATGATATAATCAGTTAAAATAAATGTCAAAATTTTACCTACCAATCCTTAAAAAATAAATGTTTTTTTTTCATTTATTTGAAATTATTTCCGTTTTTGTATTTTTTGTTTTTTTTTAATATACTCGTAAAATACAAAATGTATGTATGCATATGAAGATATAAACACTTTTTGTGTAAATGTATTTGTATATGTATGTGTGTTTATGAAGTTCTTGTAAATTGTATTGAAAAATTTTGTATATATACAACCAATTTAAATAAAAAACAAATTGAAATTTTTTGAATATTTTTTTTTTGAAACAGACAGCAAACAAAATTTAAATTTGTAATAACTGTTACGGATACAAATAAACCACAAGTTTCCGTTTTGTGGGTAAATTTTTATTAAATTTCAAACAAATGAAAAAAATAAATGAAACTGAAAAAAATGGTTAATGATAGTAAATTATTTCGAATAAATGTATAAAAAAGTTAATATAGATATTTCTTTGAAAAATATATGTATCTTCCTTTATTTTTAAATGGAACGGAAAACTTTTTTATTAAACTACAAACAATTAACTACATAATATTCTGAGTGTGGAAGCAACTTCTTCATGCAGTGAAAAAAAAACATGGTTGCAACATGATCACTACTACTATATTATTTATGGTTATGGTTGTCACAATCAAGCTATTAGTTTATAAATAGGTTCAATATTTATTTATATATATATTATATTTTTTTTGCGAACAGAGTGGAAAATATAAAGATAAATGTGAACGAAAAAGTTAATTTAAGTAAATTCTCTGAAAGTCGGTTTTATATAGGGACAAGGTTCATATTTTCTCCACTTTTCGGAGAAATTCCTTCCAATATTTCTGATAGCTACATCAGTACAAACTTTTAATACCCTGACCGAGTAGTGGTGTGCGGTATAATGGCATAAATGTGCATTTAAGCAAATATCGGGAAGGTGGTTTGTATGGTTACTAAGTTCAAACATGTTATCGTTCAATTTTCTTTAAATTTTTTTTATAATAACAATCACAATCAAAATTTCAAACACATATCTACTACCTTTTAAGCCCAAATCAGATAGCATCCTTCGATGGGAGGTTGGTCTTAATAGAAACCGATCCTATCCAAATTTATTCGGATTCGTCCTTGAGCCAATGGAAACTTATGCAGAAAATTTCATTTAATTATCCTTTGCTATCTGTAGTTTGATTGGAAGGCTTAAATGAACACATAGACTGACATCATTACAGGGCATCTGAAAGTTATTCTGAATCGATTGATATACTATAAGTTGGGTCTCACAACGATATTTTGGTTAATTATAAACATCAGAGATTTCAGAGTGGTATGGGATATAAATATCGGCTGAAAAGTCCGTTCACACATAGGTGGCGACACTAATGAAAAATCCATATGATTTTTTGGAACTACCAATCTTCACATGATACCTGTCAAAATGTAATGACAATTCGATGATTAGTGAACAACTTACAGCTGTTTTATGCCCGTAATTTCAGGTAAACTCAGAAAAAAAAGTTAGTAGAAAAATTTGTAAACGGTTATCAATCCCACTTAACTATTTTTGTACTGATTTTTAGTAAAAAAAAAATACAAAGTTTTTACAGAATATTTACAAATTTTTGTTGCTAATTTCAGAAATCATTTTACAAATTTTTGAAAACCGATTTGCTAAAATTAACAAAAAAAAAAGTTACTAATTTTAAAAAAGTGGATATTGAAGGAAATGTTACTTCTAATTAAAACTTACACCTACAAACTTAAAAAAGTTTTTTTTAGTTCTAAAAATCTGCCCTAAAAACAATTTAAATTTAACGTTAAAAGTAAAAAAAATTGACTAAAATATTTTTAAAAACTAAATAAAAACAATATCTTTAAGTCCTTTATGTTTTAACAATTTTTAAGATTTTTAAGCCTTTTATTTTGTTTTTAATTTTGTATGAAATATTTTTTGAAAAAAATAAATAAAATAAAAAAAAATTTGATGCTCGATAAAAAAAATAAATTTAAAATTTTGTACTAATATTCACAATATTTAGTAATTTTTTTGCTGATTTTAGCAAACCAGTTTGAAATTCCGCTTTACAAAAAGTTTACTAAGATTTAGTAGCGGCTACTAATTTTTCCCCTAATTGCATTGATTAGCAAAAAATACCGCTGGGTAATAACAGCAAAATTTTCAGTTGCCATTACAGACTTTTTTTGGTGAGTGTAGATACCTACCAGTGCTTAGATATCTATTGGTTTCTGTTCATCTACATGGTAGTTGTCTAAACATCGGTAGGTAGGCTAGATGCTTACGTAGATGCCTTGCTTGAATTTATGGGCAGAAGTGATGCTTCTTTTACGACTTTGAAAACGATCTGGTCGCCCAAAAGAGGTGGTGATACTGGAAAACATCAAAAAGTTCACAAAATCGTATTGGCAGACCGTAAAGTGAAGTTGCAGGACACAGCTGATACCTTAAATTATTATTGTTCATGAAAATTTGTCCATGAGAAAGCTGTTTTCGATATGGGTGCCGCGTTTGTTCGCAGTGTCGATGATTCTGAGAGCTGATTGCAGCTGTTTCGGCGAGATAAAATATACTTTTTGCATCGGTATGTAACAAGGGACAAAACTTGGATCTGCCACTTCACTGCAGGATCGAATCGGCAGTCAGCTGAGTGGACACACGCAGAGAAAAAACATGGTTGGGGCAACCATATTCGAAGAGCATCATATATTTTTGGGTTTATGGTAGCGCCAACCATAGTCGTATGGTGGTTATCATATTATGATAATAAAATAAACCATATTTTTACCATAAAATGGTCCCTACAGTTTTTTATGACTCAAAATTACCATATTATGATCCTAAATAAACATGTTATAATGAATGAAAATTTTGTCATATTATGGTCCCTATTAACTATATTATGATTCCTGGATTATCATTTTATGATCCATAATCTAAGAAAATTTCTTATAGAAAAAGTTCTTAAAAACTATGAAAAAACTCTCTATAAAAAAATTTATATTCAGGACTTTTTGAAGAAAAATTGTTAAGGAAAAAATCATAGATTCTAAGAACTTTTCTTTCAAGATTCTGTGAACTTTTTTTTAAGAAAAATACTTAAAAACTTTTTTTGTAAGACATTTTTAATTTTTTTTTAAGTTTTTAGAAATTTTTCTTTAAGAAAAAGTCTTTAGAATCTAAGAATATTTCTACTAGAAAAAGTCCTTAGAATCTAAGTATTTTTCATGATGAAAAGTCTTCAGAATCTATGAATTTTTCTTTCTAAGAAACAGTTTGGAGAATCTGAGAAATTTAGTTTAATAAAAAGTCCATAGAATCTAAAAATGTTTTTATTAGATAAATTTATAAATATCATTTATTTTGTGTAAGAGCCTTTTCGTACAAAAAAAAAAAATCATGGGTTCTACAGACTTTTAATTATAAAAAATATTTTATTATTAGTTTTAGAACTTTTTACAAGAAATGAATTTATAAACATATTTAAAAAAAATTATAATTGTTTTTATCGAAAAGAATTAAAAAATATAAAATCTTTCAATATAAACTTTTTGACAATAAATTGATTAGTGTAAATAATATTATATGTATAAGGAATTTTCGAAAAGCCCCTTAAAAAAAAAATCTTCTAAAGCTAAAAAAAAAATTAACTGGATCTTATTGGGTCAATTGATGAATGTTTTAATGACATGCAAAAGGTATTTTCAACCCATCTGATATTTGTCTAGTTTTAGTAAACAATATATGATTGTTTTTTTAAGACATTTTGTAGTAAAAATAAACTGACTGAACTGAAAAAATTTTGGTTTTTATGAAGACAAGATAATATTATGACTGTAAATGTTAAAGTCATGTTTTATTTGATGTATAATTATTTATTATTTGTTTCCAGCATTTTATCGTTGCATAATTATCATATTTTTTCATAGTCATAATTTTTGTTATTACACACACAAAAAACAAAATCATACTATTTATGAATATTTTATGAAAAATTTGCCAATGTACTAATTTAAGAACTTTTTCATAAATTCTGGTTGTATTTATGAACAGTTGATAAAAAAAATACTGGTAAAGTTTGTGTACTGGTTTATTATGAAGTGCCCTTCAAAATATATGTAGATATACTTACTATTTATGAAAAAGTACTTAAAAAATTTGCCAATGTACAAAATCATAATATTTAGGAACTAGTACATAAATATATATAATACTAGGAATTTTATGTACCTTTTCTTAAATGTTAGGAAATAATTCATTATATTATAAATACATTTTATGTACCTATTCATATATGCTAGGAACTTCTCCATAACATAAATAAAATTGCTGTGTGTATTGTTTTTCTAAAGTTGTATTATTATTTTTTAAAGTATTACTTTTTAATTAACAAAAAAAAAATAAAATTCATTGTTAAAATTAGATAAAAAAATATAAATAACGGATTGTTAATTTTTAATACCAGTTATGTTTCGTGTAGTCAGAAACTATATAAAATTATGAAAAATTCTGACATAGAACGATACTGGATTTAAAATCGAAACTTCGTAATTTTTTTTAATTTACAAACACTTTATTTTTATTTGATAAAAACACACTATTTTTTTGTTTTTTTTTTATTATAACAAAAATAATACAGCATCATCGTTTCTATAACAAAACTAACGGCATATTTTTATTAAGCCTGTATTCAATGTTGCCATTTTGCGGCTTTTTGTGCTTAACTTATTAAATTTGAATACGCTGTGGGTAAGAGGAAAAATAACAACGTATTGTAATAGCATCTAACATATAAACAATTAATAACGTGTCACAGAAAAAATATTAACATTCAAGTTACCCACGGTTTTTTATTTTTTTTTTTTGAGACTTGTCTTAGAAAATATTATATTTTTATTTATTTAAAAAATTGTGTAACTAACTAAATTACTTTTGAAGTTGCATTTTACTGAAGTACTTTGGCTCACGAAATGCAAAAACTAACGAATTGCTATTTAAGTGATATTCTTGCAAATGGTTTAAACTTCAAAATGCTATTTTACAACCATAGCAAGTTAGCACTTAAACTCACAGTCCCTTCAATAATTCTAAAAAGTCGGGAAGATAAAAATTTTTTGAAATATCAAACTATATATTTTAATAGACGTTTGTAAAAGTGCAAATAGTGAAATTCTAAATTTTTATAATTTCTAAACTTTATTCATCTTAATATCTTTAGCCATATTTGAGGAAAAATTACATTTGTTCTCTTTTACGCGTTTGTAATTTTTAAATTCAAAAGTTGACAACACCGTGAAATTACTTTAGAAATTCTGTTCTTACATTTTATGTTATTTGAATTATTATGAACTACTTCTTAATATTTATGGAAAACGTAACCTGTAAAATATGAAGTATTTCAAAATATTTAGTAATTATGAACCCGTTCTTAAAACGTATGAACAGGTTTTTATTATGTATGTACGTCATCATAATATAAAATAGGGAATTGTAGAAATATTTTTAAATTATGAAATTTTCATAATATTTAAGAATTTGAACACATTAAATATGATTTTTTTTTTATGGACATAATTCATAATAACTATGATCGAATTTATAAAAAAAACACTGGGAAGTTAGAAACACTTCATAAATAGTAAGTAAGCTTCATATATAATATGAACGTTAAAAATTATGAACAATTTTCATAAAAATTATGAATTTTATTTTTTTGTGTGCAGTATGGTTACAGCCAATCATGTTATAAAATAGAAGGTGCAAATCATAAAATAGTAAAATATTTACTAAATAATGATGGTAGCGACCATGTTGATGGTTAGAAAACCAATAACTTGGTTGTGACAACCATACCGGATTGCAGCAAGCACACTATAGTAGCAGCGATCATATTGCAACCAAGTTTTTACTCTGCGTGCAGTAACTGGTGAACCTCGCCCAAAGAAGCCAAATACGCAACATTTAGCTGATAAAGTTATGGCATCAGTATTTTGGGATGCGGCCGGAATTTTGTGCATTGATTACCTCGAAAATGGCCAGACCATCAATAGCTACATGGTTCAGCTGGTGCGTTGGGAGTAGGAAATCGCAAAAAAAAAAACACTCCCATATAAAGAAGAACAATTGCTCTTTCACCAAGACAATGCTTCCGCAACCACCGTATTCGCCAGATTTGGCTCCCAGAGATTTTAACTTGTTCTCAGTCCTTAAAAAAATGCTCGCTGGAAAGAGATTTGGTTCGAATAAAGAGGTGATTACCGAAACAGTGACCTATTTTGAGGCCAAAGATAAATCATTCTAAAAAAAGGTTTCGAAATGTTAGAAAGGCGTTGGAGTGATTGTATCGCTCTTGAAGGAGACTATGTCGATGAATAAAGTCGAATTTTGCAAAAAAAAAAAAAAATTGTTTTATTGGTTATCCTACGGACTTTTCAGCTGATGATCTGGGTACACAAATATGATTCCGGCTCCCGGACCACAACGGCTGATTATTCTGGGGATGTAGTCATCGGGTTTGAACTGCAAAATGGAGATGAACGCTTACTCTGGCAGGGGACGTCTGGAGTTTTAATAGGTACCTCTATATTTTGGAGTGGAGGGGAATGTAAGGGCTGAAGAGCTGGCCAGATATTGATCAAACCTGGTCTTTGTTATTATTCAAAATCCGAAATCTTTTCGGATGAGGAAAACGGAGCTTGAGCAAGGTGATCTGGAATGGGGATAATGTTGGTGCGATCACAGAGTTCCTGTGGGTGACCCGGATGATGGCAGGACAAGGAGAATCTTAAGGCTGGGGAAGAGGGAACTGGCCAGCATGATGGGTATTTTTACAGGCCACTATACACTATGATCAATTGGGAATGACTCTGTGGTGTGTAGGGCCTGTGGGGAGGACGATGAGTCTCTGGAGCACTTTCTTTGTTTTGGCACGGCTTTCACAAGAAGTTGGGTAAAGTACGGGATCGTTATACCATTATTGTGCTGCTTGCGAGGAGTTGATTTGGAAAAACTGGGGGGCACTCAATTCTCCAAATGACGTAGTAATTAGAGAGCGTTAACATGTCTATTCTCTGTCATAGGTGTATGTCATCGACTTGAACGAGGGTAGATAACCCTTCCTCCTCTCAATCCAACTTAACGAAATGTAGAAGATACTTTATTTTAAATGTTGGTTAGAAGAGCTTTCTAACTTTCGACCATGTGACAGTGTTTTTGTTACTTTTATAAATTTTCTGTAAAAAAAAAATTCTGTTAAAAAAAACTTAACTATTCTGATAATAAATTTTAAGTATAGGTGGTTTCGATGATATATTTCCTGTGTGCAAAAAGCTCTTAATTCTTACTACGATTTTTTTTTTTTTTTGAATTAAGAATAAATTGTTTTAAATCACAGTTTCTTTGCAAAAAAAAACTTAAAAACCGTTATATATATCTTAAATTAATTGCTGAATGATTTAAAGCCCTATAATTACTTTTTAAAATAAAGATTTTGAAAAAAAATTGTACACTTTTTCCTAATCTTCATTTCAATTGAAGTATTAAAAATAAATTTTTTTAAAATAATTTTATTTTCTTCATTTATTTATTTTGTTTAAATTTACAATACTAACTGTGTGAACCCCTGTTAACTAGCAATAATTTTAAAACCTGTATAAATTTTTCAATATTTAACACTTATGTCATGTTAAAATCTTTCAAAGTATTTGTTATTTTTTTTTTCAATTTTTTGACACGCGTATGTGTTTGTTGTGCAAATAAAAAAGGTATACAACTGTGCATTTCTTTCAGATATTTTTTCAAATATTTTTTTTATTTATTTTTTAGCTTTTATATTTAAGTCACCAGTAAAAATGTAACCTCTTAACACAGTTTTTCCTGTAAACCAAGGAAACCTTTCAAAGTCAAATCAATAATGATTACCTAGAAACATACAAACGAATAGTTGAAAATATTAAGAAAAACATGCCAAAAAAAAAAAAAATAAATAAAATCGATAACCAATCAGTCGTACCTTAAAAAAATAAATAAATAAAAGAAAAAGTGTTTTCTTTTTTTTCGAAATAAGTCTAAATTGAATAAAGTACTCGTATTCAGCGAATGTGTTTGACATGAAATGAACAGTAGAGATTTATTTAATAAATGAATGACTGTAAATAGTCAGGGTCAGGGGGGATTTGTTAATGTTTAACAAGATTTAGATTTGAGGATTATTAGATCAAATCGATTAACTTAAATATTTAATCTTTTACCTCACATACCTTTTATTTAATAATGTTGTTTTTTTTTGTTTTTTTTTGTCTAAAACAAACTACAAAAATTCGTGACAAAATATTGTTCTTATAGAACAAATTACTGGTAACCTTAATCTTTTAAAATAGAAATTTTTTAGCTTCTTTTGAATATACAAAAAATTTTGTTTTCTATAAAACAAAACTTGCATACATACATACATAAATATTATGATTTTGACATACTTTTTGCGTTTATCATTAAAAAAAAAAACACAAACACCCCAAGTTTTTTTTCTCAAATCCCTTTTATGCGTTAAAAATTATCATACATATCTTTTGAAATATGATGCAGAACTTATTAAAAACTTTGCTACACTTCAGAAATCCATTGATTTCTCTTTTTCATTCCACATGATATGTACAATTTTGCCTGCTAACTATTCGTTTTCATACTTTATCACAACCAAAAATTAATGACATGGAAAAATATTGTGTACGAGATATGAAAGCAAAATGATTGTAGCAGGCGAAAAAAAAAATACATTGAAGATGAAATTAAAAACTCAAAGGGTTTTAAATCAAAAAAAAAATTATATAATGTAAAATCATTGAACGAAATTAAAAGTTTGCAAATTGTATGAGTTTTCAAAAAAAAAAAATAATAATAATAATAATTTAAAATGATATATTTATGGCTACCACTTACACCATTAATCCATTCATACCCACAGTAAGTAACTTAGGGCCAGCACTTTGAAAAAAATGGTGAATGCTCCCACTACTAAACTACATACTTTTCTACCCACAAACACTTATACATTTTAAGAACTTTTTCTGAATTTAAATATCTTGTTAATTTTTAGTTTCTTTTTGAAGGTAATTCCAAATAAAATAGGTTTTAGTCGAAGGGGAAATCTTCCGCAATAATGATATGATGATTACTCGTACTGCAATGAAATTGTTCCTTCAAGCAATACGATTTTGAAAAACTTTTTCATATTGAATGTTTGAAGGATAGAAGTACGAGAAAAAATGCATTCTGGTATGGTTGCCACAATCATTATTAGTTTATAAATAAATTCTAACCATCGATATGGTCGCTACTATCATTTTTATAGAGAATATTTTATTATTACATGATTGCCACTGACTATTTTATAACATGATTGGCTGTAACCATAACCCGTGGTAACAATTATTCTGACTATGAAAAAAATATGATAATTATGGAACTATAAAATGCTCACAACAATCAATACATTATTAGGTCTGTACGAGGTAATTTTGGATAAAGTCTGATAAAATGAGAATAAGCAAAAAAAAAATTCTCTTATACCCAAAAATAAACGTCAAATTTATTGATATTAAAAAAACAGCTTAATACAGGTTGGTTGAAAAGTTCCTGCGCTCGAAATGAAAGAATACTGTTTTTGTTACGAAATATATTTTTTTATTCAATATAATCTCCTAGAAGCTCAATACACTTGTTCCAATAATTTTATCCCATCCTTATAATGGTTTTCCGGAAGCTCTGCAAAATAACCGTCTACGGCTGCTATGGCCTCTTCATTCGACGAAAAATGATTTCCACGAAGGAATTGTTTGAGATTTCTGAAGAGATAGTAGTCACTGGGAGCCAAATCTGGTGAATACGGTGGATGTTCAAGCAATTCGTACTTTAATTCTTTGAATTTAGCCATCGTCAAAACACTTTTGTGAGCAGGTGCATTGTCTTGATGAAAAATGATTTTTTTCTTCTTTAAACCAGGTCTATTCTCAGGAATTTTTTTATCCAGCTGATCCAAAAGGCTGCAATAATATTCAGAGTTGATTATTTTGCCTTTCTGAAGATAATTAACCAACAAAATTCCTTTTGCATCCCAAAAACTGATGTCATAACCTTCTTTGCTGATCGTTGTGACTTCACCTGCTTTGGAGCTGAACAATCAGCTTCAGTCCACTGTAAACGTTCTTGTTTCAATTAAGGATCACGGTGGTAGATCCAAGTCTCATCCATAGTTATAAAACGACGCAAGAAGTCGGTTTTATTCGGCTTAAAACGCTTCAAATTACGCTGAGAAATTTGTTTTCGATCCAGTTTTTTTTGGATTGTTAATGTGTGCGGCACTAACTTTCCAAACAGTTTTTTCATACGAAATTCTTCATGTAAACTATGGAGTACTCGTTCGTCTGAGATGCCTATGGCATTAGCAATTTCAAGCTTAGTCAAACTTGGATCTTCACTAACCATATTTTGTACCTGCTCAATGATTTCTGATGTGGTTGCAGTTTTTGGTCGTCCTTCGCGTGGATCGTCTTTAAGGCTGGTACGACCACGTTTAAATTCACTAGCCCAAAATTCGCGGTGCGTTTTGAAGGTGAGGACTCCTTATACACTTCTAACAATTGTTCATAAATTTCCTTTGCTTTTGAACCCTTCAAAACAAAGAATCTAATGACTGCACGATATTCAATTTTTTCCATATTAAAAAAATCAATGACACGTCAACTTCAAATGGCTTGTAAATAAAGAAAGAATTGACAGAATGACTTGCAACTTTGCATGTGTTCTCAGGACAGTTATACCAACTTGAGAAAAAAAGTTTGGAGCTAACAGTGCCATCTCTTGGTGAGCGCAGGAACTTTTCAACCAACCTGTATAAGATATTTGTAAGAAATTTGGTGCGCTTAACTCATTCTGAAAAAAAACTCGGGTCGATCTTTGACTCAGTTCTTCCCTTTTTTCTGCGATTTGAATGTCAGTAAGCTCGAAAAATCACGAACATACACAGAGAAAGCAGATTTATGCTGACAACTTAATTTGTAGCCAATAGAATGGATCGGTTGTGGTAACAGAATTTTTCGATTGTAACAATTAAAAACCAAGTGAGACAAAAGCAATTTGACTGTGAGAAAAGTACTTCGGTTGTCTCAATTACAATTCGGTAGTCACAATCAAAAATTCGGTTGCTGCAACAAATACGGTTGTCAGCAGAAATCTGTTTTCTGGGTGTAGTATTGCTTTTTTATGTTTTTTTTTGTTCCTTGATATAAAATTGCTGCATAAATTAAAATTTGAAAACCAAAACTTGACCACCAGAGTTGGCTAGTAATTATATATATTTCGCTATATATATTGCCTTGTTAATTGAAATTCCTACACTCAGAAAAAAAAGTTAGTAGAAAAATTTGTAAACGGTTTTCAATCCTCCTTTACTATTTTTGTACTAATTTTTAGTAAAAAAATCATTATTTAGTAAATCATTTTGCTATTTACATTTTACAAATTACAGAGTTTTTACAGAATATTTACAAATTTTTGTTGCTAATTTCAGAAATCATTTTAAAAATTTTTGAAAACCGATTTGCTAAAATTAGCAAAAAAAATTACTAATTTTAAAAAAGTGGATATTGAAGGAAATGTTATTTCTAATAATTATTCTTATACATACAAACTTAAATTGCCCAAAAATGTTACATAGGTTTAAAAAAGGGATCGGAAGTTAATATACCGACTCATGTCTAAAAAGAGGACATCCACGTAAAATAGCACTAAAAAGTTTTTTTAGTTCTAAAAATCAGCCCTAAAAACAATTAAAATTTAACCTTAAAAGTAAAAAAAAATTAAATTAAATATTTTTCAAAACAGAATCTACCAAATTAAAACAAAATAATAAATTCGTTAAAAATTTAAAACTTTGTACTAATATTAATAATATTTAGTATTTTTTTTTGCTGATTTTAGCAAACAGATTTTAAATTCCACTTTACTAAAAGTCTACTAAAATTTAATAGCGGCTACTAATTTTTCTACTAATTTCATTGTACTACACGTCAGCAGACTGGTGTTGCTAAGATTAGCAAAAAATACCGCTGGGCTCAAATTAGCAGAATTTCCCGTAATAACAGCAAAATTTTCAGTTGCCATCACAGACTTTTTTTGGTGAGTGTAACTGGAAATTGGACCATATCGCACTGTGGTGTACGGTATCATATAGTCAGCATAACCGACTTTAACTTTTTAACTTGATGTTTTTAAAATTGAGCTCTCTGAAGTTTTTGATTAGTCTATAACTTAAGAACTACTTGAAATTTTGTACTGAAACTTCGGTATGATATTTTTGAGAAGTACTTATTTGTGAAAGAAGTATTAATTTATGAAAATTAATTTATGAAAAAATCCAAATATTTAAGTTTTTTCCTTCCACAATAGTTTTACGATTTACACACACTGTAAATAAGTTTTATTAAATTGAATGTGCTTCAATTTTAAACAAATTGCAAACTTTTAAATTTCAATGCATTTTTTAATATCTCAGCTTGTACTATTTAATTTTAATCCATTCAATTTTATCAAAAAAAAAAAAAAGTTCCAACTTTATGTAGGACACTTACAAACTTTTTGCTTATTGTTTGAAATACAACTTCTCAATTTCTGTATCATAAAACATCAATATGTCCTTAACAGTACTCGTAACATAAAACATTATAACCGGAGTAAAAAAAAGTTTATATGTATATTGTATAAGCATATGTGTATATTTATCTAATAATATATTATATACAGGTTGTCCGCCGGGAAGGTATACTACTTTGTTTGATTATAATTTTTGATTAAATGAAAGAGAATGGATCTTACATTGATAAATGTTTTATTTAATGTCGGCAATTATGTATGGAACACAATATCAGATAAATGTCCGCCTCTGTTAGCTTCACAAATGCAAGCCCTTTTGAGCACATTTTTCATTACATTCTCACACATTTGAGTTGCTCAGGCGTTTCTGTTTTGTTTGCATAAAACTTGCTTTTCAGATATCCCCATATAAAGAAGTCCGGAGTAGTCAAATCCGGCCACCGTGGAGGTCAATTAACATCACCATTTCTTGAAATAACTTGTTGCGGAAAGAGGTCTCGCAGTAATTCCATTGTAATCTTGGCTGTATGCGATGTGGCACCGTCTTGTTGATACCACATGTTAATCAAGCTTTGCATGCAGTTGTGGCGTTTAAAAGTTTTTAACCATATCACAATATCGCTCCCCATTCACAGTTACCATTACGCTGTTTTAATTTTCAAAGAAGTAAGGTCCAATGATTCCTCCTGACTAAATTGTACACCAGACTGTCACTTTTAATGGATGCAAAGGTGACTAATGAATAATTTGAAGGTTTTCCATTGCCCAGAACCGACTATTCTGTTTATTCACATATCCATTCAAATGAAAATCGGGGTTGTCATGGGCGAGCTGTAAAATCCTATTGGCATATATACGGCGGCGTAAATGGTCTTGTGGAAGAAGATCTTGTGTCAACTAATGGAAACAATGGAAACAAATGCAAATCCTTGTGCAAAATTGTGGCCAAAGTTGTTCTTTGAAGACCAAACTCCTGAGCACGGCATCGAGCAGCAGCAATGTTTTTAGGCGTTCTTGCAGTACGTTGTGGTCCATGCTTGGAATTATCACCTAAAGATCCTCTTTCTTCGAAATCGTTCACTACACCATAAATAGTGCGTTTTGTTGGCACGTTGTTTCTCACAAAAATTTCACGTAATTTTCTCAACGTCACAGTAATCAATGATTGATTTTGATAAAATGTTTTAACGATTAAAACACGTTGGTTTGTCGAAGATTTTGCCATAATAAATTTGCCATGTGTCTACTTTACGACTGCCAAATATGAACTGTCAAGACAAATGTTTACCAAAATGGCGTAGTATACCTTCCCGGCGGACACCCTGTACAATTTCTCAGTTTCTGTATCATTAAACATTAATATGTCCTTAACAGTACTCGAAACATAAAATATTATAACCGGAGTAAAAAAAAAGTTTATATATATGTAATATATAAATCAGATAATAAAATCAGATCACGGTATTTTGCAGGAAAATGTAATAACTAATTCGGAAGTAAGCAGCAACGCAGTTATGCTAAATAACAATGCCACTAGAGATGTGCGCATGACGTGATTTTCCGCGTCACGCGTGTAATTTATTGGAGAATAACATAAAAATAAGAAAATTACAAAATATTGACAAAACTGTTACCAAAATTGAGTTTTTTCCAAAAATGCCGAATAAAGTTCCTAATTTCCCGTCGGATCGAGCCCAAATTTTACATGGAGCATTGTGGTATAAAATGGAAACTTTTTGGACCCTACTCCCCTATGCGCCGCCATTTTGAAAAATATTCATAGAAATAAGGGCAGGTTTTATCTAATAATATATTAAATATTATTAAATATATAACAATATATAATAATATATTGCTAGAGTTTTTTTTTTTTTATTTTCTTATACAGCGCCATCCAGTAATAACATCCAGTTATATTTATAAAATTAGGTATGATTTATGTGAAAATCACCCTAATTCTAGTTGTCGTCATCGACACAAGACAATGTCGTCTTGGGATTTTTTTTTTTAAATTGGTATTCCCGTTGTCGTTATCGAAAATAATTGATTACTGTCGACAAGTATTTGGTATTCTGTAAGAAAATGTGACAACGATATTGTCTTAAAACGACTCTGATTTTGTCGACACAATTTTTAGTAACGACTTGAGGAAAAGTAATGACTGAAAAAAAAACGGAAAGAATGGGAAGAAATATCAAATTTATTAAATGCACTTGGTCCACCGAGAATAATGTGAGATGGATGGCAGAAGGTAAAGAAAGCATGATCATATAAACTGCATTATAAAAATATAACAAAATTTATTTATAGGTTTGACGAGACTTAAAATTTAAAGTTAAAAAAAATGGTAGCCAACAAAGCCGAGTGTAATGCTTCAGGTGGCGGAAGATTCAAGCAATTTATATTGAGCCCGCTAGAGGAAGCTGTGGCAAATCTTCTACAGTTTCAGAACAGCTGAACCCTAAGTTAAAGTCGTTTCCAACACTGAGCTGGTACGACCCCTGGGCTAAAAATCTTAATGTAGCTGCCAACTTTATTGTTTTGGAAATAAATGTGGACTTGATTCCGGTTTTCAAATTAGTTGCTATTGTTTTCAGCACACCTTTAAAGGCTGTTTTATTCAGCCGAAAGTAACTTTCAAACCTTTTAAAAAAATTAGAAGATTAACATTCTTTAAAGTAACAGACTTTGATTTTGCTACTCACTTGTTATCCGGCAGATTAAATATATTGGATTTCTGTATGAGAAGTCTTCTTTCCAATACTAGATTTTCTTTATTTTCTTCATCACTGGTATCAGAATTTAAATTATACATAAAAAACATTTTTTCGCAAAAATAATAAACAAAATAAATCTGCCGACTCAATTTTTAGAGATGTGTTTTTGTTTAAATCGATAAACTGTCAACGTCGTTACAACACTGTTTTAGAATACCAATTTGGTGTCGAAGTGATGTCGACGTCGAAGCAAAGTGATGTTGACTCAAAAACGACGACGACATTGATAACGACAACTAGAATAAGGGTGAATATGTGGTATAAATTATATCATATAAAATTATTTATTTATTTATTTTATTTATTAATCATATAATTTCAAATTATATGTTAATACCCTAACCGAGCACTAGCAACAAAGGCCTTCGGCTCGTTGAAGCGAAAACAGACCAGAGCCTCTGGTGGGAATTGAACTCACGACCCCCGCACTGATAAGCTAGCACGCTACCAACTAGCCTACCGGGGCGTCATAAATTATATATAATACTATATGTAATTTTATGTGGCTTATACAAGACCATATATACCTATATATGACTTCTATAGAACCATATGGATTTATGTATGCTATTAAATATTTCAGATATAATAATATATAAATATATGACTTTTTAAATTACCTCATATCAAACATTTTTTTATCTTATATGGTTCAATATTTGCCAACCAGTTTTTGATATAGTTATATATGATTCCATATCAAGAGTGTTTTTGTTGATATAATATAATATATAATTTGATATAATTAAATTTGCTTCCTCTCAATTCCAGGGAGATGCACATAATATTCTTATTTATATTTCATCACCAAACTTTCAAATATTAACCAAGAATTTTTTTTTATATAACTTGAGATACAATTATAAATGGTTCTATGTCAATGGTTCCGAATCCCACCCAGAGAGATAATTTACTTTTATTTTCTTATTTTTTTCCTTTTTTTGCAAAATTTTTATGAATTTTATTCTTATTTGGCCAATTACTCGAGTTATTTCACTGGTTTTCCTTAAAGCTATTAGGACCTAACGTCGGGAAAACTGTAAAAAAATTAAATTTAATTACATGAAAATTTAAGTCTTAGAAGTTAATGAAATTAAAATTAATGAAATTAAAATTTTTTAGTTAATTACATATTTACTTTCAAAGTCCTGTTAGTGATGAAAATTTGACATTTTATTATTTGTTTTAAAAAATTTAATTTTTACTGCACCGAAATTTATTATCATATGGTAAAAAATTATATATAATTAATTATAATTATATATAATATTATATATTATTTAATTATATATAATCAGTTAAGTACAGCAACAAGGTAGTCTAAAATTAAAAATGCAAAATTCACAACACATGGCGTATTTTATACACATGGTTTATGTCTTTAATAACTTTTATGGCATTTTTAAGGGGAAAATATCTCTCATTTATTCTCACTTTAGTCATTATCCGAAATAGTGTAAACAACAAAGTTTTTCTTTTTGTTTCAAAAATGCTGAATTTTATGCCAGCGAAGCAGAAAATTTTTCTTTACGAGTACGTCTTTAATTTGAAATAAAAGTGCAGCTGAAGCATTTCGATTACTCAGCAAAGCTAATCCTGAATATGTTCCATCGATTTCAACGTGGGAGAGATGGATGATTTGTGCCGTTCAGAAGTTGTAATTTCAACACGGAAAACAAATACTGCCCAGGTCAGCCAAAAAAGTTCAAAGGTAATGGATTGTAGGTATTAGGTTAGGTTAGGATAAGAAGGGTTATGCGCCCGAGGAAGAAGAAAAAGAGAGAGAGAGAGAGAGAGAAAGAGAAGTAAATTAGAAAAAAGTTGAGAGGTCCGAAGAAATAAACAGTCCCCTCATCAGGAACAGCCTGTCCTATTTCCCTGACAAACCCTAGTAGATCGGCTTGATTACATCTAGCGATACTCCCCAGTTCGTCGTAAAACCTATCCCCCAGCCATTTCTGCCTGAGACCCTGCATCCTATGACAGTGGCACAGTGCATGCTCTACCGTCTCTAGCTCCTCGACATCCCCGCACAGTCTGCAGAAGTCCGGTATGGCATTATCCCATTTACTCGTCAAAGCCCTAACAGAACAATGCCCCGTTAAAAACCCTATAAGGGTCCTGAGATCACCCCTATCCAATCCTCGTAGAACCCTGGTTGCTCCTGCGTGAAGACGGGCCATAACGCCCACAACACCCTGCAAACCACTCTATTCCCCCAGGACCGGTGAACGGCATCACGGAACCTTTCCCGTATCACCTCATAGTAGTGACACAAGGGGGGGCTTCACACCCATGTCCCTTACCCATAAGTCCAGATTCGAACCCTCCCTCGCGAGTTCGTCTGCCACCTCATTGCCATCCACCTTGCAGTGTCCGGGTACCCAACACAGCCTTACTGTGAATGCAACCATGAGCTCCCTCAGAGCATTCCTACACCGTGCGACCAGGCTCGATCGCACCTTATAATTTGTCGATGAAGATTATTGTCAAACTCAAAAAGAACTTACAAAATCATTGAGAGTCACTCAAGCAGCATTTTGAAAACGTTTGCAAGCAGCCTGATTTATCAAAAAGCAAGGAAATTGGATATCACCCGCCTTGTAGTCCGTACCTTGCCCCATCCCACTACCATTTCTCTCGATCGATGCAGAACTCTCTCACTGTAATACGCTTCAATTCAGAACAGGGTAACCAATTGTAACAATGTTTCACAATAAATGCTTAAAATAAGTCCCGAAGAAAACTTATTTTATGTCAAATAAAATACATAAAGTCTTACGTAATGGTTTATTTAAACATTTTATTATTATTGTTATTATTAAGTGACATTCAAAAATTTATTTTTTCCATTATGATAAAATAACCTTTTCCTAATAATTTTTCAGATAATCTTGAGCATAAAAATAAAAATATGTTGATAAAAAATAACTTCCATTGGACAGTTTATTTCAAAAATTACGCCATTTACAGTCTAAAAACAATAAAATTTTAATTACTTTTGGTCCATATAAGAGAATAAATGTTAATGATAAGACTTAAGTATTTAATTGCCGTTAAATATATTTTTAATTGTAGTAAAGAGTTTTTTTTTTTAATTTCGTAAGTTCGTGTTTTATTTTAAATAACAGTTCTCAACATTTGAAAAAACAACCTTTATAATTATATATAATCTGTGTATAATTGTGTGTGGCTGAGTGAGCTAAGCAATCGACTACAACTGTGGCACACCGGGTTCAAATCCTGCCGAGAGCATTGTTTTTTTAAATTTTTAATTTTTTCCCATTTTTTTATATATAATTTTTAATAAACTAGATTCCATACAATATATTGTTGGATCTAATATAATCTAATTTGAGCTGCCATATTTTAGATCAATTTATATTCATAAATATATTTCAGGTTCTAATTTGATCTGTCATTTTCCGGATCAATTTAGATCTTACTAAATCCTCAAATATGTTGCTGGATCTTATTTGATATACTATTTGCCGGATCAAATAAGATCAGCTAAATATTACAGCAGATATTCAACAATATTAAATTAGATATGATTAAATATTATGTCATATCCAATTTATTTACTCGGGTAAAATACATTTTTTTATTGTGCCATTCTCCCCACCAAACTTTATTCTGTAATTGTATTTTACATTCAAAATATGCTCAATAGAATTTACTACAACATCCGTTATACATATTAAATCATGTAAATGCATATGGAAAGTTGCAAATAACACTCAAACATAGTTTGAGTTCTGCCCAATACGAATTATGGACACCCTCATACAAATGCAGTCTGTATGAAAGAAGATATGGATCATCAAAATATTTACAAGAAAATTGTAATTTGCATTTTTGATGAAAAATTAAATGGAATTTTCTAAAATGATATGAAATTTGTAATCAACATGTTTAGCAGAAATTTGTGATTAACAATTTTTGATCAAAAATTAAATAAGCTTTTGTAAGAATATCAGATCTTAGGATAGAAATGAAAAAAATTGATTATTTTGAAAGCTTTTTTTTAAAGCTATTGATTAACTTAATGTATTTCCTTTCACATAATATTTGATGGAGGGTTTAAAAATTATAATATACTTTTTTAAAAAAAAAAAAATCCATTTTGAACTTTTTAATCCCCAAAAGTTCACTTTCATTTAATGTGCCACAAATACAACATTTACACATACTACTACATAAATAGTTAGAATAAAAAATAAGACCATACATATTTAAACATGCATAGCAAATAATGGAATAAAAATAAACTAAACTGAACTGAACTGAATACATTGGATACAAATGCAACGTGCTTGTCATATATGTATTAAAAACGAGTATATACATATCTATGTATGTATATGTATGTATAGAAAGTACATGGTGTATTTAGTTTAGTTAGTACAGGACACACCCAAACTGCAACCCAAATAGCATATAAACATATAAAGGATAATTTTTGTTGTTAAAATTGTTGAAATTGTCATGAAAAATTTCGAGAACAAAAATCAACAGCAACAATAACAAAAGTTTAAGAAAAAATTGAAAGTTCTTTTTTCTATATATACATATACATATATACATTTGTTTAGTTGTTAAAACTATAAGCTTAAACTATGTACATAATAATTTTTGGTAACAAGAACAAGACAATACTAAAAGAAAAATTTAACAAAAAAAAAAATAATAAAATAAAAACAAATGAAACTAAATTTTGACCTCATTTTTTTTTTTATTTTTAACATTTCCTTATATATATATGTATGTATGTAATGCATATATATATGTAACTTCATACATATCTACAAATGTCAGTTAAGTCAATTCAATACAATAAATTTATCACACAATTACAAACCGAACAATGGCCTAAAAAAAGAGTAATGAAAACGGAAATTTTCAAACGAGAAAGGAAGTAGAAACACTTGTACATCCTTTGTTTTCAAAGAAGAATTACACAAAATTCACAGGACACATACATTTACAAAGTTTTATATTGAGTTTAAAACTATTAAATAATCAACAAAACACAATAAATAGTTTTGCTTTTTTTTTTTTGTTTTTCTAAGGCCAAATATGCTGCCACTTGCACAATAGTCCGACACATATCTATGTATGTTAGTGTTTTTAATTCGGTTAATCGATTAACCGATTCTTCGATGAATCGACTCCCATTTCGGTTAATGTCAAAAAAATAATTTAAAACTCAAATAATTATTCGACCCGAATAATCGATTAAAATAGGTCGATAATTTAATATGAATTTTTCTGTTATTTTTCCTAGAACTATCTAAATTTTCTTAACTTTGGCAAGAAATTGTATAAAAAAATATCAACTAAAATACAATCAAATCAGCCCAAATGTTATATAGGCTTTATGAAATATGATAGTCTAGTTTTGTTTCAATTTCTTTAAAAAAAAATTTAAATAATATTAAATTATGTTTTCATGTCCAAAAAATTGAAACAGAGCTTTCAACCTCCGTATAACATACATGTTTTTCGAGCGGACAAAAAATCTCATCAGAACGCGAAGTATTATTAAAGCTAGAGCATCTAAGCAGAGCTTTAACAAAAACCCTATTAAAATATATATTTTTCTCCTTAGCAATGAAACACGTGACTAGGTATATTCCTAACAAGCACTATGACGTTAATTATGTTATAAAATAATAATATAAAATTGATTTAAATTCGAAAACTGTATTTTCTGAAAAACAGTTTCATTTCTAAAATTTCATTCTATAAAAAAATTTATAAAAATTAAAAAATAATATGGAATTTTGTTTCTTATTTGATTTATTAACAAATTTTGATGAAGTAGGAATTTCAGTAGAATTAATTTGTTTAGTCAAAAATATTTAAGAATTGGCTTATTTGAATTCCTAATTGCACAACACAGAAAAATCGGTGAGGACTTGTCAAGAATATGCGTAATTTTTATATATTTTCAAATAGTTAACCCTTTTAACTATAAAGCTTAAACCAGGTAGTGAAAGATTCAGGGAACAGTGACAGTTCTATTAAATTTTGTTTGTAAAATTCGCAAAAACTATTCATACCATATTTTTAAGAATTTGTTATTGAATTTTTTTTTTTGAAGGCAGCTCTTGTTTATTTAAGCAGCTTTTTTATTCTGGACAGTGTCACATAAAGAAAATAAATGCCAACTTTATCGATTATCTATACTGCATTTTCAAGGGTTTACTTTCGCTGAACACTTCTGACATTTTCAGATTCCTTTGAAAAACCCTAAGTTTATAAGGCATGATTTTATAAATAATCTCAGAATGCTTTAAATTTTCCTAAATAAACACTTTAGAAACCAATGCAATAGACTTTACTTGATATTTCAGCAAAAAGCAGTTCTTTGTGTTCTTATTGATGAAAGAAATACATTTATTTTGCATTAAACGATTAATCGACACATGTTTAGTACGTTCTATAAAAAAAAGTATATTCAATCGTATGTTATATAAAAGTATTAAAAAGGTACTAAAGTACTAAGTACTAAAAATATATCCAATCGTATGTTATATAAAAGTGCAAAAATGTGTCTAATCGTAGGTTATATAAAAGTACTAAAAATATATTTAATCGTTTGTTATATAAAAGTACTAAGAATGTGTCCAATCGTATGTTATATAAAAGTACTAAAAATATATTTAATCGTTTGTTATATAAAAGTACTAAAAATGTGTCCAATCGTATGTTATATAAAAGTACTAAAAATATATCCAATCGTATGTTATAAAAAAGTACTAAAAATGTGTCCAATTGTAGGTTATATAAAGGTACTAAAAATATATCCAATCGTAGGTTCTATAAAAGTACTAAAAATATATCCAATCGTTTGTTATATAAAAGTACTAAAAATATATCCAATCGTATGTTATATAAAAGTACTAAAAATATATCCAATCCTATGTTATATAAAAGTACTAAAAATATATTCAATCGTATGTTATATAAAAGTACTAAAAATGTGTCCAATCGTATGTTATATACAAGTACTAAAAGTATATACAATCGTATGTTGTATAAAAGTACTAAAAATGTGTCCTATTGTAGGTTATATAAAGATACTAAAAATATATCCAATCGTATGTTGTATAAAAGTATTAAAAATGTGTCCTATT
This sequence comes from Eustalomyia histrio, assembly GCA_949748255.1. NCBI lineage: Eukaryota > Metazoa > Arthropoda > Insecta > Diptera > Anthomyiidae > Eustalomyia > Eustalomyia histrio. The sequence continues at coordinate 59,272,368 of OX456525.1, read as the reverse complement.
GTAGGTTATATAAGGATACTAAAAATATATCCAATCGTATGTTATATAAAACTACTAAAAATGTGTCCAATCGCAGGTTATATAAATGTAATAAAAAATATCCAATCGTGCGTAAAATAAAAGTACTAAAAATGTGTCCAATTGCATGTTATATACAGGTACTAAAAATATATCCAATCGTAGGTTCTATAAAAGTACTAAAAATGTGTCCAATCGTAGGTTATATAAAAGTACTAAAAATATCTCTAATCGTATGTTAGTACTAAAAATGTGTCGTAGGTTATATAAAAGTACTAAAAAATATCCAATCGTGCGTAAAATAAAAGTACTAAAAATGTGTCCAATTGCAGGTTATATATAGGTACTAAAAATATATTCAATCGTAGGTTCTATAAAAGTACTAAAAATGTGTCCAATCGTAGGTTATATAAAAGTACTAAAAATATCTCTAATCGTATGTTAGTACTAAAAATGTGTCGTAGGTTATATAAAAGTACTAAAAAATATCCAATCGTGCGTAAAATAAAAGTACTAAAAATGTGTCCAATTGCAGGTTTTATATAGGTACTAAGAATATATCCAATCGTAGGTTCTATAAAAGTACTAAAAATGTGTCCAATCGTAGGATATATAAAAGTACTAAAAATATCTCTAATCGTATGTTAGTACTAAAAATGTGTCGTAGGTTATATAAAAGTACTAAAAAATATCCAATCGTGCGTAAAATAAAAGTACTAAAAATGTGTCTAATCTTTGGTTATTTAAAATACCAAATCTGTATCCAATCGTGTGAAATATAAAATATCTAAATATGCATCCAATTATGGCTTATACAAAGGTACTACAAATGTGCCCAATCTAAAAATGTATCAAGTCGTGGGTTATATAAAAATATTAAAAATGTAAAAAATGTTGATAATCTTTTTGACTTTTTTACCTCAGGCGTAAATGACGCACCATGCAGTGACTTTGAGTGAATGTAATGGCTCTTCGTGAATGATACGTGCCCTTCCATTTTGTTTGTTTACTTATTTGTTTAGATGAAAATTGGCCTCGACGCTCATGATAAATTCGGATAGTTTGGGGTATTCCGCGTTATTGTCAACGAGTATTCTGTATCTGTTTACTTCATAAATGTTAAAACAAACCTGTTAGTTGCCGTCATTTGGTACATCTTTTATTTGAATTTGGGAATTTGGGTTTATTAAATGGAACTACAGTAAGACCTTTTTTAAAAAAATGTTACTTTCAATAGTGCACTATTCCGAAGAAACCAAATAATTTTTTTTTTAAATGAAATTTTCTTTCATATAAATGAAAGTGATTCTTAAGAAATTATTTGTTCATTGATTCTAAAGTAGCGTTTAGTTATGATTTTCCTCATCTAAATCAGTTCTTTTTCACAACTTCCAAAAATGTGATTTTTAAGAAAATTTAACCCTTTTCAAATCTATTACGGGTAACTTGTTTTGAAAACAACCAAAGTTAAACATTAATCATAGATATTTCTATATAAATTTGACATTTAAAACGATGGTTTTAGTTTAAGTGATTTGTTTCAATTTTTTACTTACAATTTACCAGATTTTAAATTCTTAAAATCGTAGTTATCATTGCTCGAATATGAGACTTTGTATATTACTAAGTATTATTGTTAACTAGTGTTTATTATAGTTTAAGGATTACTAAAGATTTTGTGAAAATAAACGTTAAAAAAAAGTAAAAAAAAATATTGCAAATAGTAAATATATATAGTAAATAATTTCGAATAAAGTAATTTAATAAATAAGGCCCGATTACTGAATGTCCCGTTATAATTTAACCAACAGTCTTACTCAAACAACAAATGTGTCATTCAAATTCCCAGGTAGAAAAGGAGGCTAACGCCCGACTACTGATAAATTACAAATTCATAATTTATTTAGGAACATCAAACGATCTCATTTTTCACTAAACCCTTAGAACTGCTTAGGGTGTTAACCCTATGACACCCCTATGTAAAAATAATTGGTTCCGATCCATATTTTCAAAACACCGGAATCGAAATCACTGCTTTTACTAGTTTTTTTTTTTTTTTTTTTTGCTGAGCACACAGAGAAAACAAATTCATTGGTACAATCGAATTTTTTGCCAACTGAATGGTTTCGTTACAGCAACCGAATTTTTTAGTTGTAGGTATCAAATGAATTCTTGGCACAATTGAAACGGAGTGTTCCAACTGAAATTGTGTTGTAGTAAACGAATTTAAGCCCACGATAACTTTTAATATCAAAATAAAATCAAAATCTTATATTAATATAATTTTAAAATATATTAAATATATGAAATTTAATATAATCTAAATTCAGTTTTACTAACAAAAAACCTCAAAAATAACATCTTGTTCCATAGTATCATTCTATAATTTTCAAAACAAAAAAAAAACTAAATATTAAACCAACAACAATAAGGTGTAAATTTCAAACACCATAAACAATAACAACAAAAAGCATTTTTGTTTTATACAATTTAACACTTCATAGCTGCCTGAAACAGATAAACAACATGATGCACCTCTTTAGACAACGGAAACAATAGCAATCAGCAGGTTTTTCTCATTTTCATGTTTTCATTCTTCTCATTGTTGTTGTCGTTTTTAGTTAAAGGTAAATTATGAAATATACGGTTTACCTGCCTTTCTTTAAATTTTTTTATTTTTTTTTCAATGCTACTGAACATTATGTGCTTTTTTTTCGCTTTATGTTGTCATCATTGAACTCCCAGCCCCACCCCAAAATGAATTGAGTTTAGTTTACTCACTCGTGTCGTAGGTAGGTAAATATAATATAAGCCTTGAATATTGCATTTACTCTGCTTGTGATTATTGTTCCTACTGTGAGTGGCATAACAAAAATTTGTTTCTAATAGAATGAGATACGAGAAGGATTCTAATAGAAATTTGTTGAATATTATGAAAGTTTTTTAATTTATTTTAGAATTTATTATTAATATAATTTATTCTCATATTTAGATTTTTAATACATTTCTCTTAATATTTGATCATTTACTTATACTTATACGGCTGATGAAAAATATTAAGACACTTTTTAGGGCTTAAGGCGATGATTCCAGATCACATTTTGTTTCACATAAACGAAGCAAAGGTCTCACGATGAACGTCTTGTGAAAATCCTTTGTAAATTAATTTTGTTTCTTACATCTTTTTTTTTATTGCGAATTAGGAAAATTATTGTTTCCAATTATTCGACCCAGGCGATTAAATGGTGAGAAATATTGTTACCTAAATCCGATAATCACAATCTTAAAAGTTTTAATAAAAATTCAGATGTCCCATCTGAAAAATTCCGACTATATGATAATCTACACCAAGCATGATTTTGGTCAAATTTCGGCAAATTTCCATGAATATTATCGTCTTTTTTATGAAGAGGGCAGAAAATATAAAGATAAATTTAATCGTTGTCTTCACATTCACAAAGAGGATCACAGTCTGGACAAATATTAGCAACAACACCTAGAAAACAGATTCGTGTTGACAACCGCATTTGTTGCCAATCGAATGGTTCAGTTGCAGCAACCGAATTTTTTAGTTGTGACTACCGAATCGTTATTGAGACAACCGAATTACTGTTGTTACAGTCAAATTGCTCATATCTCAATTAGTTTTTAGTTGTCTTAACCGAAAAATTCGCTTAACACAACCGAATCAATCGATTGACTACAAATTCGGTTGTCAACACGAATCTGTTTTATCTTTGAACACACAATTATGCAATTTAAATATTTAGTTTCAACTAAAATTCTATTGCATTAACCGAATTTCAATTGCCACAAACAAAAATGTAGATGGCTTCATCCAAATTATTCGGTTGGAAACAAATTCGTGTGTTACAATGAATCTGGTTTCTTTGTAAATTACACTGTACAATAATTTCAAACTTTTTCCAAAATTACGGGGTTCCCACGATTGATTCTTGTTAAGAAGACCAAAAAATATACGTGAGTCAGCGTTTTGATAGATCACATCGAAATTCCCCTTTAGAGGCGGTTAAAGTTTCCCAGCTCTGGCCTGTTCTTGCAGCATATCGGTATATAAAACTATGTTTTCTTTGCATCTGAGGTGTTAGGTATGTTCAGCAACTTTGTAGATAATGGCATGACAAATATTTTTGTAGAACATATTAACCCCTTAACTCGCCCTCATAACGGCATTTTTTAGCTTTATTCTAACAAATTGTAAAAAACACACCGAAAAAGGGGGAGTGCGGGGATGAAATGTTCTACAAAAATGTTGGCCATAAAATTCTACTATATATGTCAGAACACACCAAAACCCAAAACTTAACACAGACACCAAAAATTAATCGAATTCAATATTGTCCATTAAAGGTTAACAAACAAAAATGCAAAAAACGGGAATAATTTTAAATAAATGAATAATCAGTTATTTTTTACGGAACTGGTAGATAAAGTTTTAACATTTATTTTTAACTGATTTATTATTAAATAAATAACAAAAACCATTTGATTTAAATGAAAAGTAAGTAGATCGTTTTTTAAATGAAATTATTTTACAAACTATTTTAAGTGTAAAAGTCATAATTTGTGAGCGCTCAAAAATGTGTTGGATGGGACATTTTAAATTCCAAAGATTATTTAGCCAGTTGAACACATCCTAAAGTTAAAATTTTGTGCAATTTTGTGTTATTATTCCTCGATAATAAATCCGATTTGTTTATTTTTTATAGAAATTTCTTTTGAAAACACTGTGCGTATGAGTGTTATTAATTCAATACTAAATATAACTCATACGTTGCACAAGTGGTACAATTAAGTGAAACCATTTTTCATTTTTATTTTCCCTTTTCCAAAAATGAACAAAAATACCCCAAAATATGAAAATGCTTCACAAATTTATTTTCCCTCCTTGGGGGCTAATATTCTGGGGGCTTATTGCATAGCTCCTCAAAATATCTATAGCTAAGTTTTTATTAGATTTTTAATGAATGTCAAATTTGTATGGAAATAATTTTAATTAGATATCAGCTATATTGCGCTATAATGATATTTTTTTCAAAATCACAATTCAATCATCCATTTAAATTCATTTCATTCTTCCCATTTTATTCATTCATAATGCTAGTTTGTACCATATAGGACACTATAGTATGTGTATGTATGTATGTATGGATCTGTGTGTGTGTTGTGTTTGTGTTTGAATGTGTGGTATTTTGATTAAATTGCATGTTGTCCTAGTGACACAATTTAAGTTTATTAACCTTCTGTAGGAGCCAACTACTACTACTGCTACTACTTCGACGGTTTCTACATCCTACTACTACAACAACAACAAACATACTACTACCACCACAACAAATACTGTTTGCTGGTGCTGCCACTAACTACATTTTGCTAACTGTGTAAATCGAGTTTTGTCATACACAAATACAAACATAACCTACGACAACCACTAAAACGAATTAAACGAAGAGAATGAGAGTGTAAATACGATGCAACATTTCTGTTTGTGTTTGAGTTTGTTTTCTAAGGACGCGTTAGTGAAGCTAAACGTACCACCAGTCATATCAGCTGTGTTGGCTGTTGTATGGGAAAACTATAAAAGAAATCCTAATACTATTTGCTATACAAAATATCCTCCATTTTTTCAACTCCCGTATCGCCTCCTTTGTGCCATACGTTTTTATGTACTTCCGTTTAATTTTATTATTTTTCAGTTTTTTTCTTTTTTCGTTTTTGAGGTTAACAACAAAAGCCCACAAAAACCAACAGTAGCAAGCGCCATGGTTACAGATATTAGAGTAATTTTATAAATTTCGACATTTATAGGAAACCACATACAGACAGATGTTCATACACAAATGTATTTACATTAGTATCGTATGTTATCATATTTGTTTAAAATGTATGTTACAATTAAACCTCTAAATGAACAGACTGCCAAAAAAAATCTTTAAATATTTAATAAGTTTTAATAAATTCACATGCTAACCATCCCTGACTAGCCATTATTACTATTGCTGCAATAGCAAAGTTGAAGTAAAACGAAAAACGTAATAAATTTGTTAAAAAAATCTAAACTACTTTCAATTTCGGTAATTTTTCATGTTTTCTCAAAGCATATAAGAGATAAATTTGTTTATAAATTTTTACAAAAAAAAAAATATAATTTTATTTTTTTTTTAACTCGTTTTTTGTTTTTTAAAATTTATCAATATTGACTATTGCAAACATCGTTATATTTTTGTTATTTACTAAACATTAAATGAACGTCAATTTTACAATTACACTTTATGGTTTTAGGAAAAAAAATTTATCATTTCCCACTTTCCCCCAACTTTTTCCAAATTACCGCCAAAAATTCTTATTTCGAAGAGCCAACAAAAAATCTAACAACAAGAGAAACGAATTTTTTTAGTCCATGAACCACTCTATGGCTTAAATCCAATCTATTCCGAAATAACTCCAAGATTCATTACAAAATATAATGTATCAGAGAAAAGCTTAATTGCCAATAGATTTAATAAAATTCGAAGAAAGAAATAATAGACGATTTTTTTAGCCGTCCAATTTTAGGTTTAGAGATTAAAAAAGTGAGTTTTTCGCTTTTTGTAAACTCAGAATATTATCTAGTTTATTGTTTTTGGTTTAATAAAAAAAATTCTGTTTAGTTAAAAATAAAGAAAAATATATTTAGTTTTCAAAAAAATATTTATTTTAACTTTTTTATATATTTGTTCAAAATGATTTACTGTCTTTTACCGAATTTTTTTCAGTTTCATTTATTTTTTTATTTGCTAAAAATTTCATAAAAATTTACCGACAAAACAGAAATTTGTAGTTTATTTGTTACCGTTACAGTTATTACAAATTTAAATTGTTTTTTTATATATTATAAACACACATATATGGTCATTCCCACAAAATGTGTCTATAGACTGTGTGAGTATAAATTTTGTAGATTAAAAAACAAAATAAAATACAAAAACGGAAACAATTTAAAAAAAAATAATAATCAGTTATTTTTTACGGAATTGGTAGACAAATTTTTGTCATTTATTTTTAACGGATTAATCATTTATTTTTTACTGATGTGTAAGTTGTTTAAACAGCATTTAAAAATAAATAACAAAATTCATTTGATTTAAATAAAAAGTAAGTACACCGGTTTTTAAATAATATATAATTTTTTTTAAACGGTATTTTTTGTTATTTTTTTACTTACAAAGTATTCTAAGTGTATGATAAAATATCTTAAATTTATGAATTCGAAATGCCTTTGTGTACTTAAGAAACAAATATTATTTATTTTTGAATTGATAACCATATTGCCTATGTTTTTGTTTCAGGGTAGACATATAATTGAAATTTTTTTAACATGAGTGAAAAAAAATATCCTTAGGAAAAATCGACTAAAAGATGAACGGTTATGAGTAAGAAGAAATCCTTCATTTGATACCAAATGAAATAATAGGAAATAAGCCGAAAACCGCACATTTGGCCGGTAAACAAATACGGGTCTCTTATTTTTTCATCTCTAAAGTGAAGTACACATTTTCAATATAATTGATAAATTTTTAGAAAATCGACCAATTAGAACAAAAACTTTTTTGGATGTGGAAACAAATTTTTGGGGTGAAAAAAAATTTGGTGGTGGAGTGTTAGAAATGTTGCATAAAAAATTAATTTTAAAATTTTTAGTGGAAAATTAATTGCTGTATTCGATGAGTGAAAAGCAATTGCATGTCAAACCATCTGCCATACAAATTGGTGTATTTTAGTACAATTTCGTAGTAGCGACTGGCAAGTAACATATTTTTACTTGTTTTTTCACCATTAGCTTAGAATTTATATTCACCTCAAATATTTTTCACCTCAACAAATTTTTTTCACGAGTGAAATTTTATTTGACCACAAAAAATTTTTCACCTTAAAGAATTTGTTTTCATCTCAAATTTTTTTTCCGCCACAAAAGTTTTTCACCTCAACAAATTTTTTCCACGAGTGAAATTTTTTCACCTCACAAATTTTTTTTCACCTTAAATTTTTTTTCCACCACAAGATATATATAGAAAAAAGAAATTTAAAAAAAAATCTGTCACACTTTATCAGTCACTTTGGTGATATAGGAGGGGGAAATAAGGGGGAAGAGATCTGGACTTCTTTAGGTACTTTCTTGTTCGGCAGTATGTCAAAAATATTGGAAATTCGACACTTAAAATTGTTTGTAAGTTAAAATAACAGAAAATATCATTTAAAAGAAATGATATTGTATTTAAAGCACGGTCTATTTACATTTATGTGTGTCAGTTCATATTATTAAAAGACGTTAGGCTTTCAAATAACAAAATGTTGAATAAAAAAAATAAAAAATAAATGTCAAAATTTTGATCTAAAAATTCCGTAAGATTTAACTGATTTATTAATATTTAATAATTTATTAATGTTGTTCACTTTTTTGTATTTTTGTTAATTTTTTAATCTACAAAATGTATACTCACACAGTCTATAGACAGATTTTGTATGAATGGCCACATGTGTGTGTGTGTGTGTTTACAATATATAAACAAACAATTTTAATGAAACAGAATTTAAATTTGTAATAATTGTAACGGAAACAAATAAACGACAAATTTCCATTTTCTGGGTATACTTTTATTAAACTTAAAAAAAAATCGTAAAAAAAATCTGTAAATGACAGTAAATCATTTTGAACAAATGTATAAAAAAAAAGTTAAAATAAATATATATTTGTTTTTTTTTGAAAAATGTATGCTGTTTTATTTTCAACTGAACTGAAAACTTTTTTATTAAACTACAAACAGTGAACTACATAATATTCTGAGTTTACCAAATAATTTTATATTTTCGACCTGTAGTTTGAATAAAGTTCATTTCAGCATGTATCGAAAAGGCAGGTTTATATGGAGACTAGGTCCAAATTTGGATCCAATTTTCTTTAAATTTAGATATCTCATATAACATTCAGAACTCAATTCACACACACGGACGGACATCGTTAAATTGTTTCAGTAAGTGATTCTGAGTTGATAGATACACTACACGATACCATAAGTTGGGTTTCATTATACCCTGAAAACATTCTTACTGGTGTAGAGTATAAAAACCAATTAGATTTTTAACTTTTTGCTATCATGCTGCATTTTTCATTTTCCATTTTGTAATTTTAATTATCATTTTTGTAAAAACAAAAGATATGTAGGTATTCACGACTATTGCAACTGATTCATTCGATTAGCAACAAATGTTGTTAACTCTTTTTCCAATATTTAACGAAAAAAAATAACAATAATAAAAATAACGTTATGCAAAGCAATCAATCTGTAAACCATTTAATTGCAAATCATACTTTTTCCATGCATATTGACATACAATTTATTTATAAAAAAATTAAACAACCAAAAAAAAAATGCCAAACGAACCAATACAACAATCGAAAAAAACAACTCACAATGCGAATGTATGTACAATCAACTTTTTTTTTTCCAAAATATTTGCCGAGTCCAATATACAATTGATCAATTTGTTTGAATTTGTTTGAATGAATCCCCCAATAAATGTTCCAAAAATATGCAGATTTAAAACTACAACACAAAAAAAAAAATATATTATTCATAAAATATGGAATTTTATGATTTGTTTTGGCATTGCTTAACAAAGTGTTTTCCTTCCTGCCATCATAATGCGAATGTCTGGTGGCCGGTGGCTGGCTAATGGTTGGCTGATTGCATTTAATGCGAGTGGAACACAAAAACGTAAACATTTCCATAGAATAAAAATGAAATACTTTAAATGAATAATAGCACTCTGCGGAAGTTTTAACAATATGTAAACAAAAAAATAAAAACCAGAATAAAATCATTGCTTTTTTTTACACGAGAGAGCAATTAAAAAAATTCTTATTATGTTCCAAAACAAAAAAAAAAAATAAAAATATATTAAAATAAATTGGAAAAAATATAAAGAAAAAAACTAATTTAAGAATACAATCAATTTTTTAGTCAGAATGTGTTTATTTTTAGTTGCGATTTTTTTTTATTGCAAGAGGATTAACTTAATAAAAGAAATAAATTGAATTTTTATATACAGTATAGGGAAAGATTTAAAAAAAAATCCGTTTTTTTTTATTTAGTTTTGATGTGAAATCGAAATAAGTTCAAAAAACACGAGTTACCTCAACCAGCCTCAGCTCAATGACGTCTGAGAGTTCTCATGCGATATCATAAGCTTGCCAACACTTTAGCAACAACCAGTGTTGCCAATATATTTTTCAAAAAAGTTTATAGAAAAACCGGTTTTTCAAAAAATTGAAAGAATGAAATCTCAAAAAATTCCGTCTATCCTGGAACAAAAACCGAATTTAAGGGTCTCAATTTTTTTTCTTTTTTTGAAAATCGTAATACAATTTTCTGCCAATTTAATGCCATTTTTAACCCAGTACTTTTAAATTTGCCATATTTTTTACTAGATACAGATAATTCAGGGTTTAGACAGTCATAAACAGAGCAGACTAATTTGCTTGTGTTTCTGTTTTTGCTTTTTTAAGCAAATTTGCTTTTTTATGCTTATTTTTATTTTTTCGTTTTAAGTTTTAAAGCAGTTATTTTAAAATTTGTGAGCTTTAAATTGTTTATCTCAAATTTTTTTGTCTCAAGGTGCTTCTGCTAGTTTTGTTATTTTTTAAGTGTTTTTCCCCAACTTTTTACTTTTGCTTGTTTTTTGCATTTTTTCCAATATTTTTTTTGCTAAATACATTGAATTTTATTTTTTTTTTTTTTGTCTTGCCTGGTTATAAAATAGTTTGAGATTTTCCAAGGCCAACTTGGATATGTAAAGCATATCAGCATTGCAGGCTTACGCAGAATTTAGATGTTTTCCACACTGTGTTATACCGGAATGCTGCTTTACTTGAGGAAAGTTTTTTTGCGTAACCGAACTTAGCGATTTTTCGATTTCTCTGTATGTGTAAAGACCTTTGACTGGAAAATGATGATAATGATTAAAAATTGTTGTTGGTTACAATTTTCACGGCTAATCGCTCTTGTTACTAAACCAAAAAAGTTTTAGAGAAAAATATTTTTAATCTAAATATTTTTATATTTTAACTTCTATTCAAATGCTTAAAATTAAAGTTATTCCAATGATTTATAAAATTTTTTTGTTAATGAGTTTTTTAAAGGATTTCAAAACGAAGAAATTGCCCAATTCAAGGGGGCCACATTCGTTAAAAGGATGAGCTAAAAAATATTTATAAAAAGTTTCAATTTTTATCAGATATTTAGACATAAATACATTATAATTATAAGTCTACATTATTTGAAGAAATTCAGCGGCAATTAAATGTCATTTTACCACAAAAGTTTAATTAAGTGATGACGTTGCCACAAAATTAATGGGTAAAAATATTTAAAGTATTGAAAGATTTCACTGTTTTGATTCTTTTTAGGAAACGACTACTAAGAATATTGTATAGTTAACTGTTTGTAGTTTGATGAGAAAAGTTTTCAGTTCTGTTAAAAATAAAGGAACATACATTTATTTTTCAAGGAAATATTTATTTTTACTTTTTTATACATTTGTTCAAAATGATTTACTGTCATTTGCCGATTTTTTTAGTTTCATTTACTTTTTTTTCATTTGTTTAAAATTTAATAAAAATGAACTTACAAAACGGAAATTTGTGGTTTATTTTTTTCCGTTACAGTTATTACTAATTAAAATTTTGTTAGCTGTCAGTTTAAAAAAAAAATATTCAAAAAATTCCAATTTTGTTTTTTATTTAAATAGTTTGTTTATATACATAAATATTTCAAATTACAAGAACTTCATAAACCCACACTGATACACACATATGGTCATTCACACTAAATGTGTCTATAGACTGTTTGAGTATACATTTTGTAGATTAAAAAAAAAAACAAACAAAAATACAAAAAAATGTAAATAATTTCAAATAAATGAATAATCAGTTATTTTTTACAGAATATGTAGGTAAAATTTAAATATTTATTTTTAACTAATTTATCATTTATTTTTTACTGATATATCAGTTGTTTAAATAACAAAAAGCATTTGATTTAAATGAAAAGCATGTTAACCGGTTTTTAAATGAAATATTACATTTCTTTTAAATGGTATTTTCTGTTATTTTACACTCAGAAAAATTTATTTAAAAGTTTACACCTCACTAATATAATAGCTATGAGTTTTTCCTTAAAATTAATAAAAATGCTTCAAAACAATGCTAATTTATTTGATATTAGTTTACGAAAAAATTTCATTAATTTAAAAATAAAGACAGATTTTCCTTAATTTTTCTTTCTTTATTTATGTTAAATGTTCTTTAAAAATGGTTAGAATTAATAAACTAAAAATAAGGAAATTTAAAATTGTATGAAAATACAAAATCTGCATATGGAACTTTTTTAGATTTAGTTCAAACATTGTAACTTATTTAAACCAAGTATATTAGTATCTTAAATTTAAGGAATACTTTTAACCTATACAATTCTCATTTGGTTTATAGTTTGTATCGTATAAGTAATTTAGTTTAGATCAAATTTCAAATTGAAAATATTAGTGTGTTTTATCTAAAATAATATTTTCGTTAATATTCACACACCACAAACAAAAATTATATTGATTACTTAGATTCTATGATGCAAACTAAAATACTTATAAATCTAAAAGTTAGCACCTAATGAGAATTACAAATTAATAAATATTAATAAGCGAAATTTGTGTGTGTGTACTTTGAATGTACATAACATGAAAATAATTTAAAACTAAAAATAAAGTTTATTCAGAATTATGACGAGTTCAAGCGTATGAAAATTTAAGACAAATTTACTCATTTACATATAGTTTTTACTAAATTTTAGAACAAATTTATACTTATTTTAAGTAAAAATATACTAATTTTTAGTAAAATTCCAAAAAAAAATTAAAACAAAATTTACTTTATTTAAGAAAAAATTTACTTAATTTAAGCAAATTGTTTGTACTTGTTCTTAGGAAAAGGGTATACTTGACTTAAGTTAAAATTTCTTTTGAGCCAAATCATTCCTAAAGTTCTTAAAATTTACTTAAATTACTTAATATTTGATAAATATTTTTCTGAGTGTAACTTACAAACAATTTTAAGTGTGGAGTTTATTTCATTATTTTTGAAACGATTTCACAGGGAGTTTTTTCTAGCGACAAATTTTTAAAGGTTTATCCTTTCTTTTGCTGTGAGGTACGCGAGCCAAAAAGTTTGAAGATCTCTGCTGTATATGAATTATGAATTCATTAAATATAAACGCGTATGATTCTCATAGAAAATTTAAAAAAATTGTTTGATTAAATATCAATCAGAGATTATCACAATATTTGTTTTATAAGGAAATGTTTACGTTGTTTTCAATATAAAAATAAACAAAATGATTATTTATACAGAATAAAATACTGTATCAAAAATAAGATATTGATGAAAAGGAATTTTTTTTTTGTTAATTCCAAATATATTAAAAAATTTAAACAAACTTTTTTTTGAGAATGTTTTATTTTAAGCATAATAAATTGTTCAGATTTTACGTGAAAAAAAAAGTTGTATACACTCAGAATATTATGTAGTTAACTGTTTGTAGTTTAATAAAAAAGTTTTCCGTTCCATTTAAAAATAAAGGAAGATACATTTATTTTTCAAAGAAACGTCTATATTAACTTTTTTATACATTTATTTGAAATAATTTACTATCATTTACCGATTTTTTTCAGTTTCATTTATTTTTTTCATTTGTTTGAAATTTAATAAAAATTTACCCACAAAACGGAAACTTGTGGTTTATTTGTGTCCGTAACAGTTATTACAAATTTAAATTTTGTTTGCTGTCAGTTTCAAAAAAAAAATATTCAAAAAATTTCAATTTGTTTTTTTATTTAAATTGGTTGTATATATACAAAATTTTTCAATACAATTCACAAGAACTTCATAAACACACAAACATATACAAATACATTCTCACAAAAAGTGTTTATAGCTTCATATGCATACATACATTTTGTATTGTACGAGTATATTAAAAAAAAAAAAAAAAACAAAAAATACAAAAACGGAAATAATTTCAAATAAATGAAAAAAACATTTATTTTTTAAGGATTGGTGGGTAAAATTTTGACATATATTTTAACTGATTATATCAGTTGTTTCTTACGGATGTGTCAGTTGATTAATCAACATTTAAAAATAAATAACAAATGGCATTTAATTTAAATGAAAATTAAGTAGACCGGTTTTTAAATGAAATATCATTTCTTTTAAATGATATTTTCAGTTATTTTAACTTACAAACTTTTTTAAGTGTACTTCATTTAAGAAAAAAATTAAAAAATTACGCCAATAAATTTCACTTAAAAATTTACTTTTACACAAATTTAATACACAAGACTATTATTTTTTTAAAAGAAAAATTGACATTTTTAATTGATTGTGATTTTTTTCACAGTAAAAACAACTTACTGTGCTTTATAGTAAAATTAAACAAAAATAAATTGTTACATTTATTGTTTATGATAAACACACTTTGCTAGTTTACCTGTAAGGCGGTGGGGTTGGGGGGGGGGGGGGGAATTAAGAGCGAATATTCCAAAGATTACCTTCATCACTATGAACACCAAACACCAACCTACGATATACTTAACTACACACGACCACCTACAACTTGTTATGATGAGTAGTGGACCCCATTTAGGCTAAAACACATCCAACAAACAAACCAATAATGGAAAAGGAATGTCGGAGTACTAATAATGGGAGTATTTGCCTCAAAATCAAACAGAAAAATCAAATCACAGAAAAAACAATTAAATTCGGTTGTGCTGAATCTTTGAATGCCCTCTACCAATTTCCTAAAAAAAATGGTCTCACTGTATTTGCTTCAAATAATATAAAAAAACTTTAGAGATGAAATTATAGAGGTGAAAAACTTTTTTTTGGATGTGAAAACAAATTTTTTGGTTAGAAAAAAATTTTGTGATAAAAATATTTTTGGAGGTGAAAAAAATTTTTTGTGGGGAAAAAAATTCAGTGTTGAAAAAATTTGTTTGAGGTGAATATTAATTCAATATTATTCAATTCTAAGGCACTGGTTAAAAAACAAAAAAAAAAATTAACTTGCCAGTCGCTTCTATGAAAACGCTGGGCAGATTTCACTCATTTTCAATACCAATCTGCTCAGGAGGAAGTAGATTTATCTATTTAAAAACGAGCACCACCGCTGGCGACTTCACGTCGTGATCGCTATTTCAACAGACAAACGGACATCGCTAAATCAACTTAAATTGCATAAGGATCACGAATATATATACTTTATGGGATCTTAAACCTGTATTTCTACATGTTACAAACGGAATGACGAACTGATATATACCCTCACCATATTTGGTGTATGCTATGAAATCACTTACACACTCAACATTTTAACAGAGATGATAACATTGTGGTTTAGTTTTCTATTTGGAGTACTGTTATGAATTATGTGGTACTATTTTTCTTTTATCATCCGGATCCTCAGGAAAAGATAACGAACCTTTGCTAAAGCATGTCTAAATCTTATGAAGAAAAACATATCTATTGAACAAATATATTTTTTAGGTGAGCAATCTTGTGTTTAGGGATGAAAAACTAGAATCAAAAGTGATCCAATTTTTTTTGCGTTTTTCTTGTCTCGACACATATTTATACAAATTTAGTACAAAACAAAAGATATTTTTAAGATTCATTAAATCGTATAAAAGATATTTGTAAAGTTCACAAGCAAAATGTTTCGGAACGTTTGGAAGATGCTTCGAAAATCGTAAATTATATTCAATAGAAAATATGCTATATAGTATTTAATAAAATATTCCAGAATTTTAGATTTTTTATATAAAAAGCTCAAAAAATTTGCTTTCTTAATTATTTTTTTTTTTTTTTTTGCTTTTTTTTAATGGAAAAATTTTTTCAAATATTTATAATTTGTTAAAATAACAAGTAAGCTATTTGGTTATGTCAGAGAGCAGCGAAAACTAAGAGACGTGAATTTTGTTAGCGGCCGAAATTTGAGGGTATATGCATATCTGCTCATATATTATTCATGTATGCTCGTATGCGACCATATGCGGCCATATACCCTTAAATTTTGGCTCTGAAATATATGGGTATATATGAAATCATGTATGGTCATATATTGTACGATACATGGACGTATGACGTATGCCCATGTATGATCATATACAACCCCATGTATGTTCATATATATTTCGATTTTTAAATGGATACGAGAGTAAAAAAAAATAAATATAGCTGATCTAAATTGATCCGAAAAATATCAGATCATATTAGACCCAGCAATATATTTGGGGATTTAAAAGGATCTAAATTGATTAAAAAAATGGCAGATCAAATTAGATCCAGCAATATATTTGGGGATTTAAAAGGATCAAAATTGATTTAAAAAATGGCAGATCAAATGAGATTTAGAAGGATCCAAATTGATCCGAAAAATGGCAGATCAAGTAAGATCCAGCAATATATTCAGGAATTACGAAAGATCCAAATTTATCCGGAAAATTTAAAAGCGAATTGTAACAGCAAGGACGCTATAAACGAGGATGAACAAACTACCAAATTTTTAGACACCCATGATGCCATGATGCCAAATGATGCGACTACAAAAAAATTCTTAGCCTAGACCACGAAATTCTTAGCCGATTTACGGAAACATTTAGCCGCTAGCAAGGGTTATAGCGCAAGTACAGTTATTGTGATGTGAATGTGTACATCTTTGAATTGGTACAACCCTTGCTAAAGGCTAAGTTCTTCTGTAAATCGGCTAAGAAGTAGTTTGTTCATCCTGGTTTTTAGGGTCCTTGGTATCAGATTAGATCCAAAAATAGAATATATATACGAAATCTAAGTTTATTAAACAGGAATTGAACTCGGTCTGCCAGAGGCTGACTTGATTAGACTACATTTTTCGTAGAATTATATATTTGGAAGTTTGGGAAAAATGGAAAAAATTTCTTTATATCGATGGCTTAATATAAAAAGGCCCTAACTCGATTTTTTGTAACTTGATAGGAAAAGGAAAAAACTTAATAAAATCCGTAAAATTAAAAAAAAAAGTTTTAATGCAATTTCCAAAAATGTGTTGCCTCTTTTTATTAAAAATTGCATTAAAACTTTTTCATTCACAATTTTCTTATTCGTGAGAGAATTCATTCCGTTTAGAATGATCACTCACGTGAATCATTAAATAATTTCTAAATTTCATTCTACTACAAAAAGGCTGAAAGTGTTTCTTACATGCAATTTGTAAAAGATTAAAGAAAATGTTTGTTGTGTCTAACATATTAATTTTTTCCTCCTTAAAATATATTGCATTTTCAATTTTGTATTATCAACTTAAGTGTTGCCAGACTCATTAATAAGTACATGCCTTACATCTTTTACAAATTGAATGAAATTTAAATTTTGATCAGGCATTTTGCAAGAGCAGAAAACTTTTTCATCTGTAATTCCTTTATTGTTGCATATATCATTTTGAATTTCTTGTCCCGCTAAACCCTTCTAATCTAAATATTTAATGACACCACGAATTTCTAATTTTTCCATTAGAAAAATATTATCACTTAACTTGGTTATTACAATGCGAATAAGTTGCCAGATCAAAATGAAATTTAACATGTGTCCATATAACAGATGGAAATTTCCCATACGCTTAACTTTGTTCTGTTTATATTGCCATCTCTGAGTAAGAATATTTAAAAAAAAAAATCATTTACCGTTTTTTTTTTCTTCGCCCTGTTTACACAAAAAGAAAGCATATGGGGTCAAATAGTTTAGTCTTCTCTATGCATATGTCAACGCTATCGGAATTTTCACCTGGAGTGCTTTCCTTGTAAGTGTTTTATGAAATAAAGCCCTTAATGAATTTTAATCTGTGATGATACCATTTTAGCTAAAATTACACATTAAAAGTTCTTTAATATTATCTCTATCATCCCAACCAAACACAGTAGGAATGATGTTTGCCAATTTACACATAAACACAAAAAGAAATATGTACAAAAAAAAATGAAAACGAGAACAAACGATTCCTTTACTTCAACAAAGAGAGTTATAGAGAAAATATAGAGGGAGAGAGAGTGAGCAAAAGATACAACATACAAAATTTGTTTACGCACTGATTCAAAACTAACGGATACTTGTTCAAAAATACTAAAAACTGAATTCATTACAAATGCAGTTGCACAGAGAGACAGACCGGTCGGATTCAAACTCAAATTTTAACGATTTAATTTAAATAAAAAATAACGCGTGAAATTAATAAAAATAAACTATAATACTGCAAAACAACAAAAAAAAGTGATAAAATTAAGCAGAATAATTAATTAAAACGACAATAAAATTTACTTAATTTGTAAACAATTGCATTTAAGCTTGAAAAAATATCAATAAATTAAAAACATACAAGGAATTTAACATATCAAACCTTGAAAAAGAACAAAAACAAACCAAACAATTTTTAACAAAAATTTTTTTTTATAACTTTATAATTGTATTGACAACATAAAGCAAACACCTTCAAACAATATTACTACAACACCATTATCATCAACATCATCATGAATTCAAAAGTTGGTTCTTTAGAGGAAAAAGTTAAATTACCGCCTACGGAAACTATAAGTCGCTGCTATCAGCCGCAGGGTAATCGTAAGGTCATTCGCATTTTAACGGTAGCTGTTTATGTTTTATGTGTGTCTTTGGCAGCCATTATGCTGTCTCTGTATTATATATTCATATGGGATCCCACGATACGCCCATTTGTTACAAAAAACAATAATTGTGGTAAGATTTTGCAAACAATCAAACAAAAACAGAAAGAAAATATTTTTATTAAATCATCAGGCATAGCAAATAACAAAATGAAAATACTATAAATTACTCTGGAATCTGGGTTAAATTACTATACAAACAAATATAAATACAAAAAAAAAACAATCGAACTAAAAAAGACTATAAAACACAATTAATTGTTGCAATTACCACCCCAAACTTTTAATATCCTTCACCCGCTCCTCTTCGCTTATACCACAACACAATAATTAAACCAAATAGAAAATTACTACTGCTCTACATTAACCTCATATTTGTTGTGGTTGTAATGCAATATTCCAGCAACAATAAAAATGAAATAAAAAATTAGAAATGGTATCGATAAAAAGTGATTTTTTTGTACCACTTTCAGAGAAGAAAAAAATTAATTGAATGTGGAATATATTAAAAAAAAATTACTCTACTCCTATTGCTTGTCTAATAAATTTAAAAAAACCCCAATAGGCTTATGAGTGGTATTAATTAGTAAATTATAAATAAATCATACGTATTGAGGCCAACTGTTTTTAAAGTAAAAGTGGTTAAATGACCAAAAGTGCATCTTTTTAACATATGATCCGACACCATATGAATCAACTAAAATTTTGTATTTTTACATTGTATTTTTTTTTAATGAAAAGTAGTCAAAAATTGTTTTTTTTTTTAATTAAAATGTTGTTAAGTAACAATTAAATCTATAATTGATTTAATTAAAAAATTATTAGCATTATATGAATCCACTAAAAGTTTGTATTTTTACATTTCATTTCTTTTTTAATGAAAAGTAGTCAAAAATGTTTTTTTTTTTAATTAAAAATGTTGTTGAATACCAATTAAATCAATTAAATCTATAATTGATTCAATTAAAAAATTATTAGTATAATATGAATCTACTAAAAGTTTGTATTTTTCAATTGCATTTTTTTAATGAAATGTAGTCAAAAATGTTTTTTTTTTTTATTAAAATTGTTATTGAATAACAATTAAATCTATAATTGCTTCAATTAAAAAATTATTATTATATGAATCCACTAAAAGTGTATATTTTTAAATTGCATTTTTTTAATGAAATGTAGTCAACAATTTATTTTTTTTAATTTCTTTAATAAAAAATGTTGTTGAATAACAATTAAATCAATTAAATCTATAATTGATTCAATTAAAAATTTTTTAGTATTATTTGATCAATAACAAAATTAATTGACTAAATGGTGGAAACGAAAAAAAAATACTCATGTTCCAATGTGTGTTGTGCAAAAACTATAACCCCTTCGAACAAAATTAAAATTTTCTTGTATTCTTTCTCATGTAAGCTTTTACAAAGTTTACAAATCAGATTTGTGGCATACTTTCTTAAAAATAAATACTTAGAATTAGATTCAGATACATATTTTAGAAAATTTGTTTAAAATTTAGAGACAATTATATAATCAGTACTAAAAAGTAAATCCCTCTGTGCTTACATCAGTTGCGTCCAATTCATATGCACAATGTGCAAGCTTTTACAAAAGAGCTTTTTCACGTACAGCGAGCTTCGACGAGAGCTTTTACATATATGAGGGCACAATACAAGGATGGAAATTCTGAATTTCGAAATGTTATAAGTTGTACAATTTATTTAAGCCATAACACTTTAATACTTCTTTTGAAAGATCTTTAAAAAAAACGGCATCTTCAAAAAGCTTGCT
The DNA here is from genome assembly GCA_949748255.1 of Eustalomyia histrio. NCBI lineage: Eukaryota > Metazoa > Arthropoda > Insecta > Diptera > Anthomyiidae > Eustalomyia > Eustalomyia histrio. The sequence continues at coordinate 59,251,743 of OX456525.1, read as the reverse complement.
GTGCTTTGCTAAGGATAGAGCAACAACAAAAGGAATCTTTTCTTTGATATTTTTTTCATATTGAAATTGCTCGATTGGCAAATTTTTCTTTTGAAACTTTAATTTCAGTTCATGTACTAACTTGGCCCTATCTAAATTTTAATTCAAAAATATCTTTTTTATTATAATGCCTTTGTATGTTTGTGATTGCGTTTAGCATTAAAACCACAAACCAAACATACGGGATCGCCGTCATTGTTTTCAATGAACAAAAACAACTGCTGCCACGCTTTATTAAATGTATTTTTTTTTTTTTAGTGAACATAGACTGATCGTTGTATGTTTGAAAAGTTATTTTCAAGTTGATGAAAAAGCACTAACGTACTGAATTTTCCGTCCCTGAAAAAAAAGCTCTTTACTACAAACGCAAATATCATAGTATTAGTGGCTTACATGATGAATGAAACTCGTATACATATGTAATAAACAATCAAATCCAAGTCTAATGCCCGTAATTTTAAGCAAGAAACACCTACCAGTGCTTAAATACCTCCTACCTTGTGGCCGAACAAAAACCACTGGGTATCTAAGCACCGATAGATATCGATTGCTTGAAATTACTGGTATAACTTCATCTTTTTAGTGCCACCTTCTTCATTAAGAGGGAGTAGTAAAAATTCCAATTTGTTTGGCAGCAGGTTAAAAATTATGTACACTTACCAAAAAAAAGTCTGTAATGGCAACTGAAAATTTTGCTAATTTTAGCCCAGCGGTATTTTTTGCTAATCTTAGCAACACATGTCTGCTGACGTGTAGTACAATAAAATTTGTAGAAAAGTTAGTAGCCGCTACTAAATTTTAGTCAACTTTTTGTAAAGTGAAATTTAAAATCGCTTTGCTAAAATCAGCAAAAAATTTACTAATAATTATTAATTTTAGTACAACTTAATTAGTATACAAAATTAGTAAGCGCTACGAAGTTTTAGTAAATTACTGTAAACTCAATTAATTGTAAAATATAGCAAAGTTTAAATTTATAAACAAAATATTATTAAAATGCACAAATTAAGATAATTATTTTTGCTACACTTTAAAGCTGCTAATTTTAAAATTAAAAAAAATCAAAGGCTTTAAAAATAGTCAAAAAAATAAACGAATTTATTATTTTGTTTTAATTTGCTAATTTTTGTTTTGAAAAATATTTTTAGTAATTTTTTTGGATTATAAGGTCAAATTTTAATTGTTTTAAGGGATGATTTTTAGAACAAAAAAACTTTAGTGCTTTTTTAATTGGATGTCCTATTTTTGAACCTTAGTCTTCACTTCCGATCCCTTTATTCAACCTATGTTATTATTTTAATTATTATAAACAACATTTCCTTCAATATCCAATTTTTTAAAATTAGTAATTTTTTTTGCTAATTTTAGCAAATCGGTTTTCAAAAATGATTTCTGAAGTTAACAACAATAATTTGTAAATATTCTGTAAAAATTCTGTAGTTTGTAAAATGTAAATAGCAAAAAAGTTTACTAAATAATAATTTTTTTACTAAAAATCAGTATAAAAATAGTAAAGTGGGATTGAAAAACGGTTAACAGATTTTTCTACTAATTTTTTTTTCTGAGGGTAAGTTTGAAAAAAAAAATCAACCTTAGATTTTTATTCTCTAACTAAAACTTGAGCAGTGTTTTTTTTCAGATCAGTTGTGCTTAAGACAAAAATAGATTGAATTTGACGAAAATTAAAAAAAATCATACAAAATACAATTCGTTGTTTTTTATTTATTATTATTTATTGGTTTAAGGGCTATAAGAAAAAACGGAAGATCGTAAAAATTAGCCAAATTTTGTTTCACAAGGAAAGTATCCCAACCCAAACATTCCCATTTGAGGAAATTTTTGTTTTTAATTATTATCATTTTTTATAATTCCTTTAGTTTTCTTTTGCTATAATTATTAATTATAAAAGACAATTTCCCCTGAAGAAGTCACCCAATGTTGTGAAGAAATATTGGGATAAATATATATTTATAATTAATTTTTTATAAATAAAAGATCTTTAGCTCGATGAGAAATATTACACATTATCATTTTTTCTGCATGTTTCTTCTAAGACCGAAAGATATAATTTTTGAGTGTTGATTATCCTTACGAAACATTGAAGTCTTATACAGCCAGCTATTATGTATGGCTGAGTGAGTTAAGCAGTCGACTAAACTCTGGTAGTGTGGGTTCAAATCCTGCCGAGAACATTGTTTTTTTCAAGCTCAATTTTATATTTAAAATTTTATTTTATATATTTTTTTATAAACTAGATTCCATACAATATATTGTTGGATCTAATCTGAAACAATTTGATCTGCCATTTTTCAAATCAATTTAAATCTTACACAATCCCTAAATATATTGCTTTATCTAACTGGACCTCTTATTTTTCGGATAAATTTAGATCTTACTGAAGCCCCAAATATATTGCTGGATCTAATTTGACCAGTCATCTTTCGCATCAGCTAGATATTAAAGCAGATGTTAAAGAATATCAAATTGGATATAATTAATGATGTGAACAAATATTTTATGATGTAATAAATTAAAAAAAAGAAAACATAATCCGTGGTTAATATCAATGCTGCACAAAAACTTAAAAAATTATTTATATTTTGCAGAAAAAAATTTACATTTTTAATTTTTCAAATCAAAATTGCCGAGTTATCTAAATTTTTTTTATTAACACTTTTAAAGCAAAATTTTCAAAATGGCTACACTCAGAATATTATGAAGTTTACTGTTTGAACAACAATTAAAAAAGTTTTCAGTTCAGTTAAAAATAAAGGAACATACATTTTTTTTTCAAACAAAGATTTATTTTAACTTTTTTATACATTTGCTCAAAATAATTTACAGTTATTTACCGATATTTTTCTGTTTCATTTATGTTTTTATTTATTTATTTATTTTATTTATTAATCATATAATTACAAATTATATGTTAATACCCTATCCGAGCACTAGCAACAAAGGCCTTCGGCTCGTTGTAGCGAAAACTGACCAGAGCCTGTGGTGGGAATTGAACCCCCGACCCCCGCACTGATAAGCTAGCAATTTAGTTTTTTATTTAAATTGTTTGTTTATACAAAAATTATTTCAATTTAAATTACATAGAATTATTAAATATTAAGAGTTTTATAAGCACACATATATACACATATATGCTCATTTACACAAAGTGTGTGTATAGACAGTGTGAGTATACATTTTGTAGATGAACAAACCAAACAAAAATACATAAAAAGAAACAATTTCAAATGAATGAATAATCGGATATTTTTAAGGAATTGTTACGAAAAATTTTAACATTCATTTTTAACTGATTAATCATTTGTTTTTTACTAATATGTCAGTTGTTTAAACATTTAAAAATAAATAACAAAAACCATTTGATTTAAATGAAAAGTAAGTAGACCGATTTTAAAATGAAATATCATTTTTTGTTATTTTAATTATTTCAAGTGTACCTACAAATTCTAATATAACTTAAAATGTACGAGTTCGGATCAATAAGTCAGTGACTTTTTAAATTTCCCTCGTAGTTATATGAAATGCAACACAGCTGCCATCTAGTACCACATGTTAACTACTGAGCAAGTTCCGTCATTTACTTCGCGTTTAACAGCTGTTCAAAACATACGACCTCGTGGATTTCGAGTGCTCATTAAACATTATTTTTTGCGAAAAAAAACCGTCAATCAAATCAAGAAAAATCTTGATAAATACAATGCGCACTCTGCACCATCGATTTCAATGATTAAAATAAGGCGCTTACTGACTTTGGTTGTGGCCTTACAAGCACGGAAGATGCCGAACGCCCAGTTGAGGTCTCTACACCCAGAACAATTGAACAAATTCACGATATGGTGTTGGCCGATCGGAGGTTGAATGTGCGATAGGTTGTGGAAGGCCATAGCTCAGTGGCTTCAAATTTGAACAATCACTTGGGTATGAGAAAGCTTTCCGCAAGATGGCTGCCAACGAAATTGTGTGACAGCTAGAGTATTCAAAAAACCGGTCTTTTGAAAAAACCGGTTTCGGTTTTCTTCGAAAAATCGAATTTTAAAATAACCGGTTTCGGTTTCAGTTTTTACAGAAAAAACTGGTCAACCGGTTTTTTCGGTTTTTTTTTTAATTTGAATAAAAAGTTTATATAATTTGTTAATTGTTTTTATTACAAAAAAACAGAAACTTAATATATAAAGTAATAAATATAAAAAAATACATTCTTTAATTTAATTTATTTTTTTTTTATTGTACTTCATTTCAATAAAAAATTAACTTAAAACCAATATTTTTTAATATAATATCTTCAAAATTAATATTATAAAACTATATTCATATCAAATGATTACAGATCATTAAGTTTGTAAATTGGAAAAATTAGGTACCTTAGTAATTTGAAAGTTTAAAACATTCAAATTAAAAAGTTTTTAATATTACATTTTAAATATGTAAAAAAAATCTATTTTTCAGTTCTAAAATAATGTGCAATTTAAATGTTTCGTTTTAAGACAATTTTTTTTGTATGCTTTTGATAAAGCTAGAAGTGGAAAATACTCTTTCACTAATAGTAGATGTTGGACAAATAGTCAAAAGACAATTATATAAATTGTCAAACTTTTCAGTTCTTTTGTCGCATTTATCAAGATATATGAAATCATCATATGTGACCTTCTCCGAGAAAAAGAGACCTAGTGTGCCAAAAAAACGGGTTTGGACTTAAGAGTGGATTCTCGTACCTCAAAGGGTGTAGAATAAGGTGAAATGAGTTAGATTTCTGATAAAAATTTATTTACCCTATAAAAACAAACTTGGGAAAATCGATAAAAACGAGAAAAACATTAAAATTTTACTTTTTTGGTTTTAAATTGTTTTTAAATTGTCACTCTAAAAGCGAAAAAATACGTCACCACATAGGCATGACGTCACCAAAGTCGGCACCCAATCATAATTAAGCATACCAAATTGCATCTCCTACCTGAAGGTGTGTTCACAGTGATAATGCGTTACGAAACTTTAAATGCGTTTTTCTCAAAACTTCATTTTCACACACTAGGTCCCTTTTCTCGGAGAAGGTCACATATAATGATGAATGATTTTGTACAGTCTCTTTTTTATGATTTTTTTAATTTAGATCAGAAATCAAACTATTTGAATTTGGAATATCCAAAGTTAAGTCTTCATCGAAATCTATCAGACTTACATCTAAATCCTCATAACCAAACAAACGATTATAAAAGTGTTCGGAAAAAATAAAAGAGACCTAGTAACCCAGTTGGTGATGTAATTAAAGAAACCGGTTAACCGAAAAAAAAGACCGGTTTTCGGTTTTCTTCGAATTTACAAAATATTCGAAACCGATCGGTTTTAAAAAAAAAGAAACCGGTTGACCGGTTTTCGGTTTCGGTTTTTAAATACCTAGTGACAGCTTAGTTTCCATGGCAAAAATCAATGAAGTATATTACGAATTGCCCCCTCATTCGCCTTATTCTCCGGATTTAGCCCCCAGTAACTATTTCCTATTTAGATTCAACGATGAAATTATTGATCAAACAAATGCCTGTTATGGACCTCAAAAAATCCAATTTTTTGGAAGGGATACAAAAATTGGAGAAACGTTGGACGAAGTGTATTGATTTAAGGAGATTATGTTTAAAAATGATTTTTTTTTTTTTTTGCAAAAAAAAAAACTGTGTTTCATTCAAAAAGTTACAGGCTTATTGACCGACAATTGTAGCATGAAACTTCTAACCAAAAAAAAAAAACTATGTTGGATTCCAAGTAGGCTTTTTTTATAAATATTGTAAAAGGTAATTTTGATAAAATATTCAACACACTTGAATGAAATAGTTTTTTTTTTGTTTGTTCTTCCTTGACAGTTGGGTATTCGCAGATAGCACTTATTGAATAAAAGCCCTAGATATGTAATAATATAACGAAAATAATTTACGTATAAAAAAGCTAAACAACAAAGTTTTGTATATCAGCTACTTTATTCCTATTACAAGTAATTCCAGTTTTAACGTACCCATAATTTCAAACATCTTGAAATTTTAAATAAATTTATAAAAAAATATTCAATATTTAAACATCTTAAAAAATTGAAGTAAATTTATAAAAAATATTTTCCAAAGCGTTAGTATAGCATTCCATTTAAACTAAAAGCTCTCCTTAATAGCAATTTAAAATGCCTTTCCAGCCAGTTTAAGTGAAAGTTGAAAACAAATACATTAATATGTTACACAAGGGATTAATTGACACATTTAATTTTACTGCATTATTTATTATTAACAATTTTAATTATAATTTAGACCGTTAAAACAAGAAAATCGCATTTTTTCGACACCATTTCACATATATTTTTTTTTTTGCTACATGGTGTATGGTTATATATAATTTTCAATTTTTGTTGCTGTTGCCTTTTCACTCAGAATGTAGGTCAATGGGTTGTCGTACTCAATCTGTTTTGTAATTTTTTTTTTTTTGTATTTGCGAAAAGTATACACACACACATACACATACATATGTATGTGTATATACAAATTGTATTACATATTTGCTTCTACTGCAACAATAGTTAGTCTAGAATGGTTAAAGAAATGATTACCATGTCTCTCTTTTTTTTCTATATTTTTTTATTGTTGGTGCCGTTGTTATTCTGTTAAATACAGGTCAAAAATCCTATAAAAAAATATATATATATATTTGTTAACAAGTTTTTATTTTTATTTTTTTATATTGGAAAAATATACAGTTGCCGTTGCAATAAATTAAGTTGGTGTTCCACATTTTCAACTATTTTGCCTAAATTCTGTATTTTTTTATATTTTAATTTTAATTCTATTTCATTTTTCTGTTAAAGTAAATTATACACAGTTGTAGTATATTACACATTTCAAGGTACATATTGTGTTGTTTTTGTTATTTGTTTTAGTTTTTTTTTTTTAACCACAAGGTTAATCATAATAATATTTTTTATTTTTTTCATTTTCTACATTTCGACGGAGGAGCATGATTTTGTCTAGGTTGTATAGAATTCACCTTTTTTGTTGCTGTTGTTGTTATTTCCTTCTGAATTGTTAGCAAGTACATCTTTTGAAAAAGGTGTTGTTGCTTATATTTGTTGTTGTTGTTGTTGTTGTTGTTGTTGTTCTTGTTTATATTTTATGTTTTGTAGGTCATGGGTTTTGTTCGTGTGTTGCATTTTTGTATGCAGTTAGTTATGAAATAAAAAATTTATTTAGAAGTAATAATTAAATATAGGATTTTTTTTTCTTACTTTTGAATAACTGTTTTTGTGAAAACAATGTGTATGCAATAAAATGAATTAATTATGCATAAAATTGAGATTTATGATACCATTGCGTATACTTAATATTAATTGCATTTTGTTTATATTGTTTTATTGCATGAAGGCGTATACTTTATATGAACTTTAAGTATGAATAAAAAATAATTCTAGCTCGTTATGTGATAAACAGGACAGCGATTATCATGCACTAAACAAAATGGAAAACTAAGCGCCTAAAAATATGCAGTACAAAATAAGTACAAAAATTTATTGCATATTTTAATATCAAAAAATATGTCAAAACGACTTTTTGCGAAAAAAAATAACTTTTTTATTGTGGAAAATGGTTCTTTAGGGCTTCAGTAGCAACTTTTGTTTTGCGACTTTTTCATAATTCCGTTATTTACAAAATTGCTGCTATTTTTAGGTTATTAAAGAAAATCTAAATTTTTACCTTTAAATTGACCTTTAAAATTAGACCTAATGATGTTTGGCAACTATGTACAAAATATTTTGGCGAGTATTTTTGCTGAACATATGAACTCATAATATTTGCAAATAAAGGGTGTTTTAATGCATTTTTCAATAAAAATGAATTTTGCGCCATCCAGCGGCAATAATTTGTACTAACTATATTCAACAATTAGAAAGGTAATTTGAATACCTTTCCAACAAAAAACAAAATGTTGAAAAAATACCCAAATGGCAAAGAAAATAACTATAAAATAATGAAAAAGTTTCAAATTTATATTAAAATATGTACATATACACTCAGAATATTATGTAGTTTACTGTTTGTAGTTTGATAAAAAAAGTTTTCCTTTCCATTTAAAAATAAAGAAACATACATTTATTTTTCAAAGAAATATCTATATTAACTTTTTTATACATTCATTATTCATTTACCGATTTTTTTCAGTTTCATTTATTTTTTTCATTTGTTTTAAATTTAATAAAAATTTTCCCACAAAACAGAAATTTGTGGTTTATTTGTGTCTGTAACAGTTATTACAAATTTAAATTTTGTCTGTTTCAAAAAAAAAAATATTTAAAAAATTTCAATTTGTTTTTTTAATTTAAATTGGTTGTATATATACAAAAATTTTCAATTTAAATTAAAAGAACTTTATAAACACACAGATATACCAAAACACATTCACACAAAAAGTGTCTATGGCTATTAAATATGTTGAATCGCAGCAAGTGGTGGGGGATGGAATCTAGGAATTACACTCTGAGCAGAGAAACAAAGTCACCAGTTGAATTTGTTTCTCAGGAAAATAGAATAAAATATGCCAATATGAAAGAAATAAAACAAAGGAAATTAGGAAAAAAATTGGAATATTTTATTTGAACAAATTCAGGAGTACAATCTTACCAGTATGAACAACGGCTTGACAAGAAGAAAAATTCAATCCTATTTCTACGGAAACAGCATCTGCGACATTTTTACTGTTTTGACATTTCTTATTAGTAATGTTTTTTTTAGTAAGAGTATTAAAGTAGTTACCAATGTTATAAAAAGCTAAAAGGATCGATAACTTTGTATCTTTTTTACCATTGGTAACGCAACGACTATAGACTGTTAGGGTTTTCGTAACGGGGATAATGCAAAAGGACAGCGTAGAACTTTTAGCATTAACATTACCGCCCGCCTTGCAGTATACGTGCAACAAAAGGGATACCATGGCTAGTTGAAAGTCGCAGATACTTTTTCTCGGAATGATATGACTACAATGGAAGAAGTATTAATAAATAAATTTAATTACAATTAGGATTAGGATTAGATATGAAATTCATTTGATTATTATTTTTCCAATTCATTTAAATTTAGTATAAACAATATGTAAATAAAATATGGATACAAGAACGTTTGGGTTTGCTTTTCGATGTTTGATAGTGCATTTTTTTTTTTTTTTTTATCTACATAGAACAGGACCCATAAATAGTCCAACCAAAAATGGTGCTTTGCGCAGTGGGAAGTCCAGTTTTGGAAATTACCCCTTCACAGAGAACCTTCGGATAAATGTCTACCCCGATTATGATATCAATGCCTGCCGATTCGTAGAATTTGGAATCTGCGAGGAAGAGGTCACGGAAATTTTTCTTATACGCTTCTGGTAACGACTGTGTTGGAGTTAAAAGCGTAAGACGATTATCGACCCTAAAAGTTCCTTCGATTTTCGATGTAGAATCGAAACGCGATTTTAGGGTCAATGGACAAATTGTCTCCTCCTGCAAGGTCAATGTCGTCAGACGCAATTTTTCGACAAGCTTTTTGGAGATCCGACTAACTGAGGAACCCGAGTCGAGGAGACAACGTGCGTGGGAACTTGTTTTGTCCAATTTGACGAGCACAGTCGGAAGCAGAATAATGCTATTTTGTCTTAAAATAGACGTGAGTAAAGAGGACTGGGAAGTTGAGGGCGTCGAACGTGAGGGATCCCTAGGACGAACACTTCTGGACTGTGAAGGTTTTGGAGATGGAGAACAAGAACGTGAGGAAGAGGCCGGAGGATCTTTGGATAGTCTTGGATGCATATGAAGGAGTGTGTGATGGGACTTTTGGCAAGTTCTACAACCGCTTTTAGAAAAACAGGTGCCCTGTGAATGATTGTGAGCTAGGCAATTATTACAGTATTTATGATTACGAACGGCTACGATGCGTTCGGTGACGTTCATAGCCAAGAATTTTGCGCACGTTCTCAAAGGATGAGGCCGATTGCAGATGCGACATAAAAATGAATTATTTTTAAGTGGCTGGTTTGCCTTACGGTTGTGACGGCGATGTTGATGTTTGTTGGTGGAGTTCTTAGGCATGATTAGCTGAAAGAGAAGGATAGGAAAATATAATAATAAAACTGCCGGAAAATAACCTTAAGACCTGGCAGAGTTAGTCGGTTCCTAAAACTACTAATTTTGTAATAGGCCTTGTAATCTTCCCTCTTTGGGTGAAGATATCGGCCACACGGACACGATTATCGGATCCTACATACGTTTTTTCTATTCTGCCAAGACGCCATGAATTTGGAGGAAGGTTTTCATCTTTGACAACTACCAAAGTGTTTTCTTTCAGGTTTTTCTCTGATTTTTGCCATTTCACTCGTTTCTGTAGCTCTGTAAGATACTCGTTTTTCCAACGGGTACAAAAATTCTGGTGGACGAGTTTCAATCTCTGCCACCGATTGGTTAAGGTTGCCGCGGATTCAGTAACAGATGGATCTATAGGAGCTAATACAGGAGATCCGATTAGAAAGTGCCCTGGAGTTAGAGCTGTCAAATCAGACGGATCTTGCGAAATAGGCGATAATGGACGGGAATTTAAGCAAGCTTCGATGCGGGACAATAGAGTGGAAAATTCTTCAAATGTGTATCTAAAACACCCTGATGTTTTTTTGAAATGCGATTTAAAACTCTTTACACCTGCCTCCCACAACCCACCCATATGTGGAGCACCTGGAGGAATAAAGTGCCAGGTGATATTTTGATGAGCGTAGTTGGCGGTAACAGCTTGGCGTGATGTTTGAATGAATTCTTTTGCAAGTATTTTGGAGGCACCGACAAACGTTGTGCCGTTGTCGGAGTGCAAATGAAGAGGACATCCCCGACGAGATACAAAGCGCTGGAAGGCTGCTAGAAATGCAGGAGTGGAGAGATCAGACGTGGCTTCTAAATGTATTGCCTTTGTGGAAAAGCAGACGAAAACACATACGTATCCCTTCGTGATACGGCATGCTCTACCGGAATAACTTTTGATATCAAAAGGACCGGCAAAATCCAGACCGGTATGCGCGAAAGGGCGTGTAATTTCGGATCTCTCGGGAGGCAATGCAGCCATTAGTTGCTTCTGGCATCTTTTCTTATATAATAGGCAGGGTTTGCACTTGTTGATTGTGGCCTTTATCATATTTTTAACTTTTGGAATCCAATAATGAGTTCTTATACTCCGAAGGACGAGTTGGTTACCACCATGGAGGGTGATATCATGAACAAACTTGACTAGCAATCGAGAATATTGGCAATTGTAAGGGAGTATTATGGGATGCCTTTCATTGTACGAAAGTCCAGAAGAGGATTCAAGTCTGCCACAAGATCTGATTAGCCCTTGCTTGTCTAGAAAGGGATTCAAATTAAGGATCGAACTAGAAGAAGCTATCGACTGTTTGGAAGAAAGTGCTTTGTACTCGTTTGGATAGAAAGCTTTCTGACAAATATTAATAAGTCTGTCACGTACAGCCACGATTTCAGAACTAGTAACCATAGTCGATTCTTTACAAAAATTTGAGCGATATTTTGGATGTGTTCGATAATAAAATCTGTAAATATAAGCAATGACTCGCATAGCTTTTGAATAGGAAGAAAAACGTTCCAAAATATCATTAAAATTTTGAAAATACGTAAAGTGAACCTTTATTGGTTTTTTTTCTATGTCGGTTTCTGGAAATACCGGATACTCACGACTAAGCCAGTTGGTATTACAATCTTGCAGCCACGGTGGACCATGCCACCAGAGATCATTATCAATAAGCTCTTGAGGAAAAATACCACGGCTAGCTAAGTCGGCAGGATTATTTTCTGAAGTGACATGACGCCAGTGAGGTGGATCAATTATCTGAACAATCTTTGCAATTCGGTTTGCAACAAAGGTCACCCAAGAACAAGGAGGTTTCGCTAGCCAGGAAAGGACAATAGTGGAGTCAGTCCAGCAGAAAATAGAGTATTTCTCGACATCTAATTTTGGAATAAGATTGTCTAACATTTCAGCGAGGAGAACAGCTCCACAAAGCTCTAATCTCGGAATGGATAGAGTCTTAACAGGAGCTACTCTGGTTCTTGACGAAACCAAGTGAGTGGATATGGAATCATCGGATACTATGCGGATATATAATGCTGCTGCGTATGCTTTTTCAGACGCATCGCAGAAACCATGGAATTGGATTTCAGCATTTGGAGTAAAATCGAGCCATCGAGGAATCTGTATGTAATTAATAGCCGGGTAATTGGATTGAAAGTTTTTCCACTGAGAAAGGGACTCTGGAGAGAGGACTTCATCCCAATCGGTTCCGTCCATCCATATCCTTTGCATTATGATTTTTGCTAGTACAACACATGGGGATAACCATCCAGCTGGATCAAACAGTCTTGCAATTTGAGATAGGACTTCTCGTTTTGTAAATGTGGAAGTCTCCGGAAAAGGTTTGGCTGTGAAGTAGAATGAATCCGATAGAGCATTCCAACGGATTCCTAGGGTTTTCGCCGTGCTGCTGTCATCAAATTCGAGGAAATCTTCATTAAGTAGATGATCCAGTGGAAGATCGGCAATAATAGCTTTGGAATTAGCCGTCCATTTTCTCAGTGAAAATCCTGCTGATTGAAGAGCTAGGATAAGCTCATTCTTTGCTATCAACGCATCTGGTATCGTATGAGCACCAGCCAGTACGTCATCAACATACATATAATTCCGAAGAATATTGCTAGCCATCGGATAAATAGATTTAATATCTTCAGCTAGCTGGATAATGGTCCGAATCGCTAAATATGGAGCACAATTGACTCCGAATGTTACAGTTTTCAATTCGTAATCTTGGACAATATCACTTGGATCGTTTCGGAATATGATTCGCTGGAAAGGAGTGTGTTCTGGATTGACTAAAATTTGTCTGTACATCTTTTGGATGTCCGCATTGAACACATATCGGAACATTCGCCATTTAAGGATCAATAGAGTTAAGTCATTTTGCAGAATCGGACCTATATGGAGAATATCGTTTAGACTTAACCCGTTGGAAGAAGGAGCAGACGCATTAAAAACCACACGAACTTGTGTGGTGGTGCTTTCTGGTTTAATAACAGCGTGATGTGGTAGGTAGTAATTCAATGGAAATTTGAGGAAGCCAGGACAAGGCACTTTGAACATGTGATTTAATTGTCCATATTCTTGAACAACTTGATCATATTCTTGTTTAAAGGATGGATTTTTAAGCAATCTAGCTTCATTTCTAAAAAACTGTGCCATTGCACTTATCCTAGATTGACCAATGTGTAGTTTTTCGGGATACCCTTCTTTGAATGGGAGTGAAACAATGTATCTTCCGTCCGAATCTCTTTTAGTTGTCCTGGAGTACAAATCTTCGCAAAATTTATCTGAATCGGACATAAAGTTCTTCCGCGGAAGATTCTCCACCTCCCAAAACCGTGAAATTTCTTTGGCTAATGAAATTTCACAGACAAATGATGCTACTGTGGAAAAGGAGGGAGATGAGCAGAGTGAAACAGGTCCAGTTAATATCCAGCCGAATACAGTCTCTTGTGCCATTAAGGAGCCACAGACTTCATGCTTAATGCCCGAGAGCATGATCGACGGAAACAGATCACCACCTATCAAGATGTCGATCTTGGAACTATTGTAAAATTGTGGATCTGCTAACTGCATCTGCGGAAGATTTGAAAAGAGTGAAGAATCGGAGGGTTGGGACGGAAGATTGCCTGCTAATCGTGGAACAACTAAAGCATCAACAGATATTTCGACATTATCGTCTACTGTGGAACCGAGAACAAAGGAGCATTTTCGTTGTACGTTAGCAGAAATAGTATTGTTTAGCCCTGAAATTTGAGCATTTGTCCGTTCGAAGGGAAGTTTCAAAAGGTTGAACAAACGTTCAGAAATAAAGGTCCCTTCAGATCCGGAATCGATAAGTGCCCGGGCTTTATATTTCACATGTAGATGGCAAACATTTACTATTGCAGTACCTAATAAAACACCCCTAGAATTAGAAGCAAAACAAGATTGAACTACGCCAGCTGCCGAACTATTAATGGACTGTATTGAATTAGAATCGGATTGAGTAGAAAATGGAGCTGAGCGTGGGTTCAAGTTAGAATTGGTGCTGGTATTAGGTGACTGCGAAGTAAAAGCAGAATTGGAACTGTCACCATCTTTGTGAAGTAAAGTGTTATGGCGTTTATTGCATTTAAAGCAGCTGTTCTTGCTGGTACAATTCTTGACAACATGCGTTTTGGAGAAGCAGTTCAGGCATAAGCTTTGCTTTTTGATTTCTGAAAGCCTTTGTGCATAATTCATGTTCAAAAAACGAGGGCATTTACGAATGATATGTAAGTCTTTAGGACACAATGGGCACTTCGGATCGGAAACATTGTTTTGAAAAGTTTTAACGTTTTTGGGAGAAGGTTTAGATCTAGAGTCCGTGGATTTTGTGTTAGTCGTATTACGGATCTCAGCAACTGATTCTAAAGTTCTATAGCGATTCGTCAGGAATTTATCCAGATCGACCCACTTCGGGATAGACGTTTTATCGCTCAGGCCCTGTTCCCAGAGATTAAGAGTAGTATATGGAAGTCGGTTTGAGCAAAGGTATACAAATATCGGATCCCAGCTGTCAATATCTATATCGTAAATCTGAAGAGTGGAGATACAGGAGTTTATATCGCGTTGAAGCTGTTTTATTGCTGTTCCTGATTCGGAAATTATTGTGGGAAGATTGAAAAGGGTCCTTAGCTGCCCATTGACTAACACTTTGCGATTTTCAAACCGAGCACAAAGATTTGTCCATGCCAAATCAAACCCTTGATTAGTCAGTGGGCTTTTTTTAACTATTTCCCGTGCTTCACCTTGAGTTTTATTCGTTAAATGGAACAATTTTTCCACGGGACTGAGTCGAGAATTTTTGATATATATAGCGGTGAACATGTCACGGAAAGTAGGCCATGATATGTAATCGCCATGGAAATCTTCAATATCGCACGGAGGGAGGTGGAAGCTATTAAAATTTGAAGACCTTGGAGAAGCTGTGTCATATGCTGCTGTAGCAGCAAGTGGTGGACTGGGAAGGTCAGCTTTGGGAAGAGACTCAGATCGTTTAGTCTCGTAAAGCTCGGATAACTTGGCAAGCAGATTACAATAGGTAATATAAGTACTTTTATACTTGACCTTAAACGACTCTATGTTTTCTGTTTCACCATCCTGCTCATCCGAGTTCTCGATATCAAAGAGAAACTTCTCATATGCCTCTTTGACTCTCGACCAGGTAGTCTTTAATTCAGAGCGATGTACGTCGATTGCATGGAACGAGGTAACAGGGTAGCGATTGTCAGAAAAATCATAGTCAAATTCAACGATGCTATCCGCTAACCGAATAAAATTATCGAGCGACATCTTGAAGTACAAAGAAATCTCAGAGCAGGCAAAAAGTCGCAAGGGGTTCAATTGAAATTTAAGCTAGATTTAAGTTTAAGTTAGGCTTAAACTTAATAGCACTTGAATATATATTTATCCAAAAAAAAGAAAATTTTCTTTTTTTTAAAAGGGCACCAACAATGGAATTTGTAATCAAAATGAACTTTGTGTTGTAATTTTGGTGTGTCACTTCACTTTTAATTAAAAAATTTTACTTGAAAAACTTTCAAAAATTTCAAAAAAAAAATTTTTTTTTTTTTTTTAAAATTTTAAAGTTTATGATACCTTGTGAAAAATTTCAAACAAAAAGAGTGTTAGAAGTTGACTTTGAATTTAAAAAAAACAAAAAAAAAAAATTTTATTGGTTCAGAACTTCCTGTGTATGTTTGGGTGTGGCTCGAACTAAGGCAGTTAAATTTTAACAGACAAAGGTAGTAAATATACACCAGATTTGATAAAAATTTAGACGCCTAGACTGACTCAGCCGATTTGGGAAGGCAATGCTAATCGAGTCGAAATGAATTTTTGTTCAAGAACAATTTAGTTTTTGATAAGTACAAGGTATTTGAAAAATTAAGAAAACGATTGGAACTCGGTACACAGTAGAAAATTGCAAAATTCTATGTGTAATATCACACACCTCTTGTATATTTGAAAAAAAGATTATATCAGTAATTTACAAATTTCTCAACCAAAAAAATTGTTGAAAACCAAATTTAAATTTAAACAAATATTTTTAATTACTTAGGCACCAGCTATAGAATTTATGAGCAGAAAAACCTTGTGGTTTTGTGGAATTATTGAAATTCGAGTTTTAATTTAAGCAACTATTTTTAATTACTTAAAATTTTATGATACTTTTGTGTACCAAACCAATTCTCAAAATTGATGTGATAAAAAAAATAAAAAAATTAAACTTAGCTAAAATTGGAACTCTACAATGGCTCGCTGAACCCTGAGTTCAATAAAAAAAGTTCTAACATTAATTAGGGTTTTTTTTTACAACTAGGTAAATTTACACTCCCTAGATCTAACTAAACTTATGGTTTTGAGTGTACAAATATTGTGGAAATAGGAAGCAAACCAAGTAATATACGCCGGGAAGAATTGACACAGAAGCCGTAATTTGAATGGAATTAAAATGACTTATAATTGTAATTAATAATTTTAATTATGTTCATTCACAGAGGCAACGCCGAAAACTATTTAAAAAACGGAAAATTAATTAATTAATTAATTCTGGATTAATTTTATCTTTAATAATTTTGTTACAGAACAATCATAAAATATTTATATGTTCTTATTTAGATTACTTTTCCTTTTACCAGGGGAATTAAAAATGCTTTTATGCCTTTCCAAATTTCAGCCGGCGATATTTATTTTAAAGAAAAAAGTATCTACAAAGGGAATTATAAAAAACGTTAAAGTTCGTCGACCTTTTGTTGAGTTGTAGGAATTTTATTCTTCTTGCAAAAATATTTGCTTCAGAATTTGGAGAACAAAATAAACTTTTAGCAAACAAGTATAAATGGCAAAAAAAAAGAATGTAAACAAAATAAAAAAGTCTAACTATTAAAACACATGTAAAACTCAATACAAAAAAAAACTTATGAAGAGTTTTAAACAGCACCATTTGTTCTCAGCGGGGTCGGTGTGGATAAAGTAAAATACAATAATTAAGAGAAAGTTCGACCTCTTATAATTGTGTAAATGGTGAAGTTAAAAGAGTAATGATCGAAAAGGGGAAATATTCATTAAGAGAGTATTTCCATTGAAATTAAACGACACCAGAAGAGTTTACTCTTTTAACCTTTAAACAAAATGTAAATGTGTTTAAATATGTAAGACTTCTGCAGATGGGGGATGTGGGGAAGAAGTATTTTGTAATGTTAAATGTAACTAGAGCTGTAAAAGGAGGGGAAAATGATGTTACATACATTAAATGATCATAACATGACCTGGAAGAAAAAGCGCGCCAAAATAAGAAAAATAAAAATGGATGTTAACTTTTGGAATTTATCATATGTACACTAGGTGTGAAAAGTATCCAACAATTTTGTTTGTTGTATATGAATAAAACCAGAAACACCTCATGTACTTTTATTTTATTTTATTTTTCTAATGGATCCTTCTTACGCACTTTACGTGAAAATCTCAAGGAACTCACCAATTTGTATGGAAAATTAAGCAGCTAGCACTTAATTTTCTCACCCTCCAAGGAATTATAGGTTTCCTTAGTTAAGGATGATGGAACCTTCCTCTTTTCCTGGCTTGAATTTCTCGGCTCAATTTTTTATTATATTTTTTCTGTTGTTGTTGAAATTTGTTCTTATGTGTATTATTTTTTGGTTAATTTTTCCCGAGTTCTAATTTTCGTATATCACTTTTAGTTATGTATCTTAAAAAAAAAAAATTAATTTAATTTCTTTATTTAACTTTTAATTAAACTTAATTTAATTTCCGATATTTAGATGATTAATTTAATGTTTGGAATATGTACTTTAATTTTTTTTCTTTATTATTTTAACTAATTTTTTATGGTAGCTACCCGCGCTGTGCCATCAAGCGAAGAGAAATTAACAAAAGTAAAAAAAACTAACTAATGTGCACTATCAAACGCAATGGTATAGGAAAAAAAAGCAAAAACAAACGAACCTGTTTAAACGTTGTTGTTATGTTCAATGCAGATGCTGTTGATGAAATTTCTTCAATTTTTTGTTCTTCAGTTTTTCCCCACTAGGTTATCTGGTTCGATGGGACCAATAAATATGTTGAATCGCAGCAAGTGGTGGGGGATGGAATCTAGGAATTACACTCTGAGCAGAGAAACAAAGTCACCAGTTGAATTTGTTTCTCAGGAAAATAGAATAAAATATGCCAATATGAAAGAAATAAAACAAAGGAAATTAGGAAAAAAATTGGAATATTTTATTTGAACAAATTCAGGAGTACAATCTTACCAGTATGAACAACGGCTTGACAAGAAGAAAAATTCAATCCTATTTCTACGGAAACAGCATCTGCGACATTTTTACTGTTTTGACATTTCTTATTAGTAATGTTTTTTTTAGTAAGAGTATTAAAGTAGTTACCAATGTTATAAAAAGCTAAAAGGATCGATAACTTTGTATCTTTTTTACCATTGGTAACGCAACGACTATAGACTGTTAGGGTTTTCGTAACGGGGATAATGCAAAAGGACAGCGTAGAACTTTTAGCATTAACAGCTATGCATACATACATTTGTATATTAAAAAAAATACAAAAAGGGAAACCATTTCAAATAAATGATAAAAACATTTATTTTTTAAGGAACTGGTATGTAAAATTTTGACATTTATTTTAACTGATTAAATCATTTGTTTCTTACGGATGTGTCAGTTGATTAATAAACATTTAAAAATAAATAACAAAAAGCATTAAATTTAAATAAAAATTAGGTTTTTAAATGAAGTGTTATTTTAACTTACAAACTATTTAAGTGCATGTAACTAAATTCATCATTAAAGTTTTGTACGTACTTACACTTTAAGTTTTGCGACAAAAATTTTTAGTTATTTTATTAGGGGAAGTTTCGGTAGACCTGTCGATAGACCACTATAACTCCCTGCCAGGTCCACAAATGACCCCACTTTTCTTAAGAAAACCCTTTGACTGCGCCTAATCTCGGAAATCGATTTCCGGGTCTCCTACGTCCTTGGGTCCTATGGACGGAATAATCGGCCTAATTAGCCCTTTTATTTGCCCCCACTCCCGTAATAAATAGGTTACAATAACCACCCCCCCCCCTCTAAAGGGTACATTAAGGTATCCAATATCTTCCACTACGTTTTTTGGGGGTACCCCCTCGAAGTATCTCCTTGGAATGTTCCAAGGAAGTTTTGGCTCCGGTAGACCTGTCGATTGACCCCTATAACTCCCGGTTAGGTCCACAAATGACCCCACCTTTTAAAGGTAGGGCCTTTGACCTTGACAAATCTCGGAAATCGATTTTTGGGTCCTCTGTGGGAGGTACGCCCTTGGGTTATATGGACGGAATAATCGTCGTAATTACCCCTTTCATTTGTCCCACTCCCGCCCTGATCGGGCCAAAAATAGGAAAAAATTCCAAAATTACTTTTAATAGGCCTTAATGTTTTTTATACGGCACAAATTGGGCTGAATATTATGCCTTGAAACTCAATAAAGTTATTGATAACTATAATATCTAAAATTCTGCGGTAGTGCTTGAAGATTGCATTCCTACTTCCAAGGTTATATGTCAATGTAGGTGAAAAGAACGCATTTTTCCAATTTGTTCGCTTTTTTCAAACATTTTCCAAATTTTCTTGTAAACGAAAAATGCGATCGTCACGCACCACCGCAGAATTTTAGATTTTTAAGTCATTAAAAACTGTGATAAATGGCAAGACATAATATAAACCAACCCGAACCAACCGTTTGCTATAAAACTATTACAGATTCTTGTGTAAGTAGTACTTAAGCGTGAAATCTAATTTATAATCAAAATTTAAAAATCAGTACTAGAAAACAAAATCAAAACTTTATATAAATTAATAATAAAAATGTATTTTTAGTTTGACTCGAGATCATAGGAAAAGCTTTTTCAAATTAAAATTTTTTTTTTTTTTTGCATTCCATTTGGCTGGTGTCTAATAACTTTTTCTGTGTATTCTCCATGTTTACTAAAATTAAAAAATAAGGAAACAAAATTTTTCATTTGAAAAAACTTTTCCTATGATCTCGAGTCAAACTAAAAATACATTTTTATACATATAAGTATTAAAAAGATCAACTATAAAATATGAACTTCAATATTAAAATATAACTTGGCACGGTTAAAAGAATTGTTTAAACATATTTAAAAACAATTTTAAAAAACACATGTCTTTAGTATTAGCTAATAGCTAATTTGGACATACGGTAAACAAAGGAGAATATAAATAACACAAAAATAGTTAGTAAATTTCATCTGTACTCAATAATAAAAATCAACTGTATGTTAGCATAAAATAGCTTTTTCCGTTGATTTGTGAGTTAAATAGAGATATTTACAATTGGTATTTCGGCACAAAGAATGTTGATGAAAGTCGTAGCTGACCAGAAAATGCATTCCATTCGGCTGGTGTCTAATAACTTTTTCTGTGTATTCTCCATGTTTACTAAAATTAAAAAAATAAGGAAAAAATTTTTCATTTGAAAAAAACTTTTCCTATGATCTCGAGTCAAACTAAAAATACATTTTCATACATATAAGTATTAAAAAGATCAACTATAAAATATAAACTTCAATATTAAATTAATAATATCTATTTTAAATTTTTGAATTCTGTTAATCCAGTCGTAGTAAGTAGTGACAACCACAAAAATTCTTTTCCTTGAAACTTGTAAAAACTTAAAGCAAGGTTAAACACCATTTTAAAAAATTTATGGTTTCTTAATTTATTTCAATTTGTTTTTTTATTTTTGCAGACAAAATTGTGATACCCGAAAAAATTGCCATACGTTTAATCAATTCATCCGAAGTAACCGCCGAGCAATTTTATAAACACATACTGGAACAATATCGTATATTAAATCAACTACAGCAGCAGCGAGAACAATTTCTACAAAAACAACATATACACTTGCAACAATTGGCAGCAACAGGAAATAAATTTCAAGAAATATTTGCGACAGCGACAATAATACAATCAAATCCTAAAGATCGTATCAATAAACCGGTCACACCAACAAACGGCACATATCTATTAGATCCAGCTAGGCAACCACCAATGATGCCACCCATATCGGAACGAGAATCCGAATTATCCTCCATCATAGAACCAGACCGTATACCATTGGGTATAGAAAGGGAGACAACCATGTTACGACCCATAGAAACATTACCCATATTGGATACATCACCGGCGGTATATGGTACAAAACGAAAAACACGCCGTAAACATTATCAACATCATCGAAGGCAACAACAACAACAACGACAACATCAATTAAAGCTTAAGGAGATGCAGGAGGAGGAGGAGGAGAATGGAGATATAGAGGGCGATATTATGCAAGATAAGATAACGGAAGAGAAATATAAAGAGGCCGCTTTAAATCCACCAACATCGATTATACAAGAACCCTTATACACCTCAATACCCATACCACTGATATTGAATTCAAAAGAAGATAAACGACCTCATCATAATCATGGTCACAATCATGGCCATTTAGAGAAGAGAACTAAAGCATTGGCAAGAAAACGTATAACAGCACCTTCAGTGTCGGGTTACGATACAAAATCATATTTAAATCCATTCTTAAATGGTGAATTAATCTTTGAAAAGTAAATTATTTAATGCAAAGCGGAATTGAGTTGAAATCGAGAGAAAAAATAGCATTTTGAATAAGGAAAACAAACAAAACAAAACAAAAACCAGCCAAATTAGTAATTTTTAGAAACAAATACCAGGGGGATTTAGTAGGGGGGAAATATAAAAACAAAATCAAGTAATTCAATAAAACCGAATAAATCCGACCTTATTTTTAAAACACATGGAACCTATAATGAAAAAAAAAAAACAAAAATTTGTCATATCACTAAATACACAACACCACCCAACCCACTAAAAACAATTTCTACTAAAAAAATATAAATTTATATAAATCAAAAAAAGGAACTACAACATTTTAAGGGTGGTCATTTAGATCACAATTTTGTTGCATTTAGCCTACAAAATTTTATAATAAAAACTGTAAATTTTTTTCTAAAAAAAAAATACATACAGAAATGCTATAATCCATACAAACCTATTACGGCGTAAAGTTCCTCGGAAACTATTGGCAAATTCTACTTTGGTATCATGTAATTACATAAGTTCAATCAGATGATTGATAATATATGATAATTTTCAGCTGGGTGGCTAAATAATTCTCAAAAGCGTTTTGTGTGCAAAAGAACATCGGATGAATCATAATGCAATGCTTCCATTCTATGACAAGTCCATGTTAAAATCATTGATGAAAATGTTCAATTGGAACGGCTTTTTGCTGACTATCTACATGTATGGATACATATAAAATTAGAGTCGGGCATTCCGGCTACACGAAACTCTACACCAAGTATAATTTGGATTTTATTCCAGGAAGCAGTTCAAATTTCGGAAAGAGGCCTGATTCTCATTTTAGGGTTTATGAAATTAACTAAAGATTGCATTTAAGAAAATATCGGGAATGAGGTTAACCTTGGAGGCATTATTTATTGTCTCAAATAACATTCACAATACAATTCTCAATCAAGCAGCATTTAAACCCAATCCAAATAGGACTCTTTTATGGGAGATGGGTCTAAGTGTTTGCGACCTGTAGTTTGATTACAATGTTTAACTGGACAAACGGACGGGCGGAGTCACATTGCTAAATCGAAACAGAAGGTTATTCTGAGTTAAATGCTATACTATAAGGGTGGTATAAACTCGATATTTTTAGTAAATACAAACATCAGTACATACTCTGATGTAATGGTGGAGGGTATAATAAAAAATCTATAATTTGTTCTATAATTAGTTAGAACGTCGTATAGATCATACCTTATATTAAACTGGGTGATGAAAGACCTCGCATAGACTAATTTGGTCCCTAGCGTTACGAAATAAAAAAGATCAGTCGGATGTGATGGCACCCAGGGTACCCCACACTCTCTTTACAAATGCCAGGAGCCTCAGAATTTCGATTCTAGAGATTTCCTCCAGATCATGGTATAGATAATCTCGCAACAATCTCATACCCCCACTTACCCCACAAAACCTACAAATTTCACTCGCCATCTTTCCCGCTCTCTTGGCAAAAACCGTAGTCCATCAGTGACTTGTCAGTACCCCCACCAGAATTTTACATTAGCTTCTGGTTAAGGATAACATAAGACCCTTCACCTTAGGATCGCTAGACTTTCTTATATAGGGTCCGCCAAATAACTTTTTTTTTTTGAAAATGCTATAAAAAAAAAACTATTGAATATTTTCTCAAATTTCTTTTTTTATTTGAAAGTACAATCCTTCCGGTTAATAATAGAAAATAATTTCATTCAAATGGCTGCCTCGGCTGGCCGTTACAGTCAATGGCGATCGTTATCGGGCCATGTTGGACGAATTTTTGTTCACACAAATTGAAGAGGAGGATATTGGCAACATTTGGTTTCAACAGGACGGCGCTACGTGCCACACAACCGAAGCTACACTCGATGTTTTGCGCCCTGTTTTTGAAGATCGCATTATCAGCCGCAGAGCTGATGTCGTTTGGCCACCTCGGAACTGCGATTTGACACCGTTGTACTATTATTTGTTTGGTGCCGTCAAAGATAAGTGTTACGCCGACAAGCGAGAGACAATTGACGCTTTAAAGGACAATATTCGTGAAGCCATTGGTGAAATACAGCTGCACACAATCGATAATGTGCTTAAAAATTGGACCGATCGTGTAGGCAGCCATTTGAAAGAAATTATTTTCCATTATTAACCGGAAGGATTGTACTTTCAAATAAAAAAAGAAAAAGTAATTTGGCGGACCCTATAATACTCGAAACCCTGTACATTCCGGTATTCCATCAAACCGCATCAGATTTGCTCATTATAATGGAGCTACGTAACGTTTCAAGAACTAGAACTAGCCACACGAATGTCCCTTGGCCTTTCGCCAGACAACTGGCCTCGCGCTTCGCCAACTCGTTCGCAATCTCGTTACCCTCAATGGCGCGATGCCCATGTACACCTAAAAAGTCCTTGTACCCTTGGACAATCAATGAATATGTCAAATCGGCAAAGATCGCTCTGGTAGCCGCTTGACTATCAATATAGAAGTTCACGAAGTAATTCATTGTCTCAGGGACAAAAGCCAGGTCGGCAGACATTTTCGCCGACAGAAGTTCCGCTCATCTAAGAATCATCCGTAAAAAAAAATAAAGCTTCTATGGTCAGGGCGAAAACCTGCCAACCATCAATACTTTCATATAGTGACGCGTAGTCCCTCATTGAAGCTCAACTTAGGAATAATGTAGTCACTGCTACAATTTTCATTCCCAATGACCTTTCCATGACCATAAGACGTCTACATAAACTGCCCCGTAGTCCCCAAGAGTATAGCAAACTGCAGCTAGGTCCCTTCCGCTACCAGATTAATGTAGATTTAAGATTACATCCAGTGCCGCTGTTGGCGTACTACGTAGCGCGCTGGTGATACATAGTTCAACAAGTCTCTGAGCGCTCTCCAGACACCTACAGTATACTCTCCTCTTCAATGCAGTTCACCACACGAGTACTCCATAAACTAAAGTTGGCCTAGCAACTGCCGTATAAATCCAATGCATGAGCTTGGGAAATAATCCATAAGTTTTGCCGAGAATTTGTGGTCTTCCTGACCCTCCCCTCAATATTGAGTTTCCATGACATGTTGCTATCCAAAATAGTCCCCACGTACTTTGCATGGTGTTTTAAAACAAGCTTCGTACCACCCAAGGATGTCCGTCTTCTAAAGGTTAACACTTAGTCCTATTTCGGCTGCCCACTGGTTTTTTACCACCAGGTCTCTATCACACCACTAATAGTATACATGTACTTTCCAGTGACGGCAATGGCTACGTCATCTGCATACACAGTTATTCCAGCCTCACCATCCCTTTAGCCCCTCGAGAAGCTCGTTCACAACAAGCCTGCATAGTAGTGGAGATTGAACTCTTCGCTGGGGAGGACTTTTTGGTAAGCTGAAATAATTTCGGTAAAATTTAATAATGTTAACTGGCAACTTCCCAAATTTTTCAATTTTCAAAAAGCAAAAAACGCTGCTACTTTTAAAATAAAAAATTTCGGCATAAATCTTGAATTCTTTTAAAATCAGTTTTTCTTAGCAGCCGGTTCATTTAAATAAAATTGGTATGATTTTTGCAAATCCAAGAACGGCTAGAATTTTTTTTTTAATTTGATTCTGGATCCAGATTCGATGAAAAATAATATTCTGACTGGTACTGTCATTATGCTTGCCCCAGGAGAAATAAAGGAGTAAGGATTGGTTAAACATTTTTTAAACCCTATAACTGAGCCTGAGCATGGTCGATTGTGTTTATAGCACGTGGCTAAGCTAAAAATTTCACGGAATCCATGTAATTCTATCACAAGGCATCACTGGCCGGAATGGTAAATAAACAGATTTTTCAGTTAGAACTTCTGACATGAAATGAAATCAATTTCAAAATTACTGTAATTAAAAAGAAATTTTTCCGAAAAGCCACCTCTAAAAATGTTGTAAAATACTATTAGTTACCAAGAATAAAAAACAAATAAATATCAATAACAAATTTAGAAAAATTTATATATGAAACAAACAAGTAAAATCTTTAGTCCAAACCCATTTAACCAAAGCCTCAATACACCCAAATAAAAAAACACCACGCATATTTTTTAGTGATATATATGAAAAACAAAAAAAAAATGATAATAATATTTCATCTTATAAATCACGTAACCAATCACTCCAATCACTTACTCACTCAATCAATCCAATCCAATCACTCACACTTGTAACTCTATCTTTAACTCTTAAAATCACATCACATACGAAAATATACAATACTAATTAGTCTGAAATCAAAAAGAAAAGAATAAAAAAATATATACCAAATCACCGCATTTTTTATGGTAAATGGGTCTTTAAGTGCAAAATAATATAATCTGAACAAAATCAATGTATACCATTACCTAAATACTACTACTAAATATGAAATAAAAAAAATCAATACAATAATTTAAATTTGGCCTAAAGAAAAACTTTATATGTGAACAAAATAAAAATATATAGTGAAACTAATATAGAAAACAAAATGAAATCTAAATGTATCAATATTTATTTAACTATAGTGTACCTAAATGTCATAAAAATAATAAATAAGATTAATATGAAATTTAAAAAAAAAAAAAAAGTAAAAATATATGGAAAAGCTAAGCAAAAAAAAAAATAAAGAAATAAGAAGTAAATAAATCGGTGGAAATAAAAAACGTTACAAAATCTAATTAAAGATTTGTTTTACTATTCACACTGCATTGCGGATTGCGAATTGACAATAATATCAAATTTACACTGAAAAGTTAAAAGTCGGATTAACTGCTTAATCGAGTGCTAAACAAACCGATTATACCATATTTAAATTTGTTTAATTAACAGTTAATCCAACTTTTATTCTCAATACTTTTTCTAAACTACTCTGTATTTATGCTACTTATTGTGCATAACTCTGTGGTTTTTATAACGTCTATTGGCAACACTAAAAAAGCACACATACACTCAAAAACAAAAGACATGAACTAAACATTAATCCCAAAATTTCCTTTAAAATGGTGTAAACGTTTTCCTCAATTTAAGTAAAATTTTATTAAAACTTACAAAAATTTTCTTAAAATGAATAAAAATTTCTTTGTTTGGGTAATAACGAAATAGTTTATATACTCACAAATAGTTCATATCTTTCCTAACTAATATTTCTTGATTTTAGGGAAAACAAGTATATTAAATAAAAATGTATCAATTTTTTTAAGAAATTCGCATACCAAAAATGTAATAAAATTAAGTTTAGTTGAAAAACAAAATTTAAAACACAATTTACTCCCATTTAGTTCAAAAAATATGTCCAACTTAAAATGAAAAAGTAATTGAACTTAATATGTGTTCATTTTTCTCGCGAACCTCAGTGGCGTTGCCAGTTGCCAAAAAGATATTACGTATGGCAACTGGCAACTGATAGCTGTCAATTTAAGTTGTATTGTGATTGTATTGGCAACCACAAAGTTTTGGTTGCTGAGGTTTTTAAAGCAAAAGAAAAAAGGCGGGAGCATTAAATGTAAGTATATTATTTATTGTTATAAATATTTCAAAATCGGCAGCAACCTCTTTCTTTAAAGGGCTTTTGTTCCATATGAAGGCATCATGAGTAGATCCAGGATACCTAGCATCAACATACCTTATTTTCATTTCGTAATCGCACAACTACAATGAAATCATCTTGATCAAAAGAAAGAAAAATTGTTAAATAACTTACCAGCAAAACATTCAAACTAATCAAACTAATATCCTGTCCTGTTTATATATAAGGGACAAATGTCTTCCTTCGGTCCCATGATATGTACGTGTGTTCCATCTTTACATCCATCAACTCCTGGAAACTTCGTTTTCGAATAAAAAAGGTTTTTATTTTTTGTTTTTTCTTCTTCCGACATTTTTGAAACTATGCACACTTTACCAAGCCTTTGTTCTATTAATTGTACGACTTCTTTTTAACCCACCGACAACGTTGGTTGAACCATTCCTAGATTGAAGTCGTTGCCGTGAGATTTTTGGAAACTTCCTTCAGCAAAAAATCTTAAAGCTGCGCAAACTTTTAATAGCGGAGGTATTGCCGTTGAACGACGACTTTGTTTAAGGCTTCCACTAAATATACCACTGCATCTTTGGGAATACGAAAATAAGCTTTGAAACTATAGAAGCAACTTTTAAACATCAAGATATACTCACAGTACAGACTGTAATTCTGAAGGATTGAAGTTGTCCCTCAAGTTCCGTCTAATAAATGACACTTTTGAAGCCTTTTCATCGTCATCAAAAAACAGTTCCACTGAACTCAGCATATTTAAAATAATTTTTTACACAGTTTCTTTTTATAAATTTGTTTTTTTTTTAATAAATTCACTTTTATTAACTTTTTTCCTTTATCAATCTTTTTATTTGTTTACATTTATTTTAAGTTGCTAATCTGTCAAAATTTCATTATCGATAACTTTTTGGCAACTGGGGAAAGTTACCTTATATAAAACCAATTATAATTTCAGTTGAGTTGCCAGTTGACAACGCAACTAAAGTTCGGTTGCCATCGATAATAGACCCATTAACAAAATTTTGGGAAGCTATTTCTAAATTCATCTTTTAAGTCTACAACTTTCTAATTTTTAAGAATTGTTTTCTAAAAATTAGTTCAGGCAATTAAAAATAAAATGTAATAAATTTTTACCTTTGTAATAATAAAAATTTACTTTATTTTAGAAACTGATAAGCTATTTCTAGGGAAAATTTTCATGCAACTTAGTTCAGAAAAATTTTAATAAAATATTTTTTTTTTCAAGTTAAGGTTTCTATTTTTTGAGAAATAATAACCTTAGGTATAGGATTTAAATTATTTTCAATATTCTTTTCAAAAAAAACAACAATAAATTAAAAACAAACTGGTTAGTTTTCCTAATTTTCTAAAAAAAAAATATTATTA
This sequence comes from Eustalomyia histrio, assembly GCA_949748255.1. Taxonomy (NCBI): domain Eukaryota; kingdom Metazoa; phylum Arthropoda; class Insecta; order Diptera; family Anthomyiidae; genus Eustalomyia; species Eustalomyia histrio. Next base: position 59,222,946 of record OX456525.1, on the reverse strand, counting down.
AAGGAAACAAATTAAAGTAACCATTGAAAAAAAAAATTAGGTGCAGAAATGGCTCACGAGACTATTCTAATCTTAACAGTCTTAACTATTGAACTTAAAAAAGTTTAAAATATATTTTAAAATTTTGTTAGCAAAAGGTAAAAAATAAAAGATAAATAAAATAAAATTTTTCTTAAAACCAAGGAAACATTTCCTTACTAACAGTAAAATTTTAGACGATGTATGAACTAATTAGGAGGAATTTTTACTATTTTCTAATAAAAATTTAGTTCCCAGTAGTAAAACTTTTCTATAATTTAGAAATTTTTACCAAATTTTAAATCAAATTTGTTTCTTAATTTGAAGGAAAATTTTTTTAAATATTGGTAAAAAGTGTCTTTATTTAAATTTTTCCTCCAAAAAAGTTAATTTTTCTAAGTTCTAGTTCATTTTCTTTTTTTTTTTTTTGAGTGTAAGCTGTGTTTATGCGGGAAGCCATTAACGTTCCCTTCTGGCATTCCCAAACAAATTTGACAAAAGTAACTTCAAGCATTAACACTTTATGTGTCGTTTACATCTGCAATTTAATCACGAGATTTCGACTAAAGTGAAAGTTTCGTGTAAAATGTCAAGACTTCCGCAAATTCACGAGATTTGTAAAAAAATCTCAAGAAAATCTTTTTTTTTTACTACCTTAAATAGACCTAACGCGATTCTATTTGCCGGATCTAAAAATGAAATGCGTATTTGGAATCTGAGAAAATTTATTTTAAGAATATCACTCTTGCCATTTTGGGTGTGTCTCGATTTTTCGGACTTAACGGGTCCCCAGGGAGCCCAGCCCCCTTAACACCATATAGAAAAAAAATTTTCTTTTTTAATTCCCGAGAGGGTCATATATATTTTTTTATTTTTGAGCAATTATCTTCCAAAAAATCTACATATTTGAGATGTTTTTTAAAAACTCATATTTTAGTGTTAATAAATGTTAAAATAGTAAAAATACGCTTGAAAATAATGAAAATAATTCTAAATTGCATGAGCAAAGTGTTTTTTCTTCTCACAACATATGTTAAATAACAAAAAAACGACATACTAATTGAATTCGCCTGCTGAACATCTGGTGAATTTAATTAGTAAAGAAAACTAGTGTAAGTGGATTCATGAACACCAAAATGTTTGAATTCGTTTTATTTTGTGCGTAATGGGATTCCAGAACAGACACGATTTTTTATTTGATGTTATTTTTTTATGTTGGTTTCCCTAAAACCTTGTAGACAATAGATTTATTTGGCTTTTTCTTTTTTGGGAAAAAGCGCGAGTACACTCAGAAAAAAGGTTAGTAGAAGAATTTGTAAACGGTTTTCAATCCCACTTTACTATTTTTGTACTGATTTTTATAAAAAAATTATTATTTACCAAATATTTTTGCTATTTACATTTTACAAATTACAGTTTTTTTACAGAATATTTACAAATTTTTGTTGTTAATTTCAGAAATCATTTTACAAATTTTTTAAAACCGATTTGCTAAAATTAGCAAACAAAATTTACTAATTTTAAAAACTTAAATTGCCTTAAAATGTTACATAAATTAAAAAAGGGATCGGAAGTGAATATACCGACTTATGTCTGAAAATAGGACATCCACTTAAAATAGCACTAAAAAGTTTTTTTAGTTCTAAAAATCAGCCCTAAAAACAATTAAAATTTGACCTTAAAAGTAAAAAAAAATACCCAGGTGAAAATGTTCATATATGGTCATATATGGCTACATATATGGCTTCATATATTATTCAACATATGCTCGTTCCGAAAATTGAGGATATATGGCCGTATATGGTCATATATGGACATATATGAGTGTTCATATATGGTCATATATAAGTACTTTTTCTATATGACGGTATATTAAAAATGCTTTTTATATTTTTAAACAAAAATATTGCTTTTTTATTAAAATTAAGTGAAGTAATATTAAATCAACATTAAATTCAAGGGAAAAAGGGATATTTACATGCAATAAATTTAAGGTAAAAAAATACACATAAATTTTTGGAAGAGAGTACCAATATTATTTTTAGATTTTAGTATCTTCATTTTATATAACAATTCAAACATTCTTGTTATTAAAAATAGAATAAATAAATAATAATCAAATAAACAACAAAGTATGAATTGTTACATTAAATGAAGAGTTGTTGTACTATTATCTAAAAATAATATTAATCATAATATTCATAATAATACCGTATTACGGCGAAGGATAAAAAAGACTGAATATTATTCATAGTCTTAAGACCCAACTACATTTGGCTTAAGGGACTTAAGCTTTGTTTTGGTATCAAACAAAATTTTGGAAATACAAATTTTTAATTTTAAACAATTTTGTTTATAACGGAAATACATTTGGTATAAGTTATTTAATCTAATTACGTTTCTGCCTTTATGTTCACGTAAGAATTCAAACTGTATCTTAATTCGGTAGAACCAAGGTTTAAATTTCCCTCATATATGGCAATATCTGATAAAAATTTTAATATATTTCCCCATATATGGAATAACTTATGTACTCATATATGAACATATATGGCATATATGAACCAATATATGCAATATATTACCATATATTGCCATATATGGATTCATATATTACCATATATGAACTTCATCTTACAATGTATTGGCCCATACATGACATATATATTCATATATGCTCATATGAAAACATATACGATCATATATGAAGCCATATATGATGATATATGAACATTTTCACCTGGGTAACTAAAATATTTTTCAAAACAGAAATTACCAAATAAAAACAAAATGATTAATTGGTTTATGTTTTAACAATTTTTAAGATATTTAAGCCTTTGGTTTTGATTTTAATTCTGTATAAAATATTAAAAAAAAAAATAAAATAAAAAAAATTTGATGATCGATAAAAAAAATATATTTAAAATTTTGTACAAATATTAATAATATTTAGTAATTTTTTTTGCTGATTTTAGCAAACAGATTTTAAATTCCACTTTACAAAAAGTATACTAAAATTTAGTAGCGGCTACTAATTTTTCTACTAATTTAATTGTACTACACGTCAGCAGACATGTGTTGCTAAGATTAGCAAAAAATACCGCTGGGCTCAAATTAGCAAAATTTCCCGTAATAACAGCAAAATTTTCAGTTGCCATTACAGACTTTTTTGGTGAGAAATTTACATAAGAGTAAATAGCACAAGCATATTTAAACAAAATTAGAAACTTCAAATTTTTAAATTTATTTATCAATAAAAAATGGAAAATGCAATTTTTAATCCAAAATTTTTCAACTTTAATTTGACTTTAGCTGCTAGAACGAGGGTTTTCTGCAGCATCTCGTACTTTTCAGAAGAAACAAACCTTTTTTAATAAACTTGTGAATTTTCGTCTTAATAAATTACTTTTAAGCTATGTCATAAAATATTTTTTTCTTTAAGTACATGTTATAAAATTCAGATAAATAAAAATGCTATGTAATGAAATTATAATAATTGTTATCGTAATATGCATATTAAGGAGTCCCTCAAATTACGAAATGTCGATTTGCAATGCTAAAGATTATTAGATCAGTATGTTATTAATTTTACAGAAAATCAAACAACTTCCCAGCAAAAACATGACATCAAATACTTACCAGGCTATTTACTCGCTTAATTACTTCTGTTCGCGGTGTCCAAAAAGTAATAAGTGGTCATTATCTTCTTGCTTACAAAAAACACAAAGTAATGTGTGGTCATTACCCTCTCGCTTACGAACAACCAAAAAATAATGAGTACCCATTACTTTTTGGACAGAAAATTTTGCTGTTATTACGGGAAATTTTGCTAATTTGATCCCAGCGGTATTTTTTGCTAATCTTAGCAACACATGTCTGCTGACGTGTAGTACAATGAAATTTGTAGAGAAATTAGCTGCCGCTACTATATTTTAGTAAACTTTTTGTAAAGTGAAATTTAAAATCTGTTTGTTAAAATCAGCAAAAAAAATTTAATAAATATTATTAATATTACTACAAAATTTTAAATATATCTTTTTTATCGAGCATCAATTTTTTTTTCTATTTTATTTATTTTTTTCAAAAAATATTCTAGACAACAATAAAATAAAATCAAAGTCTTAAAAATTGTAAGGTCAAATTTTTATTGTTTTTAGGGCTGATTTTTAGAACCAAAAAACTTTTTAGTGATATTTTAAGTGAATGTCCTATTTTTAGACATAAGTAGGTATATTCACTTCCGATCCATTTTTTTAATCTATGTAACATTCTAAGGCAATTTAAGTTTGTAGAAATAACACTTCTTTCAATATCCACTTTTTTTTAATTAGTAATTTTTTTTGTTAATTTTAACAAATCGGTTTCCAAAAATTTGTAAAATGATTTCTAAAATTAGCAACAAAAATTTGTAAATATTCTGTAAGAATTCTGTAAAATGCAAATAGCAAAAAGATTTGCTAAATTTTTTACGTAAAATCAGTACAATAATAGTAAAGTGGGATTGAAAACCGTTTAAAAATTTTTGTACTAACTTTTTTTCTGAGTATACTAATTATTAGTAACATAAAATCCTCTGTTGAATTCGCAAAATTCTAGTTTTTATTAGATCTATATTTAAGTTAATTGCAAATGAAAATTTACCCTCCTGAGTAAATAACTTAATATATAAATATATATAATTGTATATAATTATATATGGTCATATATAGCAACATATTAAACTAGATAAAATTATATCTGACTTGTCCAAACACCTTAAACATGTTTAGAATACTTAGTAGTTTTATCAATTCTAGTTTTCTGAACCTTGAAGATAATTTAGTTGTTTATTGTTGTTGGTTGTTTGTTTGTACAGCTTAGGTTTTATTTCTAAGCGACTGATAAAGTTAATAATTGTTTAGGTTTTATAAGTAAAGGGCTTTCCAATAGGTACTTGACAACTTTGAATATAATTAGTGAACGCACTATTTCACTGATCATCTAACTGTTACATTCCTTTTTTTTTCAGTAAACTCAACATTTTCATCATGGTAAAGTACACGAACGAACAATGTATGCAAATTATAAAAATGTACTACCGAAATTCGGAGTCGGTGACCGCAACTTTAAGAGCAAAATCATCTTCAGTGACGAAGCTCATGTTTGGCTCAATGGGTTCGTCAATAAGCAAAATATGCGTTATTGTTTGGTCAAAATCCACATGTGCTTCATGAATCACCACTTCATCCACAAAAAATAGCTGTTTGGTGCGGTTTGCATGCCGGCGGAGTCATTGGACCATATTTTTTCGTCGACAATAACGATCGTTATCGCGCCATGATTACCGATTATTTTTGGCCCGAATTGGAAAACATGCACTTGGACGACATGTGGTTTCAACAGGACGGTGCCACAAACCATACAGCACACGTTACAATCGATTTATTGAAGAGTAAGTTTGGTAAGCGTGTTATCTCAAGAAATGGACCAGTCAATTGGCCGCCTCGTTCGTGCGATTTAACGCTCTACGTCGGACGAAGTCGAATTCTATTCATAAATGTTTTGATTTTATTTCAAGTAGATCATAAAGTTTTGGAAATATCTCAAATGGTTTGCGTTTTATTTAAAAAATAAAATGTCAAGACCTTATTGGAAAACCCTATAGCTAGTTGTTTGTTTTTACATTAAGAACGGTTTAGGTTTTTTGTTTAGACAGAATAATTGGTTGTTTGTTCATAAAAATAGTTTAGGGCTTTGTCTAGGCGACAGACGAGCTAATTAGCTATTCGTTTAGGCAGATGTGGTCGGCATATTTTAGTTTTAAGAATTTTCGTGTTTAGGACGTAAGCGTATATTTAATAAACAAAAAACAGTGTCTTGCGTTATATAGTTAGATATAATTATATATGGTTTAAGGTAAAATATTTTTAAGCGGGTTTTAACAACTGATGCGAATGGAAAAAGACTTATTGTTTTTAAAATAACTTTTAAATGTTCTTCCAAAATTCTCCATCAAGTTAGTTTGCTTTAAAAAGGAAGGCGGTTTGCAAATAGCTTAATTATAAATTTTAACTAAAAAATAAAATTTACTTCTAGACAGTCAGTGTTTTGAATTAAAATTAAAACAAAATTACAATTATTTGAGGATCAAAATAAAAGTTGTTATTTACGAATTAACAAAAATAAAAAATATTTACTAAAAAATACTAAACTGCTTATTTAGGAAGGATAGATTTTTATTCGCATTAAAAAAAATTTTGAAAATATTTCATTAAAAAACTAACAACATTTTAATTAAAATATGGTGAATTTAATAGGTTTTATCCTGTTAAGCAAATAGAGTCGGCAAAAGTTTACTTTTTCGGACACTTCACAAAAAAAAAAAAATATTTCCACTCTGGAATTAAAAATAAAATTTTTTCTTTTTGGTGTTAATGGGCCCCGATACTCACCCAAAATGATAAGAAACAAATTAAAAGGAATTTTCCTAGAATTCCATATAAAAAAATCTTTTTGAAAATTTTAGAGGGGGTGATATAGGTATATATATAAATATATAAACATTTTTTTTTTTTTTTTTTGAGGGTGCCACTACGAGTATTTTGCTGATTTCAGCAGTTTTTTCTGCTCTGCCCTTTTAAACTAATTTTTAGTAACTTTAACAAACATTAACTATTTATATACATATATTCGAAAAATTTCGAAAATACTTAACCGACATTCTTAGGTGGTGTTTCCATATGACGTTTTGCTTCAGACGAACCAAAATACAATAACAAATTACCCCATATAAGTCAATACAAATATTTTTTTTTTGTCAAGCTGTTTTAATTATTTAATTTCAATATTATTTTAAAATTACCTTTTTCTCCTTCAAATTTGATAACATATCCAGGATTATTCATTTTGTTGAAATTTTATGAATCCGCTTACAAATATTATTTAAAATATCTTATTTTAATTATTATATATTTTAATTATAGTTTAATTTATTTAGATTTAGTTTTAACAAAATTTCATTTTAATCGAACTTTTCACATTTCAGCACTTTTTAATGGAATAACAATAATAATAATAATTTTGAAATATCACAATTTAAATAATTAATATCAAACAAATTTTAAACTCTAAGTATGTAAAATTTAAAAACCACGCGCGGCTAATATTATTCCCACCGACAACAAATGAAGACTGTATTGAAAATTTTGATAACTTTCCAACTTTATTTTAAAATTTTTGTTTATTAATAAAAATAAAAGCAAAATGTTTTAGGTTTTTACTACTGAATTTATTTTGTGTTTTGCCAAATAAAAACAATTAGTAAATTTGTTTTTTTTTTTTTATACTTAAAGTAGCATTTTTATAATTTTGTATAATATTTTTATTATGCCCAAAAATCATGACTTCTAATGAGCTCGCACTAAGCAATTATTTTTTTGAAAACAGAATAAACAAAGTTTAAAAATATATTATTTTTCTTTACAGAATAGGTTGAAAATATCATTGCAACTATTTTGTGTTGTTAACCCTTATTCTCCTAGCGTCATATGACTAATTTGCAATTTTAGCTATTTTCTGGATAGATCTAGCAAGTTTTTCCACGAGCTATAAAACAAATCGCTAAATTGCATTTAGCCGGAAAATTTAGCAATCTATTTTTCTTCCAAGCCATTTTTAACCATTTTTTCCTTCCTAGATATTTTAAGTCATTTTTTAAATCATTAATTTTTATTTTTTCCAAAATTGTTATAAAGCCATTTTACAATTAAATCCAGCAGGTTTTCTTATTGAGCCATAAAAAAAATATTTATATTGCATCTATCCGAAAGATTTTACGATTTTTTCTTCTTCCTAGTAATTTTTTATAAGGGTTATTTTGAACGCTTTCTTATATCCTCTACAATACCCTGTACAAACGCATTGACATATATGTAGGTCTAAAACCCTATAAACAGGCCTTTAAATGAATACTGTTTGAGCAGCGGCTCTTTAAGGCCAAAGCTTTTTTTAAAGGACTTTGACCTATCAATACACTCACAAAAAAAAAGTTAGTAGAAAAATTTGTAAACGGTTTTCAATCCCACTTTACTATTTTTGTACTGATTTTTAGTAAAAAAATTATTATTTAGCAAATCTTTTTGCTATTTACATTTTTTTTTTTTTTTAATAAATATAGAATTTATTTTCTTCAAATTACATAACCAAAGCCCTAAGGCCATATATGATTAAAAAAAGCTACTACATAATAAAAAATAAATATAACAATTTATATAATAAAAAAAAAATAATTATAAAAAATAAAGTAAAATAAAAATAAAATATATATAGCATAATAGCAGTACAATTATCAGGTTTCCCTAAGTGTAGCAATAGTTAATAAAATAAACAAAACAAGAAATAACTTTAGCTAGACATTTAGTTTTTCTTAAAGAATTAAATGAAAAAAAAATAAAAATTAATAAAAAATTAAATTTAAATTTTGAGAGATATGTATATATAACAAAAAAAGAAAGGTAGCACAAACCGCTATTAAACATGAAAGTAATCCTTCGGCTTCCGCAAAAATACCTGGGCTGAAAAAGTGAAACCCCTCAGGTTCGTAGGTAGGGAATTCCATATCCGTGAAAGCCTAATCTGAAAGGATCGCTCAAACATTGTAGTGTGATGCACTGGGTATACTAATTGGGGATTCCTTTCCGAATTAGATAGGAGAAAATTGTCAACTATGTAGTCCGGAAAACCATTCACCATTGCCTTGTAAAAGAATATCAGTAACCTTATACCTACATAATTATTAAAAGAGCACCCGTACGGTGTGACATGGGACCGAAGTCTTAGGGCAAAAACATACCTAATAATTCTATTAAAAATCTTAGAAAACTTATTAAATTCAGTGTCTGTCTATGGTACCAGAAAACACCTCAACACAATACAATATATGAGGCATTAACAAGGCATTAGCAACACGTATCCTAATCGAGAGAGGCAGATATAAATCAAGAGAGTATAACCTTCTCAACAAAAATGATATCTTCGAGGAAACGCTATTAATATGCGACGAGAAACTTAAATGATTGTCAATTAAAACTCCAAGACACTTGAATTTATCAACAAATTCGACTCTCATACCATTGAGAGTAACCATTATACTATCAGTTCCGAAACCGAACCCCATTAACTTCGTCTTTCTTGGATTGACAGCAAAACCGTTGCCAGAAGACCACGACAAAACCTCACGTATGATGAAATTTACACCCTCTTCCAAAACATCTACAAACTGTGCATCCGCATAGCAAAGAAACTGAACATCGTCCGCATAAACGTAGGACTTACAGGATAGACCATTACCAATTGTAAGAAGATCATTCAGGTATATCATGAATAAAAGTGGACCAATTACAGAACCCTGAGGGACTCCACTGGTTATTGATTTCGTTGAAGAAAGAGATTCACCAATCGAAACAAACTGTCTTCTGCCACTCAGGTAAGAGGTTATAAGTTTACAAGCATGTTATGAAAAATCAAAAAGGTTAAACAATTTGTCCACAAGCTTTGAGTGTATCACTCGGTCAAAAGCTTTAGATAAATCAAGTGACAGAAGAACTACAGAATTTTTACAGAATATTTACAAATTTTTGTTGCTAACTTAAAAAATCATTTTACAAATTTTTGAAAACCGATTTGATAAAATTTGCAAAGAAATTTTCTAATTTTAAAAAGTGGATATCGAAGGAAATGTTATTTCTAATTAAAACTTACACCTACAAACTTAAATTACCTTAAAATGATACTTAGATTACAAAAAGGGATCGGAAGTGAATATACCAACTCATGTTCAAAAATAGGACATCTACTTAAAATAGCAATAAAAAGTTTTTTTTTTTTTTTGGTTCTAAAATCAGCCCTAAAAACAATTAAAATTTAAAGTAAAAAAAGATTGACTAAATATTTTTCAAAAAGATATTAAAACAAAATGATAAATTCGTTTATTTTTTTTTAATATTGTTTAAAATATTTTTTCCAAAAAAAAAAAAAATTAATAAAATAAAATAAAAAATTTTTGATGTTCGAAAAAAAAAATTAAATTTTCTGCTAATTTTAATAATATTTAGTAAAGTTTTTTGCTAATTTTAGCAAACAGATTTTAAATTCCACTTTACAAAAAGTTTACTAAAATTTAGTAGCGGCAGCTAATTTTTCTACAAATTTCATTGTGCTACACGTCGGCAGACATGTGTTGCTAAGATTAGCAAAAAATACCGCTGGGCTCAAATTAGCAAAATTTCCCGTAATAACAGCAAAATTGTCAGTTGCCATTACAGATATTTTTTGGTGAGTGAAGCGAAAAAAATTTAATTATGATTATTATGATTTTTTATAAAAAAAAACCCATTTTTTATTTGTTAAGCCAATATATACTGCGAATATTTACTTGCTAATTGAACCCACAAAATTTTTTAATAACATCAGTTCGTTAGCGAAATTTTGAATTAAATTTCAACGCTTCCAACTCAAAGATCACTTGGCTCTGAAATTGATATTATAAACATTTTAATATTTTTATATTTTTATAAAAAATATAGACATTTTTCCTATACTGTAACATTGCCATGTGATAAAAATCAATCAACTTTGATATCAACCGATTGCATTACAAATCGAAAATTAAATATTGAATAAAAATAGACTGAGCATTGGAATTATTTTAAATCGCTTCAATTAAATCAATTGAATTTTAAAATATTCAGTACTGATATAAACAAAATATTAAGTACTGATATTTCAAAGTTTGGAATTGATAGATTTTTGGCACATAACAGAGAATGTATAATATTAAGGTTTTCGCATCAAAAATTAAATTCAATACTAATTCCTTTCCCTCCAACAACCTTTAAAAAGTGATGAATTGTATTATTAACACTAACAATTTGTAAAACAAATCAAACGATTGAAATTTCTATTGGCACTTGAATAAAATTCGTCCATAAAGCCCAGTAAGTTGTTAGTCAAAAACAATATGTTTTTCACAATAATGAATTTCACGTGAAAATTGTGTACAATATGTTTCACTCAAATTTAATATTCATAAAAAAATTATTATTTTTCAAGTGAAAAAGTTACAATTTGTGATTTTTTAGCTAACTCCAGGCCTTAATTAACTAAATTGGCAACACTGTTTATCTGTAAAAAGAACTCTTTGGAGGGAACAAAAAATTTCCGCTAAGCCAAATTTAATGCTTTTTCTTGTTTTAGCATCGCAATAAAAGCATTTGAAAGTATAAAGTTTTGACTACAAACTAGTATTTCCAATTATTCGATCCTGCCGGTTAATCGGTTGTCATTATTCGAAAAATAAGGAAAATTGAGTAATCGGTTATTCGGGTCAATTAATCGGAAAAATTGGCGATTAATCGTTTAATGCAAAATAGATGTATTTCTTTTACCAATAAGAACACAAAGAGCTGCTTTTCGCAAGTTAAGTCTATTGCATTGGTTTCTAAGGTGTTTGTTAAGAATAATTCAAAGCATCCTGATATTTTTTAAAGATTATGGTTTTTCAGAGGAATCTGACGAATTTTTGAAAAAGAAAATGTCAGACTTGTTCAGTGGAAAAAAACACTTAAACACTTTTTTTTTGCCAAAGTTAAGAAAATGAGGAAGCTTAAAGAAAAATAACTGAAAAATTCATAATTAAAAATTCCACCGGTTAATCGACCTATTTTAACCGATTATTTAGGTCCAGTAATTATTTGAGCTTTTAATTATTTGTTTCCACATTAACCGAAATAGAGACTATTAATCGAGGAATCAGTTAATCGATTAAACAAATTTGGAAGCACTACTATAAACACAAAAACATAAAAATTTAAATAAAATCATTTCAAGATTACCAAATATTTATAAAAAATACCAGAATTCAATTTTTTTAATTTAAAAAAAATGCTTAAAATTGCTTTTTAATTTTTAAAATATTTAAATCTTGATTATTTTCGTTGTTAATAATAAAAGGAAAACAAATTAAATTTAAAAAACATTTCAATCCATTTAGGATCAAAGTTTCGACTTTGATTGCATACATAAGTCAATGGTAATACTAATCTTCGTTGAAAAACTCACACAATTTCTTACTCCGGGAGAATATGGGTTAATAATACTATACCTACTAATATTTAATTGAGCGGATTCATGTAAAATCGTATATAAAAAAAGCGTATATGTTTTATCTAGACTGGTAAATTTATTCTGAAATTTGTTATGTATTTTTATTTGTATGTTTCAAGAATTCTCAAAATTAAAAATTAATAAATATTTTGTAATTTATTTTGATAAAATATTCCATTTTAATTTAGAGAAAGAAATCAATGTTAAGCCAAGTAAAATATCGTATTTAAATTAACATCTTATTTTTAAATAAAACATTTTTTTGAATTATATAAGAATCTTATTCAAGTGTGAAATGTATTTAAAATAATAATTTTTTTTCATATTTAAATTAAAATGTCAGTATTTAAGATTTTGTTTAAGCGTTTTAAAATAAGTAGAAACCTACTTAAATTAAAAAAAAGAAACCAAACTTAGTTTGATTTTAAAACTGTTTCCATTTAATTTAACGTTGCTTCTGTTTGATTTTATTTTTTTTATACACACCAAATACGACACATTTCATAAGCCCCCTAATTTTTTTATAAAAGATGATTAGTTTTTTTTATTTTTTATTGTAGAAAGTTTAGATAAAAATTGTGATGAAATGTAAAATCAACAAAAATTTATGATCTTAAAAAATATACAAGCAAAATTTTATGGCAATAAGAGAAAAAGATAACAAAATATCTACTGTCTTTTAAATCTGTTAAAGGGAATATATGCGTGTTTTCATCTGCTTTCAGTTTCGCGAAAATTAATTAGCGACGGCCTTAAACAACAACGTACCGTATTTTTCTATAAAAATTGACAATTAAAACGCGCAGTTGTGAAATAGAATCTATTTTATTTTGAAAACGTGTTTCCCATCAAAACCGCACATTACCAAATAATGGGTAAAGTAATGTATAGCCATAGGGGATGGATTACTTTACACCTTACTTCATTGATGAATTTTATAGGCGATGAGCCTCAAAGTAATGTATATACCCATTACTTTAGAGGTGATAATGTAAGGGGTTACTTATATGGTTACGAGAATGGAAAAAATAATGTGTCTAAAAATAGATTTCTAAAAAAAGAGGAATTTTCATTAAAAAAAATTATTACAAATATTTTGTTTAAAATATTTTTAATTAAAAATAATGTGGTCAAGATGGTAAACGAACCAGGGAAATCTGGTTGCCAGCCAAGAACTCTACCCACTGAGCTATCGACGCATATAGTATTTGATTGCTTTAAACTTAAATGAATTGTTACGCTTCGTTTTTTCTCTAGTGTTATCAAAACAAACATACATTACCCTTTTGCTTACAAAAAAAGCACAAAGTAATGTATCTAAAAATAGATTTTCAAAAATGTTTCAATTATTACTTTACATTTATAAAGCATATATTACGTAATCAAAAATGAGTAACTTAATTCTTTATGCTTGCATATAATGAAAAACGTAACGAACTATCATTACAAGATAACGCATGAGAATATCTCACCCATTACCAAAGTTTTGCTGAGTTTCTTATTCTCTTGCTTTTTGTTGCTATTTCTCTTAACAGAGTTTCTGCATTTTAAAAATTTTTGTAAACAAAAAGCATATGATAAGTAAAATTAACATACGATATTGTATGGCTCTCATGTTCTCTTTGTGTACTAGCAAATGAACAACATACTATAAACTTAATAAATTTTTATTAAAATAATTATTTCCTTTTTATTATTTTTATAAAATTAATATGTAAAAACCAAAAAATTGGGTCGTTAGTAAGGGTCTCCTTTCCTGGAAAGAAAAAAATTACTACGGTACTAAAATATATATGACAATTTTTGCAGACACCGTCGTAAGTCGTTATTTTGTGCGTATTTTCTCTCACGGCAACAATCATTGTACGTCGCGTTCTTATTCTGGACCGACCCATAGCTATTGATTTAACCTCTCAGCGTAAAATGCATACACACGTTTTTTTTAACTATCCTGTTGCGTTAGACATATATTTTCGTCTTCCAGCATGCACAGAAATACAATAATACAGAAATATTGCCAATACAATTTCAGCTTAAAATTTTGCTTTAAAGCAACGCCTACTTTAAGTCCAAATAATTTTAAAAAGGGCGATAAAACAAAACTTTAAAAAACGAGTGTTGTAAAATTGATATGCTAATTTGTTTGTTTTGGTTTTCAGTTATAGAAATTTTCCAACTCCTATAAACTCTGATATGATGAAATTACTCCATTTATTTAAATAATAAATTATTTTCTTTTAACGAACAAAAACGCCAGCGTTGCCATATTACAATTTTGAGAAATTGTCTAAAACTACCAAAATTTAAAAAAAAAATCTCAAAAATCTTGATTCCGATCAATTGTATACATGTATTGATAGAAATTTGTTTAAGCAATAAACAAAAACATTTAAAAAAAATTTTCCTTTTAGTGCAAACAAGGTTTGAATTTTTATTACGTCTACCACCGCCAGAGGAAAAGTAAAAAGTACACGCAGGAAAAATACATCTTTGAATATGTTTACAGGCAAATATATATTTGTTTAGAAACTACCATATATATATTTGAAGAAGATTTCCAAGTATTTTATATTCATGTATACATATGTTTCCGAGCAAACATTGTAATATTTGTATTTTTCAACCTAAATACACATATGCAGGGTGTCCGCCGGGAAGGTATACTACTTTGTTTGTTTATAATTTTTGATCAAATGAAAGAGAATGGATCTTATATTAATAAATGTTTTATTTAATGTCGGCAATTATGTATGGAATACAATATCAGATAAATGTCCGCCTCAGTTAGCCTCACAAATCCGATCCCTTTTGAGCACATTTTTCATTACATTCTCACACATTTTACGCGGTATTTCATTAATTTATCACGAATATTTTGTTTGAGTTGCTCAAGCATTTCTGGTTTGTTCGCATAAACCTGGCTTTTCAGATATGTCCACAAATAGAAGTCCGGAGCAGTCAGATCAGGCGATTAAAACACGTTGGTTTATCGAATATTTTTCCATAATTAATTTGCCACTTGTCTACGTCAAGACTGCTAAATATGAACGGTCGAGGCTAATGTTTACCAAAATGGCGGCAAAACAAAGTAGTATACCTTCCCGTCGGACACCCTGTATTTGCAATTGTAATTTTATCATTATTATACTTGTGGGATGCAAACATAATAATGGTAATAATAATAATAATAATAATAATAATGATGCATTTTAAAGGATCCAAATATATGTATATTACCAGCATATTATATTTCCAGCACGGCGTTTATTTTTCAGGGTGTACAAAAACTTCAAAACAAAAAAAAATACGCTTATTGAGAAGCCAGTAATTGCGTCAAACTACCAAATTGCGTCAAACTCCCACCGGACGATGAGCGATATAAAATGATATAAATTTTTTACAGCACATTCAGCGTGTGGTTCCTTATCTGTTATGATTATTCCCTAAATAATAAGTAAGTAAATTTTATTTGAAACTATAACACTACTCAACAAAAATAGATTTTTGTACACAGCATTTTACTAAAGTATTTTGGTCTCCAAAACTGGAATCAAAAAAGTTATTTTTAACACGTCGTAACTAGTGTTTCTAATTATTCGACCCTGCCGGTTAACCGGTTAGAGCATTATTCGCAAAATGACGAAAATTGATTAATCGGTTATTCGGGTCGAATAATCGGACAAATTGGTGATTAATCGATTAATCGTTTAATGAAAACTTAATGTGATTTTTTAAGGAATCATGCCTTAAAATCTTGGTGATTTTTGGGAGAAATCTGAGAACTCTTTAAAAAAGAAAATGTCAGACATGTACCACTGAACATGTCTGACACTCAACAAGCGAGAACAGATAAACGCAGTGTATTTATTTTTTTTTTATTTGTCACTGACAACAAATTAGAAAATTTTTAAATAAACAATAGCTATTATAATAAACAATAGCTGCATTTCACGAAACAACTTGATTCTACTAAGGGTCTTCAACTTATTATTTATTATTATTATTTTTTTTTTTTTTTGATAAATCGAATTCCATTTAATTGTACTTGTATTTTTTAACGAAACTTTTTAAGATTATGAAATTTTCGAATTGCAAGCAATTTTCTATTATTATTTTAGAACATACCCAGCAAAAAAAATGGTAGTCATTCTGTGACTATAACTTTTTTCATTACTTCCTAAACTTCAGTTGACATTCTTTTATGATTTTTTGGTGTTATTCTAAGGCACTTCCAAAAGCATTCATGTGTTCATATTTCAAATGCAATGATCTGGATATAAACGCGATGCATATCTTAAAAAAGTTATAGTACATCGTATTTTTTTTTTTTAATTTTAAGCATTTATTTAAATTGAGAAAATAGTTCTGATGCACTATTTTAATTTTTTATTAAATCGTTTTTTATATTTTAGTTTAAAATGTCATAACGGTTAGAATTTATACAGTTTTACAATTTTTATAAAAGTTTTGAAAAATCAAGAAAAACAGATTCTTTTGGCCTTTAATTTAATTTAAACTAGCTGGCCTGTCATTTGCATTTTTCAGCCTCAAATACTTATGACGACGCAATCTGTGCATTTTTGCATTATGTTTATTATTTAACACTACACCATTTCCAGTTTTAATTTAGAATTTATCAAAATAATTATAAAATTGTGTACAAATTATTTCAAATTGCCCAAAAATGTTTTAAAATTGTGATAAAATTATTTAAAATTGTTCAAAAATATTTTAAAATTGTCTAAAAATTTTTCCAAATTGTACAACTAGTTTTTAAATTATCCAAAAAAAAAAAATTTAAAAAGTGTCTAAAAATTCATTAACATTTTTGAAAAATGTTTTAAAAATTAATTTTTCCATAATGCAGAATTATTTATTTGTTTTAATAAAGAGTATTTGTATATCAATGCATACATTTCGCTTCTTTAAACTTATTTTTCTGCATTCTTATGAATTAAATTTTCATCAAAGCTTAAATATTACAAAGTATATGAACATTTTCCACTCATGCACCAGAATACCTAATCATTGTATTATCATTGCTTCCTTAGAGTAAAGTATGAGTAATGCTAGTAGCTACATTTGAATACTTCCATCCTATGACACGCTAATGTTAAATTCATCGATGAAACCATCAGAAAAGAAGTGATGCCTTTGCCATAGTAGTGATGCTTTTATTGCTTCTTTGGCAGCTTCATTTTTGCTGGGGATTGTACAAATTTTCTTGGGATAAGAAAAGGAAGAATTTCTACGGTATTAAAAAAAAAACAATTATATGGCACTGATTTGACAAAAATTCAACCTTGTAGTGAAAGACTTTAAAATACAATTTATATAAATTCTATTTTTTAAAAGAATTGAAACAAAAATAAAAAATTGTCTATCGTATATCCTAACGCCTATATAGCAATTGTTTGTGGTTGCCTCAAAAAGTTATGTAATCCTTAAGAATCTCCTTTATTTCATTGCATTTTAGTTAGTTTTTTTCCTCAGATTTTCTTTTTTATTTGTTGCCCAAAGTTTCAAGATTTGGAAGTTTAAAGAAAAAATAACGGAAAAAATTTATATTAAAATTTAATCGGTTAATCGACCTATTTTAACAGATTATTTGAGTCGATTATTTGAGTTTTAAATTATTTGTTTCGATGTTAACCGAAATAGAGGCAATTCATCGAGGAATCGGTTAATTGATTAACCGAATTCGAAACACTAGTCGTAACCCACGTTTTTGAATGAATTTGAAACTGAATAAATACGTCTTTTTTTGGCGGGCCAAAAATTTAACTGCTATTAGTTTTCAATTTTCAAAAAAAAAAAAAAAAATACTGCAAGAAAACTGTATTATTTGAAATGCTCCCAATTACTTGCCAACTATTTTTTGTGTGTATAAGAACACAAAAACTTTAGGTGGTTTAATATAGGGGGGTATGATGGTATAGGAAAGTTATGAGTTTATACACTAAATAAATATGTAGTGCAATCGATGTATATATGTTGTGGATATTCCTGCTAGTTTGCGTTTTAGCGGACTTTCCTTAAGCTCTATTTTATATTTCTTATACTTTAAAGAGCTGCCAGCTCTGGATCCAAACCGTAGGCAATATGCATAGATCATAGATCAATATAGCGTAGAGTATCTTAAAATTTGTATTTTTTTTTTTTGTAGATTTAAGAGCATCCCGAAATTTTACGTAAATTATACTTGTTAGTAGGGTGTTCTCAAGCACTTTAACCTTGAATATTTGCGTGATACTAGTTTTGACTTCAGAAGGCCAATTCTGAATGATTTGCGATGATGTGAAGCGATGGAAAAAGTACTCTTCACTCATTTAAAAATAATGACAACAAATGACAGTTTGTATCACTTTGCAGTGATAAAACTATTCAGAATCGGTACCCAGGTTCGTACTTTTAAAAAAATTTATTAGAAAAATGTGCAAAATAAAGCGATTTTTTATACTACTAAGTAGAAATAAAACAATTTTTTGATTTCTCTAGAATACAAGGTTTTTGCACAGACTTTTCTTATTTTTAAATGTTGACCATTTTTTAAATATTTTTGAATCTACTGAATGGATTTATTTATTGAGGTGTCTTGAACAAAATTTATAGCCTTCCCAGCAAAAATGAAGCTGCCAAAGAAGCAATAAAAGCATCACTACTATGGCAAAGGAATCACTTCTTTTCTGATGGTTTCATCGATGAATTTAACATTAGCGTGTCATAGGCTGGAAGTATTCTAATGTAGCTACTAGCATTACTCATACTTTACTCTAAGGAAGCAATGATAATACAATGATTAGGTATTCTGATGCATGAGTGGA